>JACBWW010000006.1:34024736-34244727 GCA_020086605.1 Lanius collurio
CACCACCACCCTGCTGTTTTGCTGGACACCTATATAGACAAGTAGCACTTCTAAAGAGCCTCCTCCTGTTGTCTCTCACATGTGTAAGTTGGGGAAGGGGAGGAGGCTGGTATAATTACAAAAGGGGAAAAAGAAGGCACATGATTTTACTCAGTCCTGACTGAACCCACATTTTGAAAGCAGGGGCAGTTTAGGTGGAGGGTAAAAAAGTGCTCAGTGGAGCGAGTGCTCACTGAGAAGAAATCTCAGGGCAAAGGAAACAGGAGAATAAAAAAAGGAAAGGCAGGAGAAATGAAGGCCACATTCAGCTTTCTGTCTGCTTGACAGTCTCAAGATTTGGCTGCATTATTGTCCAGGAAGGAAAAGAGTCTGGTTGGTCTCAAATGTAGCCCAGTTACATATCTCCAGTTTTTGTTATGGCTGTTGGTGCCTTCCTCTTTCCCTTTTCTCCAGTCCCATGAATACCTGGAGCACTGCTTTAGTCTTTTAAGCCTGTTCTTCAAACATTGAGAACATGGCACACCTCTTTGGTCACCCTCAGCCTCTACTCCTCCTTCAATCCAGACCAGTGATCAAACTGAGTAGTGCTCCCTGCTGGTCACTCCCACTGCTGGGGTGCCCAGAAAGGCTTGATCAGCGATGGAAAATGCAAACCAACCTCATGGTTTCAACAGGGTTGGTGAGTTGTTCACAAAAGCCACTGGTGGGATGAGGGCAAACCAAGGGAGCCGTTGACTGAGAAACGGATGACATTTACAGAGGTCATTATGAGCACCACGTCTCTCAGTCACTTTCCCCTTGCACACTGCCACGTCCAGGTACCACAAGTTTTCTGCCTCCTCCAGTGACTGCAAGCCTTTCTCATTCCTGTGGTAGATAGGAGAAGGAGTAGAGTTGATGGTCCAGCTTTAGAATTCCAAAACAATGGAATTTCCTAATTTCCCCCCAAGTCTCTGACTCAAAAATGCATTCAGTTTCTCTCTCCCCTTCCTGCCATCCCCTCCAAATTTGCTCAGGAAATCATAAGGCAGAGTAATGAGAAGTAGGATCACCAACAGCTCTATGAAGACACAGGGTGGTAAAATGCTTCCCTACAAACTCACAGTCCAGTGTTTGTGACATTTCATAAATAACTTTTTTTTTTTTTTTAAAAGAATAACACAAGAACAATCCCTTTACTTACTCATCTGAAACAAAATAAACAGCAGTGGCTACAAACTTCTTCTTGTAACAATTACAAAAAAACTCCCAACAATACAATTCCCCAACTTTTAACACGCGCCTTGGATGTTTTTTTTTAATGTTAAACCTCAAAACTGCAGCATATCCTTAAGGGCAAACTTTTCAATTAGTTTTTTCTTTCTTTTCTTTTTTTTTTTAAATAATGTGTTCACCAAAAAGAAAAAAATTCCACAAAACAGTCTTGTACCAAGAAAATGCATTCAAAAATAGAAAATACTACACAACAAAAATATGTACCCTTCCTTTCCAAAAGAGTCTTCACAAAAATGTAGAAAAATGCCAACCATTTTTTTCCTTTCCTGAACACTTAACTTTCAACCTAGGGCACAATTATTTATTGACTTATAATGTCTGTTTTTGCATAAAATATGGAAGATAAAAACCAACTATCAGGACTGTGAAGTTACAAACAACACCTCATTATTCTCCCCACCCCACATTCCCTCCTTGGAAAACAAAACAGAGAAAGCCAATGTTTCAACAACTGATTGAAAGTCGTCAGGTTAGGGAAACCCATCAGCTGATATGGGGATTCAAAGATGCTGGCATAACAGGAAAATCATCTGTCTTTTAAAATGTATGCTTTTTGCATTCATCTCAACATGAGTCTCTGCCCCGCTGTACTCAAATGACCGGGAATCACGGAGATGGGACACTGCCCGGCACGGAAAGGTCCGGGAAGAATTTGGGGTCAGGAGCCCAGGGACCACACGTGGGTGTGTATGTGCATGTGGTGTTTCACTTGCAAAGAACTCTTTCCATTTTGAAAGACAGAGAGGATGTTTCCATATGCCTTAAAAGTGCAAGGGTCATTTCTGGATCATAGTAGTTAAGTATGCAAAAGTTTTACTATGCTTAATAGTCAAGTCCATTTTTCTGGCAAAGGCAAGCCAGAGATAGATCACATCAGTTCACGGCTGGGAGTGGGTAACAGCTGAAAGCTGGTAGGCAAAAAGTGTCACACCAAGGTGCATCCAGAACTGATTTATTCAGTGGGAAAGTGTTTTGCCTACCTTGAACAATGTTCAAGGGATATTATGCGATTAACACAGCCAAAAGACCAACTGTTTTGACAGCAATAAACTCTAGCAGGGGGGACTTGGGTACTATGGGGAAGGCAGCTGTATCTTCCATGCATGTGGCTAAATCCATCCTCTGTGTACCTCCTTTGACTTCATTGAAATTACATCTGCTTGCACTAGGGATGAATTTGCCCCATGTGGTTCTGATTTTATGCCTGTTGGCCATGTAGGAGCCCAACCCTGCAGAACACTGTGCTAGAATACTCCAGACTGCAGAGCTAAGATCAAAGAGGCTTCTCTCTTCTTCTGTTTGAGATTGTTTTTTTTCTAGCATATCTTTTAAAGGATGCTTCCATAACAAGAAGGAAGAGGGGAGCTTTTTCTTAGTCTTTTCCACTGCGTGGCTGTGTGTTTTCCTTTTTTCAAATGGCAAAATGTGTTTGTGTTTACTTCCAGTGCATTTTTTTCTCAAAAATTCAAAACAAAAAGGAAACATTATTTTTCCCATCCTTCAAAAGGAAACAAAACCAAAACAGACCGATAAAGTACAATACAATAAAAATCAGGCATTATAAAAGACAACATGATGTGCAACAGCAATACCAAAGAAACAAAAATTAAAAAAAAAAGAGAAAATATATATATATATATATTAGGATACAGGTGATACGAATGAGCCAAGAAAGCTATCTAACCCCACTACCGGATGATTGGTAAGCATTGGTTAAGAAATACGTAAGGCTATTCTGAGATTTCTAACTTAACACAGTTAACCACTGCTTCTCTCACACCTTCACTTCCTAAATTTTTTACCGTTCACTCACTGGTCTTTTATGTCTTGAAACTGATTTTTTTTTTCCTTCTCATATTTTTTGGTCTACAGTAGAATTACATGTTAATAACAACAGCAAAACAAAACTCAGGCTTGTTGTGAGAGTAAATTGGTGCCACATCCATGATGCAGAAGAAAGAAGACAGACAACAGAACAACTGCATTCAGTTTTTCACACACAAAGCATATTCGAGGGCAACAGCATAATTGACCAAAACAAGTTTGGAAGGGCAAGCAGCAGAAACTGTAGGTTTACAAATACACCACCAACCAGAGCCTGGTCTTTTGCCTTTACCAGTGTCCTTGGGGACAACAGTAGCTCAGTTGCCATGTGGCTTTGCCAATCCTGTCATCTAGAGCAACAGCTAACTTGACATCTACTTCACCACTAAATGCACACCTAGCTGATGGAAAACCAAATGGAAAAGAAAAAGTAAAAGGCTCCTAGCTGAGGCCAAGTATATCTCTTGGTCACCGTGGCTATGTGACAAATCCTCAGCCAGTGGTATACTAGGATCAAAGAGAGAAGGCATCTGGCTGGCAGGGCATTGGGGAGCAGTTTTGAAGCAAATTCAAACTGTCTAAGGTGATGTGACAGATGCTCAGGCTCCTCCATTAGGGGAAAAGTGATGAACACTGACAGGTTACCCTGGGATCATTCTGTTAGTTAAATTCTCTTAGTTCAGCAGGGATGAGAAAGCATACGTTCTCTGCTGTTTTTGAATTGCTTTTGTAA
The DNA here is from genome assembly GCA_020086605.1 of Lanius collurio. NCBI lineage: Eukaryota > Metazoa > Chordata > Aves > Passeriformes > Laniidae > Lanius > Lanius collurio. The sequence continues at coordinate 34,028,569 of JACBWW010000006.1, forward strand.
ATGTCAGCATCACCAGCCACCAGAAATGCATTCCCTACAAACTTGACTACAGCACTGTGACTGAAGCTCCATTGTGATTTCTGGCACTTCCTTTTTTCTGTGGAACTTCTGAAACCTAACATTTTCCTCAAGGGTAAGCTCTGAAATTACTATAATATTGAAAACATCGCTAGCATTTTCTTGAACCATAACTAAGCCATAGTCCCAGTAAAAACTCAAGCTGATCCTCAGTAGTGCTTGTCAACATTGAGGAAAGGAACATACAGAAACAATATGATCAATCAGTACGGGGAAGTTCTGTTTTGGATCTAGCCCACTGGCCAAAGGGATTTTTGTTCAAGAGAAAAGGTGCAACAATGAAGCAGGATGACAAATGGAGGAGAATTATGGAAGTTAGTGTTTCTCCATCTGGAGAAAAAATAGGGCATTAAGTTATACGGCATGTCTAGTCAGCAACATATGTTTTGGCTTCTTAAAATAAACCTCAAGTTATCCTTGGTTTCTCAGTCAAGCACTGTCTACATGGGGCTATAGTACCATGCTGAAAAAAAGAAAAGAGTTTGTGCTATATTTAAATGTAGTTCCAGTTAAACTAGTTTCAAACTGACCATGTAAAAAGGAACAACTTATTTAAAAGCCATTGAAATCATACAATCACATTTATGCCCAGGAACTGGTGTGGTTGAGCACTGAAACCGGGTGGGAACATCAGCTGGAATTTGGTTTTTAAAAAAATGGTTTGGTTCCTGTTTACATGAACTAGACAGTTCTGTTGAAACTGAGTCAGCTGGAATCAGGTTTAAACAGGCTGAATTCAAACCCAGATTTGGAGCATGGCTCAAAGCCCATTCTTCAGGTTGCAGTACTTTTAAAAAACTAGTGCAAATGGCATCTTATCACAGCATTGCAAACATGCAGTGTTCCTCTCCTTGTCCAAATATGGTTGCCATCAGGTCACACCACAAGGGAGGAATATGCAGCAATCAGTCAGCCAGAACAGCTCAACCTACAGAAGTTCTTTATTTTACCACAGCAGGAAAGGCACTCTGGACACAGCAGGCTCAGTAAACCCTCAGCTTCACTTTTTTTTTCTGGAGCAGTCCACTACTTCTCTTTGACAATGCAAATCCACTCTGACAGTAGCAACATATGCAGCTGCCTTAAACAAGGAAACAAAGAAAAACTCATCTAAGCAAAAAACAGGAGTATAGGCTCATTACACAAATTAACTTCAGCAGACAGACTTCATTTCCTCCCATATTACAACTCTGTAGCTGTCACTACTCTTAGGGAAGCAAATGCCACTTTACAAAATAAAGGTGCTCTCCTGCCTCTGTATTTACAATGCTGGCTCTCAAATGAACTGTGCTTTTGTTGGGCATCCACTGACTCATTACTGGAAGTTGACCTTCCAGTGGTTCTCATCTTAGAGGGCTCCTGCAAATCGCAAAGAAACAGACTGAGTGTTCCATTGTCCCACTTGACTTTCAAGGGAAGAGTCATTCAGTAGTTAATCTAACAGTACATCAGGGCATATCTCCAGTTCTTTTCCAGTCCTTTCAAGCCAGGATGGCTGAAATCAAAGAGTGGAAATCTCAAAGCTCACCAGAAAAATACATCCTTAACTCCAAAGTCTCTCCTGATTCCAGACTTGTTCCTTCCCACCCAACACCTGCCTCTTGTATACCACTCCTTCTCTAGTTCTTGACACTTTAGTCAAATAAGGCAGCCCAAGAGACTGATCAGCAGCAATCTGCTTTGCATTGTGCTCTCTGGGAAAGGTCCATACTACCCATGTCTTGGTACTAATGAAGCCAAAAGATCTTTGTTTCAAATCTAAGCTGAAATTCAGGACATAAATAGATTTCTAGTCCTCCAATTACTCTGGCCTTTTCTTAGCAATTGGATGTTTCCCCTTTTTTGTCCATGAAACCCCTGTGGTACATTAGACAGGCAATCCCTCCACTACAGGACCAAAGAAGATGCACTCATATTTTACATTCTTCTCCCAGTTTCTCTAGCGAGCATTTTTCAGGAACCTGTTTTACCATGTAGCTAAAGTTGTGATTACAGTCTTACTGAAGAGATTCAACTCAAACTTTTGAGAGTTTACAGATCACAAAGAGCTATAGCAGAGAAGGATCTTGCTGCAAACTGCTACTGTTTTAGTTTTTCTCATAGTACGCTTGTTACAAAATTAATGACCGAGGCATAAACCAGCATGCATCTTGACTGTAAAAACATTTTTCAACTTAGCACTCCATTTGGTTCCAGCTGAAATTCTTCACAATGCTAGAATATCTGTTTAAGGAGAGAAATCAGAGAGAAGAACTTGAAATGCTAGACAGCACCTTTGCCTAAGCAGGAATATTTCTGTATGTACTGAATTCTGCACGACCCTTTCTTCCCAAATGTCCCTCCTGCTTCCTCTACCCCAAAGGCTTGACTGGAACACCTGTACTTGAGTGTTCAGGATGACTGTTTATTGCACTGTTCCCATAACAGCCTCGGAAAGACGTGCTTTATTTCAGTGACCTTCCCCTTTGGTAAGTCTGCTTTGTGACTTCACTTCTTGAGCTGAGAGATCTTGCTTTTACTGAAGGGATGCTAATCAGAGTCAAACCTCTGGAAGAGATTCTATCCAACAATGCAAGTTTTGACATCCGAACTAGGAACTGGTATCTTTATGGTGAAGCCTTCTGCTGGTTTACACAATGAGCAGCTCTCTTACCTTTCTCACAGCCCCAAAGAACACTCTCTACAAAAAGGGGAGAAAAGATCTGTAGCACCCAGAAACTTGTGATGCCTCTTCAGTTTCTATTATAGTGCTTTATTTATTTATTTTAACAGAAGGTATCCATACAGCTGTCTCAGTGTCTGACTAGTTGCTTAAAGGTAACCTCACTTGTCATTCAACCTGGTCAGGTTTATGGTACATCCTGTTTTCTGTGCCTATCCCTTTTTCTTCTCCCTTCCTGCTTAATTGGCCCCTTCCTATCCCACCACATGTAAATATATTTCAGTAGTGCAATGCAGTGCAGTGCAGTCATACTTAGTGCAAAAAATAAAAAGCCTTATCCAGACCAAAAAAGCACAAACTCCCTCCCCACCCCACCCAGCCCCAAGAAGTCAGCTCTCAGTAAAAGTATATGAATGCCCCTAAACAAAGGGGGATTTGCAGTCTCCCAGCCACACTTTCACGTGCCTCATTTTCTCTCCTCCCAGTCAATGTGGAGATCTCATTAACAGACAGGACATTTATCAAAAACAAAGTCAAATGACAGAAATCAGAAAGGAGACATGCCATTGTTTGGGGGCTGCAGAAAGAAGACGGAACTAAATGGATACAGCAAAAAAAGTCAGTAGTGGTTTTACACAAAGTTGTTTGATGCAAACTTTGCAAGGGAACACCTTGCAAAGGGCATGTATAAGTGTGGATAAAAAAAAGAAAAAAAGCTTCCCTGTTCCAAATATACAGTCGCTATTTTAACAGTGCCCAAGCTACGGTTCTGTAGTGCAATCAACTTTTCACAGCGGCCACTCTCTGTGGCCACCCTAAAACAATTGGACAGATCAACACTAACTTCAGTTTTATCCTGCTCACATAGGCACACACGTGCATGAACAACTCCCTTCTCCATCTTGCAAATACTTGGGGATATATATAAAGTATTTTTTTCACAGCCCATCTAGGGCTACGGTGGGGAAAGTAGGAATTTTAGTGACGGGCATATAAGCTCTTACGTACCTCAAAATGAAAACTTAAAAGAAAACAAAATAAAGCTCACTAATTACAAAGGCAAGCAGGTTACTGAATCCTAATCAGATCATACCTGCCCTATCTATCTCTTTTAACAAAATAAAACACCGGCCAGGGCTTGCCACTCGTTAAGATATCACTTGGGAAAACACAACAAAGACTTTGGGATATTCACTGGTTTGGCGGTTGTAACTTCAGTTTAGACAGCCACAAGAGCTTCCATCAAATCCTTGTAACTACTGGAAAGGAGTGTGGGGAAGCACCAAAACAGTGTAAGAGGCCATATCAGGGAAGGAGGAGCAAGAAAGGGAAAGTATGTAAAGTGAAGCACATTAGGGCAATGCTGCTGCTGCTATACTAATCTCATGGTAATTGCTCAGTATATAGAGGACTACTGCATGCGGCTTCATTTGGGCTCAGGCACATGCTTCCTCTTGCCTTCTGCCTCCAGCCCAGAATGTAAACAAAAGCAAATACCATCAGATAAACCAAATTACAACCAAGAAGCAAGTTTCTCTTTTTTCTTTCTCTTGCAAGACACTGCGCCATTCCCTCCAGGCAGGTGCATTGTTTCACCCACATGCACAGAAATAAGGAAAGAACCTAAGAGAAAGAATCTAAATAAGGGGGCAGGGATCCTGAATATCTACCTCTAAACCAGAAAAATGCCAGGCTGCAAGGACTTCTGCTGTTTATCTCTACCAATGAGCCTAAAGTGAAAAATGAAGAGTGCACAATGGAATCATCACTAGGCATGGCAAAGGGACAGCACCTAAATCCACTCTCTCTGGGTGCAAAGCTCCAGTGGTGCATGCCATGCCCGAGCATATATGAGAAACAAAATGAGTAACACTTGCCAGCTGTTCTGTAAAGTCAACAAACTTCAATTTAGCCACTACAATCAGCAGCAATGAATTTTTTTGCTATTCAGCTGCTGTACTTCAAGGAGGTCCTGCATTTCTGCTGAAATGCTGTTCACACTATCCATTCTCCGGCATACCCAATGCAGTAGCACTTTTTAAAAGTCTACCAAAAATTTGATGTATAGTCTGAATTTACAGTTATGTAATCAGATATTATAAAGAAATAACTTTATTTTACCCACATGAATATGTGACCACCATAACAAAAAAGGTATGGCAAGAGAAATTCTGGATAAAGCAGTCAGAAATGTGGAATCAGCTCCAAATATCCAATACCCAAATGCTTTTACATTGCTCTGGCAATAGAAAAGTGACACATCAAGGGTGTAAATTAGGGAAAAGGGATTGCTGTGAATCATATATCTACACTAGCTGTTGTGGCTCACTATTTAATTACTTAGGAAAAACATACTACCTCCAGTCAAACCCAAAGTAAGACTCAAGGCTATTTAGGACTCCCCGAACAAAGCAAGTTCCAAGCCTTGCTCAAAGGGAAGCAACTGTCATGTTCTGTAGGACTTTTTTGAATTAAGTCTCCCAGCAAGAAGCAGAGAATATGTAATCTCACAGCCATTAACACAGGCAAAATCTGCCTGGTGGAGTGAAATCAAATCTTGAATCAGTTTTATGAGGAGTAGAAACTTTGGGCAGAAACAAGCTAAATTTTGGGGAACAGTCCTGTGGCATCTTAAATAATGTATATGAAACTATTTTTTAGGACTATGGCTTTCTGTAGGACTACATATGCTTTCTCTGTCAGAGAAAATGGACTCAAGTAAACAAAGGGAACGTGAGTCCTGCCCGCAGAATTTGGCCCACAAAGTATTGGTCCAATCATTTTTCAGGATTAAGCAGAGACCTCACTGATGCTGACAAGAAAAGTCATGCAGTACGTCCTGCCTGAACTGAGCAGCCTTTTTATATTATGTTTGACAAACAAAAGCTCATTACAGGTGGGGTGAATGGGAAATCACCAATTTTCCACTTCAATTCATCATAAGAATTTCTTTGAACCTGAACTTTGGAGCAAGGATTTAGGGAACTCATTGTTCAGAACACACAAAACCGGGAATAAATTCCAGATTGAGAGGATCCCTATGAGTTTCACAGCAGTCCAAGCTACATGCTGGCATTAGAGCAAAGGAAACAGGACATCCCGAAAGCCAATGAAGCTTGTTAAAGATACTTGTGAAAAAGTAGCTCTGACACCAATAATTGTGGTGACACTTGTTTCATCAATAAATAGGAAGTATCAAATTTTTACAAGTTATTCATACAAAAAAAAAAATTAAAAAAAAAAAGAAAAAAAAAGAGCAGCAGCAGATACTGGAGATTCATTCTTTTCCTCTAAGTGGCACAGGTGAAGAGCAAGTCCCTTGTATGGAGTTCAAGCATCTCCCTCTCCTGGGAGGCCCCCTGTCTTTGGTGCAAATGCCCCCAAAGTGGGGGACTCTCCTCTTATTTAACCTTGCAGCAAAGAGCTTTAAAATCCCTTTCTGTCCCAGCACAGTAGCACAGAGCAACATTCTCTTAGTACAAGGTTCTCCCTCTCGTGGTGACAGTGTTACCTACTTCAAGCTGTACAAAACAGAAAAGAAGTGCAAAAAGGAGCTGAATATAAATGCTGCCAACCACAGAAATGTGAGACCATTGCTTGCATTAGCCCTGGAAGTCTACTTGGTCAACGAGGAGATGGAAAATGAAAGTAATGATGAAAACCATACACTAGAATAAAGCTAATATTTGAATAGTCTTCCCTTGATGTTTATATTGTTCAAGGAAAGTCACCAATGCAAGAATCTATAGAACTGTAAAGTTGGTAACACCCCGTTTTCTCTCTCCTTAGAAAAGCAGAAAATATGCATATATGAAATGAGTTTCTTAGAACAACACAATTCTCAGACCAGTATTTCTTCAGAGAATGAAAAAGAAAGGATACGTGTTCAAAAAAAGCGAGATTTCTGGAATCACAAATGACTGACTGTGTTTTATGTAGAAGATATGTTAAAATAGTGTTCACCAGCTGATTATTTTGTTAGTTTCACTTTCCCTTAGGCAATTGTATCTGTACACACTGCATTCTAAAAGTACAATCTCTAGTGTGGATAATCTACCTGTTTGGTACCATCCTGTTTGTAAAACCACTTCTTAGCCTAAAAATATAAACTGTAAACTGTATAACATGCAAAATGAATTGAGGTGTTTAAAAAAGCATTAGGAAAAATAAAAGGCAACAAAGAAATTAAATCAAGAAACACATTAAACTAGTATTTATGCTAAATGAATTACTGAACCTTACAAAGGATTAGCAGGGCAAGTGTGGAATGGGTATGCAGCCATTTAAATGATCTGGTATTCTCACTCAAGTGAGAACACTCTCTCTCTACAAAAATATGTATGATTCAGCATTCAGTCAAAGAAAAAGGCAAAGAGCATGGTCAGAAAATGTGGACCACTGAATCAGCACTCTGTTGCAGCAGCTAACTGGAATTAATTTGGGAAATGGCATCTGTTTGGCTTCATGGAACAAAGCCCATCCTTCATGAATAGAGTAACCTAGTTTTGTTACCTGCATAATTAATATTGAGAGGATAGTCTCCTCCTTCCCTTACAAATGGGTATACACAGAGTAAAGAAAAGCCAGACTTAAAAATCACTGCTGGAAGACCATAACTTTTAAACTGCAAGTAGAAAGAAAAAGAATGTGGTAGTGGCCTCCACGTACGTGCAAATGGCAGATGACAGGAGACTGTAAGGAATGCTGGCACTTGATTCCCATTCTTGAAGTTCTCATTTTAGTATCCCAAGCTGTGGCATAGGTAACCCTTTCTTCTCACTCCAAAATAACTTTATTGATTTGCAGTGACACAGATTTGCTCATTCTCAGTGAAAACACAGTTTGTAACTGATGTGACCATTTCTCATTTCTTCCAGTCTTCACAGTTAGCAGAAATGAGACAAAATGAATACCTCCTTCACAACCCCCATCCACTTAATTTTGCACATTTTCATTTAGGAGTGATATGTTATTGACCAAAGGAATGAAGGTCAGATGAATTAGATGTACCTGAATTAGAAAAGCAAACAAAAATTTCCATGGTCTCCTAAGTTTGCACTCTTACTAATTTTGAATCAAGACTTGCTGCCTGGGCCATCTGTTGCAAGGTGAGAAGACAGAAATGACATGCAAAGTCATGAGGCTTGGGTGTCAACCAGCTGGTCCTGGGCTATTCGGATCTAGATGTTGACATATCCCTAGTGACTTTTATTTCAGCAATTCTGTGGTGACAATTAAAGTCCAGTGGGACTGACCCAAAATTCAGAACCATCAGGAACGTACTATGAAGATGGTAAAGCGAAAATTCACCTTGAAAAACTTATGAACTGAAACTAAAACTTTCAGAGGTTGTTTTCATTTGTAAAGGGGGTGATCAAGTGGATAAGTAAGGATCCAGTTGGAATATATTAATAGTGGTGGATGGAGGTATTTATTCTTCAATTCCTGGCCACATTCTGCATAACTATACAGAGAACAATGTTTCTTCTACCCCACCCTAGTGCAGAGGATAATTTTAGGAAATCTTAAAACTTTAAAGAAACAGGACTTGGAAGGAGTGAAAGACCACTTTCAGCATCTTTCTCCAAGGCAAGGAATGGAAGAGGAAAGTCTGACATACATTTTTACAAATGAAATAACAGGAAATCTTAGAAGAGAGCTAATAGGTAACCTTATTTGTCTTGATTAATTGTTCTTCTGATATGAAAGGGTAGCAGGGAACAATCTCTAATTTTTTGTAGAGCCTAATACTGTTTTACCTTTTCTTTAAAAAAATTACTTTTCTACATCTTACTACATAGGGATTTAAAAAAAAGCCTGAAAAAATGCTTGTAAAGACCATAAAGAAGCCAATAATATGAAAAAGCACAATAGAGCTGTAATAATTATTGGTAAATGCTTAAAATAGCTGCAGCAGTTGATTGGGTTGTGAATGATACATGTGAAAAATCATTTTTTCTATGATCGTAGGCAGATGCAAAAGTTAAATGATTACACTATGTATATATATTGATATAGAATTGCTATATATATTGTGTACTGTATGTTCTAGCTTTCAGAAATACTGTATTGTAGTGTACTGTACTTAACTAAGCAGACCTAAATAGCAACTTGTCATTTTCCACAAAGTCACTAGTACTGTTAACAAAAACCAAAAAGTCTATTTTCTCCAGTAAAAGAAATACATACTGTTACAGTCACAGACATTTTGACTATAGAGAGACAATGTACATTTAACCAAAGGAAAACCCCAAACCAAAATAAAAACCTCACCCCAAAATCAACCAGCCAAAACTGTTGCATTATTGTCTTATTCAAAAGGGGAAGGGATATGCCACCAATTTAAGAAGAAAAAGACTATTTACTCACATTTTATGACTGAAAATGAAAGAAAAAAGACATCCCCCTAAATCTTTATTTACCCTTTCTGGAACAAGGAAAATCCCCTAGCGAGGCAAAAGAGTTAAAAGAATAAAATGCTGCTTTCAGGGCCAGCATGATACCAAAATAGACAGCTGTAGTCTATTGAGTTCTGAGCCTAAAATGAGTTCTAGAAATCCTGCAGCTCTCATGGATTACATACTGAGTAATCTTACTGAGCAATTTCTTCTCCTCCTGAATATCTACTGGTCTTCTAGACACACTAACCATGGTCCTGAAAAGATTTTGGCAAAGACCAAGGGAGAGAAAGTTACTTGTTATTTATTAGTGACTGAACATTTGGAATGGATTACTCAGATTACATGCAAAGATATTCATAATCAACATGTTTCAGAGTATGTGAGGTGGGGAAAGAGCTGTTTGACATGGTGCTTTGGAAACTAGAGACTCCAGATCTGGAATATTTTAGAGCCTATCGAGATATATTGTGCTGCTAACTATTTAAAGACTTGATAATTTTTGAATGTTCTTTTTAAGGGAGCAAACTGGCAGGTTATTTTGCTTGGATTTTATTCATTTGTCAGGTAAACATGTTGAAATTGAACTCAACTCAAAAGTATTGTTCCAGAGCTGTCATCCCCCATGGATGCCTACCTATCTCTGCTAGTGAAGCCTGCTGAGATGGATTATTTTATTTATTTTGTGGCTAAAAGACCACATAAGGCTCTGAGAGGCACATTTCAGCCCTCCCTTCAGAATGGGTACTCACAAAAATACAGTGGACCAAATTTGGGTGCCACATTTTCAATGAGGGCAAACATCTAATTTGGGCAAATATCCAGCTAAGAGCATTTGGCTCATTATAAATATATGTGTGCAAATATAGTGTATGAGTAGTGTACTTACTTTTCATTACAGTCATGTACCAATGCTCCACAGTTAATGTTGTAATCCTTGTTTCATCTAAACCCTTCCCTGCATCTAAACCATGCACAGCCACACGCTCAATTAGCAGCCTGTCTGTCTGTAAAGCCAGGAAGAGATAACTGGCTCTCTCCCTGCACACATCCACATGCACACTCAGACATACAACTGCATGCACACACACATACACACAAACCATATAATTTGATTTTACTCAAAATCCCATAGGTACCAACAGCCTACAAAGTGACAAATGAAAGTGAAAGACTTAATGAGAGCAATTGAGAAAGTTGGGCAGTTGGGTGAATGTAATCCTGCTTCTTGAATGCAGTGATCCTCTCTAATCAAGTATATATTCAACATGAGGGTTGAACTTTTAGGGAGCTTTATAAGGTTTCATGAAGAATATGACAATATCCAGGTGGCAAAGAGAGAAGAAGCAAAGTGAAATAGAAAAGATGCCTAATTAACATACAGATCTCAGGAAGGTATCTGTCAATTTTGTAGGAACAGGACACTACAGAACCAGACAGCTGAGCTCAACAGTAAGTATCTAACTGAGCTCTGTGTATTCCTCAAGTGAACTTAGCAAAAAACCACCAACAAGGCAAAAGTAGGAAGCCATGAACACTGTAGAAGTCTGCAGTTCTGCCTGGAAAATACCTAAAGCAAGCAATGCTTTGCTACACTGGTACCAGATTTTCCAGTAGGAAAGGCTCCAGTTGGGAACTCATGAAAGCATATGGGCTACTGTAATACCTAAGCCCAGTGTGACAGAGAGCATTTATGAAGGCTGCTTGGGGTGTGGTTGCATGGCTGTGAAGGAAATTTCACAGCTCAAAGAGGGCTTAAGCGCTAATAAAGTTTGCATGAGGAGTGAAAACAAGAATATCCCTATCGGCTGAACTGGGTAGAAGTTCTCACACATGATGGGATATTGGCAGCTCTGTTGTTTATGTAATGGTATTGTTGCAGCAAAAGGATATTTTTAGAATATGCTTTTCTTAAAAGGAATCACAGCTAAACTATTCAAAAGGGCTATATTTATCTGCAGTGACATGCATGCAATCCCAGAAGTGCCAACAGAGGTTGCACTGGGAGAAATTCAGAACACAATTTGTCACTTAAAAGTAGCTTTTCACTGGATTTCTCTCTCATGAGTTTCACTGGCATTGGAGAGGCTGGAGACAAATCACATTGCCTTACCCCCACATAATTAATTTGGTTTAGGAAGAGCATTCACCCTCCAGTGTTTTACAGGGACCTGATGTCAACCAACCCAATCAAAAGTAGATCACTTTGGAAGAGGAACAAACTTGGAGCTGTAACTGAAGGTAAGAAAGAGCAGAAAAGCACCATGCAATATGAAGAGACCGCTATACCTCACTAATGCTCCTTTACTTCTTCCCTTCCCTTGCAAAGAGGAAAACACAACATATTTTGTAAGAAGGAAATGTTTTAGATGAAGCTTTGCTACAGATACCAAACATAAGTACACTCCATACTGCTCAGATGCATTTAAGTTTTAAGGCAGCAATTATCTATGAGGCTGTAGTGTATTCAAGGCTGTAGTGTATTTGCTTCCCAAGGAAGTATCTTAAAGTTCCCTGCTTTTTGAAAAATAGTTGCAGACAAATGTGTAAATTGGGGCATTAAAATACAGTTAACGAAATGTTTAGAAGGTTCCACAGAGGGATCTGGAGAAAAGGAGGTGGAAGGGGAACCTCACTGCTCTCTGAAACTACCTGAAAGGAGATCGTAGCCAGGTGGGGATCAGTCTCTTCTCCCAGGTTACAACTGACAGGATGAGAGGAAATGGCCAGAAGCTGCACCAGGGGACGGTTAGATTAGATATTAGGAACGATTTCTTCACTAAAAGGGAGCTCAGGCATTGAAACAAGCTGCCCAGGAGAGTGGTGGAATCACTGTCCCTGGAAGTGTTCAAAACACATGTGGATGTGGCACTTGGGAACGCTGCTGAGTGGTGGGCTTGGCAGAGCTGGGTTAACAATTGGACTTGATGATCTTAAGTGGTCTGTTCTAACAGTAGCAATTCTGTAGTTCTATGATTGGTTTGCTTACCTCAGTGCTACTCTCCATTTCCTAGGGGAATTGGGCAAACGTGGCTGTGCACAAAAATCTCAGTTCACTGACTATGGGAAAGTCAGTGAAGTTCATGTAGGTCTGCTGGTGGAAACTATGATCATGTGTAACATGAAGAATTGTGTTACAGCAGCAGAGTTCTGCTTATCTTGACTTGGCCTCTTTTATTTCAAAAGGTATTAATGAACAATTCTTGGGGAAATTGGCATTTAAAAAACATGACTTATTTTTCTCCTGATATCATTTTGCTAGAATGATGAGTAGAATATATTTGACTCCTTTTATTTTAAAATAAACCTAGAAACACTTTAGTTGAGTTACCAATTGCAGCAAAAACAGTGAATTAAAGCACATTATGGGTTCAATTTACTTTTTAATCTTATTCACAGTAAATCAGTCAACTCTGCTTCTCCTACACTTGGACTCTGTCTTAATGCTTGTGAGTCAAACACTACTGCAGAGGCTAAAATACAAAACAATCAGCAACATTGCTAAATATATAATGTAAAAATATCTACTAATGTTTAACTTTGCATTTTTTTCACCAGAAATATAATTTAAAATCAAAATTATCCAATAGTATCTTAGTAATTATAAACATTAACTCAGAGAGGATATTCTTCCAGATACTGGCAGACCTACATAGAGAAATAATCTTTTTGTTCACCAAAATTTCACATTTGCATTACCCTGCTCTTTCCACCTTAGTTACTCCTGATCTATAGCAGAGGGGGAGCAGAAATAACAACGAGTGCATAACATTTTCTCTATTCTTAGAGGCACTAATCTAATTGATTAGTTATCAGCACTGGGAATAATTAGCTGGATATATACTAATACCTAACACATCTTGTTTCTCATTTAAATATCTTCTTAGAAAAACAAAACAAAGATTCCCCCTTGTGCTGCCTTACAACAATAGAGAGTTAAGTATTCATATTTTTCAAACAGGTTGTCTCCCTTGTGGACCAAATTCCTCTGTTTCATGCTAGAGAAGGCATAACCAACTTTTTTTTTTGTCGGTTTGAAGAATATGCACATACCTAAAACTCTCTCTGTATTTCGCAGATTAGTTGGCTCCTTTGCTCTGGCTGAAACGAACTGGACCACTGAGTAGCTTTAAAGGAAAATAGCTGAGAGTTTATTACTTCTTGCATGACGAATAAGGTAAACAGCAGCAAGAACACTGACTTGGCCTCACCAGAACCAGCTCCTGGTGGACATGTATTCAGCACTAGGCCACCTCCATACACTTGCCTGTCTTGCTGGCCATGCTGCAGACACTTGGCACTCTCAGCACCTGTCCTTCTGCAAGGCCTTTCTACCTGCATTTGGTTTCTGTCAGCAGGACTGTCAAGTGCTGGGAAAGGTGTTTATTGCATTTACAAACCCAAGACTCCAGACTTAATCTGTTATCTGTAGTTTCCCTCATAAGCCTTTTTTCAACAGAACAGCAATTGCTTGGGGGCCAGATGAAGACAAACCTTCTGGGAGCAGAGGAGGCTCAAACCTCTCAGGGCCAAGTTCTTATCACATTATACCTCCCCCACAAATTTTCACAGCCAGCATAAAAACAAATCAGGGAACGTGAAAAACATCTATTTTGCTTTAGGCTGATCAGATACTGCTTTGATTAGGCTACCTGCTGACTCTTTTCTATCATGTTTATTCCAATGTCTCAGAGGAGCTGGATGCTGAATTGAAAGGGTCGATTACCAAGGCCTAGTTGATTCTTGTCAGAACAACCACCAGGTGCTAATTTGATATTATCACAGAATTACAGAATTACAGAATGGTTTGGTTTGTAAGGATCTTTAAAGATCATCTAGTTCTAACCCCTCTGCCATGCGCAAAGGACCTTCCACTAGACAACGTCACTCAGAGCCCCATCCAGCCTGGTCTTGAACACCTACAGTCCACACCTTCTCTGGGCAACCTGTTCCAGTGTCTCACCACCGTTATAGTAAACAATTTCTTCCTAATATCTAATCTAAACCTGCACTCCATCAGCTTAAGGCCATTCCCCTCAGTCCTATCACTACATGTCCTTGTGAGAAGTCCCTCTCCAGCCTTCTTGTCAAGACAGTCTGCCTGGACCCTTCTCTCTTCCACGTTGATGCTATTTTTCCCTTTTGAGCGACAAGCAATTTACAGCAGTGTGAGATGGAGGATTTCCTTACCATAGGACTTTCAGGAGAGTCACAGATCTAGGCATACTGAAGGTCTGATTATGTTTGAAATGGTTTGGGTGGTTCTGATTTTGAACAGGACTCAACATCCCTGCAAAGAGTATGTTTTGTACCTTCTCCCTATGGGATTTGTTTTCATTACTAAGGGAGATGCTGGGATAATACTTATTAACAAGCAAGAGACTTGTTCCTCCACCATGTGAGTGATCCAGCATCAACCAAGTAGCCCAAGGTTGACTGAACTCAGTCAGTGGGGTTGATTAAGAAGTGGGGGTGCTGATGGTATGTGGGTTATTACTCAACTCTCCTTTGGAGGAAAAATAAAACCAAAGAAGAAAAATAGGTTCCACTTGGTCTCTTCAATCTTAGAGCAAAGGGAAATCTCATTCACTTAGAAAGTCAATTAAATGCTACTCTCCTCTGTTACCTTACTGTGAACTTGAGCTGTTTTTGAAGGTAACAGCATGGGCCAGAAGTGAGCCTAGTAGAAGCATGATGGATGTTGAGAAAGTGTCCCCAGGGCAGCTCCTGCAAAACATTTACACCTATTTCCCTTAAGAGAGACTATTAAGATGAGCTTTCTGAGAGGATGAACCGGACTGAAATATTATACTACAATTTACAGACAGGTTACTGTGCTGCTATGTTCCCATCATTAACGAGTTGTGCCTGCCAGTCCTCTAAAAGAGATCACTGTAGGAGAACCTCGCTAATGCACAAATCCCAGACACAGGCATGGACACGCAGGAGCTGTCCTCTCCTTGCTAATCAGCAGACACTGAGCTTGTGGTCCTGCATTCCTTGTGGATTCAGCTTCCCAGAGAGAGGCAGACCTCAGAGAAATGGGAAAGAGAAGTCAAATTCTAGTTCTCTGATTTGTGATTTCTTATAATACAAGAGTAAGGGTGTTTCCATGAAAAACAACAAAATAAACTTGAAAAGGAGAAATTTCAACAGGACAGCATGGAGGTCACCTAAGTATTAATAAACTAGATCTTTGAAAGACAATGAGAAATTATCTGCCACAATACATAATTTTTATATGGATAAAAAGGTAAAACCATAAATTATATGTCTTTAGGTGAGAAGCAAATACATATTTTATTTTTTATTTATATGTATTTTATATGTAGAAATAGCTAATGAAGATTATATAATAAATCATCTTCCTTAGGCTTATTGCTTTGTAATAATCTAATATAGGTCTTTCCTCTTAATTCAAATCTCTAACTGGCCACATGGCACAAACACAGTTCTGGGCAAGATGGACCACAGGGGAGATTTGCTCTGGCCAGTCCTACATTTCCAATTCACTTCACCAGCCTCAGCAGCAGTAAGAGAAGGCACTTACTTCTCATTCACTCTAAGGCTTTCTTTATTGCACTTTTGCCTTGCAGAGAGGCCTGGACTTGTAAGCTTGAATTTATGTTCTATTTAACACCCATTTCCATTTCCAAGGCATTATAAAGAGAGCTATAGGGAAAGTGAGAATCAAGCTCAAGGAATGCAGGATATTGCATGCTTCAACAAAAGGATGTGTGCTACAGTCTGCATTTTCTCATCTGTATTATTTCATCAGCTGTTTTGAAGGAAGCCTTTCAAGCATACTGAGACAGATTTGCTCAAACACTGTCAGTAGCAGTTTCCAGATTACTGTGACGGCTGCTCTTTCTGCAAAGGCATATTGTAGCAATACATGAAGTTTGAATATACCTGTAACATTCAGATATTATGGTTATTTCCAAGTAGCAAGTAAGTATTTCAAAGATGGGAGGAAGCATTGCTAAAAAGAATCTAACATTTTAAAAGATAAAGGAGACGTGTTTGAGCTTGTAAATTCATAGTGACCTGACAAACACTTCCATCTACATTTGCAGTCATGCTGCAAGTTGCTCCATGTTTTACAAGATCAATTCTGGAAGTCCAACAATGTCAGTTTATATTACAGGCAGTCATTTGTAAAGACCTTGGCCTAAATTCTTTGTCAAGTGTTTTAGAATTCAATCTAGTATGCCTTAGCTTTACTTTAAGAACTATGTTTAGGTTTTTTTAATTGCCACCATTCATTCATTCATTCATTCATTCATTCATTCATTCATTCATTCATTCATTCATTCATTCATAACTTATCTTTAATTCACTTCAAATTTATTAGACCTTATAAAAATTTGCATTTCAAAGATAATGCTTTGATTTAGGGAAGGATGAAAATTGAAGGATTAAAATTTGGATAGAATTTGATTTTGGTGGATGTAAACTCTGATTCTTATTTCCTGTTTACTGGCATATCTCTTCTGGTATCAGAAGTATATTCCAGAATATGCTACATCTTGACTACAGTTCACCAGGTTTACAATGGCAAATTAAACAGCTTTTCCCCAGACCTCAGATGACAAATGAGCAGCTACATATTTGTAAACTGGGTAAAATTCTTCACTAGTTCCTCATATGGGAGAATATGAAAAAAAATCTCCTTTCCCCAGAGAAAAACCTTATATCCTTAAGTCTAGGTCCACCTTCCTCATTTTCTTCCACACCCTCATCTCCAGAACCTTTCTTTTCTGTATAGATTTAGTGTGCCTAAATGGCAGATATTAGTTCTCCCCCTCCGTGTCTTGGGCTTTGCCTTTTCACGTCTTGATTTACATGCCAGCATTACTTTTACCAATGTGGTTATTAGAACAATAGTTTTTAACTAACTTGTGCTCCTTCTCCAGCCCCCTGAAGTACCCAAACAAACTGGTAACAAAGAAAGATGTTACCATGTAAGAGACTTGTTTGCCCTAGAACCCACCTCAAAGTCTCTCTATGCTGCATATTGCAACCAAGAATCCAGGCTTCAGCATTTAGGATCTGCTGAACAATACCTTGCAGGGTACAGAAAGATTTTGAGACTGAACCACCTGTCAGGTTTTTTTTCCCGAATTGCAATGGAACAGGCATAGAATATATGGATGAAGTTACCTGTGTTGAATCACCAACATCTGATAGAGAAGCCACAGGTGTAAAGAACACGCAAAATTGTATATGGAGATCTACCAGATCAATACTCAGAAAGTTGCCCAGCATAAAAGAATGTCTCATGTGAAATGCTCAGTGTTCACAAGCAAAAAGTTCTGTAAACTTAAGAAAGCTTAATTTAATATAGACACAAGTAAAAGCTAAACTAGCAAGTTTTCTTTTTTTTCTTTTTGCATATTTTTGTTAGGTGCTTCTTCTCTGCCTAAAATATGAAGTCCAGAGTGCAGTTGGTGTAAGTCCTCATATGGATTTCAAGCAAGACAAGGACAGTGTCAGACACCGATCCAACTGAACTAAGGACCCATGTACTTTGGGAGTTGGCTTTGGGGGAAAAATTCTTACACAGATACACAGAAGACAACTAGGGAGAACACCAGTCCAAACACAATAAAACAAAATACAAACCATCAACATATATATGCAGATCAGGAATCAATCTTTCACACTGATCCTACATTCCTTGCATAGCTTTGTCTATGCAGAGAATGCAGGATGTGGCCCTTCAGTCAGACGTTTTTGCAAATGAAGGGAAGATTATTTGCAATGGTAACGTTTAAGTTGTTTTGGCATCAGCACAAATTATCAGGGGCAGGATCAGATTCCCACACAAATATGGAAGCTCTCTAGCGAGCAAGGCAGGGATGAGAGAACAATACAGCAGATTAATTCTTGTCCAGTGACCAAAAAGAAGGGAAATCCTAGTTATTACACACTTCCAAAACTTTCATTACTTTTTCAAAGAAGAAAGACTACAGTTTATATCATCCCCAAAACCAGGGGAACATTGCTAGAAAAATCTCTTTCTCAAAAGGAACCGTCCTTCAGCAGAAATAAATTCTGAGATAGAACCAAAAAAGAAACAACAGAAGCTTGGTAAGAGCCAAAAAGAGAACCATGTAATTCAAAAAACCAAGTAGCAGTTCAAATGATACTGCAGGATGCACAAACACTAGTAGATAATCTCACAGATGACTTCACAGAGCCCCTCATCGACCCAGGTAATTCTTGATTCCATTAGAAAAGAGAGAGAAATACTAGAAAAGAAAATTAAGAAAACATCCTTCCTCTTTTTTAAAATAAAAATCAAGATCATCTCCCCTCCCCCCCTCTATCTGGAAGCAGGTTAGCTAACCTTAACAGTCTCAATTTAAAATAAAATATATACTTTTATATATATTCATATATATAATAAAAGAGAAGATATTAGTGGCAGTGTATGCAAAACAAAAAAGAAAACAAAGAAAAATTACTTTTAACAATCTCACTTTTTTTGTTTTTTTACACAAATACTGTTGTAAATACATTAAAAAAATCAGCATTCTATCTGGTAAACGTCACTTTTTCCCCTCTATAAAATTTTGAATTAAAAAAGTCCCAACAACTCTTTTTTTTTAATTATTATTCCCCTCCCCTCCCACCCTCTATTCCTCTTTCTTCCACAAGAATAAATCCTGATGCAACTTTTTTTTTTTTGCAAAGATTGTGGGAACTAACCCTTCTCTTGTACCTAGATCCATAGGTTGCAACCTCTGATATCTTTGATTTTCCTCTGTGTTTCTCTTTGCCTTCTGTGAAAGTCCCTCTTGATTGTGCTGAGGCCCTGTGCTCAGCGAAGACACTGAATAAATTACAAAAAAGCCACCGTTGCTCGTTGTCTGAATCTTCTTGGTTTCTGCTATAAGGTGGTGGTGGTGGTACGAGAAAAGCAGCGGGGAGGGTGCACCAGACAGCGTGGGATAGAGCAGAATCCAGGTGAGGAACCTCTGATTCTTTTTCCTCACCCTCCAGGAACTCCACACTATCCAAGCCACACTGCCTCGCATTCCCCTCAGCCCTTTTGTGTGTTTGTGGATGCGTGTGTGTGTGAGAAAGCAGACATGTGGTGGAAACCAGCAGGGCCTTGTTTCCTCTGGTTGCTGCTCAACCAGAAGCAAAATATTCCACAGTTCTAACTGGATACTGTGAAGTCCAAAAGCGGTCAGCAATGTGAATCATGTCCATTGAAACACTGCAAGCGGTGTACTTATAACGACAGTAGGCCTTGTAGATTTGTAATATATTTTGTTTTGTTTCTTTTTTTGTAGTGCTCTTCACAAGTGAGAAAAAAGATTTTTTTTTTTATTATTTTTCTGTCTGTTTTTTTAAAATTTTTTTGTGGTTTTTTTTTTTTTTTTTGTTGTTTGCTTTTTGTAGTAAAGAAGGGTTGTATTTAGAGGCCAGTAGCTAGAGATCCAACCAGTGGAGCTCATGAAGCACTACCTGGCCTTAAGGCCACCATCCGAGGGAGGTTGGGAAAATTATTATTCACCCAGCCTCCGGAAATGTAATGTACCAGCAGGCAAAAAACAGTTCTTCATGTAGTACAAAAAACAACAAAACGAAATGAACCCAAAAAAAAAGGAGGAAAACAAAGGTAAAAATGAAACAAAAATAATTTCTTAAATTCTAGTGCCATAGCTTTTTTTGTTGTTTCTATTTTTGTTGTTCATAACAAAGAGAGAGAGAGAGATTCTACTTATCCGTCTGACACATGCATCCTCATGTGGTCGTTGAAATGCTCGATTTGGTCAAACTTAGCTGGACAGACAGAGCAGACGTACGTGGTCCCCTCCGTGCAGGCCACCACGCCGGCGGGGACAGCCCTCGCGCCGGTGCCGGTGGCTCCGGGCGTGCCGTTGGTGGCACTGTGCAGAGCCACATGCCTCTCCAGCAGCGT
This sequence comes from Lanius collurio, assembly GCA_020086605.1. Lineage (NCBI taxonomy): Eukaryota > Metazoa > Chordata > Aves > Passeriformes > Laniidae > Lanius > Lanius collurio. The sequence goes on from JACBWW010000006.1 coordinate 34,048,643, forward strand.
CTTGTGGGAGAACTTCTTCTTGCAGATGTAGCACTCGTAGGACTTCTCCCCGCGGTGGAGACGCATGTGCACATTAAGGGAGCTCTTCTGGGTGAAGCGCTTGTTGCAGATACTGCACTGGTAGGCCCTCACGCCAGTGTGTGTCACCATGTGTTTGATTAGGTAATCCTTTAAAGAGAAGGAGCGCCAACAGATGCTGCATTGGTGGGGTTTCTCACCTGCCCATTTCCAATGAGAGAGAAGAGAGACAGAAACAGACAAAAAAAAGAAAAATCATAAAATTAAACCAGTTCGGGAGAACTCTTTGCCATAAACTAATGGTAAGTCTCATAGGGGCCTTTGGAGAGGTGCTCTGGCTAACAAGGAGTAAGTCTGTTTTATCAATGTGTTTTGACACACAACATTTTTTGCAACCAGAGGTTTCAAAATGCTTTACAAAGGGGGTTGTAGGTATTTCCTATGCATACAGAGTAAAAAGGAGCTCAGGTGATTTCTTCAAGTTCACACAGGAGGCACTGACGAAGACAGGACTAGAGTTAAAAGGTTCTGGCACCCATACCCAGTTTCTATTTCACAGCCTCTCCTGTTTGTGCTCCCATCTTGACCCTCATGCTCATTTCTAAACAGGAAGGTCTCAGACATGCTACTTCACCTTTCGGTGGCTCCATTTCCTTACCGGCATGCAATAAAAACAGGGACAAAGCCAGTGATTAGCAAACAGCTGGTACCTGTGACAGCTGACCTGTGCCAGACTCATTTCAGTCAAATTGCTTTAAATTTCTCAGGAGAGAAGTGACAGAGATTGTCAGAAGAATCCAATACTTTATAAGAGGTTTATATTTGTTGCTTCCTTTTCTGGTCAAATGTCATAGCTGAAGCATGTACAAAGAGCAGAACAGGGAACCTCAGGACACACAATTGCCTAGGCCAGCCAGCACCATGCAAAGGGCAACCTAACAGATGAACTTCCATTGTAAGACACAAGAAACATGAATGATTTGACTGCCAGTTAAATAAAACACCTTATGAGGTAAACTGGAGATATAAAATACTTATGTAATCTTCCACATTGCCTTGTGTGCCCAGGACTGTTGTAAAACTTATTATGTAAACTCATACAATTGAACTCTGATCGTGTTCAGACAATCCAGTGACTACAAGGATCAACTGGGAAAAATACATAGCTGAGCACATATGATTGGTTTGTTCAGAATATTCTTAAATCCTCCTCATGCTCAGATTTCTGGAAGATAAGGCATGGTCTCACATTTCATGGTATCAAGCAACGTTTTCATGATACGCTGCTGCACTGGTAATGTAGACAACAACCGACACCGGGACTGCCCCATCCAAATCTATTTTTTAATTTGCTTTCTGAATCACTTGTGGTATATTTCAGGTGTGGAATTCATCATCCCCAAAGCTTTCAAGGATAGAGATGGTACCATAGCTGTGTAAGAATCAAAGTGATCCTCTGTTTCACTGACTGAGGAAATTATTTTCCTGTGGTTATTCTGCAATTTCCCTTCTTCATTTTTTCTCTCCACAGACATCCTGCTTCCTTCTTTTTACAGTCTGTTTGGCACTCTTTTAAATCCTGAAGAGTCACTCTTCAGGGACCATGACATGCCTGTGGTAATATATAATTCACTCATTGTATAGTGAGATTACCATATGCTACTTATATTCAATCCTAAAACGAGATAATTCAAATGGATTAGATGTGAAAGACCTACTTTTTTTCTCCCCAAGTCTCTGTTTCTTTTTATTTCATGGTTTGCATGTATGATGGTGACATCCATGAATGAAATCCACTTGCTGCTCTTGCACTCACAAGGAGTTTGCCCCTTCTTGGTGAAAGACACTTGCTCAAAACACAAAGTCCTTACTTCCCTGATGGCTTTGCCACACACAGTGCTGTGTTGTGTGTAGACAGGCCAGTATGCTTGACATGTGATGTGGAAAATGATAGTGTGTCAGTTAGAATAACGTCTGATTAACTTACAAGAGACTAATTGTATTTACAGAGGTCATTTTTGCTTTGGGCATAATATATCCCAGAGTTTTTAATAAGTTGGCCTCCTCCACTCTAGACCCTGTTAAGATTATGCTATAAATACACCTTAATTTTTGCCTGCATAGTTTCTAAGATACACTGGGTTGTGGCTTTTTAATCTTAGCTTCAAAGCCTTCCTGGGATTTCTCCTCTCCAAAGATTCATAAAACTTTAGTTTTTCTTTTTTGTATGCAAATTTTTGTGCTTCTTAAGCAAGCACTGTAGATCTTTTTTCCCATGACTCTTCAAGTCAGAGAAAAGTTTTCTCAGTGAATTAAATGAGCATGTTCTTCCTTCTGCTTCTTCATTTTGTATTTGGATGGTATTAGACAGCAATATGGGATGACTAGAATCATAGCATATCCTGAGTTGGATGGGAGAAGAAGCAATGTCAGTGCCTGGCCATGGTTCCCTTTTCCAGCCCCTGTGTTCCTGGAGATGTAGGCTCTGTGGCTCTTTGAACCCTAACCACAATGGATGCTTGGTGCTGACACTGAGTTCATGGAATCACAGAATCCTGAGTTGGAAGAGATGCAGAAGGACCATCAAAGACCATCTCCTGGTCCTGCACAGCAGTGCCCCAAGAATCACACCATGTGTTGTCCAAGAGCTTCTCAAACTCTGTCAGGTTTGGTGCTGTGACCACTTCCCTGGGGACCTGTTCCAGTGCCCAACAACCCCAATCAAAGGGTGAAGAACCTTTTCCTAATACCTAACCTAAATCTATCCTATGACAGATTCATGCCATTCCCTCATGTCCTATCACTGGACAACAGAGAAGAGATCAGTTCCTGCCCCTCCACTTCCCCTCATGAGGAAGCTGTAGGTCACAACCATGTCTCCCGAAATCTTTGCCAGACTGAACAAGCCAAGTAACCTCAGCCACTCCTCATACAACTACCCCTCATCCTATCACCATGGGCAGCCCAGATTAGAAAGGTGCGAAGGCAGCGATGTTGGTGCCCTGACATGATCCCCCTGGCACATCTTTTGCATCCTTTAATTCAGTATTTATCACAGTATGATACGTAGGAAAAGGCAATAGTGCCTTATAAAGTGCGGACACTGCACGTATCCTAGCACTGTATTTCCATTACACATCATGGGATATATTAAAGTCAGTCTACAGGGAACATGGAAAAATATGAATCACTCATATATTTGCACCCATGTGAAAGAAGAAAAAGAGGTCTGTTTCTGTCACATGGAAAGCTACATCAGACTGCAGTTTTTGGAAGCATAAAAACATACAGAGATATAGAGGCCTTTAAGTTACTGAATTTTGGTTTATGATTACACTCTTCCATGACTTCTCTTCTGAGCCCTCCAAACAAAAAGATTAATGCAAACATTTGCATCTCCCAAACCTCTCCATTTTTCTGTGGATCTTTTCCAGAGCCACTTTTCCTGGCTTCTTTTAACAGGGCTAAGGAAAGTCACTCTGACAGTGGAAACAGCTGTCTCCCCTCTATTTTTGTAATGATCCTGTCCAGCACTAGACAAGGTAGCAGACAGACTTCCTCTGAGGCTGCACACATAAAGGTTATTTTCAGGAGGGTTTTCTGAAGCCTAGCTCTCTGTTGGTTAAGGTGAAATTATTCTCCCAGACATTTGAGGAGACACTTAGCTCCTAAAAGTTTTTTGAAATGATTTATCTACCCAAATCTTTCCTTGCCACCACAGTTCATTATTTTGGGCATTCTCAGACCCACACAAATAAAATATTAATTAATGAATGGAGATGTCTACCAATTTGCTCTGTTGGTATTACCTGTAGTAACCAGAATGTTTTAGAACAGGTCTTGCAGAACTACTCTTCATCTGACTCCAAATACCAAGTGCAGTGGTGGGGGAAATAAATACCGAGCTGGGGGTGGGGGAAATAAAGTACCTAATCTTAGTGAAGTTATTTGTAAAAAACCCTTTCTAGCTTTTAGAACAAGGATGCAGGCAGATATATTTGCCTGTGTTCTGAAGGGGATATTTTTCTGAATAACAACACTATCTATGTAGTATTTTAGCTACTCATCCACAACAGAAAGATGGAGAATATAAACAGACATAAAGGTAATCTTGGGATTCAGGACTCTTGATCCTTGTAATTATACATTTTGTACCAGTCCTGGGAAGTTGATCTTTTTGTGTATGTACACGTACATGTCTGCCTTAGATGTCTAGAGGAGTTTTTCATTTAAGTGATAAATGCAGGTAAATTGAAGCTAAAAGTTTACATATGCACATGGAATGAAAATCTATTGCGTACAACTGAGAGGCAAGACCTACATTCCTCCCATACTTAGGACAATTTTTCCAGGTTCTCCTCCATGTATCACAAACCCAGCATTTATTTTAAGATCTGATGTTAACAAAGCCATTGCTTGGTGAAAGAAATATTTACTCTTTCTCTAAACTAGAATTTCTCTCCAACCGCAGAAAGAGCCAAGGGCTAAAGCAAGCAAAACTTAGTCCTTAACTCATGATAACTCCTCCATGTAGAATACATTTATATCCTGGCTTTGAAGTGTCATAACTTGGTAAAGCTAGAAAAGGCCATTTTGGCTCAGTGGCAAATATGGTTACTTATGTTATCTCAATAGACCATACACAAAGTACTAAAGCAGCTGCAGTTTTAAACAGAAAGGTGCTGATGTTGTGTTCCATTGTGATCCACATGTATTCTTTAAATAGTTTCTCATTGAACTTTATGTTTCTGTACTAACAGCTAGTGATACCTCTGATTTACCAAGAGACAAGGGATTACAGCAATCAGCTTCAGTGAAGTACAGAAAGACTTTCTGCCAAAACTTCAGATTTACTTTCTTATAGTGGTAGGTGAGATCTAGAAAATAGGTGGCAGTATGTGTAACATCTGGGCCTGAACCTACTGCTGCAGCTCCACCAGTAATTAATTTGCCCTAATCTCACTACCACTTGATCTTAACCCCCCACAGCTGTAAAACCTACAGGGGGGATGCCCTTTCTTAGTAGATACAGTTTTTCTTATGACCTATTAGTTGCCACTCTTCCTCTTCCCGTTGCCTAGTCAGCTTGCAGGGTAGGAAATGCTCACCATTTCCTTGGAAGGATGCAAGACACATTTTACTCCAAGTAAAATGAGCTTGTTTCTGCACCATGCATAGTTAGGCCTCTGTTTGGGATCTATATGTTTCTGCAAGGGCTCAACTTCAGCACAGTGTTCCGTGACACCAGCTCCCTGGATAAGCCCTCCCTCCAATTTGCGCTGGGAGTTAGCAGGTTGGCAAACAGAATCTAAGTCCATGGTTGTAAAGGACTTTCTCTGGCTCCATATGCAAGCCAGAAGGAAGTACTCTTACCTGTGTGTACAAACATGTGCTTGACGTAGTTCTGTTTGGCGGTGAAAGTCTTGTTACAGAGAGTGCACTCGTAAGGCTTTTTTTCACCTTGCCCACCCGCTGTGCTGTGGCCTGCAGATGGGGCCAAGGGCTGTGGGGCTGGCAGCTGGGCAGTAAAGGTTGACAGGCCGGGCTGGGACACTGTCACAAACTGTGTCTGTTGGCCAGCTAAAGGCTGGGGCAGGCTGAAGAGAAAAGGCTTAGGGCCACTGCCAGCAGACTGTGTGGTAAAAAGGGCAGGCAGGTAGGTGTTGCCAGCTGTGCCAATGACCTGAGTGTTGCTGGTCAGAGTCAATGGCATCCTCAGATTGCTGGTGAGGGTTTCTGTCTGGCGTAAGTAGATCTGTGTGGTTGGCAATGGTTGGGCAACAGATGTGTTGACAGAAGGCTGCAAAGCCCCCTTTTCGGTGCTGTTATTGACTGTGAGCACTTTGCTGTCCATTTCAACGTCATTGCTTCTCTCTGGTGAGGAAGAGTTGGCATCTACATGTTGCTGCTGCTGCTGCTGTGGCTGAGTGCCATCAGCAGGGACATCATTTTGATCTGCTTGAGAAGGTTCTTGCTGCCCATCCCGGCCCAGACCAGCCATGAACTGCTGCTCCATGGAATCAGGCTCAGTGCCAATGGAGGAACTGACACCCGAGTCAAAACTCTCCCCTTTGGGCTCACTCTCAGTGCCTTCTGCTTGGTCAGTGTCCTCAGTGCATTCCTCAGACTCATTGCGCTCAAGGATCTGCACCCTCTGTTGGCCGTAGTAGTCATAGTCATCCTCCATCTCCTGTTTAATATGAATGTTGCCCATCAGGGTTTGAATTCGGACAGGGCGGGGCTGCTTCCGGCAGTGCGTGGTCTCTGGAGTGGTGGAGAGGTACCGCTCCATCTGCTGCGACCGTTCATGGATCCGGGTAATCCAGCTGGGATCTTCTATGTGATGGTCCCTGGGGAGTCCCAGGGCTGTCTCATGGTGGCTGACCACAGCTCCACTGTAAAAGGAGCGCTCCCCACTGCCATTTTGCATGGAACAGGCATAGAGGGCTGAATAGATCCTGTCCACACTGTGCTGTGAATGGCTCTGCAGGTAGCCAGACTCTGTGTCAGTGCTCTGCCCCGAGGTGCCTGATTCGGGTGTTCCCCTGGGTGTCTCCTGGCCAGAATCCTGAATCACCGGGTAGACCTCTCCCACATTTTGTGAGACAATCCTTGTGCACTCATCAATCACAGTCTTGATCTGCAGGATGCTGGCGGCTGTGAGGATTTGGAGGGCCTCGGATTGCGAGACCCGCAGCACCCCGCTGTACATGAAGTCAATAAGCTTTTGCACAGACTGGACCGACACCACTGAGGGGATCTCAATGTCACTGTAGCCCAGCAGCAGCTTGTCCTGGAAGAAGGGGCTGCCAGCCGCCAGCACGCAGCGGTGGGCGCGCAGCATGCTCCCGTGGATGCGGACCGTCACGTCACAGAAGTGGCCACGGTTGCGCTGCTCGTTGAGGGTCTCGAGCACAGAATTGCTGAAGTTGTGAAGGTTGATGCTATGAATGCGCTCTGTCATCCCCTTGCAACTGATGTTACCTGGAGAAGAGCAGGTGACAAAAACAAACAAAAAGAACAGAATGAGTCTTGTCCTCTGCAGGGTCGTCATGAGAGCACTGGCAAGATGACTGCCCACTGTGTAAACAAAACCTTTTGCACTGCAAAAATCACACACAAAGACACCAGTAAGAACACATCATTTTTGTAAGGCCACAACTAAACTTCACTACTCATTTCCAGAAGATCAAGTCCTGAATTTTTGAGCTAAACCAAGTGAAGACAGGTGTAGCTGGGTCTAAATTCCAATCACACTCCTGGGCCTTGGACATCCTATGTTTATCTGGCTTTAAAAAGCTTAGAGCCAGTCAATTGTAAACACTGAGCACATGGATTAAAGCTGGATTTTAAGCTTTGGGTTGGATTTACACCAGAAGAGATCTGAATCTTACTTTAATGACTCTTAGTTGTTAATGCAAAGAGTATATAAGAAAATACGATTTCAATCTAGATTGCCTGTGTTTCACAGTACAGTTACTTGTATCAAAAAAACTGGCAGTCACTTTGTAAAATCCAAATCTGGTTCAAGATTTAGGCTGTAAATGTTCCTAAAATCCCACGCACAGTTTTGTCTGGGGTTGTGGTTTAGAACATTTGCTACTCAATAGTGACAAACAGTCCTCTGTAAAAACCCAAAGCAAAAAGTTAACATGAGCTATCCCCTTCATTTTTAGCATATCCCAAGTTCTGACTTGCACCAGAATGCCATCATAGAAAAACAAATGTTCTCCTGCTGTTATTTACTTGACAGAAACTGGAAAATTACAGACATTTACTCCAAGGAAGATTTTGTCTTAGTTTGGCTGAATAATCTAAATTGAGAACAGTTTAGAAAAGCATCTAACCAATTTGGATACAGAGCCAACATCTTCAAAATTAACTTTTACAAGTGACTGAAAAGAAACTTCCTAATCTCTCAATCCACTGTTCCATATCTTCATCTTGCTTGCTTTGGTTTTAATGCTTTCCCAGTTCCTTTCTTGTTTTTTTAGCAAGTTTTCATCTATTTAGATTGTGATAGGCAGAAACTATGGTTTCACCTTTTAATTATGAAGAATCAATTGACCCTTGATTGGCAAACAAATAAAACACTATTAATATTTTTTTTCCTTTTAGCATTTGTAGTATATACATCTCCTTATTTTCTAGAAACTTAGACAAAGTAATGCTAAATCACCACTAGTATTACAGGCATTTTGTCTTGAATATTCCCACCAAAGATATAACCACTTTTGCCACAATAACTTGTTAATGCGTGAGCATCCGAAAGTAAAAGTTGGTAAGTGTGAGTAAATTAAATTAGCTATTTGTCACTGTCTAATGAATATACAGAGCAAATAAATAGCATTAAAAGCAGTTGAAAGGCATACCCATGCCTTCTAGCCCAACAACGTCTCTCTGCTCTGCCCTAAGGAGTGTTTTACATCTCATCCACAGTCAGTAGAATACCACCCACTGCATTTTGCAGGCAAATGTGGTATCCTCCCTGCTCTGCCTTTTTCTTCCCATTTATTCACTACCAGCGTCTCAAGCACCCTCTGTTCTGGTGGTTCAAAGAGAAACCACCTCGGACACACGTGGTTATTCTAATTCTCTGAAGTAGTTGATGATTAAAGGGAAGCACAAAGGTCAGGAACTGGAAATCACAATGGGCCAAAGCTGTCTGAGGAAGTCTCATGTTAACAGATGTAAACCAACCTGTACCAGAAGGTTGTTAATTTCCATGTGTGATTAGCACACTGAAGGGATGCTCACATAGCAGAAAACAAGGAAGATATCACTAACACCATCATGGAGATTATGAAATACATCTGTCCTGTTCCTAAGTTTAGCCAGGAAACCTTTCTCTGCTGGGACTGACCATTGGACTAGAAAAGCATCTTAGAAACTGGGAGACTTTCCTTCAAGGGCATTGCAACTATTATTATACAAAATATCGTACAGAAGAGATGCATTTCCTCCTTCTTCCTGATAGATTAATTCTCCAGAGGCCTCCAGGGCAGTTCCAGATGCTTCCCTGCCCAATGTGTTAGATAATACAAGAATTCAAAATGGATTTACACAGAATCCTTGGCAAAAGCTTTGTATCAGTTGGGCAACAGAAGGAGGGAAAGTTATTGATAAATAGGTGACACCTCTTTTCAAGACATACTATAGCAAGTGACTGTACAGCTACCCATTTATCTCTATGTATCTTTGAGTAGTGTCAGTGACTACCTGGTTTGCTCCTAGGACTCATTTTCACAGAAACACAACTTTATTTTCAGGTTTGTCAAATAAGGTATTTGATAATAAGAAGAAATATGCAGCAGTCTAACCCAATAACCCAAAATCCCACCTTGAACATGCACAATGTGGAATATTTTACACATACCAGCAATGTTACAGACAGGCCTCTTGATTTGAGAAAAGAAACCTACTTTTTTACTATGCAGCTTGGCAGATAAAATTACTTTTGTGAGCAAGACTCTGAAAAATGCATCCTTAGGACAACTCCTTTCCAGAAAGGTGTGATGTGCATCATGAGACTGGATGTCTTCCTGGTAAAGTGAATTCTGCCATTTACCCACAAATCATGTATGGAAAGGAGGAAGGGCAAGGTTCATCTGTAAGTTTCAAAAGGCCTTCTCAGGTCCTGGCTGTGTGAATCAAGAGTTATGTATATGTCAAGCCACCGTGTATTTGGTCCTGAACTAACTTGATGAAAACAGGCAGTTGAGGTTGATCCTGGCTACAGAAAAGAGGGCCTACAGAAAAGAGGTTTGTATGCATTTCTAAGAGCAATGTGAATAGCTCTCCTATAGGAACTGATCTTGGATGCACATTGTGGTGTAGGAGCTGGTCTGAAAGCCAACTGATTCACTTCATCAATGGCATTATTTTTTGTTGCTATTAGAGTTTGCCCTTAAAAAGATCCTCTCATTGTTGGAACATCTACCACTTCTTCAACTGAGAAGCAACTGAAATTTACTCCTTGAGGGTAAAAGAAGAAGGGTGGTTGGAAGAGACACAGAATAAATGGTTAAAAAAAGCTAATACAAATTTTGAGGATGATTTTTCTAGGCTACTTTCCTTGACATTCAACACTGTAAATCACATCTATCCAAAGTCCAGGCAACCAAATAATCTGCATAAGTGTCAGAAATGCTACTACACAAGCCACACCAGTATAAAGAATAGTTTAAACAAATTCCAGAGACTGGTCTGTAGCAAAACCTGCTGTCCAACGCAGATCCTTTCCCTATCTGCAGGAAATCGAGTCCAGATCCAAGTTTTGTGGTTGACCCCTACTTTATGTTGTTCTAAGCTGAAAGTCGTTCTAAGCTGAAGGTGACATTCCCCACAAAACACAGACTTGCCAATGCAGGTTTGAGTCTAAGTAAATGCCACATTCTGACAAAGGCTCCTAGAGCCTTGGACAAGCCAGAAAGTGTGTCAGCTCCTCACAAGGCCCAGCTGCACACACGCACACTCATCTACTCGTCACTGCACAGAATGCCCAGCTCAGGAAAAAGACTCCTGTCTCGGGCTCTTCTCAGGCCTGCCACTCTTTTAAACTCGAGACAGTGGGAAACTTTCTGTGAAATTCAAGTGGTCTTTGTTAAGTACCCCCTTTTTTTTTTGTCCAGTAAACATGATGTAGAGATCCCAATGGACTTATCCTGAGAAACTCCTGTAAAATGGTTTTGTCCTCTTTCTGTGAAGCAAGTTCTGATTGGAGGGGTATTCACAAACCATATAGGAAAGAATGGGTGTGAAAATGCAAAGGCCATTCTTACCCAGATGGGCAATGAATAGGCATTTGCCAGTTTAAAAAAAAAGGCAGAAAAAAAAGAAAGGAAAAAAGCCTAGACAACTGCACAGATTATGCACATTTGAAATCCTCCTGGGATACAATTTGAAGCTGGCATGGCATAAAGGTGAAACATATTACTGTGCAACTTTGAAAAAAGCTTCATTTGCTCGTATGCAAATGCACCGATTAAACTGTCAGGCTATTCACAGAAACATGCATGGAATTCATCCTCGACTAGTAAGAAGGAGCACAACTGTAGATGGGAAAGGAAAAAACTTTTGTTGTGTAATACATGACTGAATGCTTAGATTAGTGTTTCCCTGAATCTCACCCACCCCTCCTGCTGACTTTTATGCTATGGGCGTTCAAAAGAAAGTAGGTTTTACCATGACAATAACAATGACAAGCTCTCCAAGTACAGTACCAAAGGGGAAGGCAATGGCAGAAGGAAACAGCAGGCAGTGGACTCCTGGAAGATGCTATAGAAAATGTGGAAGTGCAGCAGTGAGGTACATCAAGCATGGCTTGAGGCAGTTTTCTATTTGCCAGAGTTACCATACGTAGACCTACATAAAGCTAGGAAGTTATGGCTAAAAATGGTGATTTTTTTTTTGTTTGTCAAAACGATAAAAGATGACCAGAAAACATATGATGTAGTAGAAGCAAAAATAGTACAGAATACTGAACATTGCAGGCCATACACAAATGGCTACGTTGTACATTAAAAAATGCATTTAGTACGGCTTTTTGCTGTACAGCCACTAGATGTCCCTTTCTGCAAAGCCAATTGCTGAAAGTCTTAATGCTCATAACTGAAGGATATCAGAGAATTTGGGTTTCTCTAGTGTCTTTTAAAATCACAGTATCTCAAAGCTCATTGCACAGTAATGACTGCCATTTCTAGAGACACAGGGGTGATGAATCCACCACAGCTACTGTAACTCAGCAGTAGCTCAGCACAGCTTTCACCTGAAGCAAAACTGCCTAAGATGCTGGAATTCAAGTTTTTTTGGAAACTTACTGTGTGCTCTTGCACAGGAATGACTAGCAGAGTGAAACACAAAGGCTGTGTGGTTTCATACTTCTGGGGAATAGAAAATAATTGTCTTATATCCTTGAGAACTGGTGGGCTTGCTGAGATAGATACAGATTTAGTTTTTGCCTCAATCTTCTGCAGCAAAATTTAGAAAATTGTCTGGCAAAACATCTTACTGATGTCTCACTTAGACAAGATCAACTAGAACTAGCTTGGTGTTTTTACCTAGTTTGTACTCCTGACAACCTTCTCAAGCCTTGCATTGAGAAGAATGCCCGCTTTGAGAGATGGTGGAAAAGTTGGAGATGCATCTTGTACAGAATATGGTCTTTTCATGTTTTTATTATCAAAATGACAAGTGCTTCCCTAGTTGGGAGAACACCCTAGGCTCAGACAAAGATGTGGAGTGAGGCTTAGTAGGTGGTCTTCCTGCTTCTGGAGCTGTTTCTCTGTGCAGCAGTAAGCCAGCCACTAGTTCCTGGGAGCACAACAAACCTAATAACCTGCTGCTGCCGGAGACAAGAAGTATCATCAGTCCTTACTCTCTTCCTCTACCATGTGCGGTTTTGGAAATCTCTAATCCTTGGTCTCCACATCAACTGTTGGATGACCACAGCCTCCTGTTTGTATCAAAAGGATGCATTAGGTTCTTCAGACAATCATCTAGTCTACTACTTTTCCTCATGTGGGAATAATTTACCTACACTATCTCTTCACAAATTTGTCTACCATGTCTGCAAAAACAGCATTGTGGATTTCATCCCCCTCCACAGACAGACTACTGTCTACTGGCTACAGTCTACTGTCTTTCTAGCAAGAGAGATTTCTTAGTATTTAACTTTGAAATTGATTACTCAACCCCTTCCCCTAACAGACAGGGAGAACTATTGACCATTTTCCTCTTTATAGTACTCTCTCATATACTGGAAGGTGCCTCACTTTTCTTCTTTAGACCTGTCTTTTCTAGAAAATACAAACTCAGGTCTCCAAATCATCCTCATTGGTTATAGGTATTATCCTCAATCTTATCTTCTTCCATCTTCTCTCCAGCTTGTCCTTCTTTCACTTAAAATGCAACTCTAAAGTGGATAAAGTACTCTAACTGAGGGAGGTGCATGAAGGAGTTGCCTATATATCACTGTCTGTGATACTCTATAAAGACCTTACAGAATAAATAAACCCAAGCAAACAAAGCCCTGTTACCAAAACAAATTTTCCTTAAGAAAGATATATGTGAGTAAAGAATCCTCACATTGGAATAAAAATCTCAACTCTTTCATAAACACAACAGTTCAGTGGAAATACAGCATTTCCATCACAGCATGTGGAAGCTACTCCTGCCCCACAACTGCCATACAAAGTTCTCATTTCCATACATTCGTGTCTTGTACTCCAAACTTTGCACTGCAACAACCATGGATGCTTTTGTCAGCTTCAATGACCTGATTTATGCCGATAGATAAAGCTTTATTTTCTGTTGTTATCAAGTTAGTTACTATAAAACTGGATTAATAGAGCAAAAATTCCTATATAACATTTTCATATACAACATTAGTCCTGCATCAGCTTCCAACTCTCTGGGACCAATTTAGTGGAGTAACTTTTCTTTCATTCAAGAAAGTGACCAGGATTCAAATCCTGAAAATCTGGCAATGTCTGACTTCTCTGTACATCTTAAAGATGCTGGAGAGATCAAGTCAGCCATGCCTGCTCAGACTGAATCTTCTGAATATTTGGCTTCATTCTAAACAGAGGCCTGCAAGAGGAAAAGCTTATATGAAGTTTCAGGAACATAGAAGAACATTTGTATCCTCAGCAGGAGATCTGACCAGGAGTAGCCCTTGCTTTCTGTTGCTTTAAAGGTTTGCTGGAGTTTTCACCCAATCATCTGCTTGAACATCTTGAAAATCAGTAACTCCTTCTATAATATCTATCCAAAACAAACACCAGATGACACTACACAAATTGCCCTAACCCTACCAGATTGTTGTTAGAATCAAAATATGTAGCAGTCTACATTTAACAGGAAGTACTGTATTTTTACCAGCACAACATCTATTAATGTGTCAGTAATATACTCTATGGAAGAAAAAATCACTGTGTTCTGAAAGCTGTCAAACTTCTCTAAATTTTGTAGCTAATAACTACATTTGTTTGAAAGACAGAAATACATGCACACACAAACAGAACCTTATTCTCCAAGGAGAAAACACACCAAGGAGATGGCAAATAAGAGAGAGTTTGCTTAAACTTTTTTTTCAGGAGCCTTTTTCTGCAGACTAGAGAATGCTCAGCAAATTTCCTATGGATGACTTGTTCAGCTAATTGCCCTGTCCTTTTTAGCATTCACCAAATGATGAGATATCCATTTTACATTAAACTGTAAGTTTAGAAAACTAAACCATAGATGTTCTGTACAGAAAATGGCTTCTATACCCAGAGGACATAAATCTCCAATGTGAAGAGCAAAAGCCTCTATTTCAGCTTCCAGGCCTGGGGGCAGGCAGGGAGTCACCTTCCTATGCTTTGCCAGACAGAGGTCAGGATGTGTCCATCCACACTAATCCTGTCTGCTCTACAGTCCACAGAGGGCAACATCTGGGCCTCAGTTTGCTCCACACCTCAAACAAGGACAGCATCAAGCACCCCATCCTGCAGGACTGCCGGTCTCAAGGAATTTTAATGGATTGTTTTGCACCCTTGGATAAAGAATACTACAGAAATATCAAGAATTAACTCCACAGGTCTCTTCAAATTATATTCTCCAGGCTTACAAAAATCTAGTTTTGTTTTCAAACTACTCAAGTGGCTTAATTTCTCTATTTCTCTTTAGGGTCAGCATCCTACTTACATTTGTAAAACACAAGGTAAAAACTGGATCCAGTTTATAGCAGTGTAGTGACCAAAAGCACCAGTGTTAACAGAACATTCAGCTATTTTAAGTTATAGAAGTACTACATTTTGAGCCAGGATATTTACTTTTCTCACTTTCAATCCAATTTGTATACTTTTTGTCTGCAGACCATCTACAGCCATGCCATTGTATCTCCATAGCACAGACATGGACTGCATTGATGGAGGATACCTCTCCTGTGGGTATCCTCAACACCTCCAAGCAACATGTATGACATTACAGAAGCAGCGTCAGAGCTGTCACAGCTGCATTAAAATGGGATTTAAACAAGCTGTGGCCATAGCACTACAAGGGTGTTAATTCCCGTGCCCCAGGCACTTGCAATCTATTTATGTTGGTGAAATATAAGTTTGTCAAATAGCATTATAATGCACTTTTTTAAAATGTAAAGGGAGAAAACTGCATAAATGCCCTCTTAAAACAGGAAACAGAGAAAATGTGGTGCCACATGATGGCACCATTTCCTAGGAAGAGAAATGACACTGTGCCCATCCCTTCTGTAGGGATGTTCAGTAGGGAACATTTTCATGTTCTACATGAAATCTGTTTCTTGTTCCCAGAGAGCTCATGCATGATCCTGCCAAGCCCCAGCATGGTCCCACTGTTTTAACTGGCTGTAAGTTTAAGGCAGTTCATCTTTTTTCAAAATCTAGGTGCATCTATTGCTCGTTTTCCTTCCCAGTGCCAGGTGCTGTTACTCAGAGTGATGTTTCACTGGTGGACCCACAGCAATGGAGTCACTGAGCAGGGAAAGAGGGACATGGGGCAGTAATGCTGGTGTGAGCACTCCTTACTCAAAAAGAGATTAGGGGGATGCTTCTTGTAACAAAAAAAAATTCTTTGGAAAATGTAGGCAAACAAGGCAATTTGTTTTGCTATTCTATGGCCCTGATTAAAAGACTACTCTAGTCCTTAAGAATAGCTCCACCAGCTTTAAAGGCTTTTGTTTAAATTCTAATAGTGTATTTCAGACTGAATCCCCATAAGGGAAGTGGATAAGGATTCCTTTTGGTTGTCTTGCTGTGGGGATACTGTATAAACTTACATCCTTTTTCAGAAACCTTGTTTAGGGAGGAGAAGGGGCTGGGTTTGGAGGTGGGAGCTGTGTCTGGAAAAGGAACAGATTAGAAGGATAAGAGGTGCAAATATATTAAAACATGTCTCTGAAAGAGACAACTGCTATTCCATGAACTCCTTCATGTTCACTCTGTATTGTTAGGTTTTCCTTCAGGCAGAAAGACAAGGAGGAAAAGCTTATCAACCTGAGTGTGGTTAAATACAGTAAAGCCTGAAAGCTTCTGGGCTTTGGTTAAAAGGAAAATATAGATTAAAACCTCTTAAGGTTTTAGAAGGTTTCCATTCAAGCTAGAATCCTCTACAGGAGTGTTTGTAGCAGTCTGTTAGGAAAAGGGTGCAGTCAGTTATGGTTGAGTTTTGTGGGAGAGCTTGTGGAAGAGCATTGCTTTCCTCCATGATTCCAGAGAAAAGCCTTTCAGTCCAGATTTTGTTCTGGTCACAGAACTATGGTTGATGGGAGAAACAAGGGATGGATAAAAAATTGTAAATGCCAGTCCTCAGGGCTGAGAAAGATTCTTTTATCTCTTCCAGTGCCTCTGTCTCAGCCCTGAGCAGAGGAAAGCTACCACATGAAAATGCTGGATTTTATTTGGTTATTTTTTCCATTTGTCTTTTTTATCTACTAGTGAAAGGATAATTGTTAACTAGTACAACTGGGTGCTTTGGTGAATATTTCAACTTAGAAATATTGTGAGACACATATTCATACTATTTTTGGACTGTGGCTTCTTTATTTTGAGTTTATGGGACAAGTGTTCAGGCCTGCTTAAAATTCAGATTTAAATATCAGTGGGAAACAGCACATGCTCATGTCTACAATACCAGAAGCCACAGGAAATGCTTCTGTCCTCCGTGAGACCTCTGCGATCTCTGGGAACAGACTTATTTCCAAAATCACCTACTTAGTTTTGATAGGAATAGAAATGTATGGCTGAATGCTTTAAATTAATAAACCAAGGCAGTAAGCAAGAACACAGCATTCCTGGGTGGCTTGATATCATCAGATGGAACTCTAGCATTAAATGCACATTGTCAGTTCCAATGCTTCCCCCCACTCCCTGGGAAAAAAGACCCTGGAATTACATGTATACACAAGCATTCAGACACTAACAGGTGATACTAATGCAGTGCATGAGAGTTATTTCTCAGGTCTGCCTTCAGGCACATTCTACCCTCCACTCATCCAAAAACACTAGAGATAGCATCTGGGAGTTTTACTTTTGAATACAGGGAATATGCTCAGATTTGAAATGTAGCATAGGATCAAAGCATAAGGTATTCTTGTTAAAATTGACATGGTTGCCCACACACGCATGAAACCATGAGAAGTCCCTTCCTCTGTTTTTATTTCCTGTATCATACCCCTTTTCACACAAAAATTGGTACTTTGTGTTTTTTTCTCTACCTCTGTAACATCAATAAATTACACGTTATCACTCCTATCATCTAGTTATAAAGAGCCTTTCAAGATTTTTAATAGATGCACAATATTGCTACACTTACATTTTCACTGGTTAAGAACACAAAAATAGCTGTTGTGAGATTACTCTTAATTTATACTACTTCTCTCTCGTGGGCTTTCAAGAAGAAGCGTTTCACCACATGTCACAGATTGATACAGAGTATATACTGCACATCCCAGCCACAGAGATCCTTTCAGTTTAACACAACAAAGCTGGGATGAGTAGGGGTTCTAGGATTTGTTTATCTCTTTTCATAGGTGCAGTTAATTCCTCAAGGAGCTATTTGTGCTGACAGATTCTTGAATTCTCTTTGTACTCTATTTCCTGAGTGGTAGATACATAAGACTGGATCTCATGTTATTTTAGCCTTGTGAATGACTCCATGCACAATGAAAACAGCCACAGAAAACATAAAGGAAGAGATGGCACAATGGCATCTCCTCTAGAAACGACAGCACCTGGTGTCCTTGAGAATTCAAGTGCACCGCGCCAGCCAGAACATGCCACTGTGGTCTCCATGCACCATGATGCCAGGCCAACACCCTGATGCAAATGAAGTTTGGTGACATTCTGATGGCTTACAACTGACTTTCACCCATGGAGTAGATCCAACACCACGTTTCTTGTGAACATGATTTTCCCCCACAACACCTCCTAGTACACTTTATAAACAAAATGATTAAACAATCCCTTTGTTTTATGTTTCAGGTTCTATCCCAGTACCATGCTAAGGCTCCAGTTCAAAAAAAGATTCGAATAAAAAAGCTCCCTTTGCTCAGTTGTGAACAATGCAAGAATTGTTTTGGTTTTCTCTTATTTGAATACTGGTTTGGCCATATCTTCTTCTAAAGTTACTGAGGGGGATCACAGCAAAAAGATTACATGGCTATTCTACTACAGGTAAGCAAAAGAGAAGAAAGCAACTATGGAAGCTTAGAGGAGATGAGCAAAAAGCTCCAGTGCTGAACAGATCACAGTGGTGAAGAGGAGCAGGAGGTGACCAAGCATATTTTTACACCTGTAACTTTGGAGTTGTGCAGCTGCAACAAACCAGGCCACTACTACGCCAGTCAATGTTTCTCAACGTGTGCAAGGTGCCTCCCTGGAGCACACAAGGGACTAACTAAGAGAGATGCAAGCCCTGAGCTAGGCAGCATTTTAACAACCCACAGTAGGACAAAGGGAGATGTAGGTACAGCTGCTTCAGTTTCCTTCAAGCAAGAGTCACCTGTCAAATGCTGAAGTGTTCCTCTGAAGACCGTATTAGGGAAACAGCACATTTGGTTTAGTCTTCTCACCCAATTAAAACAGAGGAGATGACAGCATTAGCATGTATGGTTAAGACATGAAATAACAATGATTGGCATGCTATGTTTGACATCCTTCAAGTAGATCAAAAAGTGACAGTTTTGGTATGTGCAACTTTGAGAAGAATACTATTGAAAGGAAAAAAGTAGAGGAAGTTAGAAAGAAAAGATAAGGAAGTAAAATCCGTAAGAACAGCAGGGAGGTGGCCTTAATAATACTTTAATAGAGTCCATATGCATATCCAAGGACAACAACAGAAAAATGAGTAAGTAGAAAATACTACAATGGTTAAATAACAAGGTATAAGAGTTCATTAAAGCTGAAAATTTATTCTTCCAAACATGGAAATCATGCCCAAGTGACATTAATAGAACTGAGCATAAACTGTAGCAGACTAGATGTAAAACAAAGATTAGGTAGGGCAAAGAGGAAATTTAAAGAAAAAGTCACTAAAAGCATAAAGACAAATACTCTAACAAAACATTATTTAAACATATCAGACAGAGAAAGTGAACAAAACAATGACTGGTATCTATGAAGTGCTGTAGATTATGTTGATTGATAGATTAGGTAGACAAGTAGTAGTGTCAGTGTGTTAACTAGACTACTATCTATGAGAGCAGTAAAGGTAATCACAGAGGTTACAGAAACTCTGCAGTGGAACTGACATTATTGCTTCATTTTCAAGATGGAGTATGATGGAAGAAGGTAAGCTAGCTCAAGGGGAGAAGAGGAAAGCACTGCTCTGGAGATTTTAAAAAAACCTCCAAACTGAACCAAACACAAACCCCACATACAAAAAACAAACAAACAAAATCTCAAATACTGAAAAAAGTACTGGAACATCTTGATACATTGAATAGCTACAGATATTTGTACATAGTCATCAGTCCCTTGTTTCATGAGTGAAGTGGTTGAAATATATAAAAGAAGGATTTACGGAAGACCGTCAACATAAAGAACGGTAATTAAAATCTTGGAGGGAGCTGACACTGAAGACATGAACAAGTAAACTCAGAACCAGTCTGGAGACATCTTGCTGGACAGTTACAGTGTGTCTCAGTGGCTGCAGCATGACTTACAAACAGAAACACCACAGCATTACCAACTCAGTCACCTCAAGAATGGAAGCTATGGAACTGTGAGGAGCAATAAGCCTTACCCTTTTCCCTGGTATTTAGAAAGGATAGAGACACTGTATAAATATCTTGAAGATGTCCCTTGAAATCACAAAAGTGAGGAACTTGCACAGCGGTTTTAAAACAAAGCTGAGACTATGAATGTTATCACTGACAGTTCTCGAAAGAGAGATCAGTAAGGAAAGCACTGAACACCACAAACTAACATCACGACAGTATTACAGGGCATCAAACAATAGATCCAATGTTTGGGATAATTAGACAATTTTTCAAAGGCATCTGTGTGTTACAAATATAAGTGATTTATGCATCAGTGAAAGTTGGGCTCCAAAGTGACACAGTTGCTTCTGAAAACATACTCACTGACTTCGTAACTGAAGTACCATATGCTATTAGCCATTTCTCAAGAGATGAAAAGCCCAAGAGACCAACCTGACAAAACTCACTTAGTGCACAGATTAGAATACAGAGACCAGTTCCCACCAGTAGTATAACATCTTACACTGCCAGCTCTTCAGTGTACTGTGATGGCTTTTTTAAGAGGCAGGGTGAGCTCAGCTTATAGTTTTACATACCTGTACTTGTGTTTACTTTTGTCTCTCCACAATTCAAGCAACATACATCTGCTTCTATGAAAACACAAGTTATTCCTGACTGATATTTCTTTGATAATTTTACAAACAGAAATACAAGTGGACAGGACACAGAAATCACTTACAACTACTAAAAAGAGAAGCAGTTATTAAACAAAATTTCAAATGTTCTGCAAGATGAAAGTGTAATTAAGTGTTATGACATCAGTAATTGAGAACTATGGATACACTTGATTTTAGTTTAGCTTTCTACAGAAAAGGCCTGTATCATTATTAATATATCATCTAAAATAGATATCTAAACATACATCACTTCTTAGGTCACCAAAAACAACCTAAAAATATTCAGTATTAGCTGAGACATGCCATACATAGATTAGCAAAAATACAGCTGAAATTACTATTGACATACTGCTTGACTCTCTAAACAAGGATGCTGCCAGAATCAGGGTCCCCCTTGTCTTCACTGAGAGGGGAGACCATTTGAAAGCTCCAGAGCAGTTCCTAGGGAATCACAGCCACATACTTCCAGGGGGAGGGAGACCATAAGGGCATGTAATTATTCTCTTCCGGCCACAGAATCACCAAGAGAAACACAGGAAACCTAAAAGGTAAAGATGAGGCCAAACCACCTTCAGATCTATCCAGCCTCTATACGAGCCCCAGGCAAATCAAATTGGCAAATTCATGGGAAAGGAATGGTGGGTCCCTCTCTAGCTGCTCAAGAAAATGAAACCCCAAAGTTTACATATCCACTCTCAATGCTCTGTGGAGATCAGGAATCTCAAGAGGTTCCCACTCTGTCTTTCCCTGTCACGCTGGAAGGTTATGAAGCTACAAAAATCAGAACTTAGAAGGAAAAAACCAAATACTCTGCTTCGAAGTTCCCATCCTGTGAAAGCTGAAAAATGCTGGAATTGGACCAAGTCAGCCACAGTACTTGAGCATGTAGAGGCAAGGAGTTCAGATGTGGTCTATCACTGACAGTGCTTATAAAGTGCATTTTATTTAATGCAAAAAAAACCCCTGATCCCTTACTAAAACGTAACTTTAGAAAGGCCTCCCCTATTTCAACAACTTGCCAATAATTCTTTAACAGATTTAAAAAAAAAATATAATGCCTTACTTTCCTTCACTACTCATTCCTTACCAGAATCTCAGGTCTCTGCAAGAATTGTGTGTTCTCTAAAATCATAAAAACTGCTTCAGAAGTTTTTCCAGTGATTGTCCAACCTGCTTCTCAGTCCCATGGAAACTCCTTGCAAAGATGTTGCTTTTGTCTTGTCTGGAACAAATTCCTCCACAGATGGACCATCCAATGTCTAAGAATAACTCTTTTAACTATCAATAGAGACAAAGAGATTCAGTTGCACTGTTCCCGTGGGATTCCTTTGAGTTTGGACACATCTGTTAAGATGCATACATCAGAGCTTGAATGAAGTTTTTGTTTGATTGTATCTTTGAGAACTCGTGAAAGTTTCTGCCAAAATGATCTTATCTCTTGGCACTTGCAAAACATATATAGTTATAGCTGCTTTCTGAAGGGTTCCTGAAATAAGTGGCCTATACAGACCAAACCAGTTTAAATACAGCCAAGTCCTGATGACCTCCTTCCTCTCAGCAAAATCTTTAGAAACTTTGCCTGAGGCTGTTCAGCCTTTGAACTACAACCTTGTGCACTTTAAGCATTCTCTATCCATAAGCAAGGAAATATGTGAAAAGATGCAAATAGCACAAATCTCATATGCTTCCCTTTGCTTTTTTATAAACTTTCTAGAACCTGTGCTTGTCCTTGCACGAGCACCTTTCTTCTGGGTAAGCACATAGATCTGTCTGATCAGCTGAGTAGCTAGAGGGATAACTCAGCTGGAGTTCTATCAGCTCACTCTATCACTTAATTCCAAATTAATTCAAAGTGGTGGTTTTTATCTGCCAAGCTCTCCATGAAAACAGTGACCTCAGGAAGCACCTCTTCCTCTAACTTGTTTCTCCAATTGTATTGCATGAGTCAGGATTTCCCAAGACTAAAAGAGATGGGACTGGACACAATGCATCCTGTGTTCTGGATCTAGCTTCAAGGACTCATCTGTGCTGGAAATACAGTGTTCAAATCCAGAAATCTAGGACCCGGTCCTACAAGTGTGACAAATAATGCAATGTCATTTGGAATAAATGGCACCAGAAACAGCATGTAGAACATACTATGCTACAGAATGAAATCCTAAATTATGTTGTGCATCACATATGACTCTACACAGGTTTTCTTCTGCTAAGTATTCATACTATTCAGACTATTGCTTTAGGCTTTCTTCACCTCTGCCTTTTACAGCTGAGGAGCAGATGGCTATCATAGAGCTTTTATTTCCTATGCTTGGAAAAAAAAATTGATCTGAATCATTCCAAAAGCACCCTGATATTTTAAAGTAGATTGGCTTCTGAACACTTCTTGTAATAATAAATATGTGGTGGTGTTTTCTGCCAAGCACTAGTTATTGCGCATGCAAAATGGTCAGTGAAGATTTCAAACTGATTTGAATAGGTGGCCCATAAAATCCAAGGTTTTTTTTTCCCAGATACATGAATGAGGCCTTATGAAACCATCTGTACATCTGTACATTTTTCCAAGAATTGATATTCCCTACCATGCTGACTCTTTCTGGGTGTTTCCGAATTTTTTAATGAAAATTCCTCCAAAACTTCCTGTCTAACTCCAGTTTTTAAGTATTTTTGTATTATTTTCCATCCACTAGAAAACTCCCCAGCAGAATGAAGAATGTCCTTTGAAAATGAAGTATCTGCCCATCTGTGGGGGTACAGGCAGTAGGATGGTCTGGGCAAGGGAGGAGAAGCAAAGTTGTGCTGTCTAAAGGTAGAGGGAAGGACAGGGAGTCTTGCTGTCCCAAAGAAGAAAAGCATCACCATGGGTCCAAAAGTTGAGAGGAAGACAAATGTGGCAATGTAGCTCTGTAGCTCTGAGAGGAGGGGAAGAGAAGGACAAAGAAAGGATTCTAGAGTAAGGGGAAAGAATTGATCCAAAAGGCAGGGCACATCAGAGGTATGGAAAAAGCATTTCTAACGACAGGGAAGCCCATTTTTAAATGTTGGAAGCCACAAAAATTAATCTCTTGTATCCATGAACATATTCCAGCACTAAGGATTGAGGCAATATCAAAAAAGAATACCACAACACATGGTAGAAAACGAGAGCAAACATGCAGTAAATACTCATCATGCCTCATTTTAGTTCATATGAGTTCTTGCTATTTTGCAAGGGCATGCCAAATACTAAATATATGCATACCACCCCGATAAAGGTCATAACCCATCATACATAATTGTGAGCTTTTCTACTGGTTTCAAAATACATAGAATGAGCTAACAGAGATCAGTACCACAAGATGTCTTCCCATTTGCTAAATTTTTGCAGGAATCTAGCTATATTTTGGGAATTAAATTTCAACAATTCACAAGATAGGACAATAATAATGCTGAAATTGCTATTAAATCCATTTTCTGAAAACAATCCTCCATACTTTCAGTGTGAAAGGAGCATCTAACCTGGGCTGGCAGTTTATCCTTGTTCATAGAATAATAGAATTGTTTAGGTTGGAATAGGCCTGTGAGATCATCTGGAAGGTGATCTGGGGACATTAAAAACTTAGGGGTCTAAAAGACTCTGTCCATAGAAAAGGTAGAGCATGAAGAGCTGCAGACTCCACCTTCCCCTGCTGCCCTCTGCCAATATTCCTCACCCTGAACTTGGCCACCTCAGAAAGCAAAAGCAGGAGTTCATTCTCCAAGTTTGCTACAATCCTTGCTGGCCCCTGTCCTAAGGTTGCTTTCATGGGTTTTCATTTGTACTGTCAAAAAAATCAGTGTGAGGTTTCAAATCCCATTTACTAATGAACTCTTTCATCTTTGTGAATGGGATAAAGGGATTCTTTGTTTGAAAATAAGCATTATTTTTTTTCTTGTTGTTCACCTCATTTTTTTGCATTTTTTTCCACAAGCTTTTTGTTTTCAGAAAATATTACAAGACAAAACTGCACCCCAGATTTAACAAAGAGCCTGACATCTCCAATTTGAAGAGAATTCTTGTATATACTAAATTGCATGCTGCCTGCTGTTCAATTGTTTCACATCTCTTTCTTCTCCCCAAATCACCAGGTGAGATTTAGGAAAGTCTCCCCAATGTTTACCAGCTCTATTAAAATCAAGATCTCTAGCAGAAGCTTATAATGAATAAAGTCAGAAGCCAACAGGAATGAATTGCAGCTAAAGTGATTTTGATAGTGATGATCCCTATAACCCAACTGCTTCCAAGCTTGGCCCTGAGGCAGGATTTTTAAATTAAAAAAAGGAAAGGATACACATACTTTTTAATCTGATTTTTTATTGTCATGCCCTGATTTTTTTTATAGGCTTTTTCAAAGTCTGGTTGGCTTCTGAGCTGTTGAAACCTGGTGTCATCATCTTCCTCGTTCTTCCCCATCTTGTAAATTTTACAACATCCTAAACCACAGCAGAAGAGGTAAATGATATATTCTAAAACTAGTGAGTGATAAGATTCACATTACCCTGCACATTCTTGCCCAAGAGACTTTTGAGCAGGGACCTCTGTGAAATGACAATGTTTTGAAGGGCTAGTGAGGTAAGATGACTTTCCAAAATCCAGTTTTAATAATTCCCTCCCTTATTTTTGTATTTTTTTGGCAAAATGGGGAAGAACATTTTCTAAAGGCCAATTAACCCATTCTGAGTAATCTGAAAGTGAATGTCCTCAAAACAAGGGCCTTAAAGCTGGTACAACCACACAGGTCTACAAAGATTTTCCAGACTCTCACAGACCGATCCTCTCCACAAAACACTCCCCTTGCTTTGTGGCAATACTTTACAATCTTGGGCTTCAGTGCCAGGCATTTTTTTCAGCACAGGCTGAAACCCCCCCAGTCAGGAGAGATGGTCGGGTAATGAGAAGCATGTGACTACCTGGAGAGGAGCAACAGTTCTAGTTGGACAGGGACACGCTTGAGGGGTCTTCCCTTTTTAATTTGTAATAAGCAGCAACCTGACCTAACAGCATGCTCTCAGCTTTCTCTGGCTGATTGCATTATCACAACCTTAACACAAAAATGTTCTGCTTCAGATGTAATTCCTAAAGAAGGGAAAAGGTGAGCCCTGAGGAGGTCCTGCTTATGACATAATGGAAAGAGCATCCAACTGGAAAACCTGGTCCACAGTAAGGGAGGTGTTTTCAAGAACCCCAGCAAGACCCAGCAGCATGTTGGTGTACTCACAATCAGATGACCCTTTGTGTGCGTGCAGGTTTGTTGGTGAATGTGGAGAGTGGATGAGGGCCGGGCTCAGAGAAGGAGCAGCTTCAAGGTTCAGGCAGGGAAGGCCCGGCTTGGCGCTGCATGCACTCGTCTGAGTAATCTCATTCTCCTCAGACGCCTTCTGGTTTTCAGCTGTCTTGGGTTTCTTCCTGAAAATAAACAAAGAGACCTTTGAAGGGACTGACTGCATATTTGGGAAAAGGCATTTTTAGAATCTGTTAAAGATAACTTTCTTCCCCCACCACCACCCCCCCTCTCGCCTCTCTTTTCCCTTACAGGGAAGGAGGCAGAGAAGACTTTCCTCCATACTTCTTGTTTGGAAACAAGCTGCTCCTTGTTTTGACTCTGATGCAATGGCCCTGAGACTGTGTTACAGCAAATAAGCCAAGCACGAAGCTCCTCATTCTGCCCCTACTGATGACATATAAAATGAAACTTGTCCCAGTAGTTTAGACAGTCAGAGCGCCGTTTGACAAATATTAAGCAAGGCTGTAGCATTCTGAAGAGAGAGAGTTATACAGAAATATAATAGAATTGTCTGAAAAGCAAACAAATATGCAAGTTTCCAGTTCAAAACGAATCAGCTCAGAGACCTGTTTTGTAGGGAAAAGCACGGAAGCAATTTTGAGATGCAGAGGTCATTTAAGTAAAGCATTAAGACTTGGAACCTCAAACAACAGTCTGTGGGCACTGTGCACACGAGCTCTAAGCACGCCCCTCCATCCAGGACCTCCAAGGAATTAAGGCTCAGTGGTACATCAAGCAGGTACTTAGTCACCACCTTAGTTTCACGGATGGGGAAGGTGAGGCACCGGGCGAAGTGTCCGGTTTTGAATCCCAGCGAGCACTCTGAACAGGGCGGCGAGCACCTGTCTCACTGTTCCCCCTCCGTTACTCAGCTGCAGGTGCTGCCTCTGGGCTCCCCGAGGCAGGGAGCTGCGCCGCCAGCTCGGGATGCAGCCTCCGGCCGGGGACACGGCTGCCCTGGCCCAAGATGCGGCTGGGGCGCCCCGGCAAACGTCCGGCTGCTCCCGCCGCATGCTGGGGGGAGAACCGTGGTCACTCTTGCGGGAGAGCAGCAGGAGCCGGGCAGGCGGGAGCCATCCCAGTGGATGCCGTTATCTCCTGCCGAGGCGCGAGCAGTGCCGGGCACGCCGGGAGCAGCTCCTGCCTTCCGCCTGCCGGCAGAGCCCTCTCGACAGGGCGGGACTCTCCTCATGAAGGGCCAGGGCGGGAGCCCCTTCTCCCCCCCTCGCCCCTCTGCCCTCCTGCGTCCCACCCGGGACGGGGTTTGAAGGCTGCGCCGGACTCTCCATCTTTAACCCGACCGTGCAGCACGGAAAGCGCCGTTCCCGCGGGGGGCGAGGAGGGGCAGAGCGGGCCGGCCGCTTACATAAAGGCTTTATATAAGGGCGGCACGCCCGGCCGGGGGCAGGGCCCGACCCGCCGCCATTACCTGCGGCCACCGGCGGGGGGCAGCACAGGCCCGGCCCGGGGCGAGGAGCAGCGCGGGGAAGAAAAACAGCAATTAGAATAAAACAGTAAGTTAAACGGGCCAGAAAGAAAGAAAACAAATCCTTACCCCACCCGTCCTCCTGAAAAGCGCCCCACCCCCCCTCCCCACCCTCGGAAGGGATGCCCTGGACCCGCCGAGGGGCAGCAAGAGGCGGCCGGTGGCAGCCGGCCAGGGCTGCGGGGTGCGGCCGGGGAACTGAGCTGTGCAGGTGAACCGCGACCAGCCAGGGGGTCACACTGATAACCCCGCAGCTTCTGGCAGCCCTGGTGCGTTTTGGATTACCGGCACTACAAATCTGCACGCCACAGGACGGGCAGATGGTATTGCTGCTGTAAACTACACGTCTATAATCAATGTGGTCAAAATACCCTGGCTGAAGTCTAATCTGATCGAAACCAATAGCACATGACTAAATGGACCTTAGTTAAAGTTGTAGAGGTACAGCAAAGTGCTGAACTGATCTACTCCATTGTAAATGGAAGGAAAATGAAACCATTTAGAAGTGTGTTTTTTCATGAAGAGTAAACAGAGCATCTTGTCACTCCAAGCTTGGGCATCTTTCCTTTTGTTCCCTGTTCTTTCACCAGAATCCATCTCTTGCTATGAGATGCTTGCAGATGAGAATGCCTGAGACACAAAGCTTGCATGTGGGCACGTATATTTTAAAGTACATATGTTTTGTTTGTAACAGTCCACATGGATTTTTGGCATAGTCCAAACAAACTCTGGCACACCTTCACACACTTCATTTCCAGATCTCAGGACATTCCCATGTGCAACCAGCATGCTGTGGGCTGCAGGAAATCTGTGCATAAACCAGTGAATTTTTACAGCATTGCTACCCAAGCAGCTTCCAAACAGCACACCTTTTTGGCCAGGAAGCAAAGGCTGTATGTAGGCTTAGATTCTGGATGCAGAGGGCAATGATGTAGCTTGTACCCGGGAGCTGAACTGCTGTATTTAAGGTCTGTTTTCAGCTCAGAGCTAGCTCAAGTTACATGCTTGGAATACAGCCTCTGACCCCAGGTCTATCTGCACACAAACCCGCCTACCCTGGGCAGGAGACTGCTGTTATTTGCAGAGTGAGGGCTTAGTCTAAGTAAACAAGACTTGTCAGTCACTAGCACAGCCATAGTTCTGTTGTTAAACCAAGCACTGACTGATGTTTCATTCTGTGGCTGATCCTGCCTGTGCCTCCCAGGCCTTCAAAACTCATTAAGGGACAGGTTAAAAAATACTAGAGCAACGGGTAGTGACACCAAGGAGGCTGTGCAAAGTACCCCCCGCTTCTTCCTATCCAAACCCATATATTTCCTACTTTGCTTCTAAGGCTGACACTGTGTTATCAAGATGCTCTTGTGTCATCACCTTTCCACGTTGTAGTCCTGCAGCTTGGTGACTTTTGCTCACTGGGATGGTAAGAATATAGCAGTGGTGCTGACTGGCACTGGAGATGACACCTCTCCACAGCAGTTAATTTCTCTCACTGTTTGGACATGCTCTGCATGTCACTACCACATGAAAGGAATGCAGACTTCCACAGGAGGAAGGCTAAGGGAATCAGCAAAGTCAACTAAGGACCTAAAGAAAGCTTTTCAGGAAAGAAAAATCCTGCAGACACTGTGATCAAAACTTCTTATGAAGAAACCCAAAGTTCTCCAGTCTGCAATGTCCAACTACTGTTGCCAGCCAAGGCAAAGCCAGAGCAGTCCTGCTGTTGCTGTAAGTATATTGCTATTCTTTTGTTCTACCTTATCACACATACAGAAAGCTCTTATTGCCATGATCTTCACCTATATATTCTAATTAAATATTCTTACATTCTCTTACACAGTCTACTTCTGTTGCTATCTTACTGCTATAGTCTTTACAGGGAGAATTGTTAAGTACTCAATCAGGTTGTGGCATCTCCATCCTTGGAGATTTTCCAAACTTAATTGAACAAGGCCCTGAATAACCTAATCCAGCTTGGAAGTCAGCTCTGCTCTGAGCAGGGAATTGGACTAGAGACCTCCAGAGGACCCTTCCAACCTAATTTTTTTTTTCTGATTGCACACTACTTCTATGAACACTTCCATCAGCAAGCTCTCTAATACATTGCCATGTTCCAGAAGGTAAAAATGGCACACTAACTTTGGAAAACTGTGAATTATTATAGCTGTGTCAGAAACCATGAAAGAACAAGAGTAGGAGCAAGAATGAAACAAATAATAAATATTGTTTGTGGAACCTTCCCAAATTACACCTATTTATGTCCCATCTCTGGATTCATTGATTGGCAATCCTATGTGATGATTTCAGTAGTAAGGGTCAGTCTACCTTGCTACTTTAGTTCTTAGGACTACACTCTTCTCTACATACTAGTCTTGGAAAAGATCTGTTTGCTATTTACTTGTTAGTAAGGGCAATAGTTGCCATGTTGGGAATGCAAAAGACTTGGGAATGTGCTCTTGAAGCAAGGGGCTCCGTTCTGATCTCCAGTTATCTGCTCCTCCACACATACCTGTGGTGCATTACAAGTCCTTTCCAATACTGAACTCATCCTTAACACTATCAGAGGGCCATGATCATCCTTGCTCCTTGTGAAGAACAGCAAAAGGGGATTACAGCACAGAGATGGCACTTCTGTACATGAACTTGATGCACAGAATCCCAGGAATTCAAAACAGAAAAGATACTGACCTTTCAAAGTCTAGAGGGTCCCTGCAGAATTTATATTTCCTACTGACTTACAAGAGATTTATCCAGTTTATTTCTATACATCCTATCTACTCTAACACTTTAAATTTTCCATCCTATGTCAACATACTTTCCTTTTGTTGGTATTCACTTTCAGCATTCCCTTATATTTATTGTGTTATTTTTCATTATGTTAATTTGCACCACTTAATATATTTTACCTTCTTTCTTCATTGTATGCTCTCCAGCACCTAATAGTAGGCTAACGGCCTCCACTGTCATCCCTGAACTCAGCTGTGTGTATCAGTGCTTACCAGCTCATGGGTAAAGCAAAATCTACAATCACTGCCATCATTTTATTTGTTTCCTGTCAGCATCCTCATTGCAGAGGCATTCGCCCCTTTCCATGTACCTTAGCACTGCACTGTCATACGACAAGATCTCAAATGGTGGGCAACTCACAATGATGCAGCGACTGCAATGACCTGGGCACCGGCTGTAAACTAGAACTGGCTCATTTCTGTTTAATTTGAAGGCAGAATGGGTAGTATTTTGGATATCCTAACCTCAAAGCTATCTAGAAATTACTACCTCTGAGCTTTGGAATGCCTTTAAAACCCCTGCCACACTTCCTCTTTCTTGCTGCCACTCTTGCATACAACTTTGTCTCCCTCAACCCTCCACTTGCTCTCCACAGTTGATTTCTTTGCACGTATCTCCCTTACAACCATTACTTGAGTTTGGAATCAATTTCCCCTGGATGAGTTAACACGTTCTCACAGCAGGGCCAGCAAACCAGGTCCTTGTCAAAAATAGACAGCGTATGTCGTACTTCTCACACAGCAGCTATAACGAATGCTTGAACCTTTCTTTACAAGGGGAATAGCTCCCTGTCCTGCAGAGACATCAGGTTAGCAATGAACAAATTAGCTCAGGTATAGGAACCAGTGTAGCTGTGCAGAGCCCACAGTAGCATCCTGGCTCTCAGGGGAAGCTATGATAATGTGGCTGCATGAGAATAATACTACATAATGAACAATAATGAGGCAGTTTTCAGCCTCTCAATACAGGGAGGGCTGGGTCACCAACCAGACCTTTGTTCGTCGCATATTCAACAGCACAGAGGGAACATGCCATAGGGTTGCTGATGTTGTTATAAGTGCTGCTGCTGGCTGAGTCTGCCCACCCATGTTCCAGGCATTATTTCACCTCTTCACAGATATGGCATCACCTTATAGTAAGTGCCCTCAGGTCAGAGATGCCTGTAGTGTCCAAGCACTCCACTTAACTCACTGGTGCACAGTTCGTTTGTAACCTTAGTAATTCACAGGGGCTGTATGTAATTGAAAAATAAAACAACCTCCGGCTTTTCAGATCCTAAAAATAAGAGTGTGAAAATAGTTCACGTCTGATTTTAAGCAATATTTTTCCTGAGTGTTCTGCTTCACATTCTTCCTCTGCCTGTGTGCGACTAACACAGCTCCTGATATCAGTGCTTATCACTGCCAGTGTTGTGTCTCTTCCAGACATGACATTGACAATACATATTTAGAAACTGACAAAGTAAAGAGAGAGGGAGATGAGTACAATCACTGAATACAAAAAATAGGCCTGAAAGAACAACAAAAACCCCCTGAAATCTGCCCAGAGACCTCACCTCAAAATTCAGGGCACACTGAATGACAGAGCTGAGGGTGAAGCTTCCCAAAACAAGCTCCCTATAAACCACCTGAGCCATCACAGTTTTCCTGCCAGAAGTGTTGCTTCAGTAGTTAAAAGTCCTGCACAGGCTGACTGCCTGAATATTCACACAGCTTCTCTGATGATTTTGCAGCCACATTGATCTTCATGCTGTTGCAGCTACATGACTGGCAGTTTGTTTAAAATCTCTGATTGCAAGTTTGTGTCATACAATAGAAAACACAAACTCCTGAAAACATCGCCATAAAATGTAATATGGAAGAGAAATCCCAGCGGAGCACTGCTAAGCAAGAATGGGAGGCACAGAGAACTGACAAGAGAGACCCAATGTTCTAGTGCAATAAAAGCCTGGAAAATTTAATCAACACAGAAAAGTAAAATAAACTCCAAAATCCCTTACAGGAGACTGATTAACATAATTAAATTAAACTCAGAGATTAAGTTAAAGTAAGATTGAAATTTGCTGGGTCCTTTTCAGGCCTGAAGAAGGGTTTATATGTCCCAAAATTTGTCCATTTATTCCATCTAAACCACAAGTCTCATGGGAGTTGGGTCCTGATTACAGAGCTTGCCTGACTTGTAACATCAGAGCATCTCAGCTACACTAATACTGTAACAATACTGGCAATTACTGAGAATTGATCAAAAGAATTCAAAACTATTATATTTACAGGGGGAAAGTACAAATATCAGACAAATGATCATTTCAGAGCATAATAAAACCACAATGCAAAGTCGAAATTTTCTCAGGCAACTTTACCTACGTAACCCAGCCAAATCTACCAAATCATAAAGGCCTTGAGTCATAAATGACTCAAGTTCTGGAAAGAACAGTGTAAACCTTTAAGAAGTTGCAGTAGATTCCATCTGTATTGCCTGAAACACCAACAAGAGGAAAGGTGTCTCATTAAAAAGTAATAAGAATAAAAAAGAAGATAAACACTGCAGAGACAAACATGGAAGAACCAACTAGAACAGCACGAACTAGAGCAATAAGTAGGGAGAACCTGCCAAACTAAAAGATACAAGCAGATCAAACCAGCCATTGCTGAACTATGCTGTGAGGCTATGACTTAAATATTTAACAGTTTTTTATTGACATACTTTTTGCCCACATATTTCCTTGCAAATTTCAAAAGCAAAACTTAGTTTACCCTCATCAGTAAGGCTCACAGGTGCTGCAGTTTGTTTTTGTTTTTTTAAGATGTCTCTTTTTTTGCTGAACAAGAAGTCTTTTATAAGAGATAAAATATACTTACAGTGGTTTCCAAACGGTATCACTCTTCAGGTAAATTACTCCAAGCCTTGGACCTAGTGCAGACGTTCATTGGGGCAGGGAACAGAGAGAGGCTGTGTCTGTACCAGGAAGAATCAAAAGGAAAGGTCAGGGAGGAATAATAATTATTTACTGAGAGCAAGAAAACTTGCTACCACTCTAACTGGCATTCTGTGCTGTAAGCACAGCGGGCTGCAGCCTGGTAGTGCTGAATTCTTCCGGCTTCACTCCCTCCAGCCTTGGCTGCAAACGACCACAGAGTCAGTCCCCAGTTATCCCAGTCTGCCCATGCAACCTGATCTGGTGAAGTACGGAGGAGAGGGAGGATTAGCTACCAAAAGGGCTATCAGTAGGATTCCTTGTGAGAAGTTGCTCACTCCAATGGCACGAGCATGGAGCACTGATGGAGAGCTAGCACAAACTTGGCACTCAAGTGCATCTCATCAGAACAAGGTCAGTCCTGTTCTGAGCAGCAACAAACACTTCCTCAGGACTGAAAGACAAGAAAAGGAAGAAAAAAAATCCTCCTTCATGTCTTTTGCTGTCTTTACATCACAAAAACCATGGCTCATATCAAAGCAGAAACCCCACTTTTCTCCCATTGGCCATTTAGTGACACCAGGGAAGTAACTTATTGTCGGCCTTGCAGGAAAAGTTCAGCTCAGCAGCAGTTTTATTTCTGAAATCTGAGCTAAAGAGACAGTTGGAATCAATGGACTAACATGGAAAGGGATCCCCAGAAAAACGTCAACTCCAGTATTTATTAGATGGCGATTTCACCATCCAGATCTAAGTTTTTGGGAGTATTTATATTTTTTGGGGACTTGAATCCCTCTCTAGACTAAGAGAACTCCTCCTTTGCTAGCTTTTTATAATCCTTGGGTAGCTCACTGTGGATGTAGGGAGTATGTCTGAAGTTGACATCCAGGGACAGAATTAAATCCTGCTCAATTCACCTATGCAAAGAACTCTTGGGACATGAACATACTCAGTGCCATCCACAGTGAAGCTACTGGTGCCACTTTCCATGAAAAAATGATTTTGCCTACTCTGAGCAGACCAGAAAAGCAAATATTTGTTTTATCAAAGAAATCAAGAAGGCAAATGCAAAATGATAAGAGATGTAATTGTTATTTCACAGGTAGCTAATATCACCATGCAAGTTGGAATTTATGCCTGAAAATGCAAAACAAAAAACCCCAATGTTTTGTGCAGCAGGAACACTGCAATGAGCACCAACGGACACAATGAAGAATTTTAGATGACACTGTAATAATGCACTTCACAAAATATACATTCAGTTTTATGTTCAATTCACACATTTTATAATGATGGTGTTTCTTAGTGACTGGGATATATACTAAATTCTGATTTCAACAGGCTACATGAAACTTGACAGCTACATTTTACAGAGGCTCAAGCAAACATTTTCTCTGATTCCAGTTTTTTTAGGTTCTCCCCTCTTGGAATCTGCTTTGAATTGCAAACTAAATAACTTCAAACACACACATAAAAAATCTACAACTTAGTCTGAACCTCTGAGTTTCACCAGGGCTTGGGAGAGGAACCACATGCATCAGGTTAGCTCGAAAGAATTACATAAAACAGTGACATTTTTGACCAGAACCAACGATTGAATTTCAAAGATGCAGTAACGCCCAAGGATTCTGTAGATTTAAGTCCTTGCTAGCACTCAGCATGGCTGACTTTCAAGCTCTCCTTCCCACCTCCATATACGCCCCACCTGTTCTGTTAAGGCTGACCTTGCTTCTCATACCCACTTTGCACATGAGTCTGTCTTTTATCTGGCTATTGCTCACCTTTTTAAGGCAAAAATCCCACGTGCCTTAAAGACTGCCTAGTACTTCAGATAACGTGCATTTTTAACTTGTACTAGAAGCAGAAAAAATCACAGGATTGGGTCTTTAGTCTTTACTTCGGCAGAACTCCTGCTCACTTCACTCCCAATTTCACACAAGAGAAGCCCAAGAACTGCATGTATTAATCCTGCATATTTTGTCACCTCTCTTTTTGTGTCATTATTGCTCTTCCAATCTCTGGGATCCAAATCCAAGTGGCTCTCTCTTGTAGTACTGCCTAGCACTCAATCTGGCTTCACATCAAGGGTCAGGCAGACAAGTTGTTAGAGATGGGCTGTTGGAAGTCTTCTACAAAATCTGGGCACAAAAATCTCTGTGAAAGGCAATACTTAAAATATCTTCCTTTTTCTCCATATTTTTTGCTATGGCCTGGGAATATCTCTTTCCTCCAGTGTGATGAGCATAAAGCACTGAGATCCTCAGCAGTTGCTAGGTACTTTTAAAGTACATAAAATCAACAAAGCCAATGGTACTTCTTAAGACATTAAGAGTGCAACAGAGAATGAAATACCCCAAATTTTTGTAGAAGACTTAATCTTGCTTTGGAAAAAATTAGAGGAAAAGGATCTTTGACCATAAGAAGATGGGGCAAAAAAGAGAGACAAGCAGGACAACAGAGGAATGGGATGAGTGACGTTGGGTTAAGTAACTTCTCCCCTGTCTACCTGGGCTTCTCTATCCAGAAAAGGAAAGCATTAAATTACTTTTCCATGAGGTACTGTGTGCTTAATTAAGATTTTGGAGGATAAATTTTCTGCATGAATGCATTCCAGAAATGCAGACTTTTATTACTTAAATATTCTCACTAATGATAGTAACTTGGGCATTTCATATATGCTCACTTTTATTCCACCTTGCTCTTTCCACGTTTTATCTGGTAATTTAGAGGGTGTGAGGAACATTAGTCAAATCAGTGTTTTTATTAAGGAAGGTCCATTTTATGAGAGTACTGATGTACTACAGATTGTGATTTAAGATGTACGCTTTAGGTCAGTTTTATACTGACTTCAGTGCAGTTGCAGTGGGCATAAAGTCAGGAGAAAATGTGGTGCTTTACATAATACTACTGATGATTAATGGGCTTCTGGACCATAACTCTATATTCTGAGGCACTGATCCTCCTTCTTCCTCCTAAAATTTGTGTCTTGACCCTTTCATCTCTTGTTAGCTACCTTTCCAGAGTTGTTCATTAATCAGCACAATTGATCTGATGTGGTCTGTCATGTTGTATCACCTAAAACACAGAGAAGCAAGCATTGGCCTGACTCTGCTCTTTACACAACACACCATCATATTTCCTTTACAGATGACTTAAATATTATAAACATCAACTTACTGCTGTTTCTTGGTCCTGAAATTGGCTTTTTCTACATTAATTCCCTGCAGGGTATTTCCATCCCTTCCCCTGGACATACTTCTGTCTGTTCAGAGACACCATCAAACACATTCAGTATTCCCTGCTTGCTAGGGGCACTCCTATACCTGACTGCAAGGGACAATCAACAAAATAGCTCCTTCTCTTTGCATGAGACCTGATACCACAATCTTCTGTTACTTTTTTTTAGTGATTCCTGATCAAGCAGACTCCATTTTTTAGTTAATTGCTATTTATTTTATTCCTGCAATAGTCTTTTCTCTTGTATCTTCAGAATGCTTCCTTCTGCATTTCCTCTGATCCCTAGTAATGAAAAAATTAAAAGATGAGCTTCTTGGGAGCTTATTTCTGATTATTCTTATTTGCTGTGCTGGAACAGTGCTGTCTATCATGAGGCAATGGAAAGTAACTCGCTAGTGCCTCAGAAGTTAGCATGTCTGATCTTAATCCACATATTGTACAGGTCTCTTGAGTCAGGTGGGGTCGGTTTTAATTGATGCTTTCACATTCATGATATCCTTTCAGACTGGGCTGTCTAGGCTAAATTCAATTCAATTTTGTCACTTTTTCTCTCTGGGAGTAGAATTTTGGATTAAATTCTTAAAGCCACAACAAGAAAAAGGAGATGAGAACAGCTGTGTCAGCCATCAACAAATATGATTCAAGAATCAGCTTTCTGCATGAAGGGGGTTATTTCAGATATATTTTACTGTTTCTTTGTAAGTAGAAAACAGATCCTCTGACTAGGCCTGACTATCGCATTTACATTGTATGAACAAGGTTAGGCCATTGGCTCCCTATAGGTATTGGGGTATCCAACCCCAATGTCTTAAACAGAGATCAAGATGGACTGAGATATAAAAACCAATGTTCCAACAGAGATGAGGACTTGTGCCATAAAACCAACAAAAATTTGGCAATATAGGACATGTTAGAAGGCCATAAGCATGATTTTTTCACAGTAGTCAAGGCTTCATTTAGGCAAGGAAACTGCTCATTTCTGTATTCTACTGGGAAAGCTGTATGTCCACTATCAGTATGGCCTAAAAATCAGAAATTAATTTGTTAATGGATTAGACATTAATAGAAAGACTGTTTAAAGAGGCTGGACTGCTCTAGCCTAGTAAAGGCCAATTTCCCACAAAGACATGTTTGCAATAGCACTAGAGAAAAAAATCTCTCCCTGAAGTCCCAGAGGTACTTACTGAAATCCAGAATTGTGATGTAGTCTGTAGGAAAGTCTACATTGTGTTCCCCCTTTCTGTCTCACAGGCCCTCTA
Organism: Lanius collurio; assembly: GCA_020086605.1. Lineage (NCBI taxonomy): Eukaryota > Metazoa > Chordata > Aves > Passeriformes > Laniidae > Lanius > Lanius collurio. Next base: position 34,086,032 of record JACBWW010000006.1, read on the forward strand.
TTACTTGTCTGCATCTGTTTCTTTTTCCCTTCTTTCAGTGACTTTTATCTGATACTGTAGAATTTCACCGCTCTTAAGCTGCAATTCTTAAGTTTGATTTTGGCACTTGAAATAGGCATTTTTGAGGTCTCACTTTTGTCTGTTGATTTTTCTGATATGTCTTTCTATTTGCAAGCAGTACTCTCAATTCAACAGCTAACCATGCCTAAGAGTTCAGGTCAAAAAGGATAACTCTGTCCTTCTGACTTTCCTTTCCACTTCCCATGCCAAACGGCTCCTCCTACATGGGGCAGTGGTACAATGCCTCAGCCCAGAGCATTCTGTCTCATTTAAGGTCTAACCCTGAGTGCTGCCTATTTCCCACTAATGACCATCTCATCATGCTCAGTGTGTTGGGTTTATAAACTCCACACCTGCAGGTGTTGCAGGTGCCCAGGTGTGCTGCTCTCTTGGCTGCTCCTTGCGGCGGGCAGAGCAGGATAAAGCCATGCTTGGCAATGTTAAGCAACTGTCTGGACTTTGCACACCTGATTTGAAATGAAGATTACTGCTACTTGGAAGAGGAAACTTAATGTCAGTGGTTGGTAGGCCTAATCAGAGCAGGAGTAGGTCACCAAAAGCCCTAATGTAACATTCAGCTAATGGTTTAAATGAATACAAAAATCTGTGATGCCAGACTAAACCATGGCAGTGTGTCAGACCACTTTTCACAAGTGGTAACACAAGGAACAGTACTGTACACATACACAAATATATACATATAAGTAACCATATATATGTATGTATGTATGTATGTATGTATGTATGTATGCATGTATGTATGTGGAGTTATATACATGATCATTATTTTAAAATTATCTTATTCTGGCAAAACACTGCTGGGTATAAAACACAGAATTCTGTATATACCTACTATGGAGCCTTCCCAGTTGTACCTGAATGCTGAGTGAAACCACATAATTTTCAAAGCAGTTAATTAAAGTGGAGTGTGACTGAGGCAAACAGATAAAGTCCTAATTTTATTGATGTTGGTGTCAAATGCGGAGTAAATCATCTGTGCTCAGTGGAACTGCACCTACAAAACCTTTCCCAGTAACAGACTGATTTGTGGGTAGTGCTTGTAAACTGTGAGCATAGTTGAATCTTGAGTGCTACTTTTCTACAGATACTTAGTATTAATAGAAGCAGTTTGAGGGTATAAACAGCCTCAGGCATTTATGTGCTGATGCTGTAGGTTACAAGGCATCAGCATTATGGCCTGAAACTCAAAAGGTTTATGGGAGGGAACAAGTAAGAGGTTAAGGTTTTGAAGCCATGAACACTAAAGATGGCCAGTGCAATCAGAGTATCGTCTTGTTAAAAAGATGGCAGAATTTGGACAACATGACACTCACTTGCTACCTTAAGCAAGATTCTCACAAAACTATAGTTGTGCTGCAATTAATACCTATGTTTCTGAAACTGAAATATGAGTTGCCATCACTGCAATCATCAGAGACGAAGAAAATGTGTAGAAATTATATTGTTACAGTAATATATCCGCCTAAGCTACTGCTTTGGCTAGATGAGCCAGATTAGCTCATGACAGATGAGCTTCATGAACATTTCATTGCCAAGGAACCCTGTCAAAATATTGGTGATTTCTCCGAATCTGTTCAACATCATGGAGATGTCAAACGAAATCTGAAAGGACATTATTTTTCAGGAAGAACAAAAACAATGAAAGCATACGAAGAAAACGAGCTGAGTTTCTTCCTTCTCCCCTACATGTTGCTTTAAATGCTGTTCTTGCAAATACTTTGGCATTAACCCTGAAACCTTTAGTCCCATAGATGCTGGTGAAATGCAGAAAGTACTGAACATCCTCTAAGAACAGATCTCCCTGTTTCAGTAACCAGGTTTTCAAACTGACAGTGTATTTTCATCAAGGTGCAGGGACTGTATAATCTCAGCACATAACAATTTAATCAAGATTTGCACTATTGACACTGGTTCTGCCATACCCGCTCCCTCCTGGTCACAACGATTCAGCACTTGAGGCATCAATGTCTGGCCACCAAGCTTATGGCTCTTGCGCTGAAAGATGATCTCTATCCCAAGTTGGCACTACCCTTTCATGAGTATGGAACATGATACAAAATGGTAAGTGATAAAAGTAATTGAATACTGTTTTTTCATGGCTTGTTGCTTGCAGAAACTATGAGATACTGTTTACATTAATTAAAGGTAGAATTCCATGTAGGACAGTGGAATAAATTTCAGTAATGAATTTCAATCACAGAACTATCCCCTTCAAAGTAAAGTAAGAAATAAAAGTTTCACTGATACATCTGGTTTTCTCAAGCACCAAGAGCCATGTTATCAAACAGATAAACAGAAAAACTGAACACGCTCCTTCCCCCAACAAGTCCTTAGTATCTTCTTGATAGAATTCCTCCCTCTCTCTGAGCTTTTATTATGTGACTTGTTTTATAAGGAAATGAAAATGCTTCCACGATTTTTATCTTCATTTACTAGAGGAAGATTTACATTAAAAATCCCATTTATATGGATTCTGAGGGGCAAAGTCTGAGACAAGGAATCTTTTCTTTAAGTTTTAACATTTTTACCACCGTTGCCCAAATGCTGAGCTAAACAACTCTGTTACTGTCAATTATGAAAAAATTAAAATGATTTTAATTTTTTTTTGTTGTTTTGGATGAGTGTCTCCGTGTCTGAAGATTTCCCTTGCCAGTCATTCATTAAAGAGTCAGTAACCAGCACAGTGAAAACACTAGGTAAAAAGCGCCACAAACATGTTTTCCCATACCATTCTTCCTGTCTGTTTGCTGCCTCTGGCCTCAAACTGTACAAATGAAAGCTTATTTGATTTATGTCAAAAACTATATATAAAATATCACACGGGATCCACAGAGAAACCGAGTCACTCTGGGCTTTAGTTTCATTATCCATTGAGGAATAACTGACTACAGCCTTGGAGTACGTAGAACTGATCAAAGCGCTTGCTTCCTCACAAGCAAAGAGAAAACCACTGTAGATTTCCTGTTTCATGCTTCAGTGCCAAAACACAATGAAAAAAGTTCTAGATGAGCATGTGAATTATTCTAAAACATTGTTCAATCAAATCTGATGGTTATGCGCATTTGTGAAACTCATCATTTGAAATGTCAAGTCACTGACAGCAGTGTGTCCTGAGGTGTGATGTATATTTGTGATAATTATTTGCTTTTTAAAGTTATGTATCATCTGCATCAAACCAGGATTTTTCTTAAGTGTGCCTGAAATGTAGAGATGTCAGTGCCAGCTGCGTTATTCAGATCTGGGTTTTAAACACCCTGTGCCAGGAAAACACAGAGTCAGGATATGACTACAATGCCATTTTTAAGGCACTCTGAGTTATTTTTCACTGTTCTCTTAAAACTGTATGCGGTGTGGCTGATGGAAAATGATTACTAACATTAATAGTAGCTGAAGTGATTTCTGTGCCGTATATGCAACACGATGCATTAAGGAAAGTAACATAGCAATAACTGTTGTTATTCTTACTTCAGTATTAGCAAATTATACTCTTGGGATTTATTATAATTCAGTATTCAGCTCTCTTCTGTGGCTCTCAGAGGCCTCTTCTCTGGTCATTTCAAAACTTTTTTGAATGAAACTGAAGGCAGTTGGCTCTGTTGTTGGATAAGTTCTGCTAACGTAGGAGGGCTGTCTCCTGAGTGCTAAAAAGACCATTTGCAAATCTTCAGCGTCTTCTTCCTTGACAGCAGAAGTTACTATGCAGAATGTTTTAGATGGTGCTGAAATGAAATTTTACAGGAGATCCACAATATTCCAAGACAAGGCATGGTAGGGAATAGCAGTGACTTGAGGGGACCTGATAGCAACTTCCCCACCTTTTATTTTTGGAAGAGTGACACTGTAAATAAGCACCCCACCAGTGTCTGAGCTCAACATTTTTCTTATCAGGTAAGAAATTCTGTGAGGAGGTGATTGAGTTTTTGACTGTAGACAATCTGGCAGCTACCTTACTCCTGCTATTTTGTGACAGAAAATCTTATAAGAAAATGGCCCATATGAACAAAATTATCAGGGTGCTTGCAGATATTCTGATTTCTGCCACGACCGGCAAGAAGTACCATAGGAGATGGATCAGGAATCTTAGCTGTAGGGGAGCTTAGAGCTATTCTAGTTCAATCAGATTTCACAATTTGCTCTAATGAAGAGCGCTGGCAGAAGTTCAAAGCTACTCCAGGTCTCGACTCTCCCTCCACATTAGTATAAAAATGTCTGTAGAAGTGTTAACTGCAGAGGAGCCAAAAGTTGTTTTGGTTCCAGTCTTTCCCAGCAAGAGTAACTGAGAAAATAGAGTAGGAGTGCTAGTTCTGCTCACAGCTCCCTCTGCCTCCTGCAGAGATGTTGCTGGGAACATGGCAAAGTATGCCCAGTGCTGTCATCCCTCACAGCTCCCGCAGCCTCAGCCACGCCTTGCAAACACCACCAATACAGATGTACCAGCTCAGTAACTCCAGAAGTCTTTGGAATTAGCATCCACCTCCACTGCTGATAACCTGAAGTCTGTTTGCAAGCAGAAGGTATCAGGAGGATGGCTGTGTTCAGCCAGCATTGATTTCTTCAGTCTTTTGTCTGTGTCTGCTTTCTGTCTGGTTTGGAGGTGGTTACTGTTACTACAAGTCGCATGAATCACGTCTCTGTTAAAAAACAGAGCTCCAATTGTCTTACCTAACCCCTGGTAACTGCATGTCTAATAATAGCAAGCCATTCCCAGGTAGGGATTCTGTCCCCAGACCCAGACACATCCACATGCACACACACACACACACACACACACACACATTCACATTACTTTCTACACCTCATTTCTGGGAAGGAGTGAGCTTTTCACATGCAATATGACAGTTCTCAGCTGCAGGACATGGCAACTATTATTATTTTCACTTATTGCCTTGAGAAGCCAGTCTGGTATATGCAATTTGCTTCTCAGCCCAAGCATCGAGAAGGAGTGAAATAAAACCCCAACTGCACTGTTTGGTTTTGAGAGAATATTGAATGATGAAGGCTATGGTTGGGTTCTGTCCTGAAAGGTATTTTAGTGTTTCTCTCCTTCTGTCTCTTAGGGAAGGCCCACCCTTTAATAAGATACTTCTCACAGTTCTGACAAACCCTTATTTTTACACCTCTCATCTTCCCCCTTGGAAAAATAAATGACAATATGCAACTCCCTCATTACCGCAAGGTTAACAGATAATGCTGCAAATCAATAATGAGGTCTTCAGATGAAACTTCCCTATAAATTGAAAATATTATACTTTTTGTAATACATGAGTGGTCTAGAGAAGGAAGGAGTTTCTGAGGATTACTCTGGTGTCACAAAATTCTGAACTTTGATTCAGTAGGAAGTCATCTTTGCATGACTACCTACAACTAAATCATATAACTGAGCACCATGCAGACACTTCCTGAACTCTGACGGGATTGATGTCAGGACCACTTCCCTTGGCACCCTGTTTGCAAATGTAGTGGTTCTAGACCATTTCACAAGGTTTTCCAAAGAAACCAGTTCCTTCTGACCTCTCTTATCATCAATCACCATTTCCGGGCATCTAAACTTGAATTATATGCTATTACCAACATAAAAGCCAGATTTCAGTCATCCCAAACCTCTGTATTCTCTCATTTTAAGAGATGTCTTGGAGCCAGGGATTTGCAAAGTCAGTTTCACTTCTGAATTTGTTCAGCTTTGAGAGTTCAGTTTAGGTTCATCTCTTCACAATGGGTGAATAAAACACATGTGAAGAAACAGCTGAAAATGTAGGTGATGACATAAAAAAAAATGTTCTCCTTCAGCTTTTATTTCTAAATCTATTATCTTTCTTAGCTCAGATAATCTTTCATGAAAGTTTGTTGGGAGTGCTTGAAAACAAGAAACATTAGTGGATCAGTTATCAAAGCCTGATTCTATGCCTACCTCTGACCAAAGCAGGCCATACCGCATGCCAAGCAGTATCTTTGAAGAAATCCTACTTCCTTGTTTCTCAGGATCTATGGACATCAGCTGACAACTTGGTATTGTTATTATGGGATCAAGTGTCCTACTTCTTATGAGTTCCTGGATCTACAAATCACTTTGCAGTAAAGTCAGACCTGAGCTAAATCTAGACTGTGTTTGAACTCACAAAGTGACTAGTCTGGCTAACTACTGCAGACCAACTTTCATGGATGCCCTCCCACTAAGTTAGTCTACAATACTCATACGATCTCCCACAGATTTCTGTGGGTGCAACAAGGAAAAAATTGGACCAATATTTTTATTTGTTATCAAATAAAAACCTACAGTTCAGCAGCAATAAGCTTACTCTGAAAAGTCCGAAGACCCAAGCAAGTGAAAAAACCAAATCAAACAAGAAACCTACTGAGCTGTAAACTGCAGTTTATCAGTATCATGCAGTCATGAGCTGACTGTGTTACTGCCCTAGGGTAAGAAGTTCTTACCTTCTCTGTAGGAAGTCAAATTAATTTGCCTTCACTATCTAGTAATCCTTTTGTCAAGCACTGAGAAATTCAGATATTGGCCCCTCTGTGCTACAATGTATTCTTTGGAAAGTTGAAAGAGAGAAACTAATGGAAACCATCAGTTGCTGAACTTCCAGCATTCTTGCTGGAAGAGCAGAAGTAATATTTTAATTGCTGATTATAACACTATGTCCCAGATTCCAGCTAAGCATCTAAGAACACAATGGATCTTGTGCATCCAGGCTGTTTTTATTAGAACTAAAACTCCTGTAGGAAGCACTTAAACTGGGGACTCAGAAAAGGGTTAAACAAAAGTTAGACTCAAGTTTCCAAAGCCATCTGAACTGGCTTCAAGAAGACATGAAACATCTATGCATCTGGAAAATGGAACTTGCAATTGACTTTTCTGTACCATCTGCTCTCAAGAACATTTTCTGCTTGGGAGTTGCATAAGCAATGAAAAAAAAAGCACACAAACAACTTCCTGTGCCATGTTTTCGGTCACTTGTAATGACGCATTACAAAGCAAACCAACTAAATATGCACAAGTGTGCCTCACTCCAGATGACAGCATGTATTATATAAGAGCAATGCCTTACAGAAAGACACTTATTTTAAGATATCACAACACAAAGAGCACTCAAGAGGAAATATTCACTACATGTGAGAGTTGGGGGCAAGAGCCAGGGAGAATTTTGCTTCCATCTCAAAAGGCCAAGACCAGTTCAGAAAAATCAAAAAAGCAGACATTTTTTGGTTTACAAAGTAAAATGTTGGAACTTATTGCGCCTCCTTCTGTAAAGAGGAGTTTAACTTGGAATGAATGCAGGCTTTTTGTTGTTGTTTAATGTCACTTTAATGCATTTTAGATTCAAAATTGTTCTTATCCCAAAAGCTTTCAAAAATATAATTTGTTTAGACTTGCTTTGTTTGTCTGTTGGGAAGTCATGGCCTGATTTAATCTTGTATTGTGGCATAAATAAAACAATATCCCCAGGAATTAAGAGCAGTTTAACCAGAATAAAAATATCTACCTCTCCAAATGAGTCCCAAGCCTTTAAAACTGTGCATGTATGTATGTGTTGGCCTTTCCCTTTCCAGTGAGCGCACTAATGGAATTGGATGGAGACATATGGGGAGATCCTGGTATCTGTGCAAATGCAGGGAACTGCTGAAGAGGGGCTGAAGCCTCAACTGAAGCAGGGTGTGCAGCTAAAGGAGGTGGTTTGCCTCCACTTGGGGGTGTTTTTGGAACTGAAGTCAAGATGAGATTGGCCACTAATGAACAGACTCAGCTCAATTGTCAGTGTAGATCTGACCTGGTTTGGGCACGGACACACGATCACATTACTGTTAAATTAGCAAGAGTTTGTGTTGCTGCAGGAGAGCAGACGATACCTAATCTAGCCTGAAGTCACAGCGGCGCAGACAGGTGATACCTGATCTGACATCCAGCCTGCCACATAAAGATAATCCATTTGTTCTGAAAACATTCAAATCAGTGTGTGAGTTTATCTGAGATCAACATTTTGTGCTACACAGCTACAGTGGTTTTCATACGGTTTTATGGCCAAGATCCACTATGCAGTCAAACTACAGCTTCAGAAACTGATTTTGCATGGAAACAACCAATTCTATCAATCTACAGGGTAAATATGGGGTTGCAAACAACTCCAGGGGAGACAAAATCCCCCACTTGAGACGCACACGGTCTTTGTAAAGACTATGGAAGAATAAAGGGCTTCACTTCCAAATCAGTATCTATTGCTTTCCATGGGCCAAAAGGACTTAGACCACCAAATTTTCTTCCTAACTTCAAATACAGTGGTTTAATTGTTAATACGGGCTTTTCCTAGATAATGAACCCTGTAGTCTAGAATCTGCAAGATTAGATAATTCTCAGGAGACAAGTCTGTCTCCAAGAAAATATCTCAGCCTGTGGCAACAAATTCTCAGGTTAATGAAAACTGTTTTAAGATTTCAGCTGAATTAAGGAGGTGCGCAGTTCATATAGGTCACCTCTGCATGGGAGGGAATATCGATATATTTTCTGTACCTACAATTCATTAAAAGCAAAATCTGGTTCATACCCTCTTTGCTACAGAATCCTTCCTTTCCTGCCTAACCCCCTTCCTGACTCTAATGCCTTACACTTCCATCCATCAGAAGGACACCATACGAAATTTTGTTCATAATTGCATTGGCAAGTTTCCTCTGGTTTTCATGGAAGTTACATCCTCATAAATGAGAGCAGAATTTGGCCCTCTGTCTTTTCAAAAGGAAGACTAACGATCAAATAATTTTCTCACATCTCTGTTTGCACTTTCACAGTCTGGTTACATTGATTTGTGTCTCGTAAGTAGACATTTCCTTTGTTGGTTACAAATCAATGTTATAGACCTAGCCTGCCTGCACATTTTTCCCTTCCCTCTTACAGTGAGAAAAACAAAGTGCAGCTTCAATTCCCCTTGCTTTATAAATGTGAACTTCCTTGATGAAGCATGAGAGAAAAGCAGATAAAATTCCAGCTCTCCCTCAAAAAACAGGAAACGTCTGTGCTTAAATTTCTAATTACCAAGATGCTTTATGGTATGATAAACACCTTTATCATTCCAGTCCTGCCACTGCTTTGTTAACCTAGCTATAATCCTCTCCTTCAGATATCACAAGACTTCCCAGGGCAGCCCACTGTGATATCAGAGACAGCAATGACTTCATGGCATGAGTAAGGAAAAAAGAGGCAAAGGTTTTAGTCTGCAGCAGGACTGAGCTGCCACACAAATCTCCAGGAAAGGACAGAAAAGAAAAGGGTTTGCAATTGGTGCCTGAGAGGCAATGAGGTTTATGACTGCAGTGTGAAAATACAACAGTGAAGATAGATGGGTATTTCACTGCAAATGGATATGTGTGATAATAGAAAAGGAGTAGTAAGAAACAGAACCATCAATCATAATACACCAAGTAAAAGAAGGTACCGGTGTAAATGTAGAAGATATCAGTTTGATTTTCCTTTATTAAAAGAGAAAAAAATAAAGTCAAAAAAGAAGAGTCAAAGCAGCCTCAACTTAATCTCTATTTTAATACTGTGAAGAAGTTTAGTAAGTGATGGTTCCACCAATTTGATGGAAAACATGTGACTGCCAAAATGAAAATAGAAACTGTTTAGAACTGGCAGCAGCAGCAAGATTAATATTAATAATAATATTAATAATAATAATAATAGTAACAACAACAACAATAATAATAATAATGTTTAAAGAATGTGAGATCAAAAAGGAAAAGAAAAATTTTACAAATATGAACACAGCTGTCACCACCATCAAAGAACATCCTCACAAGTCAAAAGGGAATTCTATTTATTTTAAAGAACAGCATTAGGAATCAGGAAATCTGGGTCTTACTTACACCTCTTCTGGGGAATCTATGCTTGGCCTTGAGAAAGATATTTCAGTGCTCTGTGTTTCAGCTTCTCTGCAAGACCAATCAAGATAATAATAGATCAACTTCACAGGCATTGTAATTCATGGGTGTTGAGCAAACACTTTAAGTTTTTTATGTAGAAACTATTAAAAGGCAAGAAAGACAAAAAGGAATGTGAAGATTTGAGAAACATTTGAAAAATAAATTCCCCAACTCAACCACCTCCTCAAATCAGAGGAGGAGAACAAATAGTGTCCTTTTTTGTATTTTATTTCCAAAGGAAGTATAAAGCTTCTCAGCCAAATGGGAACAGAAGTTTCCCCTGCAAACATAATCATATAAATGGCAAGAGGGAGCCCTGGCTGGCTGCAACCTTGCAACGTTGTGTACATGTGCCTGCTCCCTGCGAGATAACACCACACCACTGGCCCAATGGAAAGGAAGATGAGGAGAAGTTACGACTACTTGGAGAGCTGTCTATTTTCACAGACTCTTGACACAGCAGTTCAGGCAAGAAACCACATCACTCTCAGACTTTGGGGACTAACCATTTGGACTCCCTGTTCCACCAATCCACGACCTTAGGCACCTTCCTGTTTTGCTTTTGTTTAAAATAGGCCTGACTTTCTAAAACCCTTGAGTTTTGTAATAGTAGATATGGTGGAATAGGCCTTGATAGAGTAAATTAGATATTAGAAAGAAAGAAAGATACAAGACAAGAATGCTAAAATGAAGAGAATTATAGAAACAAAACCATTATTCTGATTTGATACAACTTTGATACAACTTTTCCAAATTCTTTTACTTAGATGTAAATGACAAACAGAAAATACCAAGATGCCATGGGTCAGACCTGCAGAATCAAATATGTTCATCAATGTCTGTTGCAACTTTTGTCTCTAGTAAGAGTTAAGAAAGAACTCAGGGGACAGAACTGCCCAAATCAGTTTACTGATTAGGAATTTATCTACCAAAACCCCTAAACAGGGATGTGTTACCAGCCCAAAAGGACTAGAACGACCATGTTCAGCTACAGGACAGAGAGAACTCAATATGCATTGCAACACAAATATACTTACAGCAGCTTGTTTACAGCTTATGGTGCCTTCCACTGTATTTTGCGTATTTTTCTTATTTTGCACTATCAAAGTTAGCAGATAGTGGAGAGGTATGCATCTTTTTCTTATCATATCCTGAACAGGCTTCACTGTCAAGGACAAAAATTCTGTCCTTTCAATACCAAGCTACAATTAGCACAGAGGTCATGACATTGCAGTGAGCACAAAGGTCACAAGTAGCGCTGCTACCGCCCAGGGGGTTCCAGAGCTAAACATGAACCCAAAGCTCTCTGGGCATATGGAAATGCAAAAGCTTTTTTTTCATATCTGCACATATGCATGTCAAGAGTAAATATTTAAAGAATGAGCAACATGATAACAAAAAAACACTCCCATGTTTGTAAGCATAACAGGGATCAAAATATGCAACTGACAGGTGGACAAAGTAGGTTTACCTGGTGCAGAGCACTGGAGAGAAATGAAGCCTTGCCTTTTACATTTCATGCATTTTAAGGAGCTGCTCAGATTATTTGTTTACTTTAACCTGATGTCTGTTCTTTTGACAGTAAGTGCCAAAGCAAAATTTGTACTGGAATACAAACACCTTCAGAAATTCCAGAGTATCTCAAAATGGCATTTCTGTTGGTTTTTTTTCTAATAGAGTTGTATAGATAAACATAAAAATGTGAAATATTTGGGCTCAAGTCACCCTAAGACTGGGAAATGCCCAGACTGAGTGTTCATGTTACTTCAAAACCCAGTTTCATGAAGAGTCATTCCTGACCTGAACATTTTCAAAGAAACCTTGGCTAGACTTAGCTAGCTAAAGGTGAGTGCCAGTATTTCCAGCACATTGGAGCAAGTAGCCTCAAAAATCCTGGCCCACAGGACTGGCTCCAAAAGTGGGTAGAGCTGAACTGTTAACTGAAGTATTTGCACCATTATAGAGGGGATTATACTGAGATTTGTGACAGCTACCCTGGAGGTAAAAGAGGAAAGAAAGAGGGTGAAGGAGCCTGAAAGGAAAATGAACAATTCAGATCAATGGAACAGGCCAAGAGGCTTCTAAAGAGAATCTTTAAAAGAAATACAGACAATGGCCACAGTCTAAACTGAACACACAGAGAAAAGTCAAGACAAATCATCACCACTAAAAGCTAAGTAATCACATCACATAACAGCAAGATACAGCAATAGTCTCTCTGTCTCTGCTCTGAGGTGAAATCACCTGGAATGTGACATTTGTTTCTGGGCACCTCCTCATCAGAGTGATTGGAGACAGTTCAGACAAGAGTCTCATAAGCAGCCAGCGTGGTGGAAAGACTGAGCTATTAGGGAAAGAAATTAAGAGCTACATCTGCAATAGCCTGGTTACATGCCAGTGACTATCAGATGAAGGCAAAGGTATGAAAACAAGCTGCATATAATTGAAGGGTGCAAATGATATAAAAAAAAAAAAAGAAAAAAGGAAGAAAAGAGGTTAGCTAATAATATAAAGGTATATGGATGAAATCAACACCAGTAATGTAAAGCTGAAATTCCAAGGAGCAAATATTATAAACCTGAAAAGTAGTCTCCTTAGGGAAGGAACTGAAGTTTGATTGTGTATTTAAAACTGACCTAGAGAAAACACTAGACATGCAATGCACACATCCTTCATTGGCCCTGGGGAGATGGGCTGAGCAGGTCTTGATTGTTTTTCCAGTTTGATGACGATGACTCATGATGATGATGATGACACTGTATTTTTCTGGTCTGAAAACCACCCATAAAAATATGGAAACCCATGAAACACACTTCGGTAGGTTAGAAAATGATTAACCAGAAGGAGACTAAATTAATGTTCATTGGATAAGCCTGTGAATTAGGCAGAGATGTATATGAAGAAAGAAGTAAACCAGCAAGGAATAAAACCTACCAGGTTGAGAAGTGGCTTTAAGCATCAGGTTCTCAAAGAGGAACAGCCACACAGCAGAGTGGTTAATCCATTGCATAAAAAGAGAGCAGTATATATGGATCAGGTAACAAGATGTGAGAATGGAGCTGGGGAAATTACTTTAAAGCATATGTGACCTCCTGAATCACAAGCTGGCAAGTCTATGAAAAGGTTAAATGCTTGTGTCACAAATTCAGAAAGCTAAGTGTGTAAAAATGGAGCTTGTCTCTTTCTAAAAAGTATCCTAAGAAAGTAAATGACAGTGAGCCTTGCACTCTTCCTACTATTCAACCATGGATATAAGCCTATAAAAGCAAAAAAATAATAGTCCACTTCCCTGAGTATTGAAAGACTGCAAAAAGCTGCACACAAAGACAAAAATAAGACAGAGACATGCAGGGGGTGGCAGTGAAGGGAGTGCAAGTGTCTGGACACAGTGAGATGAAACACTGCAGTCAATTCCTATCCATAACCTCCTCAGGCAGCAAGGAGTGCAGACAGGAAAACCACTAAACCTGAGACAGAAGTTACTACATAAAACAAACCAGATCCTGACTGATTTCAGCCTGTACTGGAAATAATATTTAGTTTTTTTAACTGGAAAGTAAAGACCTTATGGGTGAGAAGCAAGGGGAAGGTAGAGACAGAGAAATAAACTTTTTATTGATAGTTTTCAGCAAGAAGAACAAAGTCTGTCTTTACAGCAGTCATGTTATCAAAGAGAAAAATAAGGTTATCTTCATTTGAGTGGTTTCATATTTTTTGGAAGCAAGGGGGAAAAAGGCAACCTTCTCTGAACCAGACACACCAAGTGATTTAACTCCTGCATCCTTACATAGGAGGGGCTACTTCAGATTTTATGCTGCCATGTAGCCCTGACAAAGCAGCCCCTTCCTGACACTGCAGCATCTTCCTGACACTTCACTCAGCACTGCTGACTGTTGGCTCCTTCCATGGTGTGAAGGGAGAACATCTCACAAAGTTTCAGGTGACATTATACAAAGATCCCATTGGCTTCTGAGCTATACTTCTGTTAACCTTTCTCATTGGTCAAGTATGATATCCAGAAAACTTTCCTCTTGCTCTACCTTCAGGGGCCCAACTCCAAATTCAGCATTAAGATATATCTTTGAAGAAGTCAAGCTAGTTGTATCAGCAATGGTGCTTCCTGCACAAAATGGTAAACATAAATGCAGTATTGATTACATTGGAAATCACGCCCTGAGGTTGGAGGTCCAATGAAATAGTGATTTCAGAAGCAGTATCAGGTAAGGTATTCTCATTGCTTCTCAGGCCATTGCAAAAAATTGCTCCCCGATCTGTGCAAAAATTAATGATTTAAAGAAAGATTGGTGGTCTCTGTTCGTAGCTTGACTCCACAAACATCTGTGCTGAGATGAGTGGGAGAGTTGTGCAATATGTTGGTAAAACTGAGCAGCCAAAAAGGGAGATTTATTCAACTGGTTTGGTCCCTGAAGCCCGTGTATCGACCGACCACAGCCTGTGCTCCATCTTAGCTTTCTGCAGGTCTCTGCTAACTAATGGTATGTCCCTGTCCATCTGCGAAGTCAAATATAGCTTCTTTTAAAGAACAGAAAGGAATTCCTGCTGAGCCTGACAGAAGACAAGCCCACCACGTGTCTGCCTGGTGCCGAGGAGTCTTGTGACAAAGGTGGCCGGAGGCTGTGTGTTTATTTTCCAGCTGATATGCACTGATAACCTGACCTCTACACTTACAAGATTCATGTAATATTTCATGGCTTACCCCAGCTACCACAGGGCCTGCATCCTAAAGCCCTGTATATGTCACAGAGGACCTTCCAAGCAGCTGACAGACAAAACACTTCTGACACCCATTCTGGCTAGCATAACACTTAAATATGAGGACGAAATACAATGCTGCTTACTCCCCCAAGTGCAAGCTAATTTTAAAGTTCATCCTGTGAGTCCTTATAGAGGGGATGTTTTAATTACCTTCAGCCTGTCCAAACCAGCACTCCTACCCCTATGTGTACTGCTGATAGGACTGACAGCTGAGAGCTTTTCTGAACACCAAGCATAACACTGCAGTCACTAGCGACTCAAACTGCCTAAAGTGGTGTGATTTTTATCACTTTGACAATACTTATGACAACCTTCTTTAAGTGTAAAGGGATTTTCAAATTTACTAAGATTTATAAAAGAAGCCTACCTAAAAGTTTCATGTGTTTATGCAAATGTTGCCTAAAATCATATACAAAGAACAGTCTGACTTTGCCTCATACCAACATTAAAAAAAGGTGTCTCAGCTCAAAGAAACAAGCTTGGCCCTCCTTTTCTCAGTTTACACAGCCTTCCACTCAAGCCTGGGAAAACAGATAGGGCTCTTCCTCCCAGTAAAACAATATTGGGACTTTCCCCATGGAAGGGTACACCAATGTAACCAGTGAGACAAGGCATGGATGAGAATCAATGGCAGAACTAATCAGGCTAATTCAGCTGTTAAGAAAGCACCCAAACCTCAAAAGCTCCTCAAAGTTGATATCTCTGAGATCATGCCTGAGAATGCCCTAGAAGTCAGTGTCATCCAGAGTGCTAAAATGTTAAATTCTATGCAAGCAAGAACTCACTCTGTATATAAGCTGAAGTTTTCAAACCATCCCCCACAGAGATAATCATAGTAGGATCCACAATAAGAAAGATCTTGTTACGATACCTCCCAAATACTAATGCAAACAACACCATGCTTCTATATTCAGAAAGCATCTACATCTCTGACAAGTCTAAGATTTCTGAGACCAGAGTAATAAAAGACAGTCAAATGCAAGTAGATCTTAATTTCAAAATACAGGTGCCTTGACATCCAAAGGGTGCAAAGTTTTTTTTTTCTGGCTCATAATGTATTAGAAACCTAACCTCTATTTTATGTCTAACTCAGCTCCTGCTAAAATAAGAGATGCTGGTGAACCCAAATGGGAGTCTAGGACATTTTAAAAAAATGTCAGCCATTACCGGGCTTGGCTGGATATGATACATAAAGATGATTTTTCAGGCAGAAGCAATGAGCATGGCTCCACCCAATACAAACTGTGGTTCTGCTAGAACACCCCTTTAGCAGAGATCTGCAGACCCTCCCCTGTGTACCTGACCGTCTGCATACTGCCAGTGTAGGTGCACCTTCTGCGGGTGCAACAGATGTTAAAGCAGGAAAACCTGACTCCCAGGGCAGAGGGATTAATGGGGCATTAACTTCAAGGCCCAGTCATGGCCATTTAAATGCTAACAGCTTTAAGTAAGTTATCTAAATCTTGAGCTTACTGTGTGAGCCACTAGCACTTAATTATAGAAGATTAGGGGCCAAAACTTGCCCCAGAGTATGCATAAAGTCATCTCAACAATGCTAAGGGAAATCCATGTGCTATATATTTGAAAAGCAACTGGTTCTAAATAGGGCTATTTTAAAGCAGAATGTAACGGTTATCTTTTTACTGAACATCCTTTTATTATTTACATTTACAAAAACTAATTACATGACAGTTGCCCAGATTCATCAGCTAGGCTTCAATCTACATTCTTCACTAACATCTCCACAAAATTGATTAAAGAAAAGCTTGGTTTTAAAGCCTAGCAGCTTGAATTAATGTTCCGTTAAATCTGACAGATTTTGTCCATGGTTCTTTATTGACCCTTGTGCTTTTTTTGACATCCTTGTGAGGTACCTTTTCCAAACCAAGGTGTATTTCATGGTCCAAGGATGGTTTCTGACTAAGGGAAGAGTATTTTCACCTCCTCTTCACCTCCCAGAGCAGTATTTCAGGGCTCATCAAGAGGTGTGCCATTAAACCTAAAGCATGCTCATGGCTCCTCTCACAATGCAGCAAACAGATCTGTAAGGCTTCAAATCTACTGAGCAGCAGCAGGTAAACACAGCTTTTGTTTTAGCAGCTCAGTTACAGCTAAGTGAGCATCTGCCCTGGCTGTACACAATAAACCTTCTATTTCAGAGGAGTATAATTGTCATTGTATTTCCTTGTCCTTTGAAACTCAGAGCAGGAGGCTTCAGCCTGAGGGGCTACTGAAGTCTTTAGGACATTAAAACCCCCAAATTCTTCACCACTTACTGTAATATGCAATTACAGATTACCTGTGTAAAATGAAGGGAAAATATCATACTATGTAAAGCCTCAAATGATCACTTGGGATTCATCTACAAGAGGCAAAGCCCTACAAGTCCAGTACTGTTACATGGCTGTGGTACTTGCTATGAGCAATATACTGAGTAAAACTCCTTGAAGGTTTTCCTATTCCTGTTTACAGGTTAGGGGGCTCTAGGGAAGTGTCTTATCAGACACTACTTTTCAGCTCTAATGAAACTTTCTGCTAAGTGGGAGCTGAGCTGCTCCATTTGCCACTTCTCTTGTGAAAATTTCACTTGTGGAAGTTATGGGCCTGTTTTCTTACATGCAGCCCTTCACTTACTCCAAAGAAGACTTTCATATCACTATTTCTCCAAGAAATGCACCAGAACTTCTTTCTGGTTTAAGTCTCAAGGAATGGCACAGATGCAACTTTGAAAGCAAATCTGTGGTGTAATTCAAGACAGGAATGCAGCGTGTATGTTTTCAGAACAGTGTTCAGAACACGTTCTTCATACAGTATGAAGACTGTAAAGTAATGGGAAACTCAACCAAAATTTTAGAATGAGAAATTTGAGGCAATTTTATTTATGTAAAGTTATCTATAGCATGTAGGGAACAAACACATACATGCTTTTGAGAAAAAATACCCAACCTCTTGCTACACACTGACATTGCATAGTATATGCCTAAGAGTTTAATCAAGTGTTTGGGGCCAATGCTAACTTTGATTTTTAGGGCCTTAAGTCATGCAGTTCATGCTGATGTTACTGTATGCTGCTATGAATATAGAGAAGAATTTTTAAGACTAGCTTGTTGTGTTACACTCACAACCCTCGTTATATTTTAATGTAAATTGTGTGTTTAATCTCTTTTGAAGGTTTCAAAGATTGTATCACCTTTATTTTTTTTGGCACAGAATCTCATGAGAGGATGCAGTATAAATGATACCCATCCATTCCATTGTGATTCTTCCTTTTCCACACTTCCCTTTCTTCCTGTCCCTTTATCTGCCTTTTTGGGTCTCTCTTTACTCATTTCTAGTCAGTCCCTTAGCCTGCCACTTGTTCTACACTTTCATATCTACAGTTTTTAAGTATACACCTCTGTAGTATACACCTTTTTTCTGTTTCTCCTACTTACTTCTCCTGGCACCATCAATGTTCCATGCCATCACTTCACCTGGGCTTTAGTCTGTGTGTTTGTCTTGCATTTAGTAGGATAACTCTCTCTTGTCTGACACCCTCACCTTTCATTAACCCTGGTTTCCTATCACCTTCAGTTCCTCCAGAGAAGGCAGGAGGGGGAATGAAGTGCTTCTGGAGGCCGTGCTGGCTGTCACAGACTGATTGACAAGGAGCACGGTGCCTCCAAGTGCTGAGATGCTGCAGTTTGTGGAGTGAAGTGAGACCTCGGTGCCCCGTACACCCTCCTTGCCTGAACAGATATTTTGAGTGCGGCTGCCGATCACTGTTAGCCCAGTGACTCCCTGCATTCTCCTCACTTCCTTCTCCCAAGCTGTCAGACTGGCAAGGCTCAGGAGAAATCACAGGTTTCCTAATTGCATTTGTGCCTGCACAGAGAGAAAACTTAAATACAGGCTGGTCAGATCTGTACAGATGATGGAGAATGTTTCGCTCCATTCTGTGCTAGTGTGGGCTCTTCAATTTGTGCCTGGCAGCTTCCTTGTTCCTGAGAACAGAAAGATAAACTGTGGCTTTGTATGGATGGGGACTATGACAAAGCAAAAGGAGAGAAAAGGAAATTCATTACATTTATCTGTGCAAACATTTTCTCAAATGATTCCTGCAATTTCACATATCGAGCCCCCTCTGTGAGCACATTTATCCTGGATGGCTGTATCTTGGATTTATAGAAAAAGCTTGTTGCTATATCTACTCAGTCAGATTGGAGCTCTTTATTGGTGCTGATCAGTCTGTTCAGACTCTTCTGACTGCTCCTTGCTCAGAGGCAAGACATCATGCACTGTTTTCAATGGCTGTTTAAGTATTGAGGGGGCTCGAGTAACTAGGTAATCCAGGGAGAAAAGCACAGCAGCGGCAAGTCTGGACTGCGACTCTGACTCAAAAGTGGTCAAGTCTTCCTCTGACTGCCCAGGATAGGGTCATTTTTAACAGGTCATTTTTAAGTCAAACCAAACACAAAAGTTGACTAAATCAAGATGGCCCAGTGACTCTCAGGGATTCCAGTGCCTTGAGTGATGGAAGAGAGAGCAGGAGCCACAGACAGTCCTTCCCCCTGGTTAAGGGTGGCTCTATGGGCAGCCTTAGTTTATTTGGCTCAGTGGCTCATGATTACTGAAATAACAAGAAGCTTTCTTCTGTTTTATTGCAAAGTCTCACGGGAAGCTTCATTTGCATACAGTGACTCAGAAAGCTGCCTGCTGAGCTGCACGTACTGGATGCCTGTCTGGAACAAGTCAGAGTAATTTGTCCTCTTGTTTACAGCAGCCTATTTATAACAGCACGGAGATGACCCATGGATGCACCAAGTCTACCCTCCAAACACCCAGAAAGGGGCTTTTCACACTCATCACAAAGCCCCAAATACTATAGCTCCCTCAACTCCTCCTTCCAGTGAAGATGATCTCCAAGAGCCACAGGCAGCAGAGTGGATTAGAGCAGGTTTTGATGAAATACATCAGCAAGAACCTTTGTTGCATCACGATCACAGTAAGAATCCATCTGCTTCAACATGATACAAGGCCCAAAGGATTGAGGACAAGTGTCCTTGAATATCTGTGGACTATGGTATCCCCTATTACTATTTTCCTCAGAAATAAGTTGTTTGCAGCCACTCCAAGGTGATCTGCAGCTTTCAGGATTTTTGTTAAATGGCTTCCAATGCTCAAAACTCCTAGAATGAAATCTGTAAAGGCACAACTTGTCTCAGTCAGATCATTTCAGGTCTTAACAAGACCAAGTTTCAGAAAGCACCATATGTCATGTATGTAAAAATGATAGACCTGTAATGAATCATATACATGTATTCTAAATTAATTTTTCACAGGAGTAATTTTAATGTCCTACATTAGGATCTCCTGCTGGCTAAGATTTTCTCCTGAGAATTAGATAAACAGTTCTCCAACCCATGCACCTTCAAACAACTGCTTCTTCCCAGACAAGGAAACAGGTTTTTCCTCTCTGTTATAGATATTATATTCTTCATTAGAGCCACAGAAACCTAAGGTCCTGTCTTCATCCAAAATTCTGTCTCATGTGCAATTCCTATTTTGCATTAGAAGAAGGTCCATGTCACTGCTTTGGAAAAGAAAGCAGGTTTCTTAATCAGACATGCCATGCTTATTTTTGACCCTGTTACTAGACTGGAATTAGTGACTATATGAATATATCTCACATATTTAACATCC
Organism: Lanius collurio; assembly: GCA_020086605.1. Lineage (NCBI taxonomy): Eukaryota > Metazoa > Chordata > Aves > Passeriformes > Laniidae > Lanius > Lanius collurio. Next base: position 34,106,486 of record JACBWW010000006.1, read on the forward strand.
AAATATAAGTATGTATATCTGCACACACACCCACCAAACTTCAACAGCTATACATATTCATGCATGCATATGTGCAAGCAACTAATTTTTACATATTTACAGGCATGTTAGTATATGTACTTATACATACACTCACATATGTACCTTGTAAAAGCATTTGACAGTCACTGAGCACTACCTGAGCTTTGAGATATCTCTTTTGTGGTATCTGAAGTATTTGGTTGAAGATGAAGGGATAAGGTCAATCACTCCTGTACTTACAGAAAAGAGACCCCATATGCCCAAGGCTTACCTAAAGCACTTTTCTGTTATATACATAGGTATGTATACTCCATTAAAGGACTCCAAAACCTCTCGCTGCATCCACTTTTATTTGGGCTGAGCAGCACCACTTGGAAATGGAGAGTGTGTGAATCCCAAGCTCATGTCAGCAAAACTATCTGTATTTTATCATGAGTATGTCTGCCATTCCTACCCCAGCACTCTCTCTAAGCAGAGCTACAGCAGACAGTGATTCTTCTGCCTTTGCTCCCTAACTTCTCCTCCACAGTACAATTTCTAATATCTCAAGTTTTCTAATGCTTACTGAGAAAACAACCTCTTCTCCTGCTCCCTAATTAATTTTTCTTCTTTCCTTCCTTATTTATATCTTACCAATTGTACAGGCCATAATCTAAAATGGTCCAGAGTTCCTTAATGGCAATTTTGAATCCTGGAGCAATGACAAATACAAGGTGTGAATTTTGCAATTCATGATGAAAAGAAATAAAAGAATTCTGTATCGAAGCAATACAATTCCTTTGATTTTCAATGAGGATATGCAGAACAGGGTTAAAGGTGACTTGTAAGGTCCTGAGAGATCAGCAATGCTATTTATAGCAACACTTTGTACAGAAAAACCATATATGCAATTATTCAATTATTCTGACATATGTTTACAGCTGTTCCCTATCTCCAAGGCTGGTCAGGAAGGATTAGTAGAGTTGACTGTAAAACTGATTCAGAATGGAAAAATTACCCCCTTCTTATTTTTGGTACAAGTCTTAATTTTTCAAGTGATGTTTTTGTTCAGTTGCATGAGCTGAGCAGTCTGGATAGACGGTATATATCTCTTTGGCAGTATATGAAGGATTCTTTTTTTACCATTTGTTATTTATACCATCAGTCTGGTCATTTAAGTCATATGCTTCCTGTTTTTAAGTGAATGACAAACTTTTCAAGCGGGAGGACAGATTCCAAATGATGCATAAATACTCATAACCACAAAAATCTTCACCTGAACATTTTGAAAATGTTCATTAGAAGAGAAATACGGCAGACTAAAATAGAATCTGGACAAGTATGCACAGATGCCATTTTGTGGTGTTTTGCCAGGCCTAAGATTAAAGACTCAAAATATAAATAGGTGAAATAAGGAACTCTTAATATTTTTGCAAATGGTTATACTTCACAAAGAATTACATGTCACAAGTTAGAGAGTGAAATAGGGTGGGATTAAGGCTTTCTGACACTAATATGGGAAAACTTACATTACTAACTGATCAGAGACCTTACTTTCCAGGAAAAATTCCCCAAATTTAAACATGTTGTGCCAGATGTCAAACTGTGTTCTCTAGCTACATCACAGCAGTGAGAACAGAAGCCTTCCTACTAATCACTCAGTTTTACCTGTGGCTGCATTTTGTTGTTTTCTGGCAATCCCACTTCATGTCCTTGAGCCTTCTCCATCCAGAAGGAGAGGGAGAGAAGTGGAGATTGGTTGAAAGCAATATACAGCTCTCTCCTCCCAGAGAAAAGATGTCTATAGCAGTGTGTGACAGTAGTGTCAGCAGGGAAATACATCTTGGAGTGCAGGGAGTTTAAATGATTATTCCTTGGCCTTGTAAGAAGCAGCCTTTGGGCCCATTTGTGCTATGCTCCCTGAGCATTTCAAAGAGCTGTTTTCCCCCAAAGACCTCAGCAGGATGAAAAAGAGCAGCTTGTGGGGAAAACACTACCCAGAGTCGGTATGGGAGGGGTGGGCAGAGGCAGCTGGCTCTGGTGCTTCAGACAGAGGAATCAGGAGGGTTTCTGTGGGGGGGAAGGAACACCACTGTATCCATCATAAATGAAACCCGTTTCTTTATAGCCATGTAGAGTGATCAGACTATTTCTTTGTGCCACTAATGCACTGATGGGCATCTCAACAGAGACTGCCTTAGATACTATTGCTTGGAAGGAAAATTAGGGAGAAAAACAAAAACATTGTCCAACCTGTCAACAGTGATTTCTTCTCATTACAAGCAGTGCTGAGGTCATATACTACTGACATCAGTAGAATTTTGCTTGTGCCTCAATATGCATTAAATTCCAACACTCAGCTGCATGTTTAATGCATTCTAATATGAGTCAAATCCTTTGAAAACTGTGCCTGAGACTGGGAGGAGAGCTGGACACCACCATACACCTTATCATCATTCTTTTATGATGGAAGACCATTTTGTACAACCAAATCTACATTCCACTGCTCTCAGATTAGGTCTCACTCAGGATGTGCATTCCCAATATTTCTTTCTTCTTCAGATACTTATGCAAACCATTCAGCTGAAGCATCATGTCCTCACATGGCCTTCAAAATATTTTGTCTCATACTGTCCTTGTAGGTTACCAAAGTGCAGACATTCCTAACTTCCAGGCTAGAAATTAAGGCTTGGAGATGATGTTACTTGTCAGGGTCACAGAAGAAAGTAACAAGCAAAAATCTGAAAATCAGACTTTACAATTCCAAGCAAGTAACTTAACTCTTGGAATAGTTTCACTGTCCACTGTGGGATTTGACCCTGAAGAACCTTTTCCTCCTGCCATCCCACATAATTAAACTGGACCTTGAAGCTTTTCCATTTCTCATTAGATTTTGTCCTGTGCTTTTACTTAACAAATATTTTGCTTTGAATACTTCCTTTTTCTTCCCAGTCACTTTCATTAAACCTGTTCCACCTCTGCTTTTCATTCTGCATCCACTTGTTGCAACTGAGATCAGTAGAAGCTGCTGTGATAGAAGTTCCAAGAGCCAGAAAAACCACACACAGGATTTTTAAGCTTCTGACCCTATCTTTTGGCTTTGCTTCATTGAGTTGCTTAAAATTTCATGCACCATGCAAAGCAAGTCTAGTTTCTCTGTAGGCAGCATAGACTATAGTCTGTTATGGCAACATTTTTTGGGGCTGTTAAGGGGGGATGCACACTTCTTCCTGTTGCATTGTGTATTTCTGATTTCCTTCTGAATGCTCTGAAGGCATTGGATATTCACTGAGTCTTTCATAAAACTGAACTCTACATCAAGATTCACTTTCACATGCCAGTGTGGAGCATGGCTATTCCCAGTCCTGTGTCTCCTTTCCTCTCTTCTCTGCCATTCAGTCTTCAAGAGGTCTCACTATGTTGTGTTTTCCCCTCTGCTCTACTGTCTTGTGCTTGGTGGCAGACTGTCACATGCAGCTGAGATCACTCTGACCCCATAACTGAGCAATCTTGTATGTCAGCAGCAAGAGTAGACTTGGACCATCTCAGTCAGGTGTTATAAAATGTAAAGTGTGTTTGGCAGCCACAAACTTCATTACAACTCTAGAAAAGGCCTTATACAAAAGGCCTCCTGATGCAAGAACCTAGACTTCCAGATTTCTTTACAACTTCAAGTACAGTCCTAGAGCCAAATTCATAGCAGTGAAAAGTGAAAAGTAGTAGGCTAAAGGCTCTTTTCCTGATGGAGAGAAATTGTGAACGCTAGCTACTTTCAATACCATGCTCACTGTGCTTTGGCATTTGGAGACATCCTTAAGCATGGATTTCTTGGTTTCTATTGTTTGTATGTTCTGCCCCAATGCTATTTCAGTGTATATTTTAATGAGTGAATTTATTATATAGCTCACTGCACAAAAATTTCAGTTACATTATTAAAAACTCCCTAGTACTGATTTTTGGATCAGATATTTCCTGCATGTATTTTGAATCCACTGTTGGTTATTGAATAGCTTTTCTCCTTTTTTCTTTTCTTTTTTTTTTTTTTTTTTTTTGTTCTTGGTCCTGTCTGGGAATAAAGCTTAATATGGGTCTGCCCTGAGTACTGCTACCTTTTTTTCCTCCCCTGTATCCCAGACTACAGCATAGACCTCTCTTAAACCCAGTAAGACAAGATAAGCCTTTTCTGCCTGGCAGCATTTCAGAAACATTAAGTGTAAGAGAGAAGGTAAGTAATTCACCATGCCTCCCCATTTCTGTAATGGTGGAGGACATCTTGATACATTTACAATGCTCCTCTGGGGATATTTCATCAGTTATACCTAACTCTAATGGACAAGAATTGATTTGAACTTTCTACTTAGCACAGAGCTGTAAACAGCTTCACTCCAGGTCGCAGCAATGAACTGGTGTTTTGTAAAATTGAGAGAAGTTTGGAAAACTTCTGTGTTGATCTATTAGGTAAGCTAGCAGTTGAATGATCCTGGGTTTACTAACTTGTCTTTTCAATTTTTTGAAAAACAGAAAGAGCAATTACTAACCTAGATTATACATATTTTCATTCTAACATTTCTCCTCCTTTTTTGTCAGGGTATTGGCATTTGAGCTATCTCATTCACTTTCAGTTGAGATTTGTCAAACCAGGATACAGTTTCGGAAGGCATTTTTATTGTTCTATTTAATGTCAAATGCTTATTTTTGTAGTTCTCAGAGCAAAAAGTCCAGAGAACTCTTTGTCCTGCTGTAGTAATATCTGGTAATGTCTACAGTCTATCAAAAAATAGCATACAAGGCTCTTGGGGTATTCCCCCCACTGTCAAGTTCTCTATTGGTTGGTACCTTAGGCAGTTTTAATCCTGGGCATGAAAGCAAAATTCCATCATTTTAAAAAAATTGGCATATACAGTATTGTATCTTTGCCAAGGTTTGCAAAGTGAAAACACAGAGTTCTTCATAGCTCTGCTAGGGAGCAAATAAGCAGCTCCTGTTATCACATGCTGTATTTTTTAATGCCTGTTGTACTAGAGATTATCGAGAAGGTTGAAGCTGGGGCAAATGATCACATCAGTAATCCATATTTTAAGATCCCTGTTTCCAACACACTGATCATCATGGTGAGCTATGAAAACATTTGTAAAGTGTTAACAATTCTTTACAGATAATACAAGTAGTCACATAAAACAGACAAGCAAAGGAGATATGTTTTATATTAATTCTAAAGCTAGAAATCAGGCAAGCATAAGCAAGAAAAGACAAAACAATGACCTTCCCAGCTCAGCCTTTTGTTTCTCTTAACTAAAGATGTCATTCTGCAAGACTGTGTTTCTGCGCTGTTCCTTTGCGCTGAAGACAGAAAGCACTGCTTTTTTTTGTGGATCATCATCTGGAACTGGTGCTGGAACAAGACACTAGCCCTGAAACCTTTGCTATGGGGCCACAGAATTGCCTCTAACAGGGCAAATGTCAGGTTTCAAAATCAAGCAGCACTAGCTGCCACCACCATCTGACATTCGAATGGGATCCCAACCTATTTCCAGCTGGTATGAACACTGAGAGCCTAATCCTCATAAGACCTTCTTTTGGTACTCTCACTGACATCAGTGAAACTTGCCTTTTGTTAACAATTTTTCTAGTTTCTAGAAAGTGATGACTTGGAGATAAATTGAAACAAAATGGCAAAAGGCAAGACTGTCACCAAACTACTCTTGGTTTGATATTGATTGGAATAAATAATGAAAAACAGCCTATGTGCCTTCAGGAAGTTGAGAGCCACAGTACTGGTTGTGCAACTTCTGTATCTCTGGCATTTTAAGAGAGAAAAGCTTTTAATTTCCTGTTGGTCCCATGTTTGAGTAGAGTTTTTGGCGTTCATCCAGCACAAATTTAAGGAGTTAGCAGCAAAACCTAGGTGCAAGTCTAAATTTTATTCCCTGGTTTGTACTGGTGCTACAAACATGGCAGTAGGGAAACTGGACAACTGCTGTTAACAGGTGCTCTTGTCTTCAGTTTTCAAGTAACTGATTAATTTGGGTATTTCCATACTATGAGGGTCAGGTGAACTAATGTTGAACGCCAATATGTTTCTGCTTATTGCTTTGGTGCTTTTGTTCTCTTATAATTTTTTCTATAGTTTAGTTTAATTTGATTGTATAGGAAGAAGCACATCTGTATTTTAAGTGTTTTGTAATGAGTTGCTCTAAGAGACACACTTCTTGACCCAATACCTCAATTTAGCATCTTTCTTGAGACAAATTTGCAATTTGGGAATGGCAGAAGATGAAGAGAGAGAGGTGCTAGCACAAAGGATTTCATCTGAACACTTCTCATTCCAGCACATTTCAGGGAGAAACTGCTAAAAGGAACTGGCTCTTCTAATACACTCCTTATCGTAAAACCACAAAGACAGACTGGAATGAATTTTTAACTTCTGTAGTGATAACATTTGCCCCATCTCTTCTATCCTCATGGATATCCTGGGAAATGGATCCTGGATGCAATACACAATATTGGCTGCCAATTACTGCTTCACAGACCAGCACTGAGCTGGTAGCGGGAAGTGACAAAACCTCCTGGCATTTACTGCTTCAAAAGGTGCCCATCCGCAGAGATGACACCTGGGACCAGAGGGATGGGCTGTTCAGCACAGGAGGCATTAGGCATTGAGGCACTCAGGCATGGACAGATTCTTCCAGCCAAGTGGAAGGAGTCACTAAAGACTTAACCAGACTACAAGAAATTGTTTATGGTTTTAACTATAATGGTAAACAATTTATAAACTACCGAAAAGAGGTTTGCCAAATTAATTCATGAGACAACCACTTGGTCTTTCAAAGCAATTGAGCAATTTTTGAATCTCCTTGTTTCTCCAGCTAACTTGCAGAACAGATTGCATTATTTGTTTTTTTGTTTGTTTGTTTTTGTTAGGCGCACCAACACCACCCATCCCAGTTCCCTGCATGCCCTAGGATTCATACACCATATGATCCTAGACAACATGCCACTACACCCTCTCTGGAAGGTGTCTATAAAGGATCTTAATTGGCTGAAAATCATAAAGTTCTTCAATATAAACAATGATGACAAATGAAAAGAAATTCTTTACAATGCCTCAGTATTCCCATCCTTAAATCCTTCTTCTTCTCTTTGATAATGTCCCCATCTGTTCCCCCTCAAACTCAAACTACAGAACCTTTTCTTTATATGGGTTTGCTCTTTGCTTTTTCAACCACTGTTGCACCCTTTTCTCTGTACCTTTTAGCTGAGATTTATAAACCTTTCTCATGGATCTGCTTGTCTTGGACTTGAGCTTAGTGAAAAGTGCGTTTTTGACTTGAACAACCTCTTCCACTTTTGCCCATTTAGGCACACTCACCTTCCTGCTTTCCTTCCTGCACTTTGCAATACCATGTCTCTGGTGTGCGTAAGGAGTCTTTGTGAACCTTTTAATTTTGTCACCTGAATTTTATGGCCTTTCTTGAATTATATTTTTTTTCTTCCTTTCTTTTCTTTAAGCCAAAGTAAAATAGGCTACCATTGTGAATCTGTTCTGGTATTCAGCAACATCAGAAGTATTCTTGAAACAATTCTTAAACACTGCAGTATGGCCTGGGCCAAAGAGCAGTTCTTTAAAGGCATATTATAAATGAAAACACTCTCCATAATAAATGCTATTTGCACAACCGCTTGACTTCTTCCTTCCAGCCATTCACTAATGAAAACAATAATATTTCTAATTTACCAAAATAAATAAATAAATGTAGGTGCAATTTCTAGTTTCTGGCAATATTCTCCTTCTTACTAAATCATATTAAAGGAATGTACTGAAATGCAGTGTGATGAATTCATTTTCATGAAAACACGGATGAAGACAATGAATCTGGTAGGAGAAGATGCCAGCATCTTTATACACAACATCCTTGAAAACCTATGCCTTTCCATTCAATATCAGATACAAATTCTGCATTGAAGTGGCTCAGCCCAAGGTGCTATAAACTTTGGAATTCAAATCAGATGAGTACTTTTTCAAGTAATACTTAGATACAAAAAATCTTACATATGGTTCCTAATCATGGACTCCAAAATAACACTGCTAAAGAAAGGTGTAATTTTTATTGCTCACCCCTTCAAACCTTTCCCCAAGACGCAGCCCACATATCCGATCCTGATATTTTTCACTTGTGATTCTGGATACATGCAACAATTGTCTGGGAAATATTGCAAGGTCCCTTTACACAGGGTGAATTGGGTAAAGACTCAAAATAAGTGGTGCCAATCCCTTATCCATCTGGTTTATTACTGTTCCAGATGGAAGGAAGCTATTAGAACACCACTCTTAACTCCCAGCAAAGGCGGAATACAGTCTCCAAATTAATGATTTACCATATGAGCGACCTAAGCCTCGTCAGAAGGCCAAGAAAGTATTTGGCCCTCTCAAAAATGTTCAGAACCATCTTGAAACAGAAAAGACTAGATTAACAGTTCCTGAAATTTAGTAGCAAAAGGAGCTAGGACATCTTGACAATGGCTGACAAAAGCAGGACAGAAGTCAGCCCTTCCACTCTCACACAAGCTAAAAATGCGGGTCTTCAACCCACAACATATTGTAGGACAACCATCCTCTCCTTTGGCAGAGCTTCCAATTCAGGTAATGCAGGTGCAGGCTCTGACATCCAGCTTTGCTGGAAATGAGAAAAGCTACTAGAATGAATTACTTTCATTTTCAACGTTGTGCAAGTCGTGCGGGCAAGCAATGCAATCCCAAAGCGAGGGAAGAAGTCACTGGGGGGTGACCAGGGGGCCCCAAAACTGCTGGGGCAGCTGAATGGCAGGGCCGGGCTCAGCACACAAAGGGACAGATGAACAGGAGGAACCCAAAGCTTCGAGTGACACCTAAAGGCAGCTGGAATAATAGACACCTTTAAAGAGGTCTTTGAAAGTGGAATGTGGAGCCGGGATAGCAGGGGTACAGAAAAGGCATTGCTGAGGATTTTTCTCTTCGTTAAGTGAAGTAAAATACAGCCCTCGCTCATTATGGAGGCAGGCAGCCTCGCCAGGCTGATACATCTCATCAGCCTATTAATAAAGCTCTGCTCGAATCTAGTTTCACAAGGCAACCCATCAGAGTCTGTGCTTCCAACGTGTGTTACAGATACAGGGCTATGGAAAATCTCACCCTCCAGAGAGACCTGAGTGAGGCAGTCTTTTTCATTAATACCAAGTCTGCACAATGAATCAACAACAGATTCAATAAGGCCAGGAAGAGCAAAAATAGAGCTTCTGACCAAATAAAAGACATGTAATGAGATCAGAGTGAATTTAATGGGAATCTCTATTCCACTGAATAGGCAAGGTCCCAGACATCCTCCTTCCTGGGTCTCAGGAGCTAAGCCAATAGACTTCAAGTTGCATCATTAAGTTCAAAATCAGACGAACTGTAATTGAAATAAAAGTCTTATTTTTGGCTTGTTGATCAAAATGGAGCTCAGATGCGCCTGAGGGCATGATTTTCATCAGGACCTCAATGCAATCCTTGATTTCCCAAGCACTGCACCTGCAATGAATCATGGGCTCAACTAGTAGCATATTAATACCCAGTTACCTGGTGTGCAGGTGGAAATAGAAAATGCAATATTTAAATGCTTTAAAAGCACCTGCCATTTATAATGAACACAATTCTTTCCAAGCACAAAATTGCATCTTAACACACATATGCCATTACTGAAAATCATGCCCAGTGATTTTGAAATACTATATTCGCATTTGTGCCGACATCCTGTTAGCCTTTCATTTCCCCTCCCTCCAACAATTAGTCTTCCTGACTAAGGAAGTTAGTAGTCTCCATATCACGTTGATAGCAGATCCCTTAACCTTGTGGGAGAGTATCACAAAGCACACATCAACCGAGAGCCAAGCAACGATCCTACACTGCAACTCATTGTCAAAGACCACTAGTTAAAAACAGCATGTGGGCCCTCTAATATGTGATACAGCAGGTGATGGAGAACTGAGAGAAATGAAAAATCTCATTCTCATGGGTGAAGGGACAGCCTGTCATCTGTCCAATTTTCCCCACACATGAGTAGGTAATAAATACCAATTAGCATCCATTGTCCTCATGTCTTGAAGCTTGGCCTCTAACTTGGTGTCACACACAGATTCAGCGAATCCTGTAGGATATTGTGGTACCTAGGCAGAAGAGAAGGTAATTTGGGAGTTTGGAGATCTGGGGCAGACAAATGAAAGAAATAAATGGCTTCTATGTTTCGCTTGTTTCCTGCAGAAGAAAGCATCTGCATCAAAATGCATTTAAACATAAGGGAATACATTCTCAATGTGTTGCACAGGGATTTAGCCACATGACTCCCATTGATGTTTATGGGAAATGAGTGGCTAAATCCCCATGTAATACGTTGAAATTTTAGCCCAAGGAGACTAACTGTGGAGGAACTCATCAAGGTCTCTGCTTATAAAAATTGTGAGCATATCAACCATTCTCAAATACCATCTCTTTTTACTGGTATATAATCAAGAGGACCCCTTGAAAGAGACCAGTGAAATTAACTCTGTAAAAGGTTACTGAGAAACCTGTAAAACTGCTCTACTAGCGAGTGCATGAACATGATCTGTGGGTCCAAGGGCATGTCAGAGGATGACTTTTGTGTTGATCATGTCACTTTTTACAAGCTGGTACTCTCCTGGAAGACAACAAGGAGTTATTGAATAATTTAATGCTTCAGACTTCAGCAACAAAAGGTATCCAGCAGCACGGACATCCTGCTACAAAATGCATCAAGAAGAGCTTCTAACCATAGTTAATCACAGTAGGTTGCAAGAAAACAAGGAAGATGCTAAATCCCTTGGCTTTCCTCCTGCCTTAAGGAGGATGGAGATAAGCGTCAGATTGAAGTGAGAGAATCTCTTCTGTCTTCCAATTACACAGATACAGGCCTACTGCAAGCCAGAAATTTTTCAGTAGCCAAAATTTACAACCAAATTGGCTACATGAATATCAGATTAGAGGTTTAACCAGGAAATAAATGTCTAATTCTTTCCTCAACTGCATGACAGCTACTGCTCAGGGTAAATTAGCAAAGGACTAGCTTATTTCTGACTAAAATATAAAGTCTGGGTAAGAGTGCTCTGTGAGACCTGCATCCTGTCTGCAGCAATGCCACTGGGATTCTGCAGACATGTCCCCACCATGCCCTCCTGTCTGCCCCCCACCCAACAGGGTTTTCTGGAGATAGTATGGACAAAAATGACATGTTTTAATATAGCAGATCAATAGATTTTATTCTATCATCCAAGTGCAGGTTTAAAGGAAAACTAGTTCAAGTATAGTTATTACAAAAAGCAGGTTCTCCACAGATGTGCAGACAGCAAAATGATTGTTTCATGTCTTTAATTTTTTTTAATATACCTGCCAAAAACCCCCTTCCTGGAGAGGTTAGTATTCATGATTATTACATAGACTTGAGAAATATCTGAAGATTGTGATTACAGCAAAAGCGGAGGTTTTGGTTTTTTGTTTTTTTTTTTTTTTTTTTTTTTTGACAATTATAAGCCATCAGTCAGTGTCATTCCATGAAGTTTGAGCAATGCATACTTATTCTTTGGCCATCGCACTACAATTTCAAAAGATAAACTGAATTCCTCTGTGCATTTCAACTCTGAAATACTCTATATGTGAAAATTAATCTGGCAGACTCTTCTGAAATCACAGGCTTCTGAGATGAGCAAATGGGTACAGTTTTCTTTTAACTGTTTTTTGAACCCCATGTGTTGAGAGAAAACAACAGAATGGAAATTGCTCATCAAAATGTTAACTTGTGGCACGGCAGAGCCCCAAGCAGGTGTGTGGCATGCCGTTCCCTCTGCTGACATGCCTACCACATGGCACCCAGTTCTGCCACCTCCGTCCCTTCCCTTTGGAATTCCTCCTCCTGCAAGAGCTGAATTGCGGCTTGACTCCGAGTTGCACAGAAGTGATGTGACCTTTTAGAAAGCAGGCGGTTTGGGAAAACCTTCATTTAGGATAACCTGTCATGGAATAGTCCTTTGGATTATCTGAGGTGACCACAGTTCTTCCAGCCCAAACACAACTGTCTCAGCTAATGTGTTTGCTATTAGGAGCCAATCTAGTCAGGGAAAGAATATGATCTCGCTAATTCAAGGGAACAGCAAGGATGCTGACCTATCACAAATACTGAATTTTTTCAAATTAACAAACAGTTGAACAGACAATACAAAGTATAAATAAATAAAGGATAAAGTGTCACAGACCATACTTTGCTCATTTATTTTGACAACTCCTTAGGTTTAAAATGTGAAAATACTTTACAGTGTACAAGTAAATGTGCCGTGATGAACTTTTTGAAAATAATGAAGGCTTCATCATCTTTGAATGAATATGTATCCTTGTAGCTTGTAGCTGGAACTGAAAACTAGTAGAGAAATTACCATACAAAGCAGGTTTTTCAGAGAAATTACGGGAGCAGAAATGTTATTTTTGACTTGTTCTTCATTCTTCACAGTGTTGTGTGTATTTCAGCATCACAGACCTCAAGCAGCCAAAAACCATTCTGTTATCTCCTGGATTCTTTAGCCCTCTGCTAAACCTTGGGAAAGGCTCACTCAGATTTCCCCAAAATGTCTAGTGAAGAACACAGTATTGTGTCTGGTACCCACCCCCATTTGCCTTGTGTAGAGTCTTGCCAGACATTTACAATCTGATATGCTCAATTTCAGTTACCTGCTAACAACCAGGTTTTGGATAAAGAGATGGATTTGAAATAAAACTCTCCATGGGCCTAGAATAAAATTTCACTTGCTCCAAAATTCCACATTTCTAAGCATACTACCCAGAATTTTAGGAGTCACATTTGAAACATAATCTTAAGGGTATAAAATGTTTCTCTTCACAACTTTTTCAACCCTCTTGAAATGCAAGAAAATGTTATATTTTTCTGAGACATAAAGGCAAACGTAGCTCCATAAACTAAAGAGCAGTACTCTTCTTCCAGCCACATCTTTGTCTTTTTCTTCCACAAAATACAATGGAAGCATAGGATACCTTATTAATGTTATTTGAAAAGATGTTATTAAACCCGTGTTATGTGATCAGTTGTCTCAGGGCTTAAACTATCACTCTGTTCCTGACCAAAGCAGCAAACCAACAGTTCACTGGTTTAGTTACTGCATTGGTTCAATGTGGCCTGGAGGTGCCAGAGACCACTCTGCCACTCTCTCCTGGAAGAGCAGAGGATGTCCTAACACACTTTCAAGGGCCTCTGCATCCCCATACAGGGAATGCATCTGCCATCTGCTTCCCATTTTCAGATAACAGCGTTCCCCCATGGGTTTACATTTCACTTTCTCAGCTAGAGAGTATCACCTGAATGGGGAACTTGAGAGGTTTCAGAACAGAGGAAATCTCACTGTGAAAAGGTAACAGCACACAGGAAGTTTAGGAAAATCCTGATAACGTCAACAGGCTGCAAGAAAGTCTGTGGGCTACAGCAGTCCTTCCTTGGCGGCCCTGGTATATTTGCTGAATTCATGTTATCTCTTAGAAATGTCAGTATGAGCCACTATTGTTTCAGGTTGCAAAGAAGTTACCATGCACTCTTTCCAAATCTTCAAGAGGAAAAAAAAAAAAAAAAATTGGAGCAAAAATCGTCACAGACTCTGTCTCTAAAGAAATATGAACTCTCAACTATTTCAGCCACTGAGTTCCAGCAGCTGCTGTTTATTCCTTTCACCCACAGAGTGAGAGCTGAAGAATAAAAGGCTAAGGACAGAGTATTGTGAGTGAGATGGTTTGAGTCAAAAAACTACACTGAATGTAAATAGACTGGAGATGAAGAAGGGAGTTGGTATGGACATCTTATGCTGATAGCACATTTATTTACCACAGTACAGGGCTGACTGAACAGACAGCTGTCAGGGGAAGCATTCATCTATGGGACTGGGCTGGAGAATGGTAGAGGGCCTGATCCAAATTTACTATGAAAAGCATTCCTAGTAAAATATAATGCAGCAGTAACCATTGTTATAATATTTATTATAGAGTTAGTGTACTTTGCTACTCAGATGTGACAGTATTCAGAGGTGAAAAAGGGGCAGCTCTTGCTACATGGACAGCGCTGATGGGATTTTCAGGTTTGACATTTTCCTGTGGCCAGAGAGGTAAATAACTCAGAGACACAGTTTGATTTCAGCCGTGGGATGGCAAAGGGAAAAGCAAGTCATAGCTCTGTAGATACTCAGTTGCTCCACTGGCGGCCTCAGCCTTTCCTTTCTTCTCAGGATGGAATTTTTTATGACAGCTATGAGCTTTGACTTCATTCTTAGTGGCTGAATTTGTGTCCAAATGCCTCTTTGCTGGCTGCTTAGACTAGGTGGGGGGGGTAGTGCCCTAGAGGATCATGCTGTTTGAGGACAATAAACAGCTCCAAAAATTCATTACTTTCTTTAACCCCCAACTTCTCATTATCATTTTGCAGTGATAAATACAAAGCGCAGATAAGCAGAGAAAATAGAAGATGTGAAATACCCATGACAAAATACAGAAGCATTAAAGTGGTATTTCCTCTGCCTTTACTTGGAAAAGTAGTTAACTGACACGATAGAAATCACAAAACTGAAGAGCAAAAGTATTTTCAGCAAGAAAAGAGATTTGATAATTTCTAAAGATTATTCATAGCCTATATTTCACTGGAGCACTGAAGTCCCCAGGATTTGTTGGGATACATCCTGTGTGGCTTTCAGGATGGGTACCAACACCATACTGTCATCTGAGCTGCATTAAGAGCCATATGATGCCCTGTAGTCTAACAGCAGGGTATGCAATGTAGATCAACCCTTCCTAAATTTGGTGGGCATGATCCTCCCAGTGCAAAGCTCATTCACACCCTCAGCATTATCAAGACAAAGCTCAAGAGTATTTTCTTCCCTATGACTTTTTAAAGAGAAATGTGTCCTTAGAGGAAATGCTGGGATGAAAATGTTTAAGTATTATTCAGTACGTTCCTGAAATTTTCCAGTGCTGCTCTTATTCAGGATTAAGTTCTACTTTATTGTGTTGTACCAACAAACAAACAACAAATCCAACCCCAAGGCGTTTAGTCTAAATCCACTGGATTTTTACTGCACTACTGCTTAAGTGGGAACAGACCTCAAATACTGCTACTCCTTTTCTGAAGGCAGAAGACCGTAGCACTTGAGCTCAGAAGCTTGACCATTAATTGTTTGTATTGCAGAGCCTATGACATACTTAAGTAGCTGAGCACAACAATAAACACAATAGCCAGTTCATTAAATCATTCTTTGTTAAGACTTTCCAAAGCTTTGGGCTTAAGCCTCTTAAAATTGAAATCATTATGCTATTTTTTTTTAAACAAATGAGCAAACATAACTCACATAAAAAGGGGAAAAACACAACAGAGTCTTTGATGTATGCATCATCACTGTGATGTCTTACTGAGATTAAACTATATGTCTAACACCGCTAAGAGGTTTCAACAGCTCTTTCCAAGGACAAGCTGAAATCAGGAAGGGCTATAAAGTGCTGCCGTTGCTGTCACCTCTCCTGCAACAGCTTTCCTTGGCCTGTCACATCATGAGAGAGGCTATCAATAAACTTTGTAGAGTGGTGTTTGTGGTCCCTCTTGTGTCTGTAAGTTCCTGTCAAAACCCTGACTTGTTGACGCACCCTGACAGGCTCTGAGGATGACTGGAAATGACAAAAGGTGGAAGCAGGAATGGAGGTTTGCTGCCTTGGGCGAGTTTGTTCTTTTAATACCATGTACTAATATTCTGGCGTAGAAAAACATAGCCAGACTATTCACAGTCGTGAGGTGCTAGGCAGGCATTTTACACAAGGCTATTTAGATACGGATAAAATACCTTAATAAAATGCTACTGTGATGAGTGCACCAAGTTATGCTCCTTTTCAAATAAAATCATAAGCCTTACCCTTTCTTTTGCTATACAGCTCTGGCTGCCTACAGCTTGTTACTTTTCTCTGTGCCAACACTGCAAGCACACTGCAAAAGAAATTGGTTTCTCTTTCTCCATAAAACAATCCTGCACCTTTACTCACATCATATGCCATGGGCAGAATCTCTGCCTTTCCAGTTCTGTAAACACAATTAGTATGTGAAATCACACACTATTTGCATGAGAACATATTCTAAGGAAAGCAGAAGAGATATGCAGAGCTAAGCAAAGACTTAAAAGATGAAATTACCATCTTTTTCCCCACTGTTGCCACTATCTGCTTTTTTCTTCCCTCACTTGTTATGGTTATGACTTTTGCTGTTAGGACCATGTTGGACTAGGAGCCAGCTTCTGATGGTGCCGAGTGCTCCCTGGTTTTGATGGGTTACTCAAAGCTGCTAGGGCCCAGCTTCCTTTCCACAGGTATCCCTTAGACACTGAGCAGTTTAGCGCTGGGGAGTGTTGCTTACAGGCTTGTCAAGTGCCATGTTCCTCTCTGGGAACAGCAAATACAAACAATAATGGGTGTGTCGAACATCCTACTCTATCAGACCATTTAATTGCTTTCTCACAGTTTTTACCACTTCTTACAATTGTTGCTACTATAAATTTCAGAGCTTACCCTGATATGGAAGTTACAGGATCACAGCCAAGGATTCCTTCTCTGTGACATACCAGCCTCCAAGGCAATTCTTCCTGACATGAGGAGGGTGAAGAAAAAAGGTGGGAGGGGGAGAAGGAGGCAAAGCCCAGCTTCTTTTTGTCTATGTAAGGTGCTTCAGCCTGAGCACAGGGCTGCAAACTACCTGCCTAGGACTGTTGTGGCCACAGATGCAAGACTAGGCCCTCCTTTCTGTGCAGACACAAAGCACTTACAGCTTTAAAATACATGTATAAATGAATTGAGAGTTAAAAACTACTAGAGAATACTCCATGGGATTATCTGTACTACCAAGACAGGAAAACTTTGCAGATGCTACTGTCTCTCTAGAGGAATAAATGCTTGCATTTTAATATTCTCAGCAGCTGGTTCCTGTTGAATGCCATCAGGATGATTCAGCCACCCACCAGGAACACCAGTAGCAAGTGCACACACAGACAAATCTGCAAAACTTTCTGCTCCTGATGCCACTGTTGTTACTTTGGCAGAGTCTGATCTGTATAATCTTTTCTTCATTACTACCAGCAGCAGGTTTAACTTCACTCCAGGACAGTGAAAGAAAAACTACTAGTCCCTGGGGCTGCCCCAATCAATCCAACTGTCTGCTTCCTATCAGTAGTGCTTCCCACAATCCACATCATTAGCAGCTTACTCTGTGGTTACCTCTTTCACTTTCAGCCTCACCACAAGTAACATTTGTCCTGTGAGCTTTCTGCTCAAAGTGATGGCCCCGGCAGTCTGATGTCCTTCCCCCTACCGCAGTCCACATCTGATGAAAGGGACATCACCTTATAACATGCTTGGTTTCTGCATGACACTCAACTGCAATAGATTACTTCCTCACCCCAGCCGATGAACAATTTATGTCTAAAAATACAAGATCTGCTCTCTCTCCCCATTAAAAAAAAAAAAAAAAAAGAAATCCACCTCAGTGACGTTCTGTCTGTGGTCTGTGGACCACTTCCAGGTGTTTTATGGAGGTGCATCTGTCTAGCAGCAATAATGAGGCATTTACTTCTCCTCAAGTGGCAACGCTTCCTGACAGTTGTTGACTGGGTCATATCACTCAAGGCTTCCTCTAAACCTTCTGGGACAAATTTCTGCCTCACTTTTGTCTGGCACTTCTTAGAAGGAGAGTAAACTGTGATGCCAATATGCAGAACCCTACGTGGAGAGGTGAAACACTAGAAAAGACAGAACTAAACAGCACAGTCCCTCCTGCAGACTGGTGGACCCACAACTATAGATCCTGCAGCAGGGAAAGAGTCTTTCGATGGTAATTAATGTGATGACTGACAGCCAGAGAGTGAAAATAAACAGCTCAAAGGCAAAATGGTGGGAATGCAACGGAACAGCTGCATCCATCTGGTCAATAACACCTGCTTAAATTTTCCTCCTTAATACTACTGCCATTTCACTCAGCATAATAGGAAAGATGCTACAGGTGGACTGCAATGCTGTATCAATATCTATTCTGAAATTCTGGGGTTTAATTGCATCATTACAGAGCATCCTAATTTCAGTATTATTCAATGTTTTGAAAACAAATCATGCCTTCAACATGGAGATAAATGTTAGCACTGACCAAATCAGTGGTGTTGGTCTTCCAACAGGAACAACCTGAAATACTGGTGTCATACATATAGATAACTCCTCAAGTAGTCTGTCAGACAAATGGAAGAAATTTAGGTTTATCACCTGTGCCAAGTTGTCCTGATGTGGAAAACAAGCCAAAATAGATAAGTCAGAAATTGTGCATTGGGTAAGTGACAGAAACATTATGAACACAAGTGTTCTCATGTCAGATCCCTGATGTACCCATACAGCTTGTGACACCTACTGCTGACTGCAGTGATATTCATCCTGATTAAAAGAGATGCTATCAAATTCCTTACTGGCTTTGCAAAGAATATCTTCAAGAACTTGTATCATTTACAGAATCCAGAGTTGTCCCTACCATGATCTCACCTTAAATCAACAAAGTTACAGAACCACCACTTGCTCTCTCTAATGAGCGAAACAGTTAAGTGCCATTCAGGGTGAGCCAGGAGTGTGCATGAATATGGAAAAGAGAGGCAGGAGGGCAGCAGAAACTGAGAGAATAATCTTTCATACCAAATTAAAAACAACAAAAAAAAATTAATGAAAATTATAACTGCATGCCCAGTTTCCTAGTATTCCAGCTCACATAAAAAATAAGAATTAAAATTCACGGAAAGCAAAATCATTGAAAAACAGGGATTAAATTTAACCAAATAATAAAAACTGGTGTTTTACTTTTTTTTTTTTTTTCCATTTTGAAAAAAAGAATGAGAGGGAGGAGAAAAAGTACATTTTAACTTATTTTACTCTTTTTTTCCCCCAGTCAGTATTCAGGTTTTTTTGACCAGTTCTTCCAGTAAGCTATCTCACTGGATGTGATGTGGCAACAAGGATCTGTAACTGATTGTGGTTTTAGGGCTGAAATGCATTGGATTGTCTTCTCTGTTATTTTAGCCCCAAAGTATATTTTAAATAGCCTTAAAGAGAATGAAAATTCTTCTCATACCAGTGACAGAGAGCAATGGCTTTAGAAAGGACTTTCATGTTTCTAACAGTTTTTGATTTTTTGTCCTTTTGAATATTTTTTCCTTTGCTTTGCTCTTTTAAAAAAGATTTTGGAATATGACACTCAGTAACCCATCCATGAACAAGAATATCCAGATATGTGTCTCTTGCAAGCAGTGAGTGTCATGGCATTTACTTCCATGCACTTTGTTCACACTGGAGACAAGTCAGCCACACAAAATCATTTTGAAAGGATGGCTTTTTTTTTTTTATTTTGTTTTGTTTTTAAATCTTTTTAAAAGCATGTTATCATCTTAAAAGTGAGTCTGAATGATCAAGACTGGCCCCATTTCAGTGCTTGGCCTACAATGGCAACTTTGAAATTATCATTTTTCTTACTCTATTTTGCCAGATTGGTTAGAACCAGTCATATATTATCACAAGCAAACCAATGTCCTTCATAAAAATATTTTTTCTGTCTTAATAAAAACCACCCAGACTTTTACGTTGGCCAGAGGCTTTCGTCAAGTTTTAAGAGAACACTAATACCTTCAAAGCATGAGAACCTCATTCCACTCACAGTCAATGATGAGCATTACCAGAGATGTTTCACAGGTGAAGGAGGACAGGAGAGAAATTATACAATATTTGAAAATGTAAGAATTCTTCATACTGAACTGTGTGAAATCCAAAGACAAAGGCAACCTTGCCAATTGCACCTAATTATTTTGTAAGCATTTCATAGGCCATGTTGATGCCATCTTCTCAGCTGCCCCTGAGACAGGAAACCACCAGCTGGTTTTAGAGTTGGTTGGAGTAATTTGAAGCCAGGGGTTAAGTGACCTGTTCCAGGCTGCAGCATGAATGGGCATCGGGTGAGGAACGAGTCCATTTCATGATGTCCCAGCCACCAGAGGAAAGAGAGGTGCTGCTCCAGAGAGGGCTGGAAGAGAAACAACTGGAGAAAACTAACAGTACACTTACCGTAATAATGTTTTACCCTATTCTTAGTTCCTTTGTTGGTAGGGAAAAGAAAAAAAAGAAGCAAAGCTATGTGTGTCAGAAGAGCTTTCTCTTGCCTAATTAGGCCCCCCTTTCGTTATGCCCTGAACATTGGAGTTTTAATCCTGAGCACAGAGAGGCCTTGGGCAGAAAATTTGGCCAGTGTTTTTCACAAAGTTTGAATGTGTTCAGACCTTTCAAAACTGTACCAACCCCTCTCTAACCTTCAGATTAAGCAGCGCATTTTCAATGCCATAATGAGCTAAGCCTGCTGGCCTCCTGTGAGATGGGAAAGTACCCGCTGCTTGAGAAGCCCTAGTCCAAGGTGAATTATTGCTACTTTCTGTTACATTCTTCACATACTCTGATATGTCACCATTTGTTTTGACTTTAGAGACAAGTGCAGATTAAATTAATTTCTTTTTCCTTTATTTACCAGCTTTATGATTCTTCTGTTTTCACATTACTTTCTGTGTCTATTCTCAAGACCTTTTCTCTTTTTTTACCCATCTCTTTCCCTGTTTATAACTGGATCTTTGACTTTAGCCACATATTTCTTTCATTTCTGTCTTATATATTCAAGTAGAAAAAGAAACCTACTCTCTGCATACTATTTCTCTTCTCTATTCACCCACTTCTTCTGCTACCAGTAACTCCTCACCTCTCACTTCAGATTCTATTATTCACCTCCCCATCCCCTCTAACTCTATTCTGGGTGTAAAAAATTTACTATCAGTCAGCCAGACCAGCAAAATTTATTAATACCAACCATGGGGAGAAGATTTCTGACAGTAGAGGGCTCCTTAATACATCAGACAAAGGCATAGCTGAAGTTAAGTTTAATTCAGACTCGAAACAAGTAGAACAGACTTTAAAATCTTCAGAATAATTGTCTTAAATATGTGGTCAGTTCTGATGACCACGTATCCTGAAGACTCTAGGATTATCTGTCTTTCTGAAAGATATGTTCTAGCTTAGCAGAACAAAAGTGCTTTCAGAAAGTCAGTAGGCTTTATCTTGTAAAAGAAACTAGTTAGGACTACTGGTAGTGCCCTTCCTGCTTGATCATCTTCAGAGATTTAAAGGCATCAGAGTCCAGTCTTTCTTGGACTCTGCCTGGCAGTGTCCCTGTTGTTCCAACAGCTAGCAGATATTGGACAGTTTGGGACAATTCCTCCCCTCTTCAGCTACAAGTCTATTTCTCCCTGTTTGCAGGGGTTACCCTTTCTCAAGCCTAGGCTTCACAGATCCTTTAAAAATGGTGACTTTGAGGATCTAAATGGATGTATTCCCCTAGCACCCACCTGTACGCTGAGAGGAAAAACAGAGCAACTTCTACTTTTCAAAAGCCTTTTCTCATTTTACAGTCTGGTTCCTGCCCCAGCCCCTGCTCAGGGCTTTTCCAGATTGCCTCCAGTATGCCTGACCTAGTTCTCCTTGGCTCACTGAGGTCCCCAGAAGCATCACTAAGAGCTCAAGACTAATACATTTTTCCAACTACATGTTCAAAGGACCGTAGCAGCCACAGAGCTGTTAGGTCCAAGACACATGAAGTTATCAATGACTCAATTTACATTAAATTACCATTTGGATATTTATGTTCTTAATCATATCTAGGAGAATATACAGTCATGTCTTAACTGAAGTACAACTGACAGATATGGAACCAATCAGCATTGAATATATGGATTTTTCAAGGTCTGTTTAAATTCAGACTAAACTGTGGGTTTATGGCATGGCAAAAATTTACTGAAAAAACATGAGTTAATATTTGTCCAGTTCTTTCACATGAGAAGTGCTGTTACTGTTGTCAAAAAGTCTACTGTGGGCTTAAGTAGCTGTGAGAATGCAAAACAGTTTAAAATT
This sequence comes from Lanius collurio, assembly GCA_020086605.1. Lineage (NCBI taxonomy): Eukaryota > Metazoa > Chordata > Aves > Passeriformes > Laniidae > Lanius > Lanius collurio. The sequence goes on from JACBWW010000006.1 coordinate 34,128,558, forward strand.
TGAATAGCTTTCCTAACTAATAGCAAGTAGGCAATATAACAGATGGCGACTCACTTGAAAGATAAACCACATCTTAATAACAATAACTTAGATTCAGAGGGCTAGTGTTTCCTAGTGCTTCTAAGCATGACACTGAGAACCAGGATTCCCAAGTTATCCTCCTGGCTCTGCCATTGATTTGCTGTGTGCATTTAAAAAAGTCACTCAAACATTTCTGTGCCTCAGTTTCCTCATCTTCAAAACAGAGATAGCTCTTACCAATATCAGCAGACCACTGAGGGGAAGAGGCTCAAGCTGTCAGATTTTATAATAAGCATTTTAGATAAATGAAGGTATGGAAGAGAGCTGTTGTCTCTTGTCATTGCTGAGTCAGTCATTGATCAAATTGCAAAGTGGTTACTTTGAGCTGAGCTAATACAGCCATCTCAAGAGTGGGAAGTGGCAGCTGCTTAACTGTGCTCCATACCCTTATGGTGTGGTTCAGGCCAGGAACTGAATATTGCTCTGCACAACTGACACTTCAGAGGAAATTCAAGGAGGCCAAACACAACTATCTTCAAGGAAATTTAGCCAGGACATTATGCTATCTTTAACATCAGTCTGAATCTCTCTTTTTATATGTCTGTTAAAAAAGAGCACCTAGAGCTCTCCCAGTTTCTATCATCATTAGCTGGCACAGTACTTCATTTTGATCAGAAACAAAATTGCTTCTCACTCGCTGACTTTGCTTGGTGCAGTTCTACAGGGTTTCACAAAGGCTCTCCAAAGCAAACACCAGAAAAGTCTTACGGTGTCTGACCGTAACTAAAAAATGTCTGAGCATGTGTCTCAGCATAATATAAAATGAATAGGCTGAAAATCAATGCCCCCTTTACTTTCCACTATATATGTTCTTTTGATGCTGTTGTTGTTTATGAGGGACAGAAGTTTTAACTGTATGAGTAGTAAAGTCTACTTAGAGAGGGGCCATTTTTGCCATGTTTGCCAGACAGAGATGACTTTATTGAGAATTTAATGAAAATAGAAGTTAAAGAATTGAATCAAGAAAAATACTACAGAGAGGAAGATTCCTTGTAGGGTACACTGGGGTGCTTCAGCAGTGTGCAGGCAATGGCACAAACTAAAGCTTGAAACCAACTTGGTGGCTTCTCTCATTAGCAGGGAAGTCTGCCTCAGATCCGCTCTGCTTAGCACTCTCCCAGCTGTACAAGGTTATTGTGGCACTGATAATTTTCCATGGCTTCTGAAAATTGTGGAGTTATATTTCAACAAGAAAAAAACCATGTCATGTATGTATGTATGTATGTATGTATGTATGTATGTATGTATGTATCTATCTATCTATCTATCTATCTATCTATCTATCTATTTATCAAGAGCAGTTGATCTCACTGAAGAGGACTCTGGCATCTTAGTTTCAAAGAGCTTTCACTGGTATTTCCTGATTCTCCAGCCAAAGAAATCATCACTAAACCCTTTTCTCTGGAAGGACGGAACAAAAATTATTTCTCACGCTGGCTTGATGTGATATGTAGTTGAGATTAACAGGTCAAAGAGTTTTAGGAGTCCTATTCAGAGGACTGCTTAAAGAATATTCTATGTAACTAACTTAACTGCTCTCCAGATGGTCAAACTGAAAAGGCCATCTGACCAAAAATCAAGTTTTGGAAAGTGACATGAGAATTTTTAGCCAGAGGATGTGGATTCTGCTTGCGCTGGCTTCAGTGGAGACAGACTCACTCTAAATATTAATTTTAGTTTTTTTTTTTTTAAAAAACCTTAATTTCTTACAAAGAAATGTCTGGAAATTCCATGTTGTTATTTTCAAAAGTGATGAGCTCAAATCACAAAATCTGGATCTGGATGCCTAGCAGTGCCAGAAGTTCAGGAGAGTTTGGACTGAGAAGTCTGGCTCAGGAAAGCGTTGAGTGTTTTCCCAGGATTTTCTGAAGGCCAATACAAGGGTTTCAAAGAGGAGAGAGGCATGTGCAACATGGCAGAGTTACAAAAAAACATCGCTTGGAATTTCCTGGGTTTTGCGAGATTAAAATTGTAAGTCTAATTAGTTTAAGGAAATTAGCTCTTTATAATTTTCATTTTGTATTGAAGAAGTAAGAAAAATTAAAAATAGAATGAGAATGGAAAAATTAATGGGTTTCAGTAATTAGTTAATCAGAAAATGCTCATGTCTTAGTGTGGCTGCCCAACACATTAAAAAAGAAAAAAGAGAAAAAAAGTAACCATGACTTTCCTCATACTTTCCAAAACAATATAAGCATCACCTCTGAGCTTGGAACAGCTACTTGACATTTCAACTCAGCTCATTTTTTAGTGGTAGAGCCACTGAAATTGGTGTTTAGGTTGAAATACCATCTCACCATAACATTAGTACAGACATAGAATAAATACATACATCCTGGAAAAAATAAACCAGAATTTGTTGCTCCTACTGGCCACATCCCATTTACATGAGTTGCATGCACTAATGAAATGTTAAATGGAAGGGAAACCTCTTCTGAGAGCAGACCTTTTCACCAAGTGCTGAACTGGGGATCTCTGACATCTGAAAGCAGCAGGACAACTTATTACGCTGTAGGAAAACACATTTCTCTTGACAGTGGTTATCCAGTCTGAGGCCTCACAAGCCACACACTGGTGCACTAAAGAGACATGTGTTAGACAAGCTGTTTTGTCCCTTGGCTATCACCCTCCCGAGTGCTGAACAGATCTGGATTGGGCTGGCTTGGAAAAAAAGTCAGACGAAAGCAGTGAAGTTAAGCCAAGTCAAAACACAACTTTGGTGCAATACAACCAAGTCCAAGTTATGTTAACAAAACTTCTGCAGCAGCGACTCTGCCCTTCTCTGCCCAGCCCAGAGCCATGCTTTCAGGCATTAGCAGCAGCACTTGGCTTTCAGCTTTCCACATCTCTTTGCTATATTTACTTTGTGAGGTAATAAATTATTTGAGTAATAATTATTTGAGCTTGTAACATCTTTGAAACAAAAGAATCTACTCTGCAGAGATGACATTGCAGAAGTCTGAAGAGCATTTTTTCCCTATAAATAAAGATGCTGAGCCACAATCCATTGAAATGGACAAAAAACTTGAAAGAAGCCTTTTAATTCCCACTTACGTTGCTCTCAAACTTCAGCCTTATCGTGGAGCTGTTTACTGATTGTCAAGTCAACTAAATTCATGGGCGACTACCAGAACGAGCTGACAAATAAATACAATACCCACAGCTAGGACTGCTCAGAGCACTGGAGCACGCGTAGAGTACCAGGGAACATCGTGTACCATGCACGGAGAGCACACAATCCTTACATTTGCAACACTTACTCCAAAAGCAGATTTCTTCCAACAAAGTCTGTAATTGCTTCCTCAGGAGCATGAATGTGCCTTAGCCCAAAATGTTAAAGTAAAGCTGGTTTTAAGTTGGTCGAGGAAGAGAGAAAAGAAAAAGAAGCCTCAAAATGTCTGGTCAAAGAGTCTCCTACTCCTCATTGGGACAACTGGCAAAAATGAAATAAAAAGAATCAGTGTGCTGTTGAGAGCAAAGCAGACACTGGCACTTACCTGGAGGAACTGGAGGCTTACACAAATAAAGTTTCAGACTGCAGGAGTCATCTAAACTCAGCTGTAGCATCTCCACTAAAGCAAGTGCACCCTGCAGGCTCCAGAGGGATGCTATGCTGTGCAAGCACACACTCTGGGCTGTCTGGTTTCCAAAACTTCTTCAAGGGGACCACCCAAAATCCTGATGTTCTAGCTCTGTTTTTCATTACCTTTTTTCAGGAAAATCTGCACTGACTTCAGTGGGAAGGTGTCTTAGATGAGAAGTAAGAAACACCAACTAGCAGAGTGACCTCAATTCAGTTCAACACACCTACAGAACGGCTGAAATGCAGTTGTTTCTGGACTCAACAAAAAAACCTCTGGTCTGTATTTGCCTCACTTACAAGATTGCTTTTGTACACTAGCCTAAGTATACACTGGAGAGGAAAGGCTAAAACTTATAGTTCTTCAGCTGTGCTAATAGGAATATCAGCCCAAAATGCATATAAATCACACCCCAAAATCTGTCCATACTTTCCCCCGGAGCGTGGCGATCGGCCCGCACGCAGTCACTGCTGAACAGCACAACTTGGTAGAAGGACTGGCTGGCCAAAGCATCTACCTCTGACAGAAAGTATCAGTAACTCCTTTGTGTCTCTGCAGTGCAAACAGGATTTCAGCTTTGCTGATCGTACAAATTCAGATAAATAAAACATCAAGCTCCATAAAAATACAGCAGTAATTACAGAGGGAGCAAAGTTGTGTAAAAAGCTTATTTACTGGTTTGCTGGACAAAGCATATTATAATTCAGGTTGCAAAAAACTGAAGCAAATGAACAAAAACCCAAACACTTTAAATTCCTCCAAAACCCCCCTAAATCTCCTCCCTTCATAACCTCTCATTTTGGAATGTTTTAATGATTTTCCTTCCCCCCACCTTTAAAAATCAATTCTTAACATAAATCCTTAGTTCACAAAGAGAAATTAAAACATTGCGTAGGAAAGTATCAAAACAAAACATTACCTCTCTTGGGAAGACAGACCTTTTTCCTTGCAACGATTTAGTAAATTTGATTTCAATTCAGTGTTTCTGTTGACGTGACTTAGCATTTTCAGGCAAAAAAGTTTTGCAGCAGTGTTCATCTAAATAATGTCATACTAAAGACAGCACAAACAGGGAAATATAGAATCTCCCTTAACTAAAATGTGACTGAGTATCAGAAATGCTGCTGCCATAAGGCTACTTTGCTACACACCTCCAATTGTTAGCTGCTGTCTGGCTCCCCCCATCCTATTATTAGGCACCAGCATTCTGGTGCAGGAAACTTTTATGGGCGGCGTACACAAAGCGTGTCTAATTTCTATCTCGCACTTCATCCTCTCTTCCTTCAGCACAATGTTTCATTTCCTTACAGCCTTAACTTCCCCAATTCGCTCACCTAAATGCAGAAAAGCCCAGCACAGGGATCGCTGCCTGACAGCTTTTCAAACTTGGTGTGGAGAAGGTGCCCAAATGAAATAAATAAATAAATAGAGAGAAGTTTACGAAAGTGAAAGGAACGGCACGGAGCGGCAGGAGCGGCAGCAGGCAGCTCTGTACTCCTCCTTAGACTGACACAGGTGTATCCCAACTTCACCCACTCAGGCAGGAGAGACAGGGAGACACACACAAGAATATATGGAGACACCAAGAAGTGCCAGAAAGGGCACAGGAAGAAGTAAAAGAGAGAAATAGAGCCGAAAGGTGTTATTTATTTTTACAACTCGACAATGAACTTCAATTTTGGCAGAGGATTAAAAACAGCCTTGGGAAATGATTAAGTTTTTTTTTCTTTTCTATAAAGCTTCAGCACAAAAAGAGAGATTATAAAGGGGATACGCTCACACGGGCACACATAAAATAGGGGGGAACTAAGGAGAAGGAAATGAAAGGAAAAGAAAACAAACAGCCTCCTAACAGGCCCATACTGCTAACGGGAGTCCAAATAAAGAGTCATATGATATCTGATAGTGCAGGACACGTCGCCAGGAGCTGGAGCGGATTGCCTGCAGGAAGAAAGAGCCAGTGTGTTACTGCTCAAAGAGCTTTTCTTTCCCCTTTTTTTTTAATTTTTTTTTCCCCTCTCTCTGTTTTCTCCTGTACTGTGAATGTGTTACTCTCAGGTCAGGTCCACGGAGTCCCCAAAAGAAAGCTATCGCCTTTCTCCCTACTTCTGGATGCAGTGATAGCCACTGGAAGATGCTTTCTAGTTGAGACTGAGAGGGTTAAATCTAGGTTTCAGCTCTGTTCTGACCTCTCTCTTAAATCACTACCTTCAGAGTTGCAGATACAAAATTCTGACAAAAAACATATTAGATTTAAAAAAAAAATAAAGGGGGATCAGAGAAGTTGGGTGAAGGGAGAAGAAAAAAGATTCAGGCAGAAAAAAATGAGACTGCTTATCCTACGGAAAACTTCAAAGGCCAAGTCCCATTTCTGCTCTCTTTTGCTTACTTTTCCTGTGATTTTTTTTTTTTTTCCTATTTGGAGAGAGCAAGAGAGAAAAGTCACAGAAAATATTCAGACCATGAAAAACATCAGGAGTTGGGAAAACTCTCTGAAGGAATGAGGAAAGCAAGGATTTTAGGTAAAAGAAAGGCACTTGTAATTTGCCAAAAGTTTTTCAATTTGTTATGGTGGTCCATCCCTCACGGTCAAGCATTTCACATTAAACTGGGGAGCCCACTAAGTACTTTTGACCTGGCACCACTATTGCTGCTGCCCATGGAAAGGCAGAACACCTGGGTTACCTGCAGCAAAGGAACCTGTACTTGGAGCGGGGGACTTCAGCTCGGCATGACTCCCCAACTTCTGCTGGGAGAGCTGTGCCCACTGCAGCTTTGGAGAGCATTAACATTTTGGCTAATGAAGCTGGGGGGTTACAAGCCCCCAGTCTAGATACCAGTATGAAAACAAAACTGTGTTTTAACTGGTGGTTTCACTTGTCATGGACAGTTTTCCTTCACTTCTGCAAGGGACAGGCTGTATCTTGTAGGATGTTTTGCCACTGTAGGGTACTGAGATTTCTGAAGCGGTGCAAGCAGAGACCAAGGATGGATTTTTTTCTCTCCTTCATCATATGAGGAGATGTAAATGGACTAATTCTCCGTGTACACTTACACAATACATAGGTGCTGCTTAAACACAGTGTTACCACACATATGCAATACCTATGTAGCTGTAACAGACAACCTCTTCTGAGGAAAGCCTGCAGCATGAAAATAAAATTCAAGGTATTGTAGCAGTAGTGCAGCCAGAAACAATCATCGTAACTCTGTAATAATTTGATCTAGTTTTGTGTATTGTGTTCTGGTGATTTTTAGGAGGGATATAATACACAGTTTCCTCTCTTGTTTTCTGTATCTCTGTTATATGGTGCTGTTCTTAGATTGGCAATTTGTCAAAGCCAGGAAAATACAAATCAATATAGGAAGGAAGGCAGAATTTGGCTAAAGAAAGCACTTCCGTAAGCTCCTGAATTTGCAAGAGTATATATTCTCAAACATCCTAACCACTGCACAGGAGATGCTATAGAGAAGATATCCTGCGTGCTACACACTATATGCAACGAAATTCAAATCAAACCTCTCCTTAAACGTGATGCGCTATTCCCTTCTATATTACATGTGCCCTTTTCGCATACAAATAGACAAAGAGTGTCTCTATAAGAAATACATTCAGAAGAACAAAAAATCTACAGTGCAAGGAAGTCTATCCTGAAACCCTCAGTCTGGGGCTTGACTGAAGAACTAAACTCAGAAGGTGAAGTGGAGCCATTTAAAAGAGGGTCCCACTGAACAGGAGGAAAAAGGAAACAAACAAATAAACAAAAAAAAATCCCTGAGCTCCAACTAATCATTTGAGCTGCCAGTGAGAGGTGACTTTTAGACAGATGGTCAGGGAAAAGCTGGGTCCGTGGACACAGACGTTAGTGCCCCATCTGTATTTTAGGATCCTAGCTTCAACAAGCCATTACCAACTTTTTTTCTAAGTGACAGAAAGTGAAAGATTTCTGTTCCCACTAATTTGCTTCTTTTTTTATTGAAACCACCCCATTTCCCTCTTCTTTTTTTCCAGTAAAAATTTGTTGTTTGATTTTTTAAAGTAAACAGAAACTGTTTGCAGTATAACTTTTATAAAAAAAACCCCAAAAAACCTAGGTAAGTTGGCAAAACAGCATTTCGAATTTACAGAAAGAGTTTATAAAAAAGGGAGAAAAGAACGACATACCAAACTCACTTCTTCTTGTCCCCCTTCTATTCCTGTTCTTATTAATTCCAAATTATAATTTGGAGGTAAGGGAACTGCATTTCCTTTCAATCTATTTTGTTGCTGCCACACATTCTGTGCTTTGCTTCTCTCTCTTTCTTTTTAGGAGGGGGAAAAAAATCCCTAATAAAAATAGAAAAACATATCTCAGGCGTTAAGCTCGCTCTCCCCCTTCCTTTGTAAAGAACTCTTTGTTCTCTAGTGAAAATGCTGAAAAAAATCCCCGGGCTCCCTGAAACAAGTGCAAAACACTTAGAGGCTTTTGGGCTGGCGAGGAGCCAGAAACCCTCCCGCTGTCTGGTTAGGAAGAGAGGAAAGAGAGAGAGAGGAGAGAGAGGGAAAAAATTGGAGCTTCCTTTAATAGACATAGGAAGCAGGTCTTTTTTTTTTTTTCCCTTTCCCTTTTTTCCTTTTTTTCAAAACTGGCGGTCAAGCGTTAAGTAACTCCCTGTCTAAATCCACCTGCTGGAAATGAACTTGGGTAACCCCCCCCAGGGGTGCACAAAGAGGAGACACAGTAACACACTCCCGGCTCTTCTCCCACCCGCCCCCTCCCCGCTGCCCTGCTTCCATTCTCCCTGCTCCCAGCACACAAATGCCCACAGCTCGCACTCCCCCTGCCACCACCAACCAACGTACCAAAATAAACGCTCGCTCCATCTCCTTAAAGAGCAGAGACGGCTGACGGGGGTGGGGGGGAGGAAGAAGGGAACAAAAAAAAAAAAAAAAAAACAAAAAACCAAACAAACAAAAAACAAAAAAAGCGAGGGGGAAAGCGCTTTTTTCCATCTCGGTTGCGACAGTGATAAGGGGTAGGGAACATCTCATACCTGGTGTGAATGCTAATCAGCCAGGAGTTCTCCTTTTTTCCCAAGACAGGGAACTGTTTCCTTCCAAATTTATTAGAACCTCCTCCACTGCCTCTTTGAAAAACCTTCTTTGTCACCCTCTTCCCAAGTCCTGATACTTCTTTAAAAAAAAAAATGGCTTCGGAGCTCCTTCTATTCTTGATATTGATTCTCTCTCTCTCTCTCTCTCTCTTTCTCCCTCTCTCTTTCTCTCCCCCGCCACCCCTCCTCCTTTCTCCTGTCTCTGTCTCTTCTGAGTGGTCTATTGATAAGTCCCTAGAGGCACTGGGTCAGCCTGCCCGTAGGAAACCAGACACAATGCACAAATCTCCGAGTGCCATTCTGCCATCAGCAAGCAGACCACGTTTAGGAGAGAGGAAAAAAAACACACACACACACACACACAGTAGAGCAAAAGACAGAGAGAGAGAGAGAGAGAGAGAGGGAGAGAGAGGGAGAGAGAGAGGGAGAGTGTGAGAAAAAGACTGATTGGAACAGGAGGGAGAGAGGGAGGGAGGGAGCGAGAGAGCGAGGGAGAGAGAGCGACACTGCCAGTCAGGTTAATCATCCCTACTTTAATTAGCTGTTCGGCTTAGACATAAAACAATTGAATTTGAATGATCTGTCAGTGGGCTCGGCTGAACCAAAGGGGAAATGCGAATATTACAAAAAAGACTGTTGGTGTATTCAGATAAGCTCGCAGGGAAAATCCTCAAAGGATAACTATTAAAACTTACCACCAAACAAAAAGTAAGATTCAAATGGCATTATACAGAGACCATCTCCAAAAAGCTGGGAGATCCCTTCCCTCTCCTTTTTACACATGACTGCAGCTTTTGCTGAAACAAACACCTGCACCTTCCCACAGTCTTCAAAGACTACCTGTCCTGCAGGGTGGGGAAGGGAGTGGAGGTTTGCCTGCTACCTTGGCTAGCTTAGAGGAAGACCATGCTTGCCCTTCAGTCGAATTTTGCTGATGGATCAGTGGAATGTTATGATTCTGGAACTACACGAGCTCCGAGAGCACATCCTTGCCATGCATGTCTGCACAAACACAGACAAATCGAGCACCAGCAGGGTACAGACGGAGATGTGAAAAGGCAGTGCTGAGTACTGGGGTAAGACAAGTCTCAGGCACCAAGGAGGTGGAAGAATTATCCCCCCAAACAGGTGGCAAAGTAATCTATTTCTTCTACCCTGGACTGCAAAATGAAGTACAGTTCAAATGGATGGTTCCTGGTGATACCCAGTGCAGTGGCAGTGCTGTGTGGCTGGCAAGGCAGAGATTTATGACACTTGTACAAAATCTGCTTCTAAAAAGGTGTGGGCCAATTGGCCTCTCCCCCTGAGAAGGAGGGCAGCAGATAACACCCTGCTCTGAGAGGGAGCTGTCAGCATGTTTAGCTCCCAGACATCACCCCCCTGCCCTGCCCTGCCCTGCCAGAACTTTCCCTCGTCAGATGCAAGCAACCTGCTTTGGGTTTCAGGACACTGAATGTCCCCTCATCTGAGACTCAGATGCTCAGATGTCCCCTCCTGAGCAAAGAGCACCAAGGGGGGTGTTCGAATTTATTGTGCAAGGCAGGTATATTCTCTGTGTTTCAAATACATTTTCTGTATGTCATAGAGGGCTACAGCTACAACAAATCCATAATTCCTGATCAGTGCTGTGAACATCTGCTGTATATAAACTTTTAAATGGGCATGACTAACCTGCAAGTGCCACTCAAAAGCATGGGAAGAAAATTGAGAAGGGACTCACAATGCAGCTGACTTCTAGCCTTCTAGAGGGAGTGCTGGGATTCTCCCCTCACTCTATTTTGGATACAAATGCTTAAGGAAGGAAGAAACAAAAGACAAAAGTCCTATCAACTTCTCTATATTAATTTCATCATCTTTTTGACATATGTCTCCAGGCAAATCTGGAAGCAGTTTTTATGTGTTTTGCTTTTAACGGAGAGCTGATGGGAGATGTCAATATTATTAATTCCTTCTATCAGCTTCTGCCATGGGAAAAGTTGGGTTACTGCCCTTTTCTACCTTCTAAAATGTTACATGCTGGCTGGCTGTATCCCACCTGCCTACCAGCCCCACTGGAGCCCGTTGACTCAGCAGAGTTTACAGAAAAACTAAACAGTCAATAGGAGAGGGATTCATTGAAGAAGCAAATGGGACATTGGACTTAATGAGGTTATTTATGAGTTCTCTCCTCAGCCTCTCCAAAATATGAATTGCTTACATTTGAAATATTATGGAAGGTAAGATGTCCCAAAGAACAGAAAAAGAGATTTCAGAGAAATACAGTACCATCAAAGGCCTCAACTCCTTTTTAGATGAGATTTTGTAGAGTACAGTGACACAGACAAGTCTCTTCCCTGGGTCACTACCAAAGTAATAATCCAGCAGAGTGCAAAACAGCTCTGGACTACATTTCTAATAAAATATGCAGAGGACCTGACCACCTTATGCAGGGATTCAGTGAAGAAACAGGGTGCAGTCATGTAATTACAAGGTATGGTAATGGTACATGGGGCCCTCCCTAAGGTTGCACAGACAACATTAGCTGTGGCATTTCTTAACTTTAAAGTGTTTGACTTAGTAACATTAACCTTATAGTGATGCATTTTCAGTATAATTTCTCAGGGTTTTCTTTAAAAGTCAACTTAGAAGCTGTTCCACGTTCCTGCCGAGGCTGAGACAGGTTAGCACCTGTGGAGCTGTAATACAGGACTCCACCACTTCAGCTGGCAGTGCCAGCAGCAGCTTGAGTAAAACAGTGCATACGAGGGGATCAACTGTAAGACTGTGAGGATACTTCATTCAGTGATTTTACAGTGTCTTCCTGACAAAGAAAGTGCTGAGAGACAGGAGCCCTAAGCTGACTTTCAAGGAGAGCAAAACACACTGCCATGGGAAGAGACCATTTGGACCCTGGCTCCCCAAACCTGTCCATCTTCTGTTGCTGTTGCATTTGCTTCCATTCAGTTGGCTCCACAGACTGCTGTTCCTCCTGTTTTGTAGCTTACTTTCTCTCACGTTATTTCTCCCTCTCTATGCTACTCCTTGTTACAGTCTGTTCCTCATCCCAGTGCCCTAAAAGAGGCACTCCCTCAAATACCTCTGCCCCTCTGCTCTATCCTAGGCACAAAGAGACCCTAAGCATTGAGGAAAGCAAACTGCTTAGCATGGTAAATTGGGCCACGTGGTGTTTCAGGCTGCCTTAACTAGACCACTCCTTGCAAGACTGTTTAAAACTAACTCGGGTATCATAATTTGCAATCCACAGTGTAGACATATCAAAATGTCCTTGTTCTCATTTCCACTGCTTGCTGCCATAGCAACCCCTGGTCAAAAGGAAATTTCCATTGATATCAGAAGGAGCAGCATTTCACCCAGGTGAGTTTTTACTATGTGGCACATATTTTATTAGTATGTGTTCTTGATACGGAGATCCCCAAATCTCCTATAGCGCTTAATGTAGGAAAAACTACTGTTAAGTCCTGCTCTCAGCTGGTCCCCTTCCACAGGAAGCTACAGAAGTCAAGGACCTCCTGCTTTCTACCTGAATACCATCCAAGAGCTTACTTAAGTCAATGCATAAGGCCAGGAGGAGATCCACAAAAAGGACATCACCTTCCTCTCCTAAGGTTTTTATCACAGATTTTAACTCATCTGTAAACAACAAATCTGTAGCTTTGCATGGTGCCCTCTTGCTTGGTCTTCCTTCATATAAATTACTGCATGTATCAGGGTGGTTTAGCCAAAGAAGTGATAATTGAAAGCTCAGTCTGTCTGATCAGTTGAACAAAGTTTGCTGTCTGCCATGGAAAAGGCAATCAGTGCTGCAACAAGTTTTCAGACTCATGTGTACAACACCCTCTCCACAGGAAGAAAATGTTGCTACAGAATTAGAAGAGATCTTTATGAGAACTGTACCTGGATTTGCCATTGGCAAACGGCAGGACTTATGAAAGGAAAAGCCACCAGAACTGCTCCTCACTTTCTGACTTCTATATGCATCACTTAATGCCATGCCAAAAGCAGGACACGGAAATGGCACAATACTTACTCCTTTAATGTATATAAAGTATTCTGCAATGCAACTTGTACCACTCAGTATAGCTGACAAGAGCTGACATTAATGGAAAATCAACAGATCTGGGTGGCACAGAGAGGAATTTGGTTCCTTTGAAAAGAAGAAGCTCTGTCTGCTTGAAAAAATGGAATTTAACTATGTAATCTAAGGATGAGTTGTATAAATATATTCCTCTAGATTTATTGGCTTGTCTTCATAAACAGCTGTGAGTTTGTGCTTTTTGTTCAGAGATGTAAACCAGCACAGCATGTTGGAGAGGGTGAATACACGGTTATTATTCAGTACATGAGAAATTAGTGAAAGAGACTGGGAAGTCCACTCATTACAGAAATCAACTCCTTGCTTATCTCTTGGGAAAGCATCATTCCTAACTTGCACCACTGTGCTCAGTAGGTACCTTTGCATGGTAAAGGAAGAAAGGTACCATGCCTCACATTGAGTTCATTTCTATCATATATGACATTTGATTTTCTGGGGCAAACAAAAAAGTTTACTCCCTCCTGCACTGATTACCACAATCAGACTTCTCAACCCCTCACTGACCCCCACACCTTCTTCCTACCCCAAACTATATTGAATGTCCAGAATTGGTTCCTAAAGCACCTTTTACCTACAATGCGCAGTTTCCAAGGCAGTTACTTTCATAGGTTTGTTGACAATAGGGAAATGTAAAGGGAAACATCAGAGGGTCTCCATATTTTTACTCTCTAAGACAATGCATATATAATGGCCTATTTTGTGGGAGAGCATCTCTTAAAAAAAAAAAAAATAAAAGGAAAATACTGCAAACTGGTCTGTGAGAAATATGTTTGTTCTTCTGTTTTAGTGCACTACCACCACAGTAAGATGTGCTGAAAAGTGAGCCATGCCCTCCTGGGCACCAGTGCAATCCGTTTGCCTTCACTGGAAAAGCAACACTGCAACCTTGGGGAACTCCATAAAACATCTGGTTGAGAAGACATGAGATGAGCAGGACTCTGGCCTTTCTTCCTCCTCAGCTGCACTGGGTCCAAAAGTAACATTTTGAAAGTGTGTTTTCCAAAAAACTAAGGAAATCTGATCACTGGTTAAAAAGCAGATAAATGAGAACATGATTTTTGTAGGTAACATGTTTTCTGTGCATTTACAAGGAAGTTTATTGTGAAGGCCCCTGAAGACTTTTAAACACTGAAAACATTACTCTCTATCATGATCCACACTATTGTTAACAATTGCATCTCTGCTCTAAAAATAAAATTATTTAAACAGCATTGTGTGCTATATTCAGCCTATTCTGCTCTGTTCTATTATATTTTGTTCTATGATTTCTGAAAGAAGCATAAGTATCTCAGGATGTCAGGAGGTTTAATTTTTTCTCATACCTTCATGGGTAGACAATTATAATTCTGATTTGAAGAACTTTAAAGCGGACGTCTGCCCCACTTCTGTTCTAAACACTGACGGGAAACATGCTACAATATCCCTCTTGCTAACTTTGGTGCTGTCACATATTTATAAATCTTATTTCCTGCATTTGGAGGTGACAAGTACTGTGCCTCTGCTTCCAGCCTTTCTTATCTAAAGATGTCTTGTTTCAGGAGGCTTTTCCATAGGCTCAACGGTGGGGAAAAATTGTAATTATTCTCATATTCCTCATTCTAGACAAAACCTTTGTAAGAACAACAACATTGCTTGCAGTCTGGGGAGCTGTACAGCCAAAGCCATGCCAAAAACATGAGATTGCCACCAAAATAACCCCACTGAGGGCTTTCGTTTTCTCTGTCCAACCATTAGTTTTGTCTCAGGGACAGCTGCAAAAGGGTCTCTATCTGCACGTACCACTTCATCTCTTAGACTTGGATATAAATAGAGTGGGGAGCCAAAAACCCAGAGGAGGGTTTAGAGTTCTGACTCTTTTCTGCAGCAGATATAATCGTCCATCATGTCCTTCAGCTGGGTGAAGCCATGAGGGAAGAAGACACAGATAGGGTTGATTTCCACCTCCATTCTCTCCACAGACAGAGCTGCAGCTTGCACAGTGACTGGAACAAGACTGGCTCAGGAAATGAAGTGTAGCACATCACTCATTTTTCCTGCCTGTTTGCTCCTAATTATCTTGCAATATATCTCACTGGTAGTTTTATCTTACAGAAAGACAGAAGGTCCTTCTGGTTACAGCACATAATGACTAGTTTTAAAATGGCTTGCTATTCATTCCTGGGAACACCTCAGTCTCTTTCTCCCTCCCTCAAGCTCACCGCTTTTCCTTCTGGGGTTATTGTTTTGGTTTTGGTTTTTTTTTGGGGGGGGAGGTAAGATGTCAATTCTTTGATAATGTATCCTGATAAAAGGAAAAGAAGGGCCAGCAGAGGTGGCTTTCCCTTTCTTTTGATGAGACAGTGACCACACTGAAAGAAGTGACAACAATTGCAATAATTTATTTTTGGCTAATACAACACCTCTTACAGGCTTGAGCTATGCAACTTCTGTGTAGTCCTTAGTACAAACCAACAGAGCCACTTTTATACTTGTCTTCCAATATTTCTCTCCAACCTCAGAGAAACAGAGAATTGCTAGAGGGCAATGAACTCTCATTTTGCCATTGACATTTCTGCAATCCATCTCCCTGAGTTGGGAGATCCTTTCAGAGATCCGGAACCTCACCAGCATAAGGAAGAATTAGTATAATTAAGAATTAGACACAGGGTCTCTAAAATGGGAATCATAACAATGACTAACGTCACAGGAGTGTTTTCAGAATTAATTCATGTAAGTAAAGCATTTACAAGATAAAAATGTAGGAGCTGCCACATCAGATTAGACCGCTGCTCCATCCAGTAGAACATCCCATGTGCAACAAACAGCAGCAATTAAGGCAGAGCAGCAGAAGTGGGGCTCTCCCCCTTTGCAGGAACAGGGTTCAGTCTAAGAATAGTCCTTGGTTACAGCATTATTTTATTACTTAGGTGAGATATTTATGCCCCTACAACTCAGTATCACTAAATGAAGTGGTCTTACAATTAAAGGAAGGAACCAGGCTCAGCAAGACTCAGATGCAGTGGCTGTATAGCTGTGCATTCATTCTTGTGCAGGACAGTTTCTGATGAAGAGTTTTTGCTTATCAGTGGGAAAACCTAACATTATTTTAAAAATCTCAAGTTTCAGAAACCCTTATTGAAAAAAATGCATGATAGGATATATGTATTTCTAAAATTGGTATGTAGGAAGATATATACATACGTGCACACATGAATAAGCTGGTTAAAAAAGTAACCTCATCCTCCCTGCCTCTAGTTTGAGAAGGGTGAGGGTTGGACCCAGATGACTTAAAGGGGTTCTTTCTGATTTTATTATTCCTGGATTCTGTGAATTACAATTTTCCATGGCAGAGCTCTGTCACTGAACATGAAACAAATTGCGGTAAACATAATTTTCAAGGAAAATATAATCAGGAAAGTTTCTTGGGTTAAGGATAGAAACTTTAATTCAAAGTGAAAGAGGCTTCCATGCTTCCTCACCCACTGGAGGAGTCCTGGTCCTAGTCTTTTAAAAGCTAGTTTCTTTATGAAAGAGTTTCATGAAGTTTCATTCTCATACTCCAAAACGGCAATAGTTTCACTGTGGGACATTGCTGGTTTCTGGCCAGCATGACTCTGCATTCTGTTCTGCAAGTACCTGCAGACTTTGCATCACTGCTAATATCAGTTGTGTCAAGGCAATGACAATCTTCCTGTGATATTTCACTATCTCACATGGTTTGACAACTTTATTTAATT
Source organism: Lanius collurio (assembly GCA_020086605.1). Classification (NCBI taxonomy): domain Eukaryota; kingdom Metazoa; phylum Chordata; class Aves; order Passeriformes; family Laniidae; genus Lanius; species Lanius collurio. Next base: position 34,145,123 of record JACBWW010000006.1, read on the forward strand.
CTTACAGATTTTTCACTTTATGGAACAGCCTTATCTGAAAAGTAAATGGATGAGTTCAGATGAGTTTGTCTCAATTCAAGAGTGAGGTTTTAAAATTTGGTTTTACTTTTGTATTAATCATGCAGTGTTTAATAGCTACAATCATTACAATGCAAAACCCTCCTGAAAGACAGAGCCACAATATGTTTTTGTGCCTGATTCTATTCTATTCTATTCTATTCTATTCTATTCTATTCTATTCTATTCTATTCTATTCTATTCTATTCTATTCTATTCTATTCTATTCTATTCTATCTTCTACTTCTGTACAGTGTAATGAAAAACCCAACAAGTTAGAAGATAATCTGTGAAAAAACCAAATCCCTGATAACTGACCGAACCATAAATGAGTACTACATTACTGGGACTGGATAAAGTATCATCAGGGCCAGATTATTACATAAGAATATGTTAGTAATGTAGCAGCAGTCTAGTCTTTTAAGATGTGAAAGAGCGTTATCTAACCTCTCTGCAAAGTTCAGGAAGAGGAGCCATATGTCCAAATAATCATTTTCTTGCTGGTGTTTAACATGTCAGTTTTTTCAAGGGGCCTATTTCAAGTTAAAAAAAAAAAAAGGCGTGAAATGCATTTTGATTTTTTTTTCCTTTGGCAAAAGCAGCTCATTTTCAAGCTTGCAAGGAAACAAGAAAAACAAAATCAAATGTCAAGTAGATTTGCTGTTTGTTGTAATTAATACGCAAGCATTTGCTCGTAGATGGTCCTGAGACTGAAAACAAGTAGTGCCAGTTGTGGTGCTATTAAAAGTAGTTTTCTGGGCTTCAAAGGGCCAAATGTCCAAGGAGTGAAAATCCTAACTCCAATCAGTAGCCCTAGGCCAGTGTCCATCAGTTGAGGGTCTGATCACAAAGGAAGGACAGCATGAAGCCTGATGGCTGATGACTGAGGACGTGCCATGTGCTTGCAGCACTGGGCCCTACGTGTGATGAGACAACAAAGAAAGGCAGGGCAGACTTCTTCAGAGCAGGAGGAGGGGAATGACTACCTGAAAATACAGAAATTCCAAAGCCCCGTGCTGCAGACTCTATGCATGCTCAGTTTCTGGTAGAGGAAGTTACGTGAGATTTCTCTTTGAGTCAGAGCAATGTAGTGGATAAAAAGGCCCTGTCTAGCCAGGGGGATTTCCTGAGGCCATCACAGACCAGCTCCACAGGCTGTTAAGAGGCTCGTTTTCATGAGAGTTCTTGTTGCATTTGTAACGCTGGCTCCAGGCCCCTAGAGCTTCAAGTGCCACATCACAGTGCTACAAGCCCAGTGCTGAATGCTTGGCACAGGACCAGGCATCTTCCCTTCCCTCTCTCTGTTCCCTCAAGTCAGCAGGTGGGGCTCCAGGGCTCCATCTTGTTTTGATTTGTGTGGGGAATTTTTTTTTTCCAAGAAGAAAACAATGAAGACAAAATTTCCCATTGAATATTTGCTATTCTCCTTTCCCTCCTGTTGTTCTGTGGAGGTGCTTGGAGATAGAGAGAAAAAAAAACGAACATATTTTTTTTTCTTCCTCATCAAAGGGGCTTGATATTTTTCCTGAAATGGGATGCTGAAAACACTTCATCACTGAGGGCTCCTGGCCTGAGATCTGCTCATCTTCACATCAGGGTGAATCAGTAGCAATTCCACTGAGGTCACCAGGAGTGCTCTGGCAGGCAGCTCTCCCTGCCCTATGCAGGGTCAACCCTGAGCCAAACTCTTCCACAGGACCAGCCAGGGCCCATGCCCTGTGCCAGGTCACAGAATGGGTGTACATGGATGCAGGGCAAAGAAAACATAAACCTCTACCAACTTTCCCTGGCAAATAATCATAAAAGTGCTTGAACTCCAGTGTTGGAGGAAAGAATTAGGGGAAAAAGCCAGCACTAGAAAAAAACCCTACCAAAAAAGTGTGTGATACTGGCCAGGATAAGAGAGAACCAGGGCAACATATACTATTTTGTTACTTACTTTCCCACACACTGATGTCCGATGTGTAATTCTCTCCTATCATTTAGGTCACTGCTGGATTTAGCCCTATGGGTTTGAACAATTAATTATTTTCAGCTATAGAACTATTCCATTTTCGAAACAGGTTTGAACAGTAGATTAGTTCTAGATTTAATAATTTAACTACAGATCAGTAGTAGGTGTTTGTTCTATATTAAGATGGCATATCATTGAGCAGATATTACTTTTTAACGTTTCAATATATTTAATAATTTATAATACTACATTGTAAACTGGATGAATAACCATCACCTTGGAAAACTACAGCCAACACCTCCAAATTTAATCTCTTCTCCAAAAAGCCTTGTTCAGTCTTTTAAATGGTCAGCTACATGAAGAAAGGAAGGAATGTAACCACAAAAGACTAAGAAAAGAAAGCTGCTTCACTCTGTGAGCATAAGCTCTCAGGTTGCTTGACCTTAAGCAAATGCTATGCCTTGGTTTCTCCATCTCTACGTAACAGCAGTACCTAATTAATTGATTGCTATAAACATCATGCAGTTATTTGTAAGATGCTTTTCAGCAGACAACTTGAGGCAGGTATTTCAGACGACTTCCCAGAAAATCTCTTGAAATGACCCTTAAACTCAAAGAACTATGTGCTTAGGTATTCTGTTAAATCCAGATTCATCCCGTGCCTCAGTTTCCCCTACAGCTAAGTGCTGAAAATATGACCTCTCTACTTCACAGAAATCCAGGGAAAGCTGAGTCATTAACAATCACTAAGAAATTGCAAATCCTTGGGCAGAAAGTCTTGGAGAATGTCTTAAAATTAGATACTATGGATAACTGAGGCAGAAGAGGCCCAGAGCTCACACCATAAGAAGTTTTGGGGTTTATCATATCAGAACCAAAAAGATACTAAGTCAGTTTTGCACAGAGCAGCAGCATCTGGGAGCCATGGGAATGAGTTATGCTCCACTTTCAGAGGACAGAGAAGGGCTTTAGGCTGCTCCCTCCCATGCCATTTCACATTCACAGCGAGAAGGGCAGGCTGCTTCTGCTCTGCTGGAAACAGGGCACCACACAGATACTTGTTTTCCAAAAGGAAATGCAAGAGTAAGAAGAGGCGGATGGAAAAGAGATGAAGGAAGGGCATATTTTCAGTTTTCATAAAACTTTCAGAAGTGGCAAAATTACTTTCCAGAAAAGGAGAATACTGGAGATACATAAACTAAATGGGCTGCTCAAATGTCATATTTAAGTTCAACCAATCATACTATTAAGGGTCAGGAATGCTTAGTTTGGGTTACAGAAGTGTACAAGTGGCCAACTTCCTGCAGTGCTTAGGTGGGGACAAACTGAAATCAAGGCACTGGAGGTAACTTCTGATACAGAGTAGAGAAACTTGTCCTCCCTCTCGTTGTTGTTATGAGGTCTGAAAGGCTGCAGACAGAGGACTCATCATGGGAGAAACCACAGTGAACATTATGGAAATAAACTGGAAGCACAGTTAAAGGTTAGCACGTCTTTTTCTCTCCAGCTGCCATTGATATAAATGAAGCCCATTCTTGCACTGGCAAAGGGAAAGAAAAGATGAGTTAATGTCACCCTCCCTTCTCTAAATTCACAGATTTGATGACTAACAGGCTACCATATTTCACTAGGAAATAAGCCTGTTTTTTACTTAAAAGCCCCCAAAAGTATACAGAGAAAAACTAATCTTCGAGGTCAGAGGGTTGTTTTGACATTTAAGAAATATTAAAAAAGAATTTGGCTTTTAAATTTGTAAACCAGAACTACTTCCTGGACTGAGAGACAATCTGCCAAACTTCTAGCTGACCCCAGGCTCTTCAGAATAAGCTAGAATTATCAGATATATTGTGCTGTCTAGGTGCACATCTGATTTTAAAACAAAATTTTCATCAGCCTTAAAAGAACAGTTTCTGAGACCCTTCATAGAAATAACATACAGCCCTTGACACAACAACTGAAGAGGCTTTCTTTAATAACCGCGTTGGTGGAGTTTTTTGCTTACTGTTGGAGAATTCAATTGCTTAATATACACTAATAAAAAAAAAAATAAGAGAAATAGAAACAATACAGCACACAGAAACCAAAAACCTCCTTTTATTTTACACCAAGCCTTTGATCCTCCCACCAATCCTGTTGCAATACAAACCAATTTCATTTAATGTTACATCTGACGAGCCAGACTTCTGTGAGATTGCAAAACTCTGCTAAATCCCTGGGCAAACTGTAAATGGGCTGAGAGGAAGGTTCAGAAATTCACAAATAGCACATACATGCAGGTGGACCATGCAAACACAGGTAACACAACCTTGCTGTGCCAGCTTAACAAAACTTTGTGCATATATAGTATCAAAGGGTCATACTGTTGCTTAAGGTGTACCAGAGATTGCAATGCTTCTCCTTGCAGCCTCTTTCTCTCACACCCCATCCTGCCTACCTCCCTGGCTCTGCTTGAGCAAAGTGAGCTGTAAAATAGTAATGTTATTTTAAATAGAGGGGCTGTACTTTCTGCTTTGTCTCTTACACCAAAACAGCCAAACCAATTTTGCTGTTTCAATTAAGCAAGAGAAATGAAACTTTTGTGTTTTCACCATACTTTTTCTTTCAGTGACAAACCAGAAAACTTTTGCCAAAAGTGGCAACACCTTAAGATGCAGTCCTGCAAAGGCAGCTGAGCAGAAGAACAAAAACCTGATGGAGTGCAGTGGGAGCAAAGAGGATGCTGCAAAGATTCTGCTGCTTCCTAAATGCATCCCATATGCATCCATGCTATTTAAACGACGCCAATTCTTGTATAGACTATAACGGGAAATACTTTCTAAGACTGTTTATGAGATTTGTTTCTCCTACCCCTTTCAATCACAGTTGAAATGTAATTGTAACAAATATTCTGCTTGTTGGTTTTGGTCTTGGGATTTTTTAAGTTCTGTTCATAATAGTTAGCAGAAAAGCAGAGATTTTGCCAGCCTGCAATTCTGTTATACCAAACTGACCTGAGCATTACAGGATGTAACTTCTTCTCTGGGAACGGACTGATCTTCAACAGACTACCCAGCTTGCTGACTTCTGCCTTTCAGTAGTTTTTCTCCTCTTTTCTCTACCCAGTCATCTCAGCATATCATCCTCTAGCCAACAAATACTTAAAATTCATACAATCTGAAAGATGACTCAGAAAGCAAGAACTGATGAGCTCTGACAAAAAGATCCATGAACCTGGCATTTCCTGGTGCATAGGATATTCACATACAAGAAGGAGAGATATGCGTAACAACACTGCTCAGCATCTGAATTTTTTTAGGTACAAGACTCGCAAAACACTTCATAATAATGGAGAAGTTTTGGATCAGATAATTATTTGTGAAGCTGAGGAAGTGCTACTTTTAGCAAAATGAGAAGAGTGTCATTTCCTTCTAATGCCCAGTTAAAGGCTGGCTTAGGCTGTGATTCTGGTTTTGGCAGGAGTACAAGGACAGCTTCTTGTGAGAACCACTGCAACACTAGACAGCTCAAAGTGGAAATGATAAAGGGAAAACAAAACTGAGGCCCTTCATGAGTATAATGGTCAATACATACGGCACACAGCCTAAACTTTTGAAAAGCTGAGAAAAAACTGATGACACTTGCTTTTGCCAAAGGAATCTGTGGAGTTAGGTGCTCCTACCTGGCTAAATTCAAGTTTTTCCTTATGTAAATCCATAGTTTAGGTGCAGAGATTAAATCTAACCAAATCTAGGGTTACTGGAAAAGCGCCTACAAAGATTGCAATGTCTCATGATTACCATTTCTCAAGGAGGTCAGGTCAAATGTGTTGAGAAAACGAAATTATGTCCGACTGAAAATATCAATACCAAATTCTTAATCTGAGGTTGCTACTGGAAATCTGCATAATGCACAAGGCAGCACTGAATTTTGCTCCCAAAACTGGTGATTCTTCCAAGTTAAAAACAGGAAAGCCATGAAAGTCTGTTTAATTGGGAAAGTAAGACAATAACTCTGACAAAGAGTGGTCTTGTTAGGTTAGAAAAGCATTTCTACAAAAGCTCTGCTAATATCTGAACTTCAAGAAGAATGGTATTCTGGTGAGATAGGTCATAGTTGACACCACAAAGATGAAACTGAGGTGCAACAATAGGACACCAAGTGATTTCCCCACCATCAGGAGGCAGTTTTACAGCTGAGGTTAAAGCGAAAAATTCTTGTTCTCGATCTTGTTAGCAAACCACAAGCTCATATTGCTTTTACTACAAACAGATTTCCCTTCACCATACTGTACTTTTCTTTGTACTGACTGCTCAGTGTGACCATCCAAAAACACTCCTATTTGTGTTATTTTACACACACACCACCCTGAAAAAAAATTCAGTACGAAAGTAGAGCAGTTTCCTCCAATACAGTTCAACATCCAAACTAAGCAGCAGTAAAATTATATTTATTCAGTGACTGAGGTTTCAAACAGTAAAGTGATTGTTAGAGAGTTATAGACTGGACCATGCACTGAAAAAGACCCCAGAAGAGGCTTCTGGTGACAGCTCTCTCACCTTGACAATCTTTGAGAGCACAAGGGGAGGAGGAGGAGTGTACGCACACTTGAACTGGGGATGATATCTGAATACAGCCAAGCTCCACGATCACAGTAGCCAGGATTTGGCAGACTTTGCCTTTGGGAATGAAGTGTGGGGACAGAAAGAAGGGAGTCGGGTACCTGAGCCCAGCCCATGCATGCTCACCTACAAGCTGGGTGTGTCTGAAAGTCAGAGGGAGAGAGAAGCCAGGAGCTCCCTGATGCCAAGTGCGCTCCCACACTGCCAAGCTGAGCAATCTGAAGGCACGGGTGCTAAATGTGGTCTCCTCTTTTTGTGCAGGCTCTGGCAAACACTCTACCTTTCTCTATGTCTTTGTTTTCCTGCTTGAATATGTGGTACTCCAATGAAATATAAATATTAACATTTGATTAGCACTCAGCTACAAAGCTTAGTTCCTTAAAGTCTAGTACAGATCTTTGAAATCCTCGAAAAACTATATAAATAAGAATCCTTTTATTTTTATAGCATTACATTAATGACTGTACAGTGGAAGTTGATGAATTAAATCATCTCTGTCTATATTTGCTCATACCTTTGTGAAACTGTTACCTTTTCAGCTGCTATTTCTCATGCCTTGTCTCAATCCAGAAATGTCTTTTTTGGTAAAGTTTTGCAAAAACTCATTCAGCTGCTTTTGAGTCATCCAAGTATGCAAAAAAACAGTTTCCAGCTGTTAAGTTTTCCATAAGCCTTTTTTTCTCAAACATGCTTGTATAATTATAACACAGCTTTGTTTTAAAACATCAAACTTGACACGTACATAGTCCTGAAAGGGAAGTAGCAGCACTGACATGTTTGAAGCCATTTTGTTTTGAAATAGCATTTTTTTTTGCCATATTAAAATATCTTTATTTTCTTAAATATTCTTCCAGACACTGAGCTACACTTTTTCTAACTGTAGGCAATTGTGTAAATGACCAGTAAAAAGAGAGTATATAAAAAAGATACTATTCTTGCAATCTGTGACCGAGTTGTAGCAGGAGGACTAAGGGACAGATTTAATTATTGCATATTTGCATTTTGGTATAGAATGGAATCAAATCAGACTGGAGGTGATTTCTCACTTATATTCTGCCTAGACAGAAATTCTCTGACCTGATACCAAGCAGTGAAGAGTCAGCCATTTCACAGAATCACAGACTGGGTGGGTTGGAAGGGACCACAGTGGATCATCTGGTCCAAGCTCCCTGCTCAAGCAGGGTCATCCCAGAGCACATGGCACAGGATTGTGTCCAGACAGGTCTGGAATATCTCCAGTGAGGGAGGCACCACAACCTCTTTGGGCAACCTGTTCCAGTGCTCAATCACCTGCCCAGTAAAGAAGTTCTTCCCCATGTTCAGGTGGAACTTCCTGTGCATTTCTTCCCATTGCCTCTTCTCCCATTACTTGGCACCTCCAAGCAGAGCCTGGATCCATCCTCCTGACATCCTCCCTGCAGAAACTGCCAAACATTGGTGAGGTCCTCTCTCAGTTATCTCTTCTTGAGGCTAAACAGGTCCAGCTCCCTCAGCCTTCCCTAGGAGAGATGCTCCAATCCCTTAATCAACTTCATTGCCCTCTGCTGGACCAGCTCCAGGAGCTCCATGTCCCTCCTGTACTGAGGAGCCCAGAACTGGACACAGCACTGCAGATGTGCCTCATTAGGGCAGGGGGCAGCATCCCCTCCCTTGACCTGCTGGCAACACTCTTCCTGATGCACTCCAGGATACCACTGGCCTTCTTGGCCACAAGGGCACACTGCTGTTCTTACATACCTTTATAAGATTCCCTCTCAGTCATCTCTTCTCAAGGCTGAACAGGCCCAGCTCCCTCAACCTTTTGACATAAGAGGGATGTTTTAGTCCACTAATCATCTTTCAATCCCACTTCATTTAATCTGGAATATTTCAGGTTCTGATGTCTTAGCAAAATAAGTGTTGGTTTTGAGAATATTAATGATGGTTGAAACAGCAGCTGTAGTCTGAGGGATTATTGGATTACATGGGTTTCACTCTCAGAACTACTTTTTTATATGACAATATAAAGGCATATGCAGCTTTTGTGCCTTGCATGAACCACTGGCCTCAGCATGAACTCTTCTGTCGTACTAGAGGAATTCTTTCTAAAGATGAAAAAAATAAAGTCACCACTTGTGTAGGTTTGTATATGGGTCTCAACTGTGCTGATTTGTACAGTCAACATGAGATTCCATAGATGTTTCTTATTCAAAGTAAATAGTAGTATCTGCTGCTCCTGCCTTTCCTGGGACATATTCTCCTACCATGCAGGTGTGAGTCCACAGAAATGTCAGTGACATGACAGTGAATCTGAGAAGACAACCTGACTCATCTGGAAGCAAAAGATACAACTCTGGCAAATGTGTGTGTGCATGCATACACTCTTCCTTACCTTACACTATTTGTGCTTTTATCAGTACACCTATAAATCAGTTGCATATCCACTACTTGGAGAGGTTTTCTGAATGTGTCTCAAACCACATCAAACATACAATCGACGCTCAACAAACAAATGTCACTGAAAAACAATGACAGGGAAAAAACCTCAAGCAGTTCCTCTCCATTGCCCTGTCTTCTCTCTGTACTGTCTGTCTTGGAAAGCCCACAGCCAGGGGTCAGTAAGAGACCCTATTGTAAGCAAGTGGCAGAGGCAAGGTTGCTCTGGAAACCTTAACTCTAAATTTCCTGAGTTTAGGTAGATTAAAATCTCAGTCATCACAACCATTAGTGCACTTTTGTGTGCATGGTCCAGGCAAGCATACTGCTCTAAAGGAAAAGATACACTATTGGGTAAATAGGTGTCTGTGCACATTTTGGCAACTCTAAGCTACATCATTCAGTTCTAATTAATGCTACTGGATTTTGAAACCCACCAATATAACGACAAAGTGGAAAAATCCATAGAAAAAGTCCAAACAAACTCTTAAATTGTACTGTATGCTCTATTATTGTGAGTTTCAGTGTTGAGACAAAAGAAGAGTTTGCCATTTGCTAGTTGTTAATAATCAAGATCTGCCAGACACACTCTTTGAGGGCTCTGTCTGGACCAGGTAGATGCTGTGATACCCAAAGAGCTTCACACACAGAGAAAGAGTGTTCATGGACAATGATGCAGAGTTCTTAATTAAGATTTTCATTACTGATACATACATTAAAGTTTTTCTAATGCAAGTGCCCAAGCACTCTAATGTGCAGGTAGATGTCTCTGATTTTATCTCTAGAAACCCTTTTGCACATCATTGCAAACATTCACCAGCCAAGGCTCAAAATCAGCTCACCTGCCCTTTGCTATAATGACAATGAAAAATAAAAAAATGGTATTTTACTTGTCTGCCAGATGAGAACTTAGCTTTTTGCAGTCATGAGAATGAACAGGCTTCTGCAAAGCTGTACTACAGCATATTGAAACTGATTCTGATCTCACTTACACCTGTTTGATGTTGATGTAACATCAGGAGCTTCAATAGCATGACAGCAGCAAACACTGAAGGAAAAAATAATGGAAAAGACATGCAGGTAAATGGAAAATTGGATGAAACAAAACATGAGTTTGCCAAAGGTAGTTTGTAGTAGACTAACCAGATAACTTTCTTTGATAAGACAACTGATTATCCAGACAAAGGAAATGCAGTAAATTTAATTTATCAGTAGAGCATTTGATACAGTATCACAAGGGAAATTAGGAGTTTAGATCAAGATTTGCAAAAGGACTGTAAGGTGAGAAACTGCTTACCTGAAGGGGAGATTGAGCAGTGGTGAAGAAAGAATTACTGGGCAAGGTGAAGGTTGTGCTTCCACAATGGTTTAGTTAAATAAAATAGCGTTTTCTATCTAATAAGATTTGGGTGGAGCAGGTAGCATTTCTTTACAAGGCCACTCAAAGGGAGGGAGCATAGATTAGGAAGAACTGAGGTCATGCTTAACAGCTGTAAAAGGGTCAATCAACATCAATAAATTGCTCATGAACAATATTTAGTTCTCATTCACCTGTAATGTTTCAGTGTTATTTCTATGGTTCTGTTCTTTGGGAATTTCAGAAATGCTACAATTCTCTCAGCGGTTTACTTGTACAGTTTAATTAAGTATCTAGTTCAGTTTTGTGCTTTTAAAACATTTCTAGAACAGGATTCCCATTAATCTACAAAATCTGCTTGCTGAATGCCTTTGAATGCTGGACCCCGCCTTTGAAGAAAACGTTGCTGGAATAAGATGTGGAGGAGAAATACTTGGTGAACAGAAGCACTTACAAAGCCTTGCTTCTCCCAGAACACACAACGTGCTTTTCTTGATCTAGTCAGGCTATGATGCTTTTTGAGTTTCTGCAATAGGAAAAACTGGGCTGCTCACTTGCAGAGTGGCACAAGCCAGGATGGAAGGAAAGACGTTGCCACAGAAGTCACAGTAGAAAGCATCAATGTGAGATTAATTTGCAGGCTCCACAATAAAAGATCTGCCAAACTATCTTCGACAAGTTAAGAAAAATCAGGATTTTTGACAATCTTCCCCGAGGCATGTCTCAGTCCACAGGTATTTCAATGACTAAAACTGTTACCTTTCCATTAAAGTTCACTGGAAGAGAAGCTCCATTTTTGTTTCAGCCTTCTGTGGCAGAATTTAATGTCATGACTGAACTATGCTAAGCATGCACAGACATTCACACAAGAAACTTGCCCTAAACCCAAAAATGTAAAAGATTTTTTAAATGCAAAAATTGAAAAATAGTGTCTGAACCTTCATACTTCAGAGTTGGTTATATGTGGATCACACATAGTAGTTCTTCACAACCTTCAGTGCATACTGCAGAGAATCCAGGATGTTACACATTATTTTTTGTCTTTTATGTAAAAGTGGATTTACTGCAAAAAGTGAAAAGCAGTTAATGCCTCTACAGACATCCAGGATAAGCGAACATGGACAAATATGAAATTTAAATACACACCCAGATCCAAATGTTGCAACTGATTCTTGGTTTGGTGATTGGGTGAAGCACAAATAATTCTAAATTGCGTGCCATTTGAAGTTGGGATTTCAATTTTGTCCCTGAAAAATCAAGCTGTTTAGAGTATGCTTAAGAAGGTAAAACATTAGAAAACAGCATTCAGAAAACTGATACAGCTATTCTATTAAACTTAAAACTCAGTACAGTGGAATGGGAGAGAGCAAGATCTATTTAAATCCAAAAGCTTTTCGGTGCAAAATCTAGTATTTTGGGCATGCAAACATATGAAATGAAAATATTACCTGGGGGGCTGAATTTGTGAACCATAAGCAGCATGATATTATCCAAAATGATGGAAAGCTTCAGCAGTGAACAAGAACTTCAGAGGAAAGAACCATTATTTCTTAATATGCTGTGATCTTTTATGTCTAAGAGTTCCCATTCCCACCAAGAGGTAAAACAGCCTTCATGAAGCACAGCCTGCAGAACAATCACAAGTGTTTTGACATATGCACCTGTGTAATGGCACACGAATGAACTACATGGTGGATGATTTGCTTATTTTTTAAGTGGGAGTGGTGGAGAGGAAAAGGAGATGGAGGAGATACTCTTACAGGCTCAATTTCAATGGTGGCGTCTCACACACAGGACATTCAGCGTGGACATGGACATGTGGGCAGGTATTTAGACCTCCCTGAGTATTCACATCTCGGTGCCAGTTTCAACAGACAAATCTGTGATGTCTTAATCAAAAGGTGCCTTCTGGGAAGCTTCCTATTTCTGGATGGTGTGTTTTATAATAACCACTCCTCCAGCACAACTTGGTGTTGGCACCATTTTTACCTTATATCTGGTGTATAGATTTGATGGAGGCAGATGATGCTAAACAGCGTGCTAAAGTAGGGTGCATCAAAGAAGATTTCTGCATTAGGAGAATGACTCACAATAAATCTCAGAAAAGAAAAAGACCTTTGGTGATACAGCTGTAGAATAGCCATGTGCTTGCCAAAGCTGGAAGATAACTTACCATAAATACAAAGGGAATATCCTGAAAAACTCTGCCACACTCTGTAGTTGTTACCACTTTGCACAGTGATTTCCACCTAACAAATTGGTCTGTCTTAATATTTTGATGGTCAGTGTTCAAACTGCTGTAGGAAATGTTGCTACTGCTTCAGAAAGGTAGTCTTTTCCATCCAAATATATTAAATTATGCCAGTGTGGGGTAAACGTGTATTGAACAACTCCATTTTCTCTCTGTCTCCTTCTTTTTTCTAGTTAAATCTAAAATATTATGCTCCTACAACTGTCTAGTTAAGGTCCATTTTTTTTCTGTCGTACTCCAGAATATTTCAAAACAAGCTAGCACGCAGTCCATTATATTACACTAAGTAAATGAAAAATAACTCAGAACAAAGAGATTGAGAGTATGCATTATGGCAGAAAGGTGTGACATTTTCAGCTGTCATGCTGGCCAATCTTAAATTCAATCTCATCCAGCACCAGTGGATATACTGTAGGTATTGCAATTAGAAAGCAGGTTGAACACATTCCTCTATTGTAATCCACACATCAACTTCACAGCTATGTGCAGCCTTCATTACTTGCTAAACAATTTGAATGTCAACACTTAAACTAATGCTTGAATGGAAAACTGGGACCAAATTTTTCCCTTTTTTGTAAATCTGGCTATGTCTTGGGTTTTCTAGATATTGGGTCTATTTTTATGCAGCAGTTTTAAAACAAACCCAGGAACTTTGTCAGATTTGTTTTAAATAATGAGGGGTTTTTAATTCACGTACATCTATTGCTTAAATCTATTTGATGGCTATGTCTTCAGATAAAGATTAAAGCTTAAAATTGTGGCACTTGCTCAAGAACTTTTATCCCAAGGTGTACTCTCAGCTATACAGTTTCATTTCTATAAACACATCAGAGTGGAATTTCAGCTCTGCTGCCATTTTGAGGCTGTTTCACCATTTCTCACATTTGCCTCTGCCCATGTTGCTTTCTTTTTTGGATCATTCCCTTCCTTCAGGAGACACATAATAGCTGGGGAAAAAATATTACTTTCCTGTCTCAGATTGCTATTTAGGTGACCATCCCCTTCCTAAATCTCCTTAATTTCAGAAGCAGATCAACTGATTCTTCTGGATAATTTGCATGTCTATTTATTAGATTAATTATGGTAATTCTTGAAAAATGCTAAGTCTTGAAAGCTGTTGTAAACATACAGCTTATTACATGTAGACTTTTTTGGCATTTTTCAAATGTTAATTTCTGATTCATGAAGAAGCTTGACCTGGAGGTTGTTACCTTCTTCTCAAGTAAGGGAGAACTTCGTAAGAAACCTGAGAAGAGAAAAGAGGCCTCCTCCCTGTTCCTGATGTAGCAATCACTGATGTTGTTCCTCATCTGCAAAACATCACTAAGCACAGAACCAGATAAAGGGATTCAGAGGGTGCTAATCAGTTGCTATTTCATGATAATGGTTCAGAGTGGTAACAGATGACAGTTTGGTGGTGAACAAGTACCAAAGCAGGGACATACACATAGACATCGAAGATTATTTGAGCATCATCACGTCTGATAAAGTGGGTATTCTCAGAAACTGGCTACTGGCAGGCTGGAATACTACTGTGTGTCTTTTGACATACAAATCACTCACCATATGATGGATGGTTCTCATAACTATGATGAGATCAGTAAGATGCCTCTCAGCTTCCCTTAGGTCATCATTACTTGACTAAATACGCCTTCATGAAGTTGGGGAATAAATGGCACTTTTTTGCACCTTTTCTTTTCTTTTTTCTTTTCTTCTTTTTCTTTTCTTCTTTTTTTTTTTTTTTTTTTCTCCCTTTCTTAAACTAGGATGTCATGTAACAAGAATTAGAATCAGTGCCCTACCTGATAGGAAAGATGCTGGAGCTCAGAACAACCTGGTTACATCAGAAAACTATTTAAACAGAATGGACAGATCCACAGAATTAGATTAACATGTCCTGCAACCTCCTTGTATGTGGATGATTTTGGTGCCCTTCTGATTTGCACTTACCAAGGCTAACAGCAGATAACTTTTCAATACTGTATGGGTTCCATCTGAACAGACAGTGCTCTGGAAGTAAAAGTGTCCTGCTGTAGCTATTTATCCTAGTGTAGCTATCTCTCCTACTGTAAAGCACCTTAGGAATGCTGATACTGCTACAGGCTGTTGAGATTATGATTAAAAGGCTCCAGACTGGTTGGAAGACTTTTTCCACGAAAAGAATGATTTTGACAAAAAATACACCTGTGTCTCTCAAAGTCCTGAAGACATTCAGCTGGAGCAGAGATTAACTGTATCCCTCTTAAGTAGGAATATAGTCTGGGGAAGAGATCTATGAAATCTTTCCACCTTCAAAATCCTGACGCCATATAATTAGGCAGGCATGAGAGTAACATCTGGAGGAAGATGAAGACTGAATCATGAGCAACTTGTGGGTAGGGATATGAAAAGAGAGCCCAGTGCTGGACGCTGAGACAGAAGGCAGAACAAATCAGTTATCTCTAGATCAGAAACATGCTTGACAGGTACCATTAACAGCTTCTAATGTAAAGATGTCCCATTTATACTTTTTTTGTTACCAAAAAGATCCCAGACTATCAATGGCCCGAAGGACCTGCCTATTAGTGAGAAAGGAGAGAGCCAGTATGGCACAAGACATGCCTGAAATAGCGTAGGGCTCCTATGGAGCTTGCTAATTTAGGAATGCAGGAGCACCAAGGAGCCCCTCTTGGCTGTGGAATAAGCCTGACTTAGAGAAGCAAGAGAGCATGTGATTGTAGTCCTACATGTCAAGAAAGAAAGGCAGACAGATGCAAAACAACTAATGCAACGGTCACACAGCAAAGCACTGTCAAAGAGGGATTTCAGCTTCAGGTTTACACACGCCTACCTATCATGAAGCCATCTTGCTGTTTCCACCTAAACTGCCTTGTCCCGCAGAGGTAAAACAATGTTAAACTGGTGCCTTTGAATGCTGAAGGCACACGGTATCTGCCACATATAAATGGTTTCGCCACTGCTGCGGGAAGTGTTAAAACAAGCGGTGTTAACGCTTCCTGTCCCTGAGTATCATTATTGCTTTTTATTGATATTATGAAGTTCTGCAACAAAAGTAATAGGATTTGTCAGGGGCCATTATAAACTGCCCCTGCTGGATAAATACATAATACATGATGGCAAAGGTCCGATGGGCCTTTAATCAATTGCCTTTCTGAGTCAAATAAATGTCACATTAGACATAAGCCATGTTGCATTCTGTGGGTGCCTCTGCTCCCCTCATCTTGCAGGCCTGACACTGCCACGGGCAGCTATGGACACGCATAGGCTCTTACTTATTTGTAGCAAATATATCAGAGCAAAACTGGAACAGCATGTTGTAAATTACAGATTTGGGACATCTGATAATGAAAGGCAAAGGAGAAGGGAGAGAAATATGGGGACACCATAGGCATGATAGGTCAGCTCAAATACATCTCCTTGGGAGCTGGCATTGTCATACCACCTTTTGCAGCCACTGGAGCAAATGTCATCTTTCTACCCACAGGGCGAGGGAGAAGGCACTGTGCCATTTCTTTCAGCACTGCAAAAGTAGTGGGTCAACTTTAAATGTTAAAGTCACATATTTTAAGTCTAGTATCAGGAACAGAAAGCTTTTTCATTGTTTCAGCAAGCACATTGAAAAAACTATGAACATGCATTTGCACTTTAGCATGCCTTTAAAGAAATTCCAATAATCAAAACACAACTCGAACATAAATTTACAGATTTGCAGGTTTAATTTGTCTCCCAGATATGAAAGAGCTATTTTTCTTACAGTGTTGTTTTTTTTTTTTTGAATTCCAAGCAGCACTTTAACAGTCATCTACTTTTCTCTCTGAACAGGTAGGAGATATGAATCTAAATTGAAAAGCTCAGATTTAAAGTAACATGAAGTCTAGGTATATTTGGACATGGAGATCTAAAGTTAAATTTAAAAGGCCTCATTATTTTTGGCATTCACTAAACAGCTTCATCTTGGACATCCCAAAACAGTGGCTTAAAATACTGGTGGACATTTGGAAAACTTTGGTCTGTCTTTACTTAACTATAGTAAATATTATGAAGTGGTAGTGCTATATTTCCCTTTATAGTTCAACAAGAAGAATCATTGTTTCAAAAGCACTAGATTTCACTGCCAATATGTATGAAGGAATCCCAGAAAAATGTGCGTTTTTGTTCCAAATGCGCAAAACCATCATGTGTCAGAACCTGACAAAATTAAAACTCAAATGATAACAAACACTCCCAAAAGCTCCATCCCTTATTCTCCCCAAAAAGGGAAAAAACCCCCAAACTTAAACCGTGAAAACATTAATTCTTCCTGTTCTGGGTCTTGAAAACACAATTATCTGGATAAACATAGCATTTTCTTCAGTTAAAAAAGGTCAGTGAATCACCAGCCTACATAGCAGCAGCCAAACTCAAGTGAATGCAACAAGGTGAGAAAAGAACCCTGCATAATATTCTCCAAAGAAACCACGCACAGATTTTTAATCCTGATACTGTTGGATGTCAATGAGAATACAGCCCATTTAATTTTGTCAGACAAGAAAAGCAGGTCAGAGAGCAGCCAGGACTGGGTAAGGAAGGGTCCCATACCACAGGATCAAACTTCAGCAAGAACAGGTTGCAATGCTGGTTGCCTGTTTTCTGTACTTGTTCTGCACTTGCACAGCATGGAATACTTTATATTTCATTCTGAATTAGAGCACAACAGCATAATGTCCACCAGAACTTGTATATCCCCACACATAAACAGAAATCTTCCATATTGTCATCTAGAAATGCACATATAAATGCCAGATCAATCACACAATGTCATTGAACTAAAATCTCGAGTCCCATAAGATGATGCTGAATTAAAATACTGAAATGCATTTGAATAAAAATTCACTGTTGAGTCCTGTGGCCATGGGAAGTAACAGAGGCCCCAGGCTGACTTTGATGGAACTTGAAGAAAAAGCACAACTCATATCAATGAAAAGTATAAAATGTTATAAATACTTACACAAGAGACAAGGAAAGGTTCCTTCAGAGAAAGGCCACAAACTGATTGTGAGTGATCTGAGAAGAAAAGACAGAAAGAAAAAAAGAAATCAAATTGATAATAAACACACTGAATAATATCAATGTAACAATATAAAACACGTATCAAGGAGACTTACAGATGGTAGCAATTCCCACAGCAGAGGAAAACAAAATGTTTTAAATTCACAAACAACATAGATCTTGAAAGTTTTGAAAACTAACTGACCCCAGAACTACGTAGCTGAGAAAACTGGTAATGGTTGAGGAACCTTTCAGTCCTGGGATGATTCCAAGCCAGCAGAGACTAAATATCCTCTGGTGGCTGTTCAACAGTCTCCGTGAAATAGGCTTGTGGCTCCTATGGACAAATGCTCTTATCACAAAAACACTGCCAGATTTGAACGGCATCTTTCTTAGCAGTCATGCCAGATGATACAGGACTCTGAAACAGAACTTGCCTTCTTGATCCTGACCTTCACAGAAGAGGGGTTAGGCTTATTATTAGGGCTGAGAATGCTTTCATTACAGCTGATAGCTGCACAGAAAAATTGTGTTGTCTTAGTTCCTTCTGTCAACACAGTATTTCTTGGACTTGATTGATTTGCTACCCTGAGACCCCTGAGAAAAAAATGACTGCATGAAAGTGGAATGGCTAAAGGTTTGCAAACTTCTGGTAGACTACAGGTCTACTATGGAGTATCTAAGCTTTATTGCCAACATATTTATTTCCATATTTATTTCCAAAACATATTAACCTGGGATGAAGCAATAAACAAAATTAATCAAAGCCTGATGCTCTGAATTGTAACAAGACACACTCCTGTTGGACACAGAAAACAAAGGCAGATGCTCCCCAAATGTTCAAAGCTACAAATCAGTCCTGTCTCCCCTTCCCTTTGCCAAACTGAAAAAAATTGGGTAGTCAGGCCAGAAAGTGCTCTCCAGAAGATTGTTACCAGGGGACCGCAAGCATAGTGGAAAACGACCACGAGATCCATGTAGTGTATTCCGGTACTTAAGACACAGCCTTCAACTTCTGTTTCCAGTCTACTTACAGGGAGAGATTAGCTCTTCCATTCCTCAAAGCAATTAAAAAACTCAGAAAAATATAAACCTGAGTTGTGAGAGTGAAGGAAAAGAGAGGAGATGTCGCAGGAGAGCGAGAGGGAAGGCAGGCAGAAAATCTGTTCAGAGTTGTAGCTACTATTTGTGGGAATTATGGTCCTGGTAGAGGTGAGTGTGAGAGAAAGCATGTGTACAAATTTAGTGGTTGGTTTGCAAGGGAAGTGGAGAAAACAAAGCAAAGAGCAGAGACAATCACAAAAACTGCAGGGCAGGAACCAAGATAGCAAGATAGAACCATTAGCCTCCTTTGGACAGGCCACCCTGAGAGGCCCTTTCAATAGCAAATTTTTCTTTAAAGGAGCTGACTGCTCACACATGCAAGGAAGATTTGCATGAGAAAGAGGACAGGATGGATTCTGCCCAGACTGAAAAGCTGAAATGAAATAAAACAAAAGGAAGGTCAAGATCAAGCTGGTGGAGAGAAGGTCACTATCCTGCTTTCAGAAATCTATTATTCTAATGAACTGTAACAGGGAAGTTCTCCTGGTGGAGAAAATCTTCTTTCCAAAGTACATACTCCTTATCTTCCTTTTACATTTCTCCTGAAGACTTAACCATGGAACTTTACGGACTTATCTAGTAGATGATAGTGAAGGACTCTTAGGGGCTGGTAGTTGGGTAGTATTTCTTTCAGAATTTTGGGCAAATATGATAGTGATCTGCAAACCAGGGAAGAACCTGAGACAAGAGGTCTGAGCCAAAAAATGTGAATGGAGTCCCAGAATTAAAAAAAAAAAAAAAAAAAAAAAGGAAAAAAGTGGGAGGCATCCAGTATGGAAAAAAAAAAACACAGAATGGAAAATTTTAGGCTGAGGTTAGAGTTTGGCTCTGTTATAAGCAACATAAAACAAGGTCTCTTAAGGGAAAGCATCAAGCAATTTTGACAACATGGATACTGAAGAGTTCTACAAATTATGGCCTGAGATTCTGGACGTGCTGAGTAATGACTTACATCAATATTACCATCAAATTTGCTCTAAGAAGTGAACATGTTTGTCTTCCCTAATTAAAACTGTAGGGTAATTTTAGACAGGCACAATATACTAGAAGCTGCAAACTAGAATCCAGCAAAATCACCATAACTGAAACACAGTGCTTTTTTAAATGACTGCAGTTGGTCTGGACACTTGATTACCAGTTTTGTTCAAAAGAAAATATATGAAAACAAAACCTTCCCTGTAAAGTACTGGAAAAACAAGATTTGTCTGAGGAAGCTATGATTCATTCCAGGTTAGATAACTTCAGAACATGTATGCGGGAGAGAAATGGGCCAAATCCTGTTCTCACTGCCCTGTGCGATCATGCTGACTTAATTGAAACCATGAGCAGAACCTGAACCATTAAAATGCTGGGGTGAAACTTTTTATCATACGGCACTCTTGGTCACTAGAGACATTTAACCTAATTACATTAGAGTAACACACTAGATTTCCTCAAGATACAGTATTATGTAATGACCTAAGAAAATGAAGCTGAAGAAAGCTGTTTTCCCCGTGTCTCTATGTTATAAACAGAATAGTTACCTGTCTCTATTTATATCGCTTGTTTTCAGCCCAGTATGTCTCTGTTTGTTGGGATGGACAAATGGAATCCACTGATCTTTTTTTTACTCGAATTCCTAGTGTTAATTAATCATTATTACTTGGAAAATGTTTTGGCCACTGAACAGAATAGCCAAGGGCTAATCTCAAATCTGTCCTTGCTTCATTGTGGTCAGATTCTGTTCCCCTTTTCTTTCTTTGCTACATGAATAAATTCCATTTAACTCACAAAACCTACGAGACAAGCAAGATCTAAATGTTAAGGCTGATTAGGAATCTAGCTCCCCCTGCGTTTAATGAGAATAAGGTTCCTAAACACTGAAAAATTTCTATTTATGGAGAGTTAAGATGGTGAACACCAGTGGTATGAGTTACATTATATAACCTGATAACAGATTTATGAGGCTAACTACAATCTTCAGAAGTGACTGAAGCATTCATGTTGAAGTCCATTGGAAGTCAGTAAAATTTTGGCTGCAAACCATGCTGAAATATATTACCTTTGTTAGCTTAAGCATTGCTTCCTTTCTACAAAGCTAACATCTTAGGTGCCAAAGTCATTTGTGCAATTGGCATTCAGTTTCTTCGAACACTTTATTCACTAAATGGTTTGAGTTAACCTGCTTCAAGTGCCTTCTTAGCATTAAATTGGGACAGCAATTCTGCTCCATTTTTGCAAAGTGATTTAGGATCTCTCTGATGTAATGCACTACACCAAGGTGAGCAGTGTTAGTCCTTTAGCCCCAGACTGGGAAGAAGCAGGCTTGAAGGACTGACAACAAATTCAGATAATCCTTAAATGACTGTTCTTGCCTCAAAGAGTTTTTCGTCCTTTACTGATACAGAACCAGTGAGGGGCACAGCTTTATCATACAAAATGTACTCGGTGAATTGTATCTAAGAAGCAGTCTTGTCCCTCCTCCCCTTCTCAGTGCACTACACCTGCTCAGTATCAAAACTAAAATTCACTTCCAGTGGAAGATAAAGAAAATCATTTACTAGAGAATTCCTCAGTTCAAAGGGGGCCAAATGGAGCTAGTGTCATGCTGGGAGGAAAGAGCAGACTCAGCTGAAATTCAGGGGAGCATTTTAAATTCTCTGAGGGGGCAAAGAGGCTGCACTGCATCTCTGACACAGCAGAGACAGATTACAGCAGAATTAAATTGAGGATTTTAGTGGATATAATTGTTGTTTTTATATATTAATGAAGAACAATAATACATGATTCTAAACTGAATACCAGGTTTGACATTTAATCTGAGTGCTTATACCATCCATAAATGTTCATAAACGTCACAAGACCTCTACCCTTTGATTGAATTACAATCTAGCATGCAATTTAGGAAACACGGATTAATCTACATAGATTTATATTTCTGCAGGTTACACAGTTATTTGTTGATTTATACCCTTTCCCCATAAGTGTCCTTTCCATCGAGAATCCAGGAACATACATGCAAATCTTTAATAGGAGAGCAGCTCAAAAGCCAGTGACTAGCAGCAGATGGAAGCTTGGTTCAGTGAAATCTATACTAATTATCATCTGCTTTTTGAAGTCACCTCTGCTAATGGCCAGCAAAATCTTAGTCGCTGTGATATCTTCTATTACCTTCACATTACTTGTTACTACAGCCAGCAATCACCTAACATGTTTCTTGGCAATGCTGTGCAATTAAATCGCCTTTCAATCAGCTTGCTGAGGAATCCAGAGATGGAAACTACTTTAATATTAGGAGTTAATTAACAGAATGCAGAGGAAGGCAGTCAAATGTTATGTTAGCATACCAGAAATATGACAACACCTTAGCCACAGATGTCACATGCGAGGTAAGGGGCCACATCAGGAAAAGCAACACGGCAATGTAGAGAAGAAAATTACCTGCAAGTTCTCCCTTTTTTTTTTTTTACTGTGGTCATACTACTTGAAGTGACCACCTCCTTTAGCAGTCAAAATATTTGGAATTTCAGTGACCTGTATTAACAGGCTGCACTGCACAATGGTGTCTACTTGGGGACTGATAATGACACCAGCTCAAGCAGTGTGTCACAGCACCCAAATGGTCCAAAAGGCCCATCACAGAAAAAGCAGTTCAGCAGATCTTGACCCACAGAGAGGCCCAACCCTGCTGCTTTTGAAAGCAAGTAAGTCTTTGCAAAGGGCTAACAGGGCACATCCCTTTTCTTCCTCTGCATCTTCACCTCTGTGTGCCTAGCAGAAGAAGAAGCTCCACAGCCCAGCCCTTGTGCTCGTGGGCTCACTCATTCATACAAGTCTGAGGAGAAGGGCTGGCTACTCTATTTAATAAGACAGGAAATGAACATCACTCAGTTGAGATACTGTTTGGAAAGAAATGAACTGAGGAGATGGGTTTACAACTGTCAGCTTACTGCAGGGAGGGAGAAAGCTCACATGGGAGAGGACACTGCAAGTACAGCTTGAAAGCCAGTTATGTGGCCATGTATAGACCCTTAGTCTGCAATACGGAGAACCAAAAAAAAAGATCTTTAGGAAATGACAAGGCATTTTTCTACGTACATTAGAATTAACATATTCCTGTATACATTGGCACACATATATGTATTTTTGTTATGTATCATGAAAGAATTTGGAAAGAATTCTACTCAACCAGAGGCGCACATGCTCTTTTAATGAAGTAAACAGCCAAATTGTGGTTCCGTAAAGAATTGCTGTTTACTGTAACACGTACTATAAAGGAATTATGACATAGCTCAAGCTTATAGTTTCTTTCACTAGTGAATTTAATGTCACTAGTGTATTTAATATAATTGTTAAATTTGGGCTGCAAAGTGTAGTAAAAGGAGACTTTTAAGTTTTTTTTTTTTTAATAATGGTTAAAATTTTAGCCTTGTCTTTTTCACATTGAGAAATATGTACTGGGAAAAGTAGACTTCGAATGAGCATTACACATGCGCACACACACAAAAAGGCTTTTATAAACCAGAAAACTTCATGGACCCACAACTAGAAGATACAAAAGAAAAGTCTTGATGGAATTGATTTTTCAGCACACACTGCTGGCCAGGAAGGCTGGGTAATATTATGTTTTGATAAGATAAATTAAATGCAATCCAAATTTGGACTTTCATGTATATGTAACCTAATTCAAAAAGATATCAAGCTGACTCATTCCACAGGTAACCCAGCTCAAGAGAAGTCCTAACAGCTATCCCCAGTGAAAACAATGAGACAGATGAAACAAGAACAGTAATCTCTTGCATCTGCAAACTGAACTCTAATTATTATCCATTGAAGGTCTCTTGCTCCCCAAGAACTTCAGCCAAGAGAAGTCTCTATACAAAGCACCTCTGAGGAAAATATCTTTAAAAGAAGAGCAAGAGAGTTCTCTGGAATCAACAGCACATCTTCAGCAGCAGTTGCTTTAAGGGGCTCAGGGTGAGGGCAACACTTGCAAAATGTGAGGAAGATGGAGGGTTAAATAAATTCTTGTTTTGTTATGTAAATGTAGCATTTTGAGCATGCATCTTGACTTAAAAGATGGCTTAGAATAGTACTACTTTTATCTTTCTGTAACTCTAACCACTGACTACCTCTTTGAGGGATTTGTTACCATAAGTGAAACCAGGGCATTTTGTTGGCAGGTGCTTGGCCAGCGCAGCCTCACACAGTTTAGCCCACTGGCAGCAGGAGCCTGCCCAGCACCACCTCCCAGTGCCACAGCACTGCCCTGTTCCTGCTGCCCACCACCACCCTGGAGTGCTGCATGGACAAGGAGGTCACTGCTAGGGGACTAATTCTGGGAAACAGAATAATTGGGAAGGGGTGGCCACTGCCAAAATAACTCACAGCATCCACTTCTGACTGCCCAGGGGGCTTGTGCTGTAGGCCAGCTTCACTGCCCTGGTGGCAGCTGCTGCCTGCTCCTGTCTGTAATCTTTCCAAGGCTCCTGATGCCCTTCTCCCTCGTTGTGGGGCTATGTGTGCTCCCATCAAGAGACTGTGAAGGAGTAAAGATGGCACTGGAAAAATGTTGGTTGCATTGAGACTGGGATGTTTCCACCCAGCATACAGCCTGCTCCCTGTTCACTCTTGGAAAGGAGAGAAAAGAGAAGTCAGCTGTTGATCAGATGAGTTGTCTTTGTGGTCCAGAAGCAATCTGGGCATTTCCATTTTATAAAATACTTTGTGTTGGTTACTCTTGGCATTTAGAACTCAGCTTTGAAACCTTAAATAGAAGACAATGGAAAACATATCTATCTAAATATACAAGGATATATACCTAAAGGTTCTGCTGCCTTTCACGATCAGAGCTTAAAAATTATATCTCGGCTCTGATTATACCTGTTGATGAATTTTCTGCTCTGAGGGAGTGTGGCTGAAGTGGCAGCTCATAAGTTGGATCTGTTGTCTTACACCATAGCCACATCAAGTCATACTCTCCTTATTGCAAGGTGGATAAGCAATGAAGCATCTTTGCTTCTCTGCTTGGAGGTTTGCAGTCCTAGTGCATGCTCCATGTTCCCTGCACCCTCACAAGTACTTGTCCTGAATTCTGCCATTCCAAAACTGGACTGCACAGCATGAGAAAATACAATCAAATAATACTGAATTATTTAGGTAGATGACACTTGAGTAACCAAAATGTTAAACTGAGAAAGTAAGGTACTAAGAACTAAATGCATCTTTATTAATAATAGCAATTAGTGAAGTTACTATTAATAAGGAGATAATTGCTATAAAATCTAGTGATACATACAAATAGGCTACTAATGTGAGGAAGTGACCCTGAAAAAGTTACTGGTTGGGAGCTTTCTATTGCTAATTGTTATTTGCTTTCTGGGTATTAATGTTCCTCCATCATTATCTGATAAATCTAGTGGTGTTTTGATCACTTCTCTAAATGGTGTCTTTGGATCATATGTGGTCCCAAGAGCCATGACACTCCACTGTACGTAATTTATTTCCACAGTGAGACGTGCTGACTCTCCATAATATTTCTTTCATTTTAACATCTGACTAACATTCAATTTGGGACATAAGTACTCTGATATATCATTTTCCCCTGATGGCACTGCAGAGCAGAACTGAAGGGCACTGGCTGAATGTACGAGTACTGCAATGCTTGGAGAACAGGTTGGGCTGGAGTGGGGAACACTGCTAATCCTGAGCTGCAAGGGGGCTGGAAGGCTGTGCAGGGATGTTGGGGTCTGCATCATCCATGGCTGCTGGGGGGCAGAGGGTATGAGCAGAGCTCTGTCAAACCTCAGGCTGAGGCTATACTGGACTTTAAAAATCCAGTTTACTCTCTTTGGAGAGAGCTGTATGATTTAGGACTTGACTATGAGAGTGTTTGTTAAATCAGGAGCAAAGTGGCTGCAAGATCATTATGGAAAAGTGTGAGTATGTCAGATCCATCACCACAATCATCTGAAGAAACTGTCAGGATGTTTTCTTGACTGCCTATCCATAAAGAAATCACAACCTGACTCTCTGAAGACCTATAGGAAAACCCTAACCTGACAGATCCCATAGACAAGAGCAGCAAATCCTTGAAAAATAAGAGAGCATATGGCTTGTACTACATCTTTTAAAATTTGTACTGCTTTGAACATGAGCTGTGTTCTTGTGAGAGTACACAACCCTTGGAACAAGACGAAAAGCATTACAGAAGGATTTCACTTGCCTTTAACCCCTGCAGACACACTGAAGTCACTGGGGTCATGCAACGGTACGCAGTGTTAAGCCCTCGGCATCTACAAAGACAGGTTAAGTATGTGTTTCTTCCGAGTTTTCCAGAAGGAGAACCAACTGTTTTTTTTCCTACAAGGCCATAATCAATACTTTGGAATTTATCTTTCCCCTGTTTTTTCTCACTTTATGCCTATTAAAATAAATCAAAACTACCTTATAAATCTCCACTAAAATGGCTTCTGGGAACAATACTCTCCATTTCATATTTGGTATGAGAACACCATATTTTGTAGCATGCTGTTAATTCTGTGATGCATGCCCTGAAAACTGAGTTTCAGGGCGACTAAACTTTTCATTGCTCTTTTATATGGGAATGAGTGGCTGAAGTGTCAAGAATGCAGTCTCTTACCAATGAATCTGATCCCTCTTATTACCAAACATGATGTTGTTTTATAGGAACCTGTTCCTAATTCTAAGTTTTAATGCCAATATATCCAAACTGCCTTCCCTCTTGAATTCTTGTTAATTAGTTTAACTTTGATATGCCTCCCTCACTCAACCTCACCACCAAGGTGATGCTGCAGGAAGGGAGTTTAAGCTGTGCAACAGCAGAGTAGCTTAGATGGCATTTTTCACCAATTCTTCTATCTTAACTGGAGTATCCATTTGATAATATAGATCTCTATACGAGACAGCGTAGTTGACTGAATCAAATCATTGCAAGATGTAATTGAAAGGAAAAGGCAAAAGAAGCCATAGTGGAAGTACCTAGCACCTTCTCTAGTAGGATTTAGCTTAGAAATGACTCTCTTGTTCCAGTCCTGAACTTCCTCTCCTGAAAAATCAAAACATCTCGGGCTATTCTCAACCTGGTAATTTCCTTTGCTGACCCAGTCAACAAGTAGAAATAATACTTATAACTGAATTGTGGGATATGTTTCATGAAAGTCTGAACTATTTATAGGATTTTCCAAACTTCCCAGTTTTCCCTAACACAGTACAGTTTATCCATATCTATACAGCTCATCTAGAGAGCAACTAGCATGCCTTAAAGTTGTAGAGTTCCATATACATAGTCTCAGGAGCTTTATTTGTAAATAAACCCCAACAAATCCTCAACCAGCTGAACATCACCTTTTACTTTATAGGGATAATTCTCCTTATTCCTAATTTATGGCATGAAAAAAGGAAAGAAGAAAAAGCTAAACTGATCTCGAAGCTGATCAATACTAAGGCAGAACTACGAAATGAACTCACATCTTTTGATGCCCACTTTAGAGCCTGTATCACATCAAATGAGAAGAAAAATCCTCACAGAAACCTGAAAAGCCACCTGCATGCTCCTTTCTGTGAAAAAAATCCCTTTGATTGCTGAAGCCAAACCAAACAGCAGACACAAAGATTTTACAAAGTCTCTTAGTGGTGAGTCATAGTTTATGCTACTTATCAGCTTTCCTGCAAAGCTAAGTGTCCATTTCACAAAGACAAAACCAAAACCAAACAACTCCAAGAACTCATCCAAACTCAGTTTACATAGTTCACTGCATCCATTCAATTCAGAAACATAAACCCCTCTTTAAGGGCTGGATTTGAATATAATCATTATACAATTTTCCCAGTTATCTAAAAATGCAACAACTTACAATGACCAAAAAGAAGTGAATTGGTTTAAGAAGCAGCACAATGAACTGGCTTTATAGTCTAAGAACACGTCACAACTTTAGATGGACCCTGTCTCATAAGTGATTGCAGAGTTATACTCAGGGTTAGTTTGGGAGACTGTTGGTGAGGGAGGAAAGACTCAGATCCAATGGATACTGTATAGCATGAGAGCAATGATACCTTTATTTTGCCACCCATTGTTTTCATACGAACGTGAATCAGAGAGATAAACTGTGCCAATTTCTTCATAGCTGACTTGTTACAGGATATTGCTTGAGTCTTCACTAATGACTCCTTGAGGTTGGATATTACTGTGATTAGGAGTTGGGAGGATAGAGGTCTGAGACCTTTCAAAGGAAATATTTTGTTCAGAACTGTTACAAGAAAATAAAGTCAGCATTACAGTAACTTTAACAACCCAACCAGGATAATGGTCTGCTCATGTAGACAGTGCTTTTGCTGTTTTAAATGAGGGAGATAAAGTTCATGTAAGATGGGAAGCTGAGATATCCAGCTATTCAGTCTGGGCAGTTAGAAAGCTGTCAGTTTGAGAAATATGAGTATCTGTGGAAATACCCTGGACAAGGAAGGAAGGTGAAGTTATTAGCAGTTGCAAAAAAAAAAACCAACCCAACCCCAAAACCAAAAAACCAAACCAAACAACCAAAAAAACCTCCAAAAACCCCCAACCCCCTCCCCCTCCCTCACTTTAAAATTTACTTTTTGTTTGTGGCACAGATAAATGAATTAATGAATCTGAGATTCTTCTATACCCTTGGAAGCCTACTGAGATAGATTTTGGTTTTATGCTAAAGCAGGCTGTAGGCAATGCTATTGTGCACTGACAATCATCCCAGAAAGTCTGGTGGTGGCTGTGCTCATCACCAAGGTTGGCATGAAAAGGTCTACTGGCTTTACTGAGAGTGAAATGCAGAAGTAGCTCTGCACCATGTTCATTTGTAGCAAAGGCAGATTAAAAGCATTCCCTGAAGACAAATACAGGTTTTGTGGGATCTGATTCCCCTCCAGGCTCCTATCTGCTTTAGCCACAAAATCTTAGTTTTGTTATTGCCAAAAACTGACATTAAAATAACTCATTTCCTTAGAAAGTATGATGTGAGGGAATGTATTTCAAAACAATGCACCCTTTTCTTTCATTATCAGCTCTATCATTTATCAGCTCCAGCTTTAATCACCAGCATCTAGCACTTGCTAGTATGGCAGGATCAGAACCAGCAGTGTTTGCCCAGACCCCTTTAAAACCTCCAATAGTGCAAGGTATCTGGCAGAGGTACCACCAGACTCTGATGGACCTTCACTGGAGGATTTAAAGTAAACCATACATTTGAGAAAAACTAGAGAGTTTCTTTATTCAAAGCACTCAACTGTTTCCATTTCAGTGCAAGTGGAATGGTAAAAAATACTGAGAAATGTCTTAACGTGTGCAGAGCTTTTTAATGTACACATATCAACAGATGAACCTACACACTTTAAGAACTAAGACCCTGTCTCTATCCTAAAAGAGCCTTGAAGAAAAGTTAAGAACCACAGAGAAGACTCATTTACTAAGAGAGCTACACAGAAAATGTCTGTGTTCCCTCAAAATACATTTTCCTGGGGACAGGTCAGTGGTAAGACAAAAATACGCAACCTGAGAGATGATCACTGTTTTCTAGCTTCAAAGAAGGGAAAACCATGTGAGCAAACAACCTCCCCCATGTGCACCACACAAAAGTCATCACTGGGAAAGGTTTAATGGAATCAGCTTGTCAAAACGATGAAGCTGAAAAAGCTTTTACAGATTATGTCCATGACAAAAACTTTAGCATAATGTATATAGTGCAGAATGGTTTTTGTCATGGCAAAAAGGAAGGAATATCATTAATTTAGACACTAAGTGTAAGGTTCTGCTGAAAATCTCCATGGGATAAATTGCAGAAATACAGCCTTGACCAGACAAATGGAGCCAGGCAAGTCCCAGGTCTTGTTAGAAGTTATCGAAAGTGCCATTGAGTTTTTAAAGTCTGTCATCTCCGGTAGATGATAAGAAAAGGGTTGGGCTGTTTTCTTCAGATCTACAAGCATCTGGCTACAGTCTTGCTGGGGCATATACATGACTGGAATCGAAAATGAGCTCTTTTAAAAGTGCTTCTTAAAGGGACCCTATTCATACACAGTACTTTCTCCCCAAATCTTTTATGGGAAAAAAGCTCATTACGGTCACACAGACAAATGCTGTATAATCTTTCACCCTGTCCACTAGCAACGTGTTCAATCCAATTTACAGCACTTCCCGCTATTCTACTTCTGGACTCCCCACACAGCTCTCCTAAATGCATACCCATCCTGACCCACTGCTCCCCACCTGCTGCTCTTTCAATTTCAGGCTTCCCTGGAGCACTGACTGCCATTTATGCCTAATAGCAAGGTGGAGCCACTTGATTATACAACTCTGAAAAGTGAAATTTCTGAGCCTTTTTTAGACATAGAAACACCATAATTAAGACACATATTACTGTATATTGGAATGCTCTGAGATTGGGATGAGAATGGCCTTCACTTCAGGAAATGTCATTTTGCACATGAGTATATATTGTCATATATATACTCATCTGAAAAACAAAACTTTCTGATTGAAGTTCCTTTAAACTCCTTCTCAGCTTGCTGACAGATCTATCCTTTCTCTTCATATCCATGTCAGCTCTAAGGGAAGTAAGGGCTGGCAATTAGTAGAGAGAAGTTTTCAAGGATTCATTTACCTGGCAAATTCATACCCTTATCTGCCTTTGGAAGGTCCACCAGTAGATTGTCATTTTTTTCCAACAAAGACTTTTTTTCATCTACCTTGGGCAATGCTGCTCACTAAGCACATACAATCTGCTTCAAGTACTTGACATTTGGAGCAGGGGTGCAAAGATGGCATCAAGCAGTGCAACAGAGCACGTCACACAACTGATGTACAGCATTGTTTTTGCATCCTGACAGCATTAATGTTAAACCCCTCAAACCATGTACTCAAACCCATACTTAAATTCAAATGTGTGAATGCAATGGGATTCAAGAATATAATTAAAATTCTACCTTTACTTTAGGAGAAATGTACTTATGTACGTGTTTAAATAGGCTGCTTTTTAAAGACAGCTGAAGTAAGAATTGGGAAGAAGAGATGAAGACATCATTGTGAATTGGATACACTCAGAATTAGAGGGGAAAAAAAATGCCACTATGAAATTATAAAAGATGGTGACTTCTTTTAGAAGACAAAAAGCATTTTTTATGCAATTCTAGATTTCCTGATACTCTATAGCTTCCTGGTTAGGGATGCAGTTTGATTTTCTATCATTATTTTTCCTTAAGCTAGTCCATCACCACCTGGAGAAGGTCAAGCCAACTCCTAGGCTGATTCCTTTACCTGCACAAGGGAGGTGAGAAGCATGTGCAAAAAGCCATCTCTCACAGCACTTACCACTTACAGGGTGAGTACATAAGTGAGCTGATAGTCCCCTACCTGCAAGTGTACGAACACATGATTTTTCAAGCCTGCCTGCTTGAATGTTTGTGCAAAGCAAACACACAAAGGGTGTGACTGCGGCCGGAGCAAACTCATTTAGAAAAGTAAGCGAATACTCGTGGACTTTTTGCCTGTGCATGCATTAATGTCCACACAGTTGTTCTTTTATTAGGTGTAAGTGGCCTTTCTGGTTGACACCGAGAAACAGAGCATCAGTCTCATCCCAAGGATAGATGCACATTTGCCAGCTTCCCTCATCTGTCAATACAAACATGCACAGGGGTAGGAGCAGGGGTGAATCAGAAGGACTGAGCGGGACCAACAATAGGGCTTGCATCAAAGGTAGTATTTCCCCATCTCTCTGAAATGCAGACATTTTACAAGCCTTCCTCCCTGAAGGAATTAGGATTAGACTTCAAAGCCGCAGAACAAAACAGAGTCATACAGGCACACAATTATTGGACTAAGTCCATGGACAATGATACCAAGGGGTTTAATGTTCATGAGATCTTTTCAGGCTATTGTAGTATCCTTTCTGTTCTGAGAGCTCTCTTGCCAGAGAAAGCCTCCAAGCCCTCTGGTAGCCACTGTATTCGCTGGCATGACAGCACCATGAGTCCCCAGCCTCACCGGTGGTATCGTATTCCCACTAGAAAGATTCCGTACACATCTTTCATGTTTCTTAATAAAGAAAAGGATTACAAGATACTAAGAGTATCAGACTTAACCCCACCAGTTCCTCTTTCACCCCAATTCTCTTCTTCCAAGCTACTTATTATATCAACTCTAAATTAATTTATCTTAGGTAAACAGTACAGAAATATTATAAACAGAATCAACTCTTCTTCAACTTACAACATTTTTTTTTCTTTTACATTCTTTACAGATAGAAGTGGAAAAAAATAATATATGTACATAACAGCAAATGTTCTTTCACTATTTTTCTTTTTTTCTGTTTTTTAAACTGTTTTTATCTTATATAAACAGTGGTGATGGAACTATAAACACCATTATTCCACCTCCATGTTAATACTCTTATTATCTTGCATAAACAGAAGTGAACGAATATGTACATGACACCAATCAATCCTTAGGAAAAAAAAAAAAGGAGAGAGAAGTTTTTATCTTTTATAAACAGCGGAGGAAGAACTTAATGAATTCAAAATGTAGTTTTCCTGTTTATATTATTATGATCCGAAAGTAGAAACCAAATGATGTATATTCAACATCGTGCAAGCAGCCAGTTATGAAATACTTTCTGCTGACTTCAAGAGTAAACGCAGCACCAGTGAAATCTGCAGGTCTGAGGGGTTTGAAAATTGGTGGTCTGCCTTGAACCACAGAGCAGGGAATGCATTGTCTTCTCCTATGGTACTTTTCCAAAGTTTTTCAGCCCCTTCCTTGAAGGGCCACCCAAGATAAAACAGGATAGCTCAATCTCTGTGATGAACCTTTAGTACTTGGTCTTTCTGGTGAGATTGCCAGATATAGGGAGGTAATTAATACAGATGGGTTTTGTGTAATGTGGACACCTGCCACTAGAAACTGGGCTCAAGCCCCTAAGTCATTTCACAGAGGCCACCCAACAGCTGTTCGGCAGTAATGACTTTGGGGCATGATTGACCTAGGTCAGATTTAAACATGTAACTTCAAGCTGATAGGCTCCATATGTCAGTACTAATCTCCATAACCACCCACGCCTTCTGCTTTCTTATTTTTGTGTGTGCTTTTTTCTGGCTGATCTTCTAAAGCCCATCTCCGAGACTGAAAGATTCTTCCCTCTACCTCATTCATCAGCCTTAACTGAGATGAAGTATAGTTGCAATTTTTTCCCCTTTACCATAGTTTTCTGTAGTGGATCCTCCCTTCCTTTGCTTTAGTCATGCAGAGTCTACCTCTTTCTCATCCTAAACTGTCAGCAATGGCAGCTGGGTTTCCCACAAAGGATGAGTAGAGGAGATTCTTTTTTTCCAGGGCCTGCCCATTTTCAAAAAAGGGGCTGCTCTCCAGGTTGATGATGTTCTTCTCTGCTGTTATCTTTGCAAAAGCAAGATGCATTTTGTTTCAGCCAATCTGGGCATAAACACAAGCTGGGGTCTCTTACATAGCTGGGTGCAACTGGCAGACTTTTCCTTCAAAAGACTGCATTTCCTTCAAAAGCATTTATTCTGAAGTTCCAAGAGTGAACACAACTTCGACTTGTATCCTGCTTTCCCTTCCCTAGCAAAGTTGGGATCTGTGCACATGAAGGGAAGATCACTTGAAAAATTAGGACCCAGTTCCATTGTACAGATTTTACCAGAATGCATAGCTTGAACCACCTGCTGAAGGGCAAAAATCTCTTCTATGGGTTACTGTATGTACTAAGAAGACCACAAAGGAAAACATCTGTAAAAAAAATCAGAAAATTTGAGATATTTGGGCCAATCAGGGAATGTAGATCTCCCCTGTTCTAGGAACTAGAAGAAAGAGTTTTGCTTGGCAGCAATCTGCTTTGCTGCACTTCAGACTGTGAAAAAACTTTCCTTAAAATTATAATTGCTCAGATAATCATGATGCACTGATTGTGAATATAGAAACAGTGTTGTCTTGACTTGTTTCTCTCCTTTGTTTTCCTTATATTCCAATTGTTTTCTATATTTGTACATACTCTGAGACCCAGTTAGTGACCCTTCTGTTTGTTATTAGAGAAGATCCCTGAGATCCACAGCTTTGGTCAGCAGGATCTGTCTGAATTTTCCCTCCTCACAGGCATGTTAAGTCTACATTTTGCAGCTGCTATCTATAAAGGCTTTTTCAAGCACCAAATTAAACACACAGGGAAAAGTAGGGCCTTTCAGAGGAGGGTAGCCAGAAATAGAAGAAAAAAAACATATTTCACCATTTGTTTTGAAAACACCAAAAATGATTAAAACATATTATAAATGAAACCAAACTAAGAAAAAAAAATATCTTACCATATGAACAAATTCCCTGCCAAGTTCCATTTTTAAATCAAAGCCATTTTAGGCTCATATGTCGAAGAAGAGAGTCTTAAACTAACAAACTTATGTAATGGATTTTAAAAATCTGCACAGACGTGCTTAATTGAAATTGCCAAATCTGTTCGGACTATATGAGGAGAGAGGAGGAGGAAAGAGAAGGACGTAAAAAGGTTTGGGATTCATCTGTGCAACTGCCCCCAAGTTGAGACTCTCTTTGAAGTTGGTTCCAGCTTTCAAGGAGCCAAGAATGATGACTCACTCTTATTTAGCTTCTCCCCCTGCCCCCTTCAGTAGACCTCAAAATCTGGGACAAATACTATCAGGCTTCCTTACCCATAGTAAAAATTGTGAACTTACATGTAGAGAGTAAAGGGAGAAAAAAGGGAAAGAGGTGAGTGAGTGAGAAGTAAAATACAAATCCACAAAGACTTTCCAAAAAGAAGTAACAAAGGCTAGGGAGCTTCTGGGGTTGGCAGAAAAATGTATACTGTAAACCAGGATAGAAATGAATTGAGCAGTAAGCAAAACACTGTTAAGTAGCATGAACAGAAAAATGTGAATGACAATTAAATACTTGTCTATCTAATGCATCTTTTGAATAGTTCTTTTCACCTAAGAAATACCAGATTTTGCTTTAATGAAGAGGCTATCATTGCATTCTTCTAGGCAAGTACAAGAAAATATAAATGGTAAGAGAAAGGATTACTCAGCCTCTTGCGTAGCAACTGAAAAGGTAAAAACTGGAGTTATCCTGTCAAGCAAGGACTCCCTGCTTCAAGCACTAAACCTCTTCTTTCCCCCTGAAAACCATCCTGATACTCCAACCCCATGCAACAACAGTTACACAACTTCTATGACGTTCCCTCTGTGAAGAACCGAGATGTGAGACCTGCCTTGTACCTGTCCCTTTGAAATTCTCCAAAGCCAAGTGACCTACTCAGAAGTGCACCTGCTTCTCTCTTCATGCCAAATTTTGGGTGGCCAGGAAGGCCTGCTTACTTCTCTCGGACTATTCAAGTGACCTTCCAAGTCTTCCTAAGAGTTGTTTGCATTCCTTCATCTGACATCTGCCAAGGTCAACTAATTGCAGGCCTCTTTCTTTCCCCTTCAACAGATTCCCCAACCAAATTTTGTTCCTTTAGGATTTTGGCATTAGCAACAACAACAAAATTACATCTGCATTGGATGACTGCACAGCCTTGCTTCCCTGGCACGTTTCTGCGCTCGCTTTCCAGTGTTCAGACAAGACTGAGTCTGGATCCATGTTTGTAAAGCCCTTCAAAGCTCATGAGGTGGTTCAGGGGCAGTGTCCTGATTTAAGCCTCTCTCTGTACTAATCTGACAAGAATGCTGCGAAGACCAAAGGGTAAAGAGTTATAATTGCTTAGTATCATAATCATAGGAGAGCAAAGGGGGTTCTGCTGCTTTATAAAAATTAAAAATGTGTTCAAGTTCAAGAATGCTTCTCTATTAAATTTACACAGAAAAATAATCTCAGCTCATAATGATGAACAATGACTTAACAGGAAAAATAAATCACAGCCAGAAGGCAAGTCCCAGGATTGTGCAGTCACTAGAAGATACAAAATATATGAAAAGTTACAATAGGGGCCACAATAAAATATCCACATTTGGTGGCCTTAATCACTCTCTCTCTCTTAACTCCTGTACAACCCAGACATCTGCAGATGTTTCTTCCAGTCACACTTCTGCAACCACAAGGCCTAAGAAACACACTGTCAGGGATGCATTCTCTACTCCACTGCCTTCTGCGAAGAGCATGGGTGTAACCGAGGGAGAATTCACCCGACTGGGATGAGGGAGTTCAGAAATCACCTCAGGAATGTCTCACTACAATGGGATTTGCAGACTGTTTATACAGGTATGTGCAGCAGTCTTCTTTATATTCCTTGTTTGGATTAAGGTCCCTTCATGTGAAGGTCCAGGTTCCAGGGAGCCTGTCTCTCCCAACGGCTGAGAACCACTGCCTTGTGCTGCCAAGTGCACGCAAAGGGCACAATGTTTTTGGTCTCATTTCCCCAAAAGAAAAGGCTGGATCAACAGTTTCTTGGAAGGTCCCAACAGTATGTGGCCATCAGCTCAGACTCAGGAAAGTCTAATCTGAGCTTCATTATTGCTTTGTGCCCATGGCTTTAACATAGGAATTAGCAACTGATATTAAGGTCGGACTTGATGATCTTGGAGGTCTTTCCCTACCTTAATGACCCTGTGATATCATCATCCTTCATCATCATCCCCAAAGGGAGGAGTTGAACCAGGTGAGTCTGGCCACTGATCCTGACCAGATCAAACCTTTAAAAGAGACTGGGAAAGCAGCAATGAAATAAAATACCCATGCTAAATCAACCCATTCTCATGGTCTTCCCACAGCAGGAAACACATGCT
Organism: Lanius collurio; assembly: GCA_020086605.1. NCBI lineage: Eukaryota > Metazoa > Chordata > Aves > Passeriformes > Laniidae > Lanius > Lanius collurio. Next base: position 34,181,662 of record JACBWW010000006.1, read on the forward strand.
TTGGTAAGTCGTTATTTACTTCTCTAACCTGTAAACAGTGTGCATCAAATTAATCACCCCTGGGATTTGTTTAATACCAAAAGAAGATGGACATTTGAGCTATATTATACAGCAAAATATCAGAGACTGAAATACACTTCCAGTTGTATAGCTGTACGAAATCTTCTATGTTGTACAGGTAGAGGAATGGCTTTTGTTTAAAAGGTACAAGATGACTGCTTCTAGAAGGTCCTAATGCTCTTGGTTTTTACCAGCTTTCAAGAAAGTTGTGAGTGCACAGCACCCTATTATAATGATATGGGAAGAGTAATGCATATTCAGATATTCAAAGTTTTAAATGCTATTTAAAAAAAAAGAAATAGACACTTTTGTTTAATAAATTAAAAAATAACAATAAAACAAAAGTGTAACTCTCCCAGCTACAGTTCATCTTTTCTGCATGTGTAGAAGTGTCTTTCTGGGTAGAAGACCAAGGCTGTGCTAGGAAAATGAGTCATTTCCAGCTGGGGAAATGAAAAAATAAAAAAAATATAATTTGATCAAGGGAGTGATATCTTTTCCTTTCTCATATCGGTATTTGCTGCCAGATATGGGAAAGCTGTGACTCAAATCTGCAAATGCTACTGAAAACATGATTGCTTGCAGTAGAATATGCAAGTACTTACTGACAACCACCTCTTTAAACAGAAGTAGAGAAGGAAGGATGGTCTAGAATCCAGTGAGGCTTTGCAGAATTATCACAAAATTCCACCAACCCCATGGTGAAAAGCTACTCCAGAGCAGTTAGCCTACCACAGCTATCTGGCACCACCAGCCTGACGGGTCAGTGATGAGCAACAGTGGAAAGAGAAGATCTTTTAAGCCCTCCATCCTGCCAACAATCTGCCAAACCCCAGATTCCCCACGCTTCTGCACCCAAGAGAAAATCAAGATTACACAAGACCTGTTTAGAACAAACTGCTAAGAAACAAGAACACCTGGGCAGTATTCTCTGACATCAGGGTGACTCATAGTGAATCCCAGGGCAAAAAAAGTTTGTGTGAACACTTCCGACCAGTTGGAGGAGAACTTGGTTTTCCACAGGGCTAAGAAAGCATGCAAAAGTATAGCAGGAGACAATTAAAATGCATTGCCACACCACAGTGATGCTGTGTTCTTTTAATGGGCCCATTCCTTCAACAGATGTTTGAGCAGTGGGCTGCAGCCTGCTATAGCTGCACCCACAGAAAATGGACATGTGCATTGTTCAGTTTTTGGAAAGTACTCTGTGGCCTTTTAGAGTCACGGTAAAAATGCAAGCCATACCTGATCCCAACTCCCAGGAATAATTAAGAGCCAGTGCCAACATCTACTCCAATTCTGATTTACAGCTCTTGTCAGTATAAATACAACTGTCCTTTTCTGCCACAGGGAAGGGTGAACTGCCTTACAAAAAAATGCAAACCAGCCTGATCTTTTACCCAGAACACTGCTGAGTAACTAATCCTTTAACTATGCCAGTTTGGGAGGGAACAACAAAGGCAACAGGCATTCAGGCATTTTCTTCTGGGAAGTGTTGCATATTTGGACTCTGAATCCTCCTCAAGCTTTAAAAATGCTGATGGAATTTCTGAGCTCTTTATTACTTAATACATACAGTGAACTTCTGAAGATTTTGTTTAGACATACAATGCATTTTGCTGGGCCTATGACACTAAGCAACAAAAAATATCCTGTTCAACACAGTTCTTAAATAACCTATAGTCCAGTTTTGAAAATACAAATATTCAAAGGAATTCCTACAGTTTTGGATACTTAGCTAAACAACTTCGTGATTTTAAGCCATAAGCACTCAGACAAAGGTGAAATGGGCAGAAAATGGATGAAGAGTCTGGAGCTATCTTCAGAAAAGTTGTCCCATCAGTCAGGTTTGCCTTGGATTTCAAGAAGCCAGCATTAAATGTGGTAATTCATTCTCTGCTTTGATATTCACTCTATTGTATGATTTAGTCATTTCCTGCCTCAGTTTCCCCTTGGCACTAGGGAATAAATTCAGTTGTAAAATAAACTGTTGTTTTAAAATCACAACATGTAACTGTCACAAGAAAAAAGACCTGGATCCTTACAACACAGTTCAAAGAGGGGAGAAGACCCAAGTTCCATCAGCCCTAAGACAGTCAATATCTGAGACAGTGAGAGCCTTAGCATTAAGGTTCTGTCTCGAGTGAGCTTTCTTGCAACTTCTATTCACATTTCTGAGAACCTGGAATCCTTTGGAAAAGGAAAACCAGATCAATATAGAAAAGAAGGGCTCTAAAGGGAGCTTATAGAAATCTTGTTTGCTGCAGCTCTCCTGCTGACCATTGAAGTTTAAATGTTTTCAGCCAAATCTTTAAAAATACTTATACATTGTGGATGTCCTCAGGGCCTTTTGTCCTTTTTATATCTAATAGCAAGACAGATATACTGCATTAGGTACAGAACACCAGATCAGCATTCTTGCTGAGCAGATGGAGCACAGATGGAGGATGCACCTGACCTCAATGCTAGAGCAAAAAGAATTGGTATGACTTAGAATCAGTCCCAGGCACTGAGATGTCAAATGTTGCTGCCACTCAGCTCTCTATCCACCACTGCTACAATGCTGCCTGAAATGCTCATGAAACAGATTTTGAAGTGTCATGGCTCACAGTTCAAGGTAATAAAACAAATCATAAGCAGTGATGGTTTTCTTGAAAATGTGTGGTAATAAACTGGTACAGTTCAGGGGTTGTTGCTTCAAAAGAACGTCAGATATTTGTAGAGTTGGGATAGAGTTTGGGCAGCTTGGGCAGGTCAGTTTGCTTACCACACCAGTGCAAGCTGTCTGCACTTATGAATCAAAATATATGGCTTTTATACCCACCTGAAGTGACTCTCTCCCCTTTTAACCCTCGTGCCATAGCAGAAACTCTACAGCCAGAGAAATCTGGGCTTTCTCACCCTTCCTCCTCCCCGCCTCCCCTGCAAATGGCCCCATACTCTGGGCTCATTCTCTTCACCTTTTTAGGTACTTATATAGTCCACACTTCCCCTTTTTGCAAGTTATTTTTAAAGTACCCTTTATAAATCAGAGAGATGTATGTACAGGTAGGAAATGGTGGCACAGAAAAACTAAGGCAAAGGTTTGCAATAGTATTTTGATTCCTATTTCCTAGGAATTCAAACCAACTTTATCATCCACTTCATCTGCTAAGAAGCAGCTCAATTACCTGAATAGCATGCAAAAACACTAATAAGTATCTGGCCAGTAAAAGATTCAGATTAGGTAGGCATTTTTCATTGGAATAAATGAGCTATAAAGGACACAACCCAACATGAGATAAATGGAAATTAGTCTGTATCCTAAACCAAAGTAAAAATTATTGAACTTGAAGCTTTAAGCGGTGCTTGGACTCCAATCTGCTTATTCTGAAGTGCAAGCACAGGCCTCAGTGTCATTTCCACTACCACTTTCTTGTTTTCCTCTTTCTGCACTACATACCATACGATGGAACATATCATGAAACCGAGTATCATCTGGGTGCATACAACTAGGACGACTTGAGATTTTTCCAATAGAACATATGGCCATTTGAAGATGCCGATTTATCAAAAGTGAAGCACTGAAAATACAACAATTTCAATGAAATTTTGTTTAGGGAAAAAACCTGAATGATCTGCTACAATCAAGTCAATATTGCAGCTCAATATTGCACCTTCTAGAGGGTTTTTTATTCAGATGGAATTGCACAAAAGAAATTGAAAATAAAAGTAGAAGTCAGAAAAAATGTAGTAAGTTTTTAAGGGACTATCAATTAATTTTTTGGAGCAAAACCAGGGGCACTTATGCCAGAAAAGGAAGAAAACACTCACCAACCCTCCCTTCCCCTGAACCAACCCACAGAATCCTACAGTGCTCTGAAATCCTGAAAATGAATTCTCTCTTTTCACCCCTCGTTCTGTGAACACGCTAAAGGAAATAAAAATTAGTTCAGCTTTGTTATGCAAATGAGAGTGGGATATTTGGAGATAGGTCTGTATTTCCTACATGCCACAGAGCTGCAACATTTCAGACCATCTTGTGAGCGGCAAGTGGAGGAAATAACAGTGAAGAAATACTGTGGCTTACACGATCTCCTACCTAAATGCTGCACATACAAACTTACACACTATCAGTGAAGGCTACTGAAATCCTAGGGCTACAGTGATTTCTGCAGTGGCATCAGTGTGCCTGTGGGCTGGGACAACAAGGTCCCTTGCAGGAGGTGTTAAATGAACTGAGGTTGCACAGTCCCTCTGACTTTTTGCCTGACACTACCAGACTGGGTCTGCAAAAGAAGTGTTGTCTGAAGCACACAACCAGAGGATGAGACTGTGCCTCCTGATGCAGATTTCAGCATGTCCCAGGCTGTGAAGTGCTGCTGTGGGTCACGGCCAGCTGGGTCTGTGCTTGCCAAAGCACCACTGCTGGGCCCATGGCTCTATGCAGAGCTAGCACAAGGATCAAGGTAAGCACTTCCAAGCATGGAAGCACGGCAGATCCCACACAGCAATATAACCTGAGGTTAAACTCCCCTAACTAACTCTCAAATCGCCGTCCTGATAATGTGCTAAACCTCCAGCCCTGCATTTGTCTAAGCAGTATGGCTCTGGGAGAAGAAACATTACGTTCTGCTCTGACTCCATGGGGGGCAGAACCACCATTCCCACAGCAATCAGAAAATGAGAGACCTACGAGGACATAGTTCAGGCCTGAGGAAACCTTACCCTAATTGCTGATTACTAAAGTACCATAATGTGCTAGAGAAGAAAGGATTCCTGAGAACATCAGGACAGGACATTAGCAGATTAATATTAATCTCTAGAGTTCCAGATTCATTTCCTGTCCATGCTAATGTCCTTTTGATTACTGCAGAAAACAATCACACAAAAAAGTTTAATTACAAACATGAGAAGAGACTTAAAATATTAACATTTTTGAAGCTTTCAACCAAATATGTATAATTAAATGAAAACCTAGGATAATGCAATGTTTAAGTTGAGATTTTATTTGTGCAAAGGTCACGGAGTTTAGTATCAAAGTTCATCAGTACATTTAATCATACTGGGCCAAATTCTGCTCTCAGTTACATTGGCATAAACTTAGAACATCTTTACTTTGGTAAGTAAAGATTGTTATATTGTCATGCTACATGAGTGTGCATAAATGCTAGAATTTCCTCCCAACACACAAAGCATTACATGTGTACTAAAATGCACATTGTAGACATGAGACAAAGCATAGTTGAATTTAATTACATTGTCTATGCAGAAGTTCAATAAAAAAAAGAGAAAAAAAGAACTGCCTTTTCAATTGCACACGACTTTATCACTTGTCAAATTACTGCACATTGTCCAGGACAGCATGATGAAAAATTGTATTCCATGCCTGCAAGACAGCAGAAGTATATTCATTTCACTGTTGCACAAGCAATATCTGAATCTTCACACTGAGTTAGCATCATTGCACAACTGAAGACCTATATTCAAGAGACGGCCTCATTTTGTCTATCTAACCTTTCACTTTGCAGTCAGACTTGCACAGTGGTGCCAGCTACCCACCAGAACCACAAGGGACTGAGCTGCTGTTTTCCTGCAGAGAAGAATGTGCTGAACTTCAAAAGCTTTTGCACCCCTAAACAGCCCCGTTTGTGAGCTCAGTGCAGCAAACAAGTGTGCTTGCCTGCACAAAACTGCATGTGAACAAACCTTGCTTGAAGCCTGTCTAAAAATCTGGTATGAAATGTCCTCGTTCTCTTTTAAAAGACAACGTAATTTAAAACAGGAGAAAACAGAATAATAATGTACTTTATTGGAATAAGTAGGTCATCAAAAAATAAATGCGCCTGCGTTTATTGGAACGTCTAGTCCTCATAAATGGCTTAATGGATTTTTTTCAACCTTACAGAAACATTATTCACCTCTGAGCTTTGAACAAGCTTGAGAAATTTCAGCCAAAAAGGTAATTGTTTCAGAAAGTTATAAACCACCAAAGATAGGGGTCTTGCAATAAAAGTGCTGTCTCAACCATAACTACAATAAATACAGCTAATGAATAAATGCGGTCTGGAAAGAACAAACAAAATATGAAAATTGTGATGTGGCCTGCACAAAATGCAGGAAGGTAATTGAGTGAGTAAATGCCAAATGAAGGATGATCCGGTCTTCTGAAGAATTCATCTCAGCAAAAGATTTGGTGAAGGACCTCTGTACCCAAAAGCAGGATAGCTACATTTTGGAGCAAAGGAAAACCTCTCCTCATTTATTAATGGCAGTTGTCTGCAAAGCCTGCAAGCAATAATGATTCATCAAAGATCACATATTAGAACTCCCTGCACTGGTTATGTCTAGCTGAAACACTGACAAGACCCCACTTTCTTTCTCTTCCACAGCTTCCTGTGCTCAAACAGCACCAATCTGCACAAACATCATGGTACTCTTTCCAGTGACAGCTCCTTCTGTGGCAACCCTGTAACTTCACTCCTGTCTCAGTCATCTTGAGTATCTGCAGTAAAATTATGGGTACACATCACATCCTCGTGCTCTAGAACTGGACAGACAGGAAGACTCAGGCATTTGCTTTTCAACAACTTTATCATCTTATGATAAAGTCACAAGTGCCTGTTTATGTACATGCATGTGCAGTCTTAAAAATCCCTTACAAAAGGACATGAGTATTTTAAATTGGATTCAAACTTTCACTGTAAATAGCCAGAAGGTGTGCATTCCCAAGTGCCATCTAGATACCACCAAAATTTTCCTCTACCAATCCTTCTTGAAAAATACAGTGTAGAAATCTTGGGAGAAAAGCTAATCTTACATCACCTGGATTCAAGATATGTAGACAGAAAATTACAAGATAAGCTTCAATCTGACCACTGATTTTGCCTTGAAATCCAGCCACATCCATACTGCAGCATGACCTTTTTGGTTCAGCTGTGGAATGTGGTACTTCAATTAAAATGTCGTTCTCCACGTCCTAAGGCTTCATTTGAAGAGGATTTGGCAAATGAGAGAGGTGTTGTTTATTCCTCAACTGCCTGGATGTTATAAACTTCTCCACCAAAATAAACTAACAAAATCAAACAAATTCCCAACTGTGATAAACTATAACAAGTTGCTCAACTTGTGAAATTTTAAGTGAAAAGGAATTAGAACTCCATTTCACAGCTGATTTTTATAATTTCCAGGTAGGGAAGTCAAGGGAGAATTTGAATGAGGAAAAGATGGCAGAGTCCTTGTATTATCTCAGCCTTTAAGATAAAGATGCTGTTAAGGATGCTGGACCACTATTTCTTTAGACAATTCTGCTGAACTTCCTAAATTGCAGGAAAAGGACAGAAAGTGCATAACAGTATAACCCACAATTGCCTTAGCGAGTGTTGTACTGGCAAACAGATATTTAAACATTAAAGCTTTAGTTCAGTCAAGGTCTTCCTTAAATCCTACATGTAAGCAGCTTTTTGCAGGTGTTTTTACTAGCAAAAATCCCACAAAATGTCTCATTTTGTAATTCAGTATGCCTTACACTTTGTATAGAACACCATCTTCATCTCTCTCTGAAAAACTGGCATTGGCAGTTGTCAGAGAACTAAACTAACTCTGTCAAACAAAGTCTAGGAAGAAATGTAATTCAATGCTTGTGTTGTAATCGTACTTTTCAATTAAAAGGTTCCCCAAACCTATTTTTTGCTGGTTTTAGGAGTTCTGAATTGCTATTAATCTGATTTAAGGCACAGTGAACTTGGTGAGAATTTCTCTATTAACCCAACATTTATTTATGTGGTCTTTCTGGAAAATATCAATAAATTAAAAAGACACATATTGAAATCATGGCATGTTATTTCATCTTCTAACTATTTCTTATAGCATGCCATCTAAAGCACTTCCAAAACACTTTGCAAATTATGAAAACTCCCAAATTCTTGCAAAATGTCAAGTACATTGGATTCCTCCTTGTGTAACTGCAAGTATTCTATTGCTATTTGACAGAACTACTTTGCTGGAAAATCTCTGTATTTTTGCTTCAGCCTCTAGAGTAAGACTATCTATGGCTTTGCAACTTGTAGATTCCTGTTTGTCTCAGGTTTTTCTTTAGATGCTTTATGATTCAAAAACCCCAAAGAATGAGACCTGTTAGAGAGAGTGACATTTCCATTTGATTTGGTTTAAAAGCCTGTGTTTGAAATTTTAGAACATCAACACCCCAAAGAAATCGTTAACCACACAGAGGGATAAAGCTCTTACTTTCATGAATTATCACAAACAAAGGGCTGGATATCTTGCAAGTATAACTTAGCATGTTTCAACTAAGATCTAAATAATCATACTGATTTTACAACATCTAAAAATGTGGCCAGACATTCTTTTGGCTAGTCGATATGCTATTTCAACAGCTTGGTGTTCTATCATTTCCTTCTTGCTTGATACTTAGAGCCATCTTTTCTCTATCAGTGTCACTAAATGTACCATTTGGAAGCATGGAATAGTCAAAACATAGAATAAAGGAGAGCTTTTCTCTCTGCCTGGACTGGTGACGTAGGTATTTTCTTCTGAGAGGCTGTTTATCAAGCCAAGCTATGCTGACTGTTGAATGGCTCAAGTTCATATTGCAGTTGATTTGTCTGCTCAGTATTTCAGTGTGAATGTGAAGCCCACAGGAAGCATGCCATCCTTCAAATCCATCTCATCACTGCTCGGCAAGCACAGCAAAATGACAACACTGTGGCTTTCAGTGCAGTGTTCATTGTACAGGCTTTCTCTACTCTCTGCAAAGTCAGTTGAAATTTCCTATTTTTCTAGCTCCCTCTTATTTACACCCTATTCTCAATACTTTTGTGCTTCTTGGTACTTTGAAAGAAGCAGACCATATCACGCCCTCACATGCTTCATGCAGGAGCAGCCTAGAGGGCACTCACAACTCGGGTGGGCGAGCTGGCAAGCCTTGGAGGTGGCAACAAAGATCTTTAGAGAAATTTTAATAATCCAACATAACAGCAGGCAGCGACCAGAATTTTAAAAGACACCCAGTGCTAAAGGAACAACCCTAACCTACTAATGTACTCTTGAAAGTACCTTCAGGCAATCAGTGACATCTTTAAACATCTAAATGCTTTTGATAATCTGGCATCCAGCAATTAGATCCCTCCATTGCAGAGTTCCTAGAGATGGGAAAAGTGACAACAGCATGCATGTGTTGCCAAACGCAACACACAAAACCCTGCTGTAAGGGCTGACATTTATCTCTCATCCTGAATATCAAGATATGATCCAGAGAGGCTACACTGTCCATCATGTAGTAATCCACTGTCTCGTTCTAGGTACCAGATCATCCCTGCATGCTACAGAAATAGCTGCAATCTATTTTTTTTCAGTATGAAGTGAGGGTGTTTGTGATGCTCCAGACATTATTTGCTCAAGGCAAAATTTCCATTTATTTCACGGGTTCAGAAAGTATTGTTCATTTACTTTAGTATTGTTCATCTGCTTTATTATAAGCATTTGTTCCAGTTTCAAAATATAGCAAATATAAGAATTAAGAAATATGCCTAGTCAGTCAGATGTCTGGGTATCACCAAAAATCAGGATGGCAGACCATTTTGAATCCCTGTTTTATGGAAAAATCACTGTTCAGGAGGTTGTTTCCTTTAGCAAATGATGTTTACAATTCAAAGGATCAAGCAAAAAATAAAACCAAAAAAAGGACAAAGCCAAAAAAAGGACAAAAACAATGATTAGTTAAGATAAGCGAATGGTTAAACCCAGTCAGAACCCGGGGTTGCTCTTCAGTTTAATTCGATTTGATTTTGATTTTGCTCTCTAAAAAAAAACACTCTTCTCTTACAGAGAGCTAAATACTAGCTATGCCTGAAACATTATGAGAGTGAAGAAAGGATTCAGGAGAGCTTTCTTCTCTGAACCTCTTTATTTTTCTGACTGGGATCAGGTATAACACTGTCATTAGCACTTGCTCAGCTCAAAAGTCCTGGGTGCATCATGCCCACTGGCATCTCCGGACTCCCAAGGGGGATGACTGTCTGTTGAAGAGCAGTGCCAGCCTCCTCCTATTCCCCCATTCCTGCTGGCACCCTGAGGCAAGCATCTGGGAGTGTACGCTGCCCCTCTCTGAAGCAGGTGCAAAGAATGGTAGTCAGCGTGTTTGCTCCCCATGAGCCTGCTGCAGGCAGACAGAAAAGCCTGGAAATCCCTCCAGTAACCCTCCCGGGGGAGAATGAGAATTTAGCCAAGTGCACTTAAGACCAAAATTGTTGCAGAAAGGAGACACATACACTTGTTAAAATCCGTCTGTAACATTCCCTCCCATCCTCCCCTTACTGTGGACCGATCTGGATTTCTAAAGAGTATAATTATGTCTTGCACAATGATTATGAGCTTTGGGAGCTCTCAGAGAAAATTTCCTCACTGCACATGTGGCCATTGGCTGACATACCCAACACATATCACTCTATTTTTCATCTTTTTTTTTAAACTCTGCATTTTGCTGAGAGAAAGAGGCCAAAGAGAAAGGACAGACACCCAAGCCCATGGCCAGGTTCTGCACTAACCTGGTGTGTCCTGAAAGCCAAAGGGAAGAGCCATTAGAATGGCTTTTGTTTCCAAACATTCCTGTTCCTCTGTCTGCCTTCCCACTACCAATAGCAGGACATTTAATCTATCTGTAAATTACCAACAGACCCTATATCAAGAATTATTGACAGATTTTTAATCTACCCCACTTATTTTACATTCTCCTTTAATAGCCACATGAAATAGATTCTGTCTTCCCTAAGGCAGATGCTCAGAATTCACTGTAAGCCCATGCAGTGACATCAAGGTTTACAATCATTGTCAAGCTACCTGGAAGCTTCAAAAAAACCCCCACTGACTGGCAAAATGCTAACAGCAAAAAATACTATAATACACTATCCTCTTCTCTGAATGCACCACTGATGGGCTGGACATGAACTTTGTCAATGGGAAATGTCTTTGTACCGAGTACAATTAATGCTTCTATTAAAAAAAGATCTTTCCTGAATGAAAGAACACATTGTCCACTCACGTGAAAATGGCACCACTATTTATCACAAATGATAGAGCCAGTCAAGAATAAAAGAAATTATTTCACCTGCAAGCTGTGAAAATTTCAAGGCATGTAAAGAATAGCATCAGTCAGCTTGTACGGCTGAGGGTAATGAACATCATCTTTTTCCCATCCCAGTCACCATCTTTCCCATTTCCAAAGGGCCTCCAAAGATGAAAATGAACTTGACAATCATTCTGCAAGCCAAACTGACCCTGATTCTTCCAGTCACTTTGTAATTCACTGCAGATGGTAAGAGTGAGATGTTTACTGGCTGGCAGGTAATGAGCCTCGTTGTAGATAATAGTGATGGACGGGCAATCTCGCCTGCTGACAAGGAGGCAACTCAACATGGGCACATGGCATTCATCCATGACTTCATGGGAAAGGATAGCCATGACGAGCACACAGGTTATGAACTACCCTCCTCTGTTAATGTCAGCATGCAGCTACACTTAAACCTTTCCAGTGCACATTTAAGTAGCATAGAATTGATCCTGATTGTGCAGGAAAGTGGAACAGTCAGATTTGTGACCTAATGTTTACTCTTCTGTAAGAAGAAACTTGATCTGTTTAAACATCTAGATATTCCCTCTTCCCAGGTAATGCCATTCATCACAGCTGTCAGTGCTTCCTTAAAAGAGAAATGACCCTCAGGCATAGTATAAAACTCTGTGGAAGAATGTCCACCTTTGCCAAAAGAACAAATAGCTTGAGTTTTTTTTTTTTTTTCACTGGGCTTGTGTACACTTCGTGAAAGGCCTACACACACTGAATTATAAATCAGTATTTCCATTTCCCCACCCCCAGATAAAGCAACTCATATTAAGACCTACACACTGCCCTGTTTTTTTTAATCTCAGACATAAGGGTAGTGGATTTGGACAAGCTCAGCCATTTGATGAGATATACTTAAGCAGCTGGTTCCAAGGGAAAATCAGAGTAATTCAAAATGCAACAGAAGATAACAGAAAAACTCTAACTCCATTTCTCCTCTTCTTGTAACTTTATGAAGTAAAAATAAAAAATTATACTCAACCAAATCCCATTGATTTATTTTGTTTCACCAGAATATATTCCCCCTGAAGAAAGTGAGTATGGTTAATATTCATAAAATATATGTTCTAAAAATGCATTTGTTTCCACACATATATGTAAATACACACACATTTAAACACGGATATTGTTATTCCACAGATAGACACTTGGTCTTAGTTTTCCTTTTCTGAACCGAATATCCTTTCCCTCCTTCCCTGGTGAAATCTGATCATTTGTACTGTACCCAGGCTTCAAGACGTGATAAACGATCCCAGTGCTATGCAAGTTTCATCCAAAACCTGTCTCTTCATAGATTCACTCCACATATTCTTTCTACTTTAAAGACTCATGTGATCATCGCTTTGATCCGTTCTCCCTCAGCTCTATTAGGGGCACCATCTCTTCAGGGCTTGCAGCTTATAAAAAGACCACCATATTTTGATATGCCTTTGATGTTGTCTTCCAAAGTATCTTTGATTTTTAAGTTCTGTTCAACTCTTTCACCATTAACCTTGATTTCACTTAGGAATTAATAGATCTATAGTTTTATTGGAAGGCTAATATAGAAATCCTGTTTTCTCTGGCACTCTTTTTCCCCCCTTAGCTGGAAAGATAGGTGAAACTAAGAAACTGACCAGTGCTTTAAATAAATAAAAGAAACTACAGATAAGCTAATGCCTTTCTTGAGTTTTGAGTTGCGCTTTTTGAGCAAGTCTCTTACTGAATCATTAAGCTGACAGCAAATGAAGTGGTTCTGCAGGATGATAATGAGCCACACAGACCCTCCACAAGGCCACTGGTGACTGAGAGCTGTTACTAATGGATGACTACTTAGCAGGACTGTGGTCTCAGCCCTGTGCTTGAAGACTGTCTCCCCCACACAGGACACTTGCATTTCTCCTTCTTTTGACACTCAGCAAAGATGGTGAAATTGTAGAGGCCAAAGGAACCATTTAATCTGAAGTAAACTAAACACAAAGCAGCAAAACACATTCTCAAGAGGAGAAACTGGCACTGTCTTTCAAGTCTCTTTAGTAGGTAATTTCAATTTTTAGCTTATGATATTTGAGATTTATTCCCCCTCCTCAGGCACCACTAAGTGTGACTGAGGATTCATTTTTGCTGGTATAAAGAGACAGATGAAGGCTAAAACCAGGTCAGCCATAATACCTGTGCACACTTCCCCCACCCTCAGATTTATTTATACACCCTGACTACAATCAGGTGACATTTAGATACATTTCAGGTTCTTGAAAAAAAATCAGCTTCCGTAGACGGAGCTCTGTATCTCAGCGTGCCTTCCCCTCATTTAAAACTATCCTGCTTTTCCTCCATGACATTATTTATCTTCTGTTCTTCTGAGGAACAACTTAGTAGACTTTACCCGCTCTCCTCAGTCAAACAGAACTGCTTCTGATGAAGACAAACACACAAGTCCTTGCAGCAGCTGGCATGGGCAAACCCATCCTTTTCAGTAACAGCATAGGGCCATCACTGCAGCCTGTTGCCTTTGCTAAGGCACCACCACACAGTTTAAGGGTTCCTTCCCAAGAGCACTCGTAACGCTGCCACAATTATCATTCTGGGCTAACGCTCTAACACCTAACCCTTGGGACACCCGGAGCTTCTGATAAGACACTGCGATGAGAGAATCCAAATGCAGCTTATCAGATCCGTGCCCTTTCCAATGATCCTTCCTATCACTCATCACACTTGCTATCTCAAACATCTTTGGCACAGAAGCACAGGCTGGGCGCTACATGACCTGCTCACAGCACTTCTCACCCTCCACCGCTTAAGTGCACAGTCTCACATTGTAGCAAGAGAGTCCCACCCCGGGCTCCCTGCGTAGCCCCGTGGCCCGGCACAGTTCCCACTGCATCACGCCTTTCCGGGAATCTTAGCCCCGCTGGAAAGCATTCAGCATTGAGAGGACCCATCTTTATGCTGATAACACTAAAATATAAAATAATGCCAACAGCTGGTGCTACAAATGGCTTTTAAAAACGATGTTCATTCACTAAAATTCCTCTTGCTACTTTTGACATGAAACACGCAGTCTCTAATTATTCTGATCAAGACGGTGAAATACAAAAACAAACTTTAATTGTGTTTAACAGATATTTAATCAGGACTCACTGAACTACAGATTAAAGCTGAAATTCATAAACCATAATTACCCAATTGTCGCAAGCTTTTTGGTCCACATTCTGCTTCCGTCTGGGCGTCTGGCACTTTGCCCCGAATTTCTTTTAGTGTCTTCTCAGTTTCATTGCTGTTCATGTTTTCCAGCAGAGATTTAGCACAGATTATAAAATATCTGTTCTTGGCAACTTTATTAGTTGTTTTTTCTTAAAAAGACTACATCCCACCTATCCTCATTCTGGGGCTGAATGAACAGTCATGTATACCATGGGTTATTTCTTATCATGAGCTGTCCTTCCCAACTGCCAGGGTGATCACCAGTCCTACTCCGGTCCTGATTCCCTGACCATGGTCCTGCCACCAGAGCATCATCCGGATATTGCTTTGAGCGTGCCATGCAACATAACTCATGAATTACTCCTTCCTTTCTCCAGAGACAGAACTGGGTGCAATACAGTTTCCTGTTTTGGTACAGGCTTTTTAATGCGCTTGATGCTCTGTATTTATATTTAAGAAGACATGATAAAAGAAATACACTTCCCATGGGAAGCAAGGGGTGGTAATGTATACACCAACCACCACTTCCTCAGGGATGTAACTGCATGGGTTCAGACTGCCTCCCAAACAAGTGACAGATTGTCCTTTAGCACGGAGAGAATGATTGTGCCAGAGAAGCCTGGCTGCTGACAGCAGTTTTCTAGGGACCTCCATACACTGTGTGCAGGTCATGTCGGTACCCCAAAAGCAAGGATTCCCCCCCCAGGAAGCATTCTCAGGACCTTGCAAAGGAAGATTATGCTGTCTTTAAGACACAGGAAAAACAGCTTAAGAAACTATGGGTCAAGGGGGAGAAAACAAAGACACTTCACCTTATCAGAAGGGGGGGAGGAGGTTTCACACACCCAGCCTGTTGTGGGGAAATGCAGAACTGCTGTCAGGCTTAATGCCTCAGAAATTTGTGCCATGAGACTAAATGGAGTGAGATATGGAAAAAACAACAGTGTGGAAGATAGGATCTCAGCTGTCTGCTAAGATACAAAAAAGAGTGAGCTTGATTAAAAACCAGGATGGCCTTGTATGTGTACCTGCTATTGCTTTTTCTCTTAATAGCTGGAGTGCTCTTGAAGAATTCCTAATCTGGGTAAAAATATATGGAACCCCACTGAAGTTCTGGCAGAGGTATTAGGCCTTCACAGCCATTCACAAAGTTCAAACAATTTCCTGACAAGTATGAGAATACAGGCTAAACCTTTACCTTCCTTTGAATGTGTTTTTAGCCAATGTGCAAAACATATGTGTCTTTTTTTTTTTTTTTTTTTTTCTTTTGCATCTTCCAGACATTCTTAATCATTAAAAACAGTATTTCATACATTTATTTCTATCATGGTCATTATGCCCTATCTCCACTTTCACTTCTTTTGAAGAGACAGTCACTGAACCTTCACATACCAGACACACACCTTCTTCATCAGCTCCTTCAGAGCAAGTCTTAAACAAGAAGCAGCGTACCCCCTTAGCAGTAACTTCTGAATGTATATCAAACTGCTTTTTTGTTTGTTTGTGTCTGAAACCTCCTCTAAGCTTTCAGGACTTGACAGTCCCTGTAAGAACCCATATCTCACATTTTACAGCACTCAGACACCAGCATGTGAACACAGAGAGACAGGGAGAAGTATGCTATTTCTTTTGTTTCTTTTCCTGCAGAAGAGAGATTTGATTCTTTCTGTCAGCCACACAGTCTGAAGTCCAGTCACAGTTCAGTCTGTCCAGCCTATGCAGAAGTCTGACAAGAACACAGGATGGCTGATGACTTGCCATACATTGCAAGTCTGATTTTTCATAAGCAAATTGTTTTCCAGTTTAGCACAGTAGTTTGTCCAAGGGTTTCAAGCTTTGTATTTAAACAGTGATAAAGAAATTGCTATCCAGTGTTAGTGTCATTCTTCATTCAGACTGTTCCTCTGAAAACAGCCTACAGCCTTTGAGATGCAAAATGTATCGTTTTAATGCAGTCAAGGTCCCTGCTTGCAACATTGCTAAATCTATTTAGCAGATTCTTCCTGCTATAATCTGTCCCCAGACCTGAAGAAGCTCAGTGATTTTAAGTGTTTTAAACTAATGATAATGGTTAGTGCTGAGAACAGATGTACCTGGCTGTGGTGTGATCTATTCTATTAGGCTGTTAGGAGCTGTGTATTCATATTGACTTAACATTTTATGTCCATTTTCAAGGTGTGATGGCTGCATGGGGTGCAGTCTGGGTTTTTTGCCCTCACATATGATGTATTGTCTGTCTGTGCTTTTGATACGGCTGCATGGAGAGATGAAGAACATGTGCCTGTTTGTTCTGATGCCTTCCCAAGATTTTGTATGTCTATTCTTGCTGTCCATTGGCACGACGATGGGAAGCAATAATGTGTACCTGTATTCACACCAGACCATGACTCAGGAAATGGTTGCACAGATCAGATGTGCATGCAGGGAGTTTGATGACTATGCTATGCATTACAGAAGTTTACCTTCCCTGGTGTGAAGGTACTGAGCATGACTGAATTCCCTGTAACTGGTGGTTGCCCTGAGAACATGCCAAGTAGAAGCTGTTTTACTATTATTCTCTCTCCATAACACAAAACAATGTAAAGCTCCTCAGTTGTGTCAATAAATGGTGCTTCACTTCCCTTCAGCACAATGAACTGAAGTTTCCACTGAGAATGATTTTCCTGATCATACTGGAGGCTTGGTCCTGCCATTCACAAACATCTGTTATTGCCACCCTCTGGGGACAATGCACTGTTTGGAGCTGTGATGTAGAGGAGGTCTTGTATCTTAAGACCTCACCACAGTCTTCCAACAAATAAGCAAACCCCTCCTACTTACATGGACCCTGATCTTCTGCTAGTGGGAGTTACAGTTCAGCTCTTGCACAATAAATGCAGCCTTAACTGTTCCACACTGCCATTGTGCAACAGGAGATATGTCTACTGAAAATGAATGCAGTCTCCTTGAACAAATATCATGCCACCTCTTCCCTGTGAGAATCCAAAAAGTAGACACAAATGGAAACCCGTGTGTGGCTACAGCAGAGGTGCAATCTCCACACTGACTAAATTAATGGAACTTTTAAAGGAAGATCCAGCAAGGTTAAAATCCAAAACCATTTCAACAACCCTACTCATGGACAGGTTGAGAGATATGCAAATCCACGACAAGACACGGGATCTCAAGAGACATTAAATTACTATCCTGATCTGTAAAGATTAATTGAGTATGCCAAAGTGCAGCTCTGGACCAGCACACTGCCAATTCAAGTTCTGAACAATACTTTGAGCAGTTCTTGTGCTACAGGGCAGTGCGGTGATGTGCTGCAATGCCAGAAACAACAGGTTAAAAGGTTAAATTGAGAAATGTAATTTTCTCTCATAGTTTGGCCAACTTGACTAAAGCAAAACCCAGCTAAATGACAGGCACTATAAGCTTAATTCTATAGCTTTGTGCCTCTCAATCAAAGAATGACACTAGTATCATAAACTTAATTTTCATTTCAGTACAAGGAACAGTTATTTAGATGCAACTGATACACATTCTCTCCACTCCCTAAACCATGTTCTGAGCCCTTTGTCTCCTTGAAAATAGGAATGCATTCTTATGAAAATATTACAGGCTGAATACCTAAGACATTGCTTCATAAAGCAGGTAAACTTTACTATGAAAAGAAAGAATATAATTTAATTCTGACCTTTGAGGTTCTGCCTATATATTAATTTCTCATTTTTTTTTCTCATTTCCGCATTTTCCTCCTAAGTCCAACTACCACAGAAGTCAATTTGTCCTGCATTACCGCTCAGAACATGTTCTGTAAACATCCTCCCTTTTCCCAAACCCCTCTTTCCCCTGACAGGACTTTATACAGATGTATAGGGAAAAATGCCTAGCATCTGACATTTAACAAGACTCTCAAAGAGAATACACATGAAGTGTATTAAGATTTTCTCTCTGGTACTCAAAAGGAGGTGAATGCTGTTAGCCCACTGCTAGGGGACTGGTCTGTATCTGAAACTGAGACCTCTGTTTCTGCAGCCAGTAAAGCCATTTCTCTCTTACATTTCACATTCCAGCTAATAAGGTTCTTATTTTTGGTCTAGGGAAGAAAATAACTTTGCTGGAAAACATGGTTGTGGAATTGGGTATTCCTCAATAAAAAAACCAAAACAACTGAAGTGGCAGTAATCTGGGATCTCTCACACTGGGACATGACACTATACCAGCTATGCCTGGCTCACATTTTTAAGACCTGTTCTCCACTATGATCCTGAGACATTTCTATGGGTTTGGTTTTAAGTGCAAATTGCTGTTGATAGAATTTAAACTGAAGTTCATGATGCCAAATACCATATGGGAGGCTCTAAAAATGCTTCCTCACCTTCCATCACTCTAGTGGTCCTACTCATCTCCCATTTGTTTCTGATATGCACACATTACCTAATATATTAATTTACATGTATTGGACAGTGGGTCTTTGCAAGAGGCAGCCTGGACTCAGCCAACAGCACCTTTTAAACTTCAAGCAGTAATAGTGACTAGAACTATCACCTAGAAACTGAAAAATCCATGACCATAACCTCTCAGGCAAAGAAACAGACCTGCAGACCACCCCAGGCAAGGGGTGGCAGGGGGGCATTTTGGGTAGACCAGCAGCTGAAGGGACATGCGGGGTCAGAGGAAGAGGAGCAAGGAGTTTGGGGGTGCTGCTGAATGACAAGAGGCCTCAAGGCAAAATCAAAAGACACAAAGAAACCTCTTGCTACACCTCCCAGCACAGAGCCCCTACAAGGCAGTGATTTCACCAGCACACACAGGCAAAGGACTGAATTTCTTCTCCCCACAAGAACCGCAACCCACAGAGGAGGAGTGAGGAGCACGAGGTGCAACAAGGGCAAGAGAAGAGAAGAGACAAGAGACAGACAACTGTTTTCTACCCCAAAGTCTAACATGAGAGGGAAAATAATCAGCTTCTTTAAACACCATTAGGCATGAGTTCTCTCCAGCAGACAGTGAGGCCAGAGCTCCTCGCACACTGAGGGGGCAAGTGGCAAAGCTGGCACTGCAGCCAGCTGAGTCAGCATCTGGTCACAAACAACAAATATGTGCTGTATGGCAGGTAAGGTGTGCCATGGCTTGCAAAACACCTCAACATCTGCCTTTTCCCAGTTTGGGAAGCAGATGTGCCAATTACCACACTGATGGCAGCTTGTGGCCCAGGACTAAAGCAAACAGGACTGACTCCACAACAGGGAAGGGACCAGGGGCCTAGGGAAGATGGTGCTACAGCCACAGTGTAGGACAGGGAGGATGATGCTATTCTGTTAGCAAAACAGGAATTGTTTATGTAACCAAAAAGAAAAAATGTGACAATGTCAAAAGCCTATTTTGACATGAGGGAGAAAGGAAAGCGTTCATTAATTTCTAATAACAGTCTTTGTTCTTGTAACAAACTCTATAAACTGACCAGAGTTCACTTGTAATCTGTTAGTCAACTGAACACTCTGAAGAAACTTCTTATAAGGGAGGAGAAAATCCCTAATTATTAAAAATAACCCTAGGCTGTGCTTTCAGGTTTTGGTTTGAATCCAGTACCCGCAAGAGAAACCTTTCAACAGAAGGCACCAAGGAATTCTCATGGAATAGCTACTGGATCAGGACACATATTTCCAGTAAAAGCTGGCCTTTCTTTCCCCTCCTCCCAATTCCCTTATTCCCAAAAGATACCAAGAAAACACAAGATTGTTGGGATTTCTATAAGAAGATTTGGCAGGTTTTTCATATTTGTTTAGACTGTAAGATATAATTTGAATTTGGGTCTTGCCTCTTTCTCTCTCAGAGAAGAAGAATGACTTATTTGTTCTCTGAATAAGTATTTGTTATTAGTGGATCAGACAAGGATAAGGTATATTATTACAACCATGTTTGTTAGGTATGATTTACATTGTTTGCTGCATATCATCTTAGGCTGTCTTTAATTTTGTTATACTTTAGGGGGCTTTTGTTTGGGTTTATGCATTTAGTCACAGTTGGTTGTGTTTTGAACTTTGAAAAAAATTAATACAAAGGAAATTAAAAAAAGAAAAAGAAAATATTTTCAAAATGATGTGGAAATCAAATCTATCCCTGAGTAATTTGATTTGTAGGAAATGGAGAGCAAAGCATTACAAAGCATTACAAACAGAATGCCTTGAAGTGCATCATAATTACTTACATGTGCAAATACATTGTCTAGGTTTAGGAATTTGGTTAATAATAGTCATAATAATTCCATGCCCTTACACCAGGTCTTTCTTCCAAGCTTCTCCAGGTTTGTGTAAGCAGCCATTAACTAATGCCTGAGTACCTGTAAGCAGTCTGCTGCCCTTATGTATGGAGAAATAAGGGAAATAGGGGCAAAAGCTCTCCGGGGTCATGGACAAACTGATTTGCTCTACAGGTGGGAGACAACTGCAGATGATTGTCTTCTAACCACAGGTACATCAGAGGTGCAGAACTTTGTAGCTGATCTGACATTTCTACAACTTCATGGCTTTGTAAGAATGAAGGAGTGCAACAAATGTACATCTTACACTTTCTGTTCCACAAAGTTTAAAGGTTGAGAATTGACATAAATCAGATCCATGTTCCATCTTTGGTGGAAGACTGGTATATATAAAAACATATCCATGTTTTGTATCAAAGCACAAAAATGAACAAATTTGCCTTGTTTGGAGCTGTTCATCAGTGCAAATGGTTTTCAGACTAGGCATACTTAGTGGAAATCTGGGCTGAATGTGGAAGCAATCTGGAGAAGGGTACCCTATAAAGTTCAGTTGTTATAGAAAGTCCCAAACACCCATTTCATGCTTGTAGATTATTCTCGCATTGATCTCTTAAGAGACCTGAAACTCTTAACAAAAATCTGAGAATGCCATATTACCCAAAAGCTTTTCCACAATTCCAGGCTGTGAAGAAATGCTGGATTTTATATCCTTCTGCTGTTTATTCCATGCCACTTCCTACATGTACACCTACGTTACTCTCTCTCACAACTCCTGAGAGAAACCCATGGTTTTTGCAGCTCAGGTCTTTAACACTCCATCCTTATTTTACCAGAATGAATGTTTTCATGCTTCACTAGATGACCAAAATCCAAGATTGCCAAATATTTCTGCTGTTTCATTTAGCCATGCAATAATTCTAATGCTTTGAACTAGTACCTGCTGGAATAGCAGTAAGTTACTGACCCACACAGACATACAACTGCCTGTTTGAGGGATTTGACATTCACACATCCCATTTTCTCTTAATCTACATTTCTGTGCTCCCTGTGGCTCCAACAAGAAAGTGTCTCTCCATACATTTTTATTACCTGTTATGCTTTACACTAATAAAAACACTGGATATTATTTATTTGTCTGGCTGACTGACAAAGCCAGGCATCAAAGCATCATTCCAGTGTCACATACTTCAACGCTCTAATCTTTCAGAACTTGTAAAGCAATCTCTTGCGGCGCTTTGTGGGCTGTGAGATCACCCTGACAAACTGTGATAATGTTGGCAATCTCCAAATGGGTGTTCATTTGCAATCTTACTACAGAGGAATTGCTATGTTTCCAAATTTGAGGGCTTGACATAATCTGTCTTCACAAAGCTATCAGGGTCTGTCATAAGGCTGTCTGTGACCCAGGGATTTTATGGGGTCAATATCTATCCCCAGTGAAACTTCACTGCAAGCAGTGGAATTACCTAGAGTATGACTTTATCTATCTATTTGCTTTCTTTCTCTTTATTTAAAATACCCCTTCTTTGTACTTTATGTTTTGAAGTGGAAACACCTATTAATAACATGTGAGCCAGGTAGGGGAGACTGCTCCTCCAAATCATGGCCTGTTCCTTACAGTTCATGCCAAACCCTCTGCTTCCCTCATCACACTGAGTGACTAAGAAACAATGCAAATGTCAGGTCAAGCTACAGAGCTTGCCATCATCTCTTCCTTTCCGTATGCTCCCAGCACTGGCAGTCTCTGGGCTGCAGTCCACAGGATATCCACAATTATGGCCCAGATTGAGGGAGGGGTAGAAAAACGATGGTACTCTGCCAATTATGTCAGAACCTAAACTTGATCCATTTTAAAACTGAAGCTGGGGACTGTGGGATAGCACTGTTTGCTATAATTTGTGTAAGGAAAAGAAAATAACTTATCATCTCAAAAAAAAAATAAAATTAAAAAGGCAGAGTTAATAAAGACCTATAATAAATAACTATTTTATATTTACCTCTGAACCTTATATTTAACTACAGACTATGCTATCTGGGTGTAGAAGGAAGATTTTTAAAATGCCGTAAGATGGTTAAGCACCTCAAGAAAAAGCGAGACAGGGAGTGTCAGGCTTCGTTATATTCATGAGGGCCACACAACTGCTAGTGAAGTAATTCTGTTTTAAAATTACTTAGGATTCCTTTAGAAAAGCCGGGAACACAGGATGGAAATAGAAAACTAAAAAAAGTGCATCCAGTGTTTCAAAATACTCTCCCTGCACAACACCCTTTCCCTGCTATCATCTCCTGAGGCAAATTTCCCAGGCAGTACCTCACGCTTATGGAAAGATCCTCCCCAAATCCTGCGCAGGGCGGGGGTGAGCAGCTGGAACCTTTGAACGGATGGTTCCAAAAGCCCATGCCAGGCAGAGGCTCTGGGGCACAAGCTGAGCTGTAAACACTGGCTTGGATACTCTGCTGAACTGATGTTGGGATGTTTTACTATGGTTTTACTAAGTTCTCTTCCTAGGCTCATTCCATCTAACCAAAACAAAAGTTGCTAAAGATGCACCATACTTTGTTTTATCCCCATTTAAGCTATTTTCTGCATTTCATTCTCTGTGAAAAGGAAAGTCAGCGTCACTATCCAACCTTAGGAATAAGGACCTAGCTGCAATGCTAGTGGAAAATTTTGGAATCCAAGTAAATTCCAAACTTGTATTTTGACCTAAATTTACAGCAAACTTGCTACTGCTCTCAAAATGCCTACTATTTTCACCAGGAGCAGCAATTATCCCTCATTCCTCCTTAATCTTTCAGGAAAGAATGCATAGCCTTGGAAGCCCAAATGTTCTAATGCGTGTGCTACCTTGCTGAAGTCAGTAGGTTGTATGAATAGTAACAAAAGGTTGCACAAAAAGATAGACCAAAGATCCATGGGCTTCAAAAGGTTAAGCAGCTTCACTAATACAAACATTGCAGTTGGGACAGCCCTGAACAGAGCAATGTAACTGGTATGTGCTTTTCCTTCCTAAAAATCCTTTCTTGAGGGTGAATGTTTCTATTTTACAGTGAGAAGAAAACTGCTGCGTAGACTCATATACCAGTTATTGTTTGACTCTTTTCTACAAAAAACTATTTTTAAAGACAAAAAAGTCAAAGCAAAGAGCCCTACCTCTCTTCTAGTGCCACTTCAGAAGGTTTTTGCTAGCCACAGCTGAATTACAGCAATGTTTCTCCTTTTTAATTTCCACGTTTTTAGCATTTTCAACACTGACAACCAAATTTTCCGAAAAATAAAGAAAACAGACTGTCACTGGTAGATCAGTATTCAGAGATGGAAAGAATACAGAAACATATTAAATTTACCCTAAACAAGGGGGCTTATACCATGACAGCAACTTTTAACGTAATTAATTTGTCTTATAAATTACATTCCTGGGGATATCCCTGAAAATTAATTAGGTCACAGAGGGAAGGAAAACAAATTGAAAACTTCTCAAAATTCCAGGAAACTAAGTTTTACACACAGCAGTATCAAAAATCTCACTATAAAGTTCTTCCTTCCTCTTCCCCTATTCTTCTTTGAAGGAGACCAAGATCCTCATATTGAGAATCATTTTGGCCCACCAAGGTCAAGGAAACCATATACATTCAAGTACAGAACATTTCTGAAACTGAAGATTTTGCAAGCAGCTTTGCCTTTCCAAACTGCAAACTCTCTGGAAGAATTCTGAAATATAATTTAGAAAAGACATCCATTGTGCTAATGTGGCTTTAAACACAAAGCTACAGTCACAAGATGTGGACATGATAGATTCATCACACAACAGAAAAAAGCAAAGGGGAGGAAGGCAGAAGAAAACAATAAGAAATTTAGACAAATTTCAGTACTGACCAAACTCATCCTCAAATCAAAACTCGGAAGGTTTGCCTGTTCATTAGCTTCTCTAGAGTTTAGGAAAAAATGAATTTGTCCATGTACTTTCCTGTAGCTCCCTGCCTTCATTTTGTGCAAGAAACAGCACTTAGGTTTTTTCACTTTCTCAACACAATTCACTGTTTTTTTGTATACGTGTTGATTCACATATACAAAATCCCAGACACTTTCTGATTCCATTTGTAATGCAGATCAAATTTTGTACTTCCTGATGCCCGTGCCACCTTCCAGGACTAGGGGAAGACTAGAAAGACAACAAAATGCGGGGAAGTAACTTGAGTTGATGGTGCTTTATCATTGAAACTTTAATGGACTGCACCAGTGGATAACTCCACAGTACAGATTTCACCTGGATCATGTGAGGGCACGAGATGCCATTTCTGCCAGCCCTTGCATGTGTTAATGTTAACAGCAAGGAACAAAAGGTATCAGATAAGGCACAGAGCTTGCTGGTAAAAGTCAACACATCAAAATATATTTTCAAAACTGCATCAGAGAATTTATAATGGATCCGTGCTTTGCATTTTGAGGTGACAGAGTTCTCGATCTGGTAGAAAGTTCCCAAAGCTCAATTTACTGCATTGTCAAAATATAGCCTGAGGGGACAATCTGACTTACAGCATCTTTATGACTGGTGATGAAAGAACCTCACTTGGCTTTTAGATCCCAAGTTTGGCTCAAGATAGTGCAGTAGAGAACAGAACATCTTCTATTTTATGCTGGGTGTTCACAGTGTTCCTCTTCAGCACAGAATTAGGTTTTACTCTATAGAATTCTCACACAGCTCGCTGATGGGTTAGAATTCACACCTTCAGATTTTGGGGATATACTTCACACCCTGCATTGTTACTGCTACTAAAGATACAGATTACACTGTCCTCATGTCATTGTAGCATCTGTAACGGAAAGCTTTAGAAAATTCAGGAAAAAACTGCATCTTTTACAAGGCCACAGCATGTCTTATTCAGCCTTGGAGAGACTTCAGAGCACAGCAACCGCATTAATTGGACATTATATGGACAGCCAAGCAAAGCTCAGTTACTGTGCAGATTTTACTGCTCTTTGCCATGTTGCTTCAAAACACATTTCATGTTTTAACCAGTCATATATACATACAAAAGCATTTCACAACACTGGACAATGCTACAGATCCACAGGAAATAATAGTTTCACAAACATGAAGCAATCTGCACAAATATAAATAGTGTGGTCAAAATCTGTTCTAAATTATGCTTATGCAAACCCATGGAAGTCAAGTAGTACCACTAACAGAACAGAACACATAAGAGCATGTAAAAATATAAAATATGGCTCTACTGTTCAGCTATTCATGGTCCAAACTCGGCCAGCCTGCCACCACTTACATTCTACTACTTTGCCAGCGTGGCTTTACAGGAAAGAAGAAAAATTCTGGAATTTCTAGTTCTCTCATGCACTGGGGGACACAAGTCCAAGAACATATGGGCTTAAATGTGTCAGCATCCTACATCACTCTTTATCTGAAGAACGTTATTAATTTTTGTGGGTGGAGTCCAAAATTGTAATGCCGTATTACACACAGTGGCTGTTTCTGAAATGCGTGTGTCACAGGGAGCGCATGTGCAGCAGTCCAAGGACAGCATTTTAACTTGATTTCAAGTGATTTTCTGAATTGTAATACCCTCAAAAGATGAAGTACTGATGCTGCTGGCAGGATATTTCACAACTTTTGTCTTCACAGTTTCATCCAGTCACCTCAATTCTGACCTCTAAGATATCATGCTATTGCAGATCTGGACTCCACACAAGGCTGTTTCAACAAATCTCATTTTACTCTCTAATACACAGCATGTGACTTCAGGACTGGTATTTTCAATGCTGAACCGATTTATACAAGTGATGTATGCTACTCTAGGCAAAAAGCAAGACTAATAGCAGAAGATTCTTTGCCATGCTAACTCGAACTAAATTGCAATCCCAGCCTTCTCAAATGAATTAGCCCCTTTACCAAACTCGCAGGTACAGACAGATACTGTGGGAATCAGCCATGTAACTGTTCCAACTGGATACAGTGAGGAAAGTATTGCCAAAGGCTTTTCGGCTGTGACTCAACAGGTGGTTTGGCACCAAGATTTCTACCTGTTTGTGGTTTTCATCTCTGGTTTCAAGACAGAAAATGAGATTATACCTTTCAATGCTGCATCTCAAGCAGGCTGTACGCAGAGCAAGGTTTCATTCCAACCAAATCTCTCTCTCTCTTGCAAAGCTGAGGAAAACTGCCAACCACTGCTGCTCTTGACATCAATATGCGATGCAGATGTCAGGAAAGGGAATAGAAAAGGGAGAGAGAAGAAAAAAGGAAAATAAAACGGTAAGTTTTACATAAACAAGAAACTGTACTTAATGACTACATCTGAGGAAAACAAAATAAAAAGTACTGGCTTTAGTATAAGGAAACAAATAAACAAAACCTTGGAACAGTTTAATCTAAGAGGTTTTGGGGGGCTATTTTGTTTTATTTTTTAGCTTGTTTTGTTTTGTTTTGTTTTCATTTATTTGATACACAGAATTTTTGTTTACATTTAGTTCCAGGAGATAAAATACCTTTACATGATAAACTTGAAGGGACAATATAACAGAAACAAATACATCATAGCATCAAAATTAACTACTGCATTACTCAGAGAAGAGTCTAAGCACCTTTAACAAACACCCTGAAAAGCAGCTGAAGCGCTCACAACATATGTTCTTGGCTGCAAATAGCCGAGGGTGCAAGAGGTGGGTTTCATTTTTCAGTTTTTAAAGCCTTCTGCATAGGCCTAACTCTGCCTTTGTTGAAGGTAGTGCTAACACACGTTGAATGCAGAAGGAACCGAATGTGGGTAACTGCATACTTTGAAATATCACACCCAATATGTTCGACTGATGCCATCGTTTCCTGAGGACAAGTGTAGGCTATGGAATACTACAAATAATAGAGAGCAGTAGTGTAAAGCAAGTTTCCCTGAACCAAGAAAGCACATTTCAGTACTGTTTTCACAGATAATTGGGAATGCGCATCTTCAAAATAGTGGACGAGAGTAGGTAAAGACTGTCTAGATATGCTTACTCTAGACAGTGACAGAAGTCTCAATGCCTTTTCATAAAATTAGAATTCTTCAAAGTAACTCTCAACAACCATTAAGAGAACAGTCAGTGAATCTATGCTTTTCGGATTAAAGCAAGAAAATGAAAGTCAACGCTTCTCCACAGACATAGATGTAACGAGAATGACTTTAATACATCAGCATTTGAGACATCAAAATGGGCCCACATTCACCAGTGCACAGAAAAGTGGAACCCTAATGACTAGGAAGAACTTTGCTTTGCCCTGGTAAAAGCCTTTCAGGAAGCTGTATATATTAATTTGCCTATGGAAAATGAGAACCTCATAATTAAACTGTATTAAATCATCTATACTAAGAAAGACTGAGCTGAAGAGAAAATGGAAGTATCTTATCATGATGATATAATCACTTGAGGGAAAGGGGCTCCAAAATGTTCTATTCCTGAGTTGGAAGAATCAGCCAAGTGGGTCTTTTTCCCTCATGAGAAGGCCCTTCCACAAAAATACACTTCTCAGATAACCAAACTAGAATTTTTTTCTTCAACTACTTGGAAAAGGAGGGGGGGAAAGTAAAGAGTATTTTAGAACCAGCAGTTAGCAAATATTAATTTGACTTTTCTTGGGTAAAACAGTTATTCCACAAGTAAACTTTCATTTCAAGAAGAAAATATTTCCACTGAAAAACCATTCTGATGAAAAACGCCTGGCCATGGCTACAAAGGCTAATACCACTGGCCTCAGCCGGGGAAGGTGAATGCCAAGGCCAGTGGACTGGGTCTGCCACAGTCCTCTTGCAGAATCGTGGGCACAGAGCTTCCATTCACTGTGATGTTCCTTCTGCTCCAGCTTTTCTGCCTACATAGACCCTCCCCTCTTCAGGGCAGGAACTGTCTCTCACTGTACGTTGTGCAGAGCCTGCTGCAACACGTGTGTTTGATGGCTTTCAGCACTAGGGTAGCAACAGTGTCTTCTCCTCCTACAGCAGCTACACCCCAATATCAAGATGAGGAGAAAAATGTGACCTCTGGCTGCAACACACTGCTAATCAAACACCACTGTATAGTATGGGGATGTGGGGGGGATGCCTTTTCATCACAGAACTAATCAGAGTTTATACACACAAAATCAGTAAACTGTATAGTTCAGTCTTGTGATCTGTGTTCCAAGCCACCAGAAATAAGGCAGGAAAGAGGGGTGGGGAAGGGGGGTGAGGGGGGAAGCATCTCCTGTGTTCATAATGAAAGAAGAGAGATGACTGGACTAAGAGCAGATGAGGTTACAAGGCAACAGCAGCGCCATGAGTTGTTTGGGCTTAAAGCCAGATGTCTTGTATTTCCTTTGATTGTTTCTAAATAATTAATGGTATTAATTTAATCATGTGACCCACCTACCCCCCCTTTTAGTATTTGGCTGTGTGCACTAACACTAAATATAAAGGAGGAAAACGGTACTGTCTATAGCATACTGAATATTGATGCTGTGTGTTTGGACTGCAGCAACAGCTGATACTCATATCCCTGAGACTCTATATTCCACAGCTCTCACACAGTGTTTGCACGAAGGAGATGGAGTAGTATCCTTCATACTCCATCCATAAACCAACTCAACTATGGCATATGGACACTGCATGTCTGAAGTAGTAAAAGAGAGGGTACATCGCTCCCTCTCCGCCCACACTAAGACGAACCTGCCACTACTATTTTCACGTAACATTTTCTGGCAAGCTCCCAGTTTTCAGTCATGCTGGTTTACTTGAAAGAAACACTCAGAGGAGATTCTGCTTGTCTTGCTGTTCGAACAAACAAAATAATCGCACGTCTTGAGTTAATGGCCCAAAGCTTAATGAAGATCATAGGAAAGAGGCTGCCTGTGAAGGGAGCATTCCCTTCTGACTTAGCCACATAAGCCACTGCTGTTGGAAAAAGGAAATGGATTATGAGGATAGTAAGTAACCCTAAGCTTTGGTCTAGACAAACCTTTGCTTGGTACAGTGGCAGTAAGTGCACAGAGAGAACAGCAACAACCAGGAGTAAAAATTTCACTTCTCCACAATTTTCTACCCCAAGGCACTGGCAGCATCAGCAGGAGGACCCATGTTTCGTTCTCATGGGAATATTTGGGCTGAGTACTAGGACTGCTGGAACCTAACAGCAGAATTCCTGAAAAAAAGGCCAGTGATAGCAGATCCCTACTTGCATGATTCTATGATATGTACTCAGGAGAAATGTTTGCCCACCCTCCCATATAATACAGTGTACTTTCAGCTCCCCTTGCCAAGTCTCCAGTCCCACGCATCTTATCTACCTTTTTTTCCCTACCACATTCTCACTTATCTTGAATCCTGTGGTACTCACCACAGAATCAAAATAATAGAATTGTCTCAGTTGGAAGGGACCTTTAAAGGTTACCTAGTCCAACCCTCCTGCAACAGGCAGGGACCTCTCTCTTCAACCAGATCAGCTTGCTCAGAGCTCTGTCCAACCAAACCTTGAATACTTCCAGGGATGGAGCACCATCTCTTTGCAACCTGTTTCAGTGCTTTATTCACCATCAGATAGTATAAAATGTGGCAGCTTGGAGGTAATGGAGAAAGAAACCTGACAGTTTGGAGCAGACCCTTGTTTTGTCCAGTAATGCCCTAGACTTCCAGAGGTAAGGACAAAGTGATATCACAGATGTCAAGTTTCCAAAAGTCTGCATAAAGCTAAACTCACCAAAGCACACCTGTGGGGAGTCAGACAGGGCTTCATCAACTCTCATTTCTTAGATTTTATCCATGGCTCCCTACTCGGTGCCATTCTGCAGCTAAACTATCAGATCATGACTGGCAGTGGTGCATTCTATAGTTACATTTCATCAGTCAAGGGAAGTGAAAACCAAAGAATTCTCCACCAGAAAGCCTGATCCTAATCCTCAAGGACTTGACCCCAAGATTAGCTCAGCTGGTTAGAGCATAGTGCTAACAAAGCCAAGATTGTGGGCTTGTATGGACCATTCACTTAAGACTTGGACTCGATGATCCCTGTGGGTCGCTCCCAACTCAGAATATTCTGCAACTTCTGTAACTTCTGACTTGTCAGCCAAGGCCTAGCAATCCTAAGGCATATTCCTTCACCACCAACCTACCACAGGTTCACAGGAAGAAGTCTGTCTCATTACATAAAGATCACATGAGAAATACACCTGAGTCCTTCAGCTGGGACTGGAGCAGCACCAAAACCAGCTCTGGCCCTGCACACTGCAGAGAACATCACCTGGAGGGAACATCACCACTGCCAAATCACAGCACAAGGCACTGCAGACAGGGTGGCAGAGTGCCATGGGTACCAGAGCTCCGGCTGTGGGGCTCTTTGGCAAGAAAGGAGCAGGATAAATACCACATTTCCTGTGCTGGGAAGAAAATATCTCTCTCTCTCCTATTAGTGCTTCTCTGACATGGTTATAAGGTTGAATAAAAATTATGGGCTTATTGCTCATGGAAACATGTAAATGGAGAAAACACTAAATCATACCAGTTAAATAAGATGAGGAAGAGTAACATACAGCCCAACTTCAAGTGACTCCTTCAATTCCTACCAGCTACCTGCAGTAGAGTGGCAACATTCACACAAGCAAAAAGCACATCAGGAATACCTGATGCCAGAGTCCTCCCCCTTGGAAGTCATTCCCAGAAAATGGGCTCTGCAGCTTTGAACTGGAACAAGAGGAAACTGCTTCTAGACAGGAATGATCACAGAAATGACTACACTGTTTGCAAGGTAGAAACACTGCAAACAGACAAAAATATGGCTGAACAGTCACAGCAATTTATAAGCAGCCCCTGCACCCAACTGCTTGGTTTTCAGGATTTTGGGAGGTTGTGGTAGAGTGAGAAGACAGCATTTTTTCTATGGTGACAAGGATCTCTGAAAGTGTCTACATGTCAGCCTTGGCCGAGAACGTATCCTTTGTTCCTTCTTCTGCATTATTTCCCTTTAATGATAGCTTTGCAGTGAATCCCATTTGTGAGCTGCTCAAATAAATGCAAATTTTATCTTGTAAGCAATACCCTCCAAAATATAACTACCACTGAAAATAAAAATTTGAAGAGCTAAAAGGCACTGGGTCTTCCCTAGGTGCCCCCATCTCCCCAGTGCACTGAACTGCTTGCTATTATTATATATAGAGTACCAGGCAGGGTACTTGCTATTATAAATATGTACTGTATTGAAATATATAGCCCAAGTCTCCAGGGCCCAACATTCTAATTAGAACTACAGTTGTGCAAATAACTGATTTATTTGGCTAGCTGACCAAACTGAGAACATGGAAAGGAAAAAAATAAACCCACAAACAAAAATCACCTATGTGTTTAATGAAATGGGTTAGTTTTTTTTGTTTGTGTTCAATATACTTCGATTAAAATTGACTACATTTCAAAACAAAACTAGAAACCTTGTTTAGAAATATCAAAACAAAATCTTCTAGCTTTCCAAAACTTTTAATTTTCTTCTTAGTGGTTTTTTTTTTTTTGTTTTTTTTTTTTTTGCATAATTTTGGCTAACCCATATTTGAGGTGAACAGCTTTCAGCAAATGAAACGTTTAACTCAACAGTTTTACCCAGATTTAAATGTATGGGCTGAATTGTGATTTAAGCTCTTGACTCAATGAAAGAACAGGGAAGCAGAGGATATGCTTCTTGGGTCAGCCCCTTCCTTTACGCCCAAGGTGAGTTATTATCTAATTTCTTTATGGCTGTGTCTCTGTCCACACTGTCTCTGCAGTCTCTGAGGTTGTTGGGGTTACATGCACCTCCTACAGCGTGTCTGTACAGCGTCTAAAACAACAGACTGCCCATCTCAATTGGGGCCTATATGATTTACTAAAATATAAATAACTCCCCAACTGCAGTCAAATCTCTTTTTAATGCCAATAGTTTCACTTGCATATATTTAGCAGCCCATCATGGGAACATCAGCTTCTTTTTTAATTAATTACTTATTAATAGATGTAAAATATGAACGGACAGCAAGCCTAGATTTTTCCTGCTTCATCAATTTCAGCACTCAAAAAAAGCATCTCGTTTACAGCTACCAGGAACCAACAGGGACATGTAATGAATGAAGCCTGAAACCCAAGATCCCCTCAGCACTTTTGTACCCCCATTATTTGGGGACAAATCCTCTCCTCCCTCCAGGGAATGAAGACTAGCTGGATTGAAAGAGCTGGAAAAAGTGGAAAGCCTCATAGGCAACCTTCATATTCCCTGTGCGGGGCTTTAGGCACACAATTGTCACCAGTAGGAATGGGAAATTCAAGTTCAGTATCTGCAGAGAGGTGGAAACAGCCCGTGGGACTGCAGGGAAAAGGTCTGCCTGCCTCTCTTTTGAGGACCCCACGCATCTCACAAGGCCAGCTTACCTAGCTGAAAGACAACTGAAGCTCACTGGAAAACAAACACCACAGAAACAGAAAGGACTGCAACACTGTGAACTCAACTTCCACGTAGAGCACTCGGGGCTGGGGGTGGGGAGCTTCTCAGAACATACATGGCTGTCACTGACAATAAAGTCAGTCACGTTTTTAAAACACTGGGGACGGAATTCAAATGTGCCCCATTATGCCTTGAGATGCACTCCCTGGGTACAGAAGGTGCGTGGGTTACGCTAAGCTCGTGTGTTCCTTCGCTGAGACTGTGAAAGGCAGCACAAAGTGCAGACGGAGAAGGAAGGAACTGGAGCACATGGGGCGATAATTCCTACCCGTAGGGGCCTGATCATGGATGCCCCCAGTGTCCTGGAGTCCCACGGCAGCTTTAACCTCGTGCTAGTTTTCTCCATCCC
The DNA here is from genome assembly GCA_020086605.1 of Lanius collurio. Classification (NCBI taxonomy): domain Eukaryota; kingdom Metazoa; phylum Chordata; class Aves; order Passeriformes; family Laniidae; genus Lanius; species Lanius collurio. Next base: position 34,215,095 of record JACBWW010000006.1, read on the forward strand.
TGGGACTGCTGCTCAGCTCTAGGAGACCCCACTGCTCTTTCCCAGCCCCGTGGCTGCACCTCAGCCGTGGCTCCTGCGAGAGGGAACAGCCCGAGCCAGGTGTGCCAAGGCACTCCTGCTCTGGCCAGGGGCAGCACTTGCAGTCGGCCATTCCCCTCAACACACACCTGCCCCCACACCACGCTGAAGGAGCAATTATTATAATTAAAAATGAATCATCCTCCCTGTCCTTGGACTGTACTTATTGGCCATTGCTGCCATCTAGCCAGACGCATCTCCAGCATTCACAGAAGCCTTGAGCCTGTTTATTTTCTCACTGCTGCTCAGCCTGAAGCAGGGATAAATGCATTCCTTGTTTCTCACTGCCTCTGCAGAGACATTTGTAAACTTTCACAAGGTTTTCCTTTTTTTTTCAACAGGTGACAAAATACTCCATAACTGCAGGTGCTCTGGGACACAAACAGGAAAATGGAGATCAGATGCAGCTGTAGTTGGAGTAGGGGAAAAATCAAGATAAAGGCAGCAGATGAGAGAGTGCTAAAACAAGCAAAGAAATGACTGAGAAATGGTAGTTAGCTATTTTTGTTGCTAGCTTACTCTTGAAAGGTAGCTCTAACACAATAATTTTGTCTATTTTGTTATCATGCCAAATTTTTCCAGGTGCTACCAAGGGAAGTTTGTTGAAAAAAAGTTTCTGAACATTATTGGAAAAGAATGAAGAAGTTGTTGACTCAAGCTAGCACTGAAGGATGTGCTGGAAGTCACAGCTGAGGAGCACTGGCTGGTGCCACTGGACTTGCAAAGTAGGAATGATAAGGAAGAGTTTTCAGAGAACTTTTAAGTTCAGATTTATTAGTCTAAGAATTTGGTCCCAAAATTCAGTCAGAAAAATGTTCACAATGGGGGGCTTACTTTGCCCTCATCCCTTCATCTCCTTTTGGTATATATGGCATGAAATAGGTTGCAAAAAATAGTATTCTAAGGAGACTTAGAAACTGGAAGATTCAGACAGAGTTTCATGGCCTGATTTCTGCCCACAATTCAGCTCTAAAAAGCCAATGCAAACTTACAGACACTGTGGCCTTTCACTTCTCTAGACAATCTGGTTTCAGAGCCATATCTAGCAACATAATAAGCAAGAGGTGAAGCACAATGGGTAAAGAGAAAATAAACATGGCTGTATCATAAAATACAGCGATTGTACACTAGCTATAATGTTCCAACCAAACAAAAGAGGGAAGGAGGATATCAATAAACATCTGTGAATTCAAATTTATTTTACTGTACTTCCCATTCTACCAGAGAAATGAAGAAAATGTTGCATTTTGCTTCTCTGTTTTTTCTAACTCTGAAAAGGGAGGTTTCATGGATAATCCAGAGTAATATTCAGCTGTGAATCCAATTTATGCAGTGGGATGGGATTAAAAAAGGAACAGAAGGTCTGGATTCTGAACCTGCTGTAACAGTTTTGATTTGAATAGAACCCAAGTCTTGAAATGGCTTGTTTTCCACTTCTGGTTTGGAGATGGTTGAAATACTGCCACAGTAGCACTTCCTGTAATATTTTAGTCCAAGATCCTCATTATTTGGAACTGAACTATAAAGATTTTGGCACCATGAAATCCAAACAAAACTCTGTTCCTGACTCAACTGGCCCAGAAGTCAAACCAGGCTTAATCTGGTTCTGGGTCCAAATCCAGCTTCAGCCCATTTCCATTGTCATATAGATTATGCCATAATACCACCTCTAGCCTCAGGATTTATGATGCCTCCTCGCAGGATGCATATTTGTGTGTAAATACATAAATCACATCAGATAAACAAAGCAGACATGCCAGAAAACAGGAGGGGAGGGAAGAGGAGAGATACCTACCAAGCAGTTTGTCTCTAAAGTGCTGCCAGTTGTGAAAGGACTCGTCGTGCTCATATCCCCTCATTCAGACTCTTACAGACACGCTAAGAGCGTGACGGCTGGCAGGCAGTGCATTTAAGTGCTGTTACTGAGGCCCCCAAATATTGACAGAGTGCCAGACTCTGAGAAACTATTGATGTATGCAGCCGGCCGCTGCTCCAGACACCTCTCAGACAGAGTCTTTAAATGTCACAGATTAATGAATTTTCATGAAATGGAGAACGAAAGAAAGAATTAAACCACCCCCCCCCATATATCCCATAGCACCAACATGAAAGCATCTTTTATCCCTACACAAAATTCTGCCCTCAAGCCTCAAGATTCTTAATAGATTATAACAGATTGTAAGTCGGCATGAGATATGGGATGGATGAGGTTAGACCCTCTGGATCACGCAGAGCATCCTCAAACAAAGCCAATATGCGAGACGTTCATTTAAAAAAAACCAACAATGAGACTGAAGGACCACTCAGGCCTCTGTTTCACCTAACCTAAACCACAAGTTACAAAGCTTAAGGGGTAGAGTTGGTTAAATATTTTTTTATCTGAGGTAAAAATGGTGCCAAACTGCAAAATTCAGCTGTTGACTTTGAACAACCCTAACTTTAGAGACATTGAGATAGACAGATGTACTTGGATCCTCTCTTGATACTTGATCTTGTGCTTGATCTTACTCAAGAAATTGCCGAAGTTATGATAGAACATTTTTATGCCATCAGATAAACCAAGTATGCTGATTATTTCTCTTTTTTCATTTATATCAGGAACTCAAATATGTATGCAAGAACTTCAAATATCATTAAAATGTAATAATGCAAAATGCAGTTGGAGTGTAAATGACAAATCTATGCATAACACATCACTTAAAGAGGAAGGAAGTGAAGGGATGATGCAGATGATATATGCAGAGGTAAAAATGGGTCATTTATACCCAACCATGTTAAAGATACAGCTTCAGTGCACAGAGCCACTTGGAAGTGAGGCTCTATGAGCCATTTTCTCCCTGCTTCCCCCAGGCACAGATTCCTGCAAGGCTCTACTGCCCCCCACTGCCCCCGGGATGTCCTACAGGATTCGTCTTCAATGCAATGACAGCAAGTGGGGTGAGCACCAACACACCCAGCTCCTTGCTGGCTGCCTCCTTCACCTTCAGAAGCACAGCTGTCTGACACCATTGACTGGGAAATGAAAGCTGGTGCCACCACAACAGTCAGGAAAATCCAGGGAAGCTGAGAGCACCCTGACAAGCAAAGGGAGTTCTCTAAGAATGGCCAAGCAGCAGAACCCTGCGGTTTTCCACTCTGTTGGAACAAGTCAAGAGGAAGGCCATGAAGATGCTCAGAGGGCTGGAGCACTTCTACGGTGGCAGACTGAGAGAGCTGGTGTTGTTCAGCCTGGAGAAGAGAAGCTCTGGGGAGACCTTAGAGCAGCGTTCCAGTACCTAAATGGGGCTGACCAAAAAGGTGGTGAGGGACTTTTTACAAGGGCATAAAGTGATAGGACAAAGGGTAATGGACTTAAGCTGAGAAAGCATAGATTTAAACTGGATAGAAGGAAGAATTCTCTGTGATGAGGCTGGTAAGGCACTGGCGCAGGTTGCCCAGAGATGTTGTGGATACTCCACCCCTGAAGGAGTTCATGGTTGGATGGGGCTTTGAGCAACCTGATCCAGTAAAAGGTGTCCTTGCCCATGGCAAAGATGTTGGAATTAGGTGATCTAAAGATCTCTTCAAACGCAAACCATTCTATGATTTTATGATTATCATTGCAGAAAAGTCAATATTCTTCACTGTTCTCCTAAACTGTTCTCCTAAGTTCCTTCTGTCTCTGGCCACACGAGGCTTTGCTCTCCACAGCATCTATAAAATCTTAGCATAAGAACAGGGACTAACGTGTGCAGTGTTCAAGAGGCTCTTGTTTTCAGATCATCTTACCAGTCAGATTATTTGTGGCAACTTTTGCCAAAGCAAAAGAAAAATAAAAACTTTTTTGAAAAATGAAGCTACCTTTGTGTGTGTGAAGCCAACTGGGAAAAACTGCAATGACTCTAATGGCAACCTCCAGCTCGTGATGACAAAGGAATCTGGTTTTCCAAAGCCAATACACTTCTGTAGGCTGGCACATCTGGTAATTAATTGTATCAGGGCCTACAACAACCATTCATGTTACCAACTCTTGTCTCCACCCAAAGCACGTCCTCCCTCCCACCACAGACCCCACAAACACCAGAGTTGCAGCAGGGTCTCCAACACCATTACCTATTACCTGCAGCTCTACAAATGTTCTGGATGAAGCAGCAAGTAGCCATCTTTTGCCAAAAGCCAGAGAGAAGGCCGAGCACATGTGTGTGTAGGAGGGTACAACACAAATGACTTATTAAGTACAGGAGAAGGCAAAATGTCAAAGCCTTTCTATTCTGAGAACAATTTCTATACAAACAAAGCTAAAGAAAATCAATATAGATTTTCACACAGGGAACTATTTTACACATCATTGTAAACTTACTTTAAAGCACTCAGTACTTTTTCTTAAGGACTTTTAAAGAGCCTGTCTAATGTTACTGCCTATTCTGGTCTGTTATTTCTCCTCACATAGCCCTTTTCCTTTCTCCTTTCTTTCCCTCTCTTTTTAAAAACTAATTACTGAGGAGCCATCACAAAACAATAACCTAGCATTTCATTCATTCGAGTATCACATCTTCAGGAAAGGCCAGCACTGATTAAAGTGAAGGAAGATGTAAAAAACATCAGCATTTCCCTGATACAAGAGCCTTCCTATAGCTCAGCAGAGATCAGCTTCAGTATGAAGACTGAAGTTGAGCATTGGTTGGGAGGGTCCCTGCAGCACACAGCGAAGCCCAAGTGCCCAAGCTGTGAAGTTGCTATGAACTTTTGCAACAGCCTTCTCCTCCGTTTTCTTTTGCAAATACTGGAATACCTAATAAGCCTTGTCCCTGTTCCCTATGCATACCAACATTTGAACAGCCGTTCCAGTTCCATAAACTCTGCACCATCTCAAAGACTGTGATAGCAGAGATAGGCAAAAATTTAGAACTGGAAATATTAATGGTTACACAAAATATAGAACAAAGTAGAATATAATATGCATAGAAGAGAGCAGTTGCAAAATAATGAATAGGAACAAATGTGTTACAGAATTAAAATTAATAGGTCTTAAGGAGACCTTGAAGTTCCTAAGTTCAACCTCCCTCACCAGGTTTAGGATAGTACCACAGGCCATCCTCCTTTGTCTCATCTTTTCCCTTTGATTGTCACCATAAACTTTCCATCAATTAGTTAATTTCTGGTAGTAACTTCTGATTGTCTACCTTCAGTCTTTTTCTTTCCTGTCCTCTGTGTGCATGTCTGTGCATACATCACAGATCACAACCAGCTTACACCCCCCTCCTTGTTAAAAGTCCCACCTCTTCTCCTGACTTACTGCACTCTTAATCAAAAGGGCAGGAGGAAGCCGCCAGGATTCATTCTTCCCCCTCTCTCCTCCTCTCTCCCTCCCTTTTTTCAAATGGCACAAATGTCAAACTTTCTAAAAGGATGTTTGGCATAGCTGAGTTCAGTCATGTAACGTACAAAGTCGGTATGATCAAAAGGTTGCGGGGCTGCCCACTGCTAAAGAAGAGTGGGAAAAAAGGAAACGGGGATCTTTTCTTAAGTGTGAAAGAATGCATGAGACAACTGTTGCCACTGGAAACACCATGTCTATTAGCAGCAGTGGTGGGTCTGAAACACGAAAACCTAGGTCAGAGTCCAGATTCTGTGTAAAACAGGGCTGTTCTGATCCAATTTTCTGCCCGTGAAGAAACAGGGACAGACACAGCTACAGAAATGAAGACTTTTTTTTTTTTTTCCTGTGTGCTTTCCATCATTATATGGAAAATAACTGAACCTGTGTGGAAATAACAGTAGTTAGTTTTGTAGTCAAAGTTGCTGAAATTAATCAGGTGGAACACAGATTCACATATCAAAAATACATTGCCTCTCTGGTATTTTTATACTGCTACCTTTCACCACAGTATTTTCATTCTTATTCTACCCACTGCTGAAAAGGAGAGCAAATTATTCCTCCCTTCTACATATCTAAGATTGTTATGATTTTGTAAGGCAACCGGTTTGCAATTGTAGAGCACTTCACAATTGCATGCTCGCATCTTCCTCTACATTTCTGATGCAACTCTTCTGGTATTATTCATCTGTTTATTTGCTCCACTTTGCTGAGCCCTTGTGAAAATGTTTGCATCTCCTTACCCAACATCAACACTGGAGAACAGTCCAGTTATGCCACCGGCTCCTGCAAAACATCTGCACCACAGTGGCATGAAAATTGGTCATTTCTGACTGGTCAGAATACTCAGCACGAAGAATCTCTCCACTAACTCAGATGGAGTTTCCTTGCCAGAAGATAACCCCAAAAATGTAGATGAAAAAGCTCATCGTCAATATCCATTTAATAGAAAAATCTTAATTATAGATAGCTTTCAGTCCCAGAACAGTAGATGGGAACTTGAGATTAATTCCCCCTATGACAAAGTATGTGAACAATAACCAGAATTTGTAATCAATACCCAGAGGAGAGAGCATCCAAATTGTAAAGGGGATTTGGGATTCATTCCCAGAGGGCGTAATATATGATTTGGAACAGGTAGACTGGGATTAATTTTTGATTATGAAATATTTGAACAGCAATTTTCAACTTTTAATGAACAGAGGATATGGACACCACAATTAATATAATTTCTAAGTCTCTCCATCATATTTCAGGAGACAGATGATAGATTACAAACAGCTGCTCGGGTCATACACAAGTTAATGTGGGAGTGCCACCTAAAGGAAAGTGCACTAGGATGGGACTCTGGAGAAAGGCAGGCAAAGACCAGAATTACACTTTCCCCATTTCTAATAAAACTTGCTTATTACAAAGTCTGCATTAGAAGTAATTATTCCATGTTTGCTGACTTTACATGGATAATTGTAAGTCAGAAAACATCAGTATGGGAACATGGCTTTTCTCTTACAAAGGGAAAAAATATAAAGGTGTTCACAGGAGAAATAATTCTCACTCTGAAGGAAAATTTCAAAATAGGAGTGTACAAGGTAAAATATATAGAACCTCACCATGTCCTGGGGGGAGAATACAACCCAAATTTCTAAAGTTCCTTAGAATATAATGAAGCAGCTAATTGTTTGCCTCGAATGAAGATAATGACTGAGCTGTGAATCTTACCCTTTTCTGTTAGTTTCCACAAAATAATTTTCTTTATGTTTTCCTCACAGGCCAATGAGTAATTTTAATGATTATGAGCTGCATCTGTAGCCATGTAAGACAGGACAAATTTTGTCTATCTGCATATCTTGCCATTTACAAATGACTGCAACAAAGTGATTTTTCAGGACACAGGTTTATTGTCACAGTGTAAGAAAACCTAGCTCCATGTCCAGCACTCCATACTGCTCAGCTGGAAGAGAAGTATCCAGAAGGAAAATGTCTTGCCCTGAAACAACTGATGGTAGTTGCTTCAGAAGCAGGAATAAAGATGAGATGAACCAAAATCCAGTTTCAGCTCGACGCATACTTTATTCCTAATATATCTTTTCAACCTTGTAACGTATTTTAAAAGATGCTCTGAATTTCTGAAATCGAAGATTTACCTCTTCCATTTTTTGCCAGTTGTGTTAAACTTTTGGGTCTTTCACTGAAAAGAGGTGAGACAACTGAGGTTCCCTGTGGGGCCACTCCTCCCCTCTCCTCTTAAGCCCTCAGACCCACATCTATCCAAGGATCATTTCCTAAGTCTCCAAAATTATGTGTAAGTATGCTGTCTCTGCCAGACCCTATTAATCATAAACTTCTTCTCATTTCATTTCAGTATTAAACTCATCTTGTTCAAATCTCTAATTTTCCACACTGACAGAGAAGTTCTCTATACATCATTCAGTTCTATTTCCTAGATATGTTCAGAATTACAAAATTCATTCAAGCCCATCTGATCTCTTCTCACTAAACCTTCTGCCTTGCACTGACTGACAGAGAAGAATTAGCCTCCCTCCTGTCAGGTATACATCTTTTCCCCATAAAAGTATGTGAAAACATCCAAATACAGCCAGTGACTCAGCTTGTCCTTGTTCTCGTGTCTTTGCTCTACAAAGCAGCCAATTTAATGGAGCAGCAAGTCCCATTGATGTAATATCAGATGGACTACTAATATTTCTAAAGTAAAAACACCTGTAGCTGCATGGCAGGGTACCACACACTGAAAGCAGCAATAGGGATGAAGTGGTACCATCAGCACCCCTCATTCTAGTGGAAGTAGGAAATCTCACACTGAAGTCAGGATACAGAGTGACCCTGCTGAGCCTAATACATCACAGGTCATTTCAAGTCATTAAAAAGTAAAATTTGCCAACCACAATTTTCCTCATTGATCATATCTAATATTAAACCCAGGTGCAGATCTTAGGTTTGGGAAGAAAATGCATGTCAGGTATTTTCTGCTCTTTCCCTGCTGCAGCAATGTCATCTATCTCATTTCTAACCCAGTGCCACAGCTTCTCTCTGGTTTTACAAAGACACTGCAGCACTGTGCCAGCAAAACAAACGATGGTATTGCTCTACAGCAAACAGGAGATGGGACTAGAAGAGCACTCAAGCCTCTCTCTGTTTTGGTAGGTTTTTTTTTTTGGTTTTGGTTTGGTTTGGTGTTTTTTTTTGGTGGTTTTTTTTTTTTTTTGTTTGTTTGTTTCAACCAGACATTCAGCAGAAACAATTATGTCTTCCCCAGAAGATACATGCAACAGTAAGTTCGGTGCTCCAGAGCTGGCACCAGCCTCTGTTCTCCCCTAGGGCCAGGTATCATTGCTCTGAGAGGCTCTGGTTCCCAACAGTGACTTGCAACCCACAAGCTGACTGGGGACCTGCAGAGTCCATCCACTCCCACATCCACACGCAGGCTACAACAGCCCTTCTGGTGAGTTAATCAAAGCAGCTATGGCAGGGGACTCAGAGTCAGATGGGCTCCATGAGGACATGGTGTTAAGTCACCTCACCAATCTCTGCCTCAGTATCCCCAAGTGTGAATTAGTTTTTGGCACCTACAAGTTAAGAGGGCAGCAGCTTTAGAAGAACTGTACGTTAGACAGAGAGATCAATATTTCATTTTAAGGAACAGTTTCTATTCTACTGTACTTTTGCTGATTTGAAAGAAAACAGACTGTTGCAGTATTTTTTGACTAAAAACCTGTAGAAGAAATCATTACAGTCTTTTACAACCAGAATCTGGAAGGGTGTCCCATTGTAATATTTTCAAAGAGAAGTTGTGCATGCAGTATGTATGTGCATATGGTGTTTATGAATTGTTTTTTAACTTTAGATATTTTATTCATTTTTCCACATGGTACAAGTAGAACACACATCTTTGTTGGACAGACACCAACACAGTAACATAGCTTTAGATTTCAGGCACTCAAGACTCAGTGGGACAATAGGCTACTCTATCTTCATGCCAGGACATCACGTCCTGAAATTAGGATGCATGCCATCAGGCAGTTAATATCTCACTGAAGATACTCAGCCCTCAATACATTCAGTTATACTAAATGAAGGAAACTGTAACCACTTCCAGTCATTTCATACAGAGATAAGGACCATGAGAACTTTGTGTCTTGGCATACAACATCCTATTTTGATTTAGCTGTACTGTGGGATCTGCTGTTATCCACAGTTTGCGGACTTCATTTTTTTTCTTACTTGGAGCATACACTCAGCCAGCATAGTAACTTCAGTCAAAACAAGGTTCAGAAGTCCCTAAAGCAAAAGGAAGTGGGTAAGGAATGGCACAAAAAGCCCTGGCTAGAGTTTCTCAGGACAGCAACAGAAAGAACACAGATGCTACAGATCCCTGCATCCCTACCCCCAGAGCCAGCAACGCAATGTTCAAAATTCACTTCTCCTGCTTGCACTGTACTCATGTGCGTGAGCTGCTCTTGCAGACTCATGCAGAACAAAAGGATATTCTCCAGGATAACTGCCTATCCAGACTCACCGGTGCTCAAAGTGTGAGATGCAAGTGTGAACAGCTTACCTCCAGACCGGAAAAGTCTGCCCTGCTACTGCAGACTGCCATGTCTGACAACTATATCAACCTTATTTATTTAATTTCAAAGCTGCTGTTTCCCTTAAGCTGCACCACGGTCTCAGGAATCACAAGATGGTGGCATTTAAGAAGTAGAGGCAATGATTTAATTGCTTTTCCAGAAAAAAGCTAGGTCCAAAAGCAAAATAAAAATAAAGTTTCCTTTATAAAGAATGGAAATACTAACGCTATAATGGAATGCTTTTTATAATTTAACATTGTGAACCATCATTCTGTTAAATGAAATGTAAGAAGGGACAAAACAGTTCAGAGAAAATACAGAAATATTAATTCTGTTCCCACTGGTAATTTAACACCTATCTGGTACCCCAAGGTCTTGAAAACACTGAGTACAAAAAATAGTTCTTTCCCACTATCTGGAAAAAAGATGAGGATAAGGGAAATGAAACACTTACATGAGATTGAGATGTATTGGTTTTCAGACAGGGAAACTAAAATGCCTGTGCTGGGTACCTATAATGATTCTTATCCGTTGTCCTACTGAAAGTTTTTCTTGTGCCTGGCTTAGATTTGAGGTTTCTTGACAACCTCTAATGAATGGTTAACCTCGCTTTCCTGATAAAAAGCAAATGCTCCCTGACTTAATTCTCTTCTTGAAACAAGTCCATATGGATGAAATATACAAACTTCTGTCAACGCGACTGCTGCCTGCGTACGATTTAAATGCTAAAATAAAAGGGGGATATTTTTTTCCCCGCCCAGGTCCTACCAAGGGGAAGTTCAGCCCTGCTCTCGCAGGCACAGACCTGGGGCAGTGCCAAGCCCTCTCCCCTCACCCATCCCCTCTCCCGCTCCCCCAGCAGCAGCGGCGCTGCCCCAGGGCTGCAGGCAGCAATTCCGGCGAGGCGGGGAATAAGCAGGAGATGTGCTGTAGCCTTGCGGATCGCAGGTGGCACAGAGCATTTATCTTCACACACGCCAACGCGGATATCTACAGCTTAGGAGTGGGAAAGGTCAGGTATGTCAGCTAGGATGGCAACAAACAGCCTCAGTAGCAGGCACGGGTGTATTCACCTCTCGCTGCTCACGGCCGGCGGGCGCCTCCGGAGCCGGAGCGGAGCACCGGCCATCCCCGGGCATCTCCCACCTTGGCTTGGGGCTCCCTCTCCTTCCCCTGCCTGCTGGGAACGCGCCGCTGACAGAGAGGGTGGCAGACAGCGCCAGGATTTTGAAAGTGCTCTCTTCCGAAGCCATGGAAGAGATTTATTATTTATAGGCAGAGGGATGGAAACATGAAGTACATACATGGGGGCCCGTGGGGGGAGGGCCAGTTGCTGCCAGGCAGTAATTTCACTCTGAAGTTCCTATGACTTAAATAGCCACTTGAGCTCTGCTCTTGCAGTTTATGATGTCAATAGAACCCCTAAATGAAATTACAGCCTTCTGATACGCAGCGGGGTAGCTTTTCTTCACTGTGTAATATACACGGCCAGAAGAAATTGCACTATACGCAGAGTTTCACTAAAGCAGAGTTTATCACAAGAATGTTCCCACTAAAATATGATTAGGCTTCTTGTTTGCTGGATAACACTTCTAATGAATCAGGGTATGTGTGATAGTCATGTTTTCTGAACGCAGACATATACCCTGAGGTGAACTGGGCACTCCACCACCTCAAAGCACCAGCTATTTCATTTCCACAGTAATTTGCACCTGCTTTGTTTTGCCAGCAGCACAGACCCATGCTAGCGCTGGAACTCAAACTTGAAGCTTGCAAAGATGAAAAAAAAAAAGCAAGGCAGCAGTGGGGGGATCTACATGCACTTTACAGGGGGATTTACAGGCACTTCCATTTTTTAAGCATGCCTGAGCCTGGTTAAACCTGATCAGTAGCCCCGTGAGGGTGAGGGAAAAAAATCCACTTTTCAGATGGGTAAGGGAGAAATAGACAGACGTAAAGATTATAATGATGCATCTGGGATACAGATTCAGGTCTCCTAAAGCCTATTCCATTTCTCTCCATTCTCATTTTGTTACCCATACATTCCCCTTCTCAGCCCAGGACAGGAAAAAAACCCCTTTCTTTATCCTTGAGCTGAGGACAGACTGCAGCTGATAATTAGAGATTTGTGGTTAGTGGCTGCTGTACCTCAGTAACTTGCAATCACTTCTACTTTCCTAACTTTCCTTGTCATATGACTTTATTCAAAATCAAGTTTCACTTTCTTTTCTGAATTACAGGAATATAGTGAGGTTTCAATGTTGTTACCCAGGAAAACAAGCTGTTGTTCAACTTTTGGAAAAGAGAGGCTTACAATATAAAATAAAACAATTTGAGAATACCTTAAAATGGGAAATGCACTCAAAACAAGGCAGTTGCTTTTATGTACTTTTATTGCAAAAATTGTCTCTAGATACTGCTTAAATTCTTGTACTTCTGAAGCATTCCAGTACCTATGAATCTGCCTACCTTTATCATTACATCTTTTTCTATGCTTTGTTCTTGTCTGATGCAGCTAAGAGTCACAGAACAACAAGCATATCACGTCAAACAATTGTTGTGCAGAAAACAGTAGTTTTCATTCTACTACATAAATATATATTCTCTTCCCCAAAAGCATAAAGTGGGGGTTTGAACAAGAGGGAAAGAATACCATTTTCTCCTTACTTGCATCAGGCAAAAGAAGGTAACTTTCCCAGTTCATCTACAGATAAATGAAAGAGGTTTAACTTGGCAGAGCATGCAGAGCACTTTGAGATCACTAGTTGGAAGGGATGCTGTAACTAAAATGGCTACTGCTAGAAGCAGTGTCTGTATAAAAGAATGGCCATATGTATTAATTTTCTTCTTTTTTTTTAAGCAACTATGATAAACTATTACACAGCAGATAAAGAAGCTACTACTAATGAGACAATTTATCATCTTACCATCCTAAACTGTTTAAAAAAACGGTTAGAATATGATTTGAAATTGCAGATTTTTACCATAATGATTTTAGACCATAGACAAACCATTATAACCTTGGCCTACAGTCAATAAGCAGCTTATACCATAATAAGAAAGACTGACGAATTTTTCCACATTGCTATAAATAAATACCAGCAAAGACAAGTTCCTTTGCTACTAGAGAACAAATAAATTAATGAAATAATTTAAACATGGAGACGTTTAGAGCAACACAGAGACTCTTAAAAAAGAGATTAAACATTGTTTTTCCTCCTTGCTGAAAGATGCCAGAGTGACAGCCCTTGACTTCAGTATATCCAGAGAACAAGTGTTATACAGGCAGAAATTTGAAGTTTCAGACATTTAGCACTGTGCTTTGAGAACTTTCCATTTCAGAAGTACTTATGTCTTTCAGACTTACACTGCCTGGAGGGAGAAAGTAAATCAGAGATAAGCTTCAAAGATCAGACCCAAAAGTGTGTGTGGGCGTTCAGTATAGCCCATTCAGAGAAGAGAAAAAAAATCCATTATGTTTCTATCTGTGATGTGAACTGCCTGAAAGTTTGGGATGTTCTGATCTGTCAGCTGCTTTGAGTACGCTGCAGAAAGGTGATGCAACAGCCAAGTTGGGATCTTAGCATCAATTTAGTCGAAAGCTAGGACCATTTGGACTGAGGCTTTGATGTATGTAAAGGTTATTTCTATGTGTATGTAAGACTCTCTACTGAAGGGATCAGCCAACTTAATTGCGGGTTTTATTGAGAGCTGGTGATTTAGTTTAAGTTCAGAGAGAGGTCTGCAGCACCAGGGAATGAGGAGAAACAGCTAACCCTTGCTGCTTAGTGCTGAAAAACGTCTGTGGTCAACATAGGGGTTTGTGCATGAAAAAAGAGGAGTTCACAGTTCTTTACAGTTCTAATGCAAAACCAGATGGAACTCCGAGGTTTTGTCCGTCTTCCACTTGAAGTTTTCAGGCTTAGTCAAACTTCAGGCTGAAACTGAAGCATGGGGAAGGGCTAACAACCCAACATGGATTGAAACCAACAAAAGTATTTGCAAAAATTGCCAGAGAGTAAAGCCACCAAATCTTACATGACTTATTTATTGGTTATAAGAAATAGAGAGTACCTTAATATGGGTTGGACATGACTTGACACTGAGCTCAGTTCTGAAGTCAATGTCAAAGCCTCTGACAACTTCAGTGGAGGACTGCTCAGCACCAGCCTTTATGTACCGATCTTGGGACTTAGATGGAGAATGAAACCAGGGAAAAGGTGACAGGACTTCTCTGCAAGTCACAGGTGACCAGCAGTAGCTGAAGAGGGGCTGCCTCCCTGGGTGTCACAGAGACAAGCTTATTGATGCACCTGCTGAATAAATGGTACTCAAAAGCGAGACAAGGGTGAGAAGAATGCTGCCTAGTTAATATCCTATGTGAGATATGTTGGTTCCATTAAGGATCTTGGTCTTTTGCCAGGGACATGTTTCAAAGAACAGGATAATAACTCAAAATACAAATATTTTGACTGCTACCCTCTGTTCCTTATATGCCTACTTTGTTAAAAGTAGAAAATGTTAGTCAAGAAATGATTCATTTCTTCAAGTCAGATAATATGGAAGATGATGAAGGATGAATGGAACAGCCCACGCGTTGCCCTGGCCTTCTTAAGCATTACAGCAGAAAAATGAAGTGATATGTTCAGCAGGGCAGGAAAGGACAAAAGGAGACAATCTGGGCCTGGAGCTAAAGGTGCTCATCCTACTCCTTTTTTTTTTTTTTTTTGCTGTCTTTCCCAGCAGCTGTGAGCAAGTCACTGCAGCTTTCTAAGCCTTGTCTTCCCTATCCAACAGCTGAAAATAATTCTAAGTACCTTGATGTTGGCTGAGACACTCAGTTCTCTGGCATCCAAGATTTTGTATACGAAGTTGTACAAAGTACATTATTTTTTTCCCCTGATTCCCAGTTCCCCATACAGACACAAAGAGAACAGAAGGGAAGCAAGAGAGTTAAAAAAGATAGAGAAAAAAAAAAAATCCAACCTTTCCCGCTCTCTCAAATGGACCAGCAGCCTATAAACCAACTAGTTCTTCCTATTCCCAGAGGTGGCTTCCACAGAAGCATTTTCTTTTACTATGCATCCACTGTAGAGTTTCTTTTCTGCTTGGCTGGGCAATCAGGTATTCAGAGCATAATGTAAATGCTCAGAACACAGAGGCATGAAAACTTGCCAGACAGAAACTCCAAGCGAAGGATTAACATCCCCCCCCTTCCCGTGCCCCCCCGGCCGGCTCGCCCCCCCCGCCGCAGCCCGGCCACGCTGCCCGGCCTGACCCCCGCTGGTGGCCGAGGGGACACCGGGGCGGGCGCAGCCCCCGCCGCTCCGCCGAGCTCCCCGCACTCGGCTCGGCAGCCGCTGCGTTCCAAGCTTCATATTCCTTCTGTGCTTGTCACTGATTCTGTTTTCATTACAAAAAAAAAAAAAAAAAAAAAAAAAAAAAAAAAAAAAGGCAAAACACAACAAAAAAAACCTTTATTTCCTGCTTCGCCGCGGCGGCCCCGAGAATAGAAGCCTTGACACATCAAATTCTGGGAGCTCACCACTCACCAGGGCTGTGGTTCCTGGTCCAAGCAGTGACGAAGGAGAATCACCTCACAGTCTCTGGAGAGTGGCAGGGCTTGGCTGCGAAGCGCGCCCTGCGCCGATGGGCTTTTTGAGTTCGCTCTGTTCCAGAGCGAGTGCCGAGGCAGAGAAATTAGGGAGGGGAGAGGTGGGAAGGAAAATCACTGGAGCCTCTTACGATCAAACTTCCACTAAGCAAGAGGAAATGTCTTATAAATAAACAACAGCAAGAGAAACAAAAAAATCCATCCCGTCCTGCCAGAGGAATGTACATTATTGTCTCTCGACGGAAAACTTTACACCACACCAGAAAGCAAGAAAGCAGCCATTTCTCCTCAAGCTACCCTCCCTTGGGTGGGGAGGAGGAGGGCAATGCAAACTTAAAAAAAATAAAATATTGGGAAGTTCATGCAATTTCCCAGTAGACAAACAAAACTGTCCAAATTCAACAGATGTCACTATTCCAAGGTTTCATGCAGAACTAAATTTCTTTACATCTGATGATTGTCACTCCACCATTAGGACACATTCAAGGAGGAAGTTCAAGGCAAGCGGAAGGAGGAGAAGGTCACAACATAGGTATGTGTGAGTGTAGATCTGTATGCATATATGTCTATATTTATTTATGCATAATACTGACTTTTTATGCATTTTATGATTAATAAAAATATTTTTTATATCTGTATTAAAAAACTTGAGGTGCATGAAATTCTCTTCTCTCGTACCTCCCAATTTTTTTTTTTGACATTTGCGGGTCAGAGTTCCAAGGTTTTCATTCCCATCTCACAAGACTGCAACTGTAACCTACTTAGAGCTAACATGTTACTGTAGTGCAGCTCACAAGTGACACGAGTTTGGTGATTTCAGTACAGTCCCTGGCTTTGCGAAAAACTATTGCGTGATTTGGCACAACGCACGGCAAATAGCAGTCTCTTTATGAGGAACTACAGATGGCAATTGAAAGAGTAATTCAAATAATTTATCAAGCACATTTGGAGACCTAGAATGGGGGATGGCCCGAGCCGACGAGAAACCAGTATGCTACAAGTCATTATTAGCAAGCTTATTAAACCTGCCTCTCATGCACAGCAGTAAAAGATCAGAGATTGCTGATGAGAACCGAGGTGCTTGGCAGTGTGTGTTTTGGGTCGTGACTAGGAAAGCAGAGTACAGCAGGTGAGGACCTACTTGAGAGAAGTGGGACAAAAGACTGAAAGACCATGAGATAACTGAAAATGGCTTCGCAATCTCAACCTGCACTTCTGTTCTAGGGTACTTCACCATTTGAGACAAGAGATGCAATGCTGAAAGAACATAGTTGCCCACCCAAAAATTCAGCTTACCAAGTCTCAAAAAAATTCCTAATCTGAGGACTGCTGTATTCACAAGAAACGAATGAAAACATGTTTTTTAAACTAATTAGTTTTACATCTGTGTGTTCTTGCTGGCAAAGTAATGCTGTCATAGACTTTTGCTAGCAACAGTCAGTCTACAATGCAGGTGGATAAGCAGAGACAAGTTTAAGATTGAAGTATGGTTGAAAATAAAAGCCAAGAGCCTTTAATGCAAAATTTATAGTAAATCACAGCTTCTTCAGGCTCAGATCTTTAGGAGAAGAGACTGTTAAAGCATTTCTAGCTCTACAATACCAAGGTGATCTCAACAAAATAAAAGAAGGAGGCATTTTCAAGAGATTTCTTAAGATGGAGCAGTAGAAATGACATCACTGACACAACACTGGGGAAGTGTAGGAAGGACAGGAGTCACATTGATCTATCTCACCAGATCAAATGGCAAATTGTACATCTGACCATCCAGCTCATAAGAGCTGATACCAAAGAGGTCCTTAACCTGGAAGGATGCTGGGTGACAGAGAGAAGCTGTCAGCTGATCTGACCTCACTGAGAAATGCTTTGCTGATTTCCAGATGAGCTCAGCATTCTTTTCTCTCCCTACCTTTATGTTTACCAGCATTGCCAGAAATACCAAAGAAAACTGAGACAAATGTGAGCTCCTACAAGTGAAACCTTATTAGTGAGAGGTGTCCAGAGAGCAGAGAGGCATGAAGAATAATGGAATAGAATTCGAAATAATAATTCCTGCCTGTGAGGAGGAAAACCTTTAACATCTCTAGGCAGAAACACAATTAGGAGGCTGATCAACTGACCTTAGGATCCCAATACCTTAGCTGCCTTTAGGAGACTTACATAGATGGAAGTGGGGGCAGTATTTGGCCCTCTCTGTTTAGTAAGTAATTTGCTAAACAGTCCAGAGATCAATAGCAGACATTAAATTAAGCACTCTGGCATTCTTATTATTTAGTATCATTAAGCATTAGTGATGGCTGTATTGTAAACACAGGGAACAGAGAACCAAATGAAATCTATTAAAAAAAAAAGCCTGTGAAGTTTCTGAAAATTAGACTAAACAAAAAAACACATGTAGTGAACAGATCACGCAATTGTGATCAAAATCTCAGCAAATTCCAGCTGTCTGCCTGTCACTGCAGACTATTTCCATTACAGACTTCAGGAGACTGAATTGTGCCATTCCTGCTTCACTAGCATTAACAGTGGCCACAGCCTCAGAACTGCAAAATAATAAGAGCCAGGAGGACAATCATTTTCCTCAGATTTTTTATTTTGACATTTCCCATTTGTGCCCTTTTTCAAAGTTTTAATTTGGTAAAGGCTCTTTTCAGCCTCTCTTTTAACAGGTCACTAATAACTTGGGATGCAAGATCTCATATTTCATTTTTTTGCTGCTGCCACCACTAAATATTTCATCTACCTTAAGTACAGCAGACCACTCTGGAAGGTTTATTTACTTTTCTTTTTCTTTTCACTATACTGTTTACAGATTAGTTTTTGTGACTCATTATTTGCATTAGTTTAGTTTCATTCTACCTGTTAAAGCAAATTAATAAACTGCCTATCAAAATATTTTCTTTAAGTAGCTCAGAGAGGCAACTGTACTGACTTTCTTCTTCCTTGGGAATTTCCATATTTCCTATATGGAAATAACTGGGAGTCTTTGAGGTGGTACCTAGTTATAAAACAAGCTTCTTCTAGACAGTATTTTTTCATATTTGCAACTATGTTACACACACAAATATAAATGTATACATTTGTGTAGGTACATCTGTGCATGCACACATACATGTGATCAAAACCATCAGAGTTTTATTTCTTCCCCCTGTCTTGGCTGTTAGTTCTTGAACCAGAAGACCAAATACATTTTGCAGAAATTCTACATATGCACGCACAGAGAACACGGGGCTAAACACAATAACCCCTAAGGCTTTCTCTGCCTGCCTGGTATCAGTATAGAGAGGACAAGCCTCAAAAAGGGTGATGTTTTCCCCATCTCAGCAAAGAAAGATGAGAAGAACCCCAGCAGAGGAAGGAGAGTGCTTGGAGACCCTGACTTTTCTTTCCTCCATACATCCCTCCACAAGCTAAAGCTCTGTGCTTAGAAAAAGGCCATGCTGCAACCAGACCTTGGGAGCAGCTGCAGATAAGCACATGGAGGTTAATTCTACTTTTTGCTCCATTAACCTCTGCTCCACCTTTGTGACACCCTCAAGGAAGAAAGACAGGAAGGCAGCACGGCCAGGAGAGCCAGGCACGTGCCCACGGCCAGGCAGTGCTGCAGGGGGATCATCCCAGGGGAGGGCTGCCGCTGGATCCTGGGCTCCACAGGCTTTGGAGATGAGTTTGCTTTGCTCCTGCCAGTTCTGCCTCAGCACGTAACACTTGCAGGATGCAAGTATTCCCCTTCTCTGCAAGGCAAGCTTCGTGGCAGTTCCCTGCAGCTTTTCCCTCTGCTCTGCGTTCCTCTATATAACGGGAGATACACAGCCTTTGGCAGTGGGTGCAAACACATGAGATAAACAGAGATGAAATAAACCTAATGGAAAAGTCTACTCCAGCTGTAGTGTCTCTCACCTATAAATAGATATTCTCCTGGTGTCCTCCAGATGCAAACACAGAGCTGAGATTTTTTTTGTTGTTGTTGTTTTCTTGTTTAGTACAAAGCAATTAAAATGTAACAACCTCTCAAAATCTTCCTTTATTTAAAAAAAATAGGTCAGGGACACAGAAGCAGTCAGTCATGGTTTGGAGTGGGCAAGCAAACAATTTTCATTTGATTGTGCCCTTGTTTTTGTAACTAGCTTTTCTGCTGTGACCTGCTATACTTACCCTGTCTGCTGTGCTAACCAGCAACATGCCTTTTTAATCTGCCTTCCTGGGGTCTGCATTTGATTACAGCATTCATGTTCTATTTAGATTCTTTTGAATCATGCCCTGTGGTGCTAGCACGAAAGGTGTTATTTATAAAATGAAATTCTGTTGTATTGCAACTTGGATTCAAAGAGGACAAGCAATATTAAATACTTACTTAATTTAATAATATCTTGGATTTATTAACTCAATTTCATTACAAGATTAGAGACGGTAACCTGGAGGGGGTTATTAACTAATAAACAGGCTTCAGGCAACTTTGCCCTATATAAAATAAAATAAAAATACATATATATGCATTTAAATTACTTCTATTTTGAGGGCCCAAATACACACCTCTGGCTCAAAAGCATGGCTTTCTTGATAAATAGTATTGCAGAGAGCTCTTGGCTGGAATCCACTAAGCTCACGGTCCCTTTAGGACCACACTCAACAGCTATCCCAAGTGACTGACCCTATTTAGTTGGTTGCATCCCACATGGGATGAAGTCTGCCACTCAGCTATGACAGAACTGATGCAGGCCACAGCTACTTCAAACCACTGTGGGCAGCACACCAGAAATCATGAAACTGTGCCAACCCATCTGCCCCTCCTTGACTTCCCCAGCACCTGAAGGCTCACGTTTGTGAGCTATTGCACGGCTCTTTCTCTCCCAGCATCTGTCCAGCAAATTGCAGGACATACCAAAGGAGAAGATTCCCTAAAGCATTTGGGGAAACTCACAGGCAACATATTGTATCTCCCATAAAAAAGCTCCTGATCTATCAAAAGCTTCTCTTTCCAGAAGATGAGGGGATGGAAAATTCCTGACTGTGCACACAGTATGGTATGAACCTGTATTCTGATACTTAGCTCTTCAAGCTAACTTTAACAGCATTTCAAACCAGTACATATTGTGTTCAGCCAGACAGGCTCAACTGGCAGCTGAATTGAACTGCAGTCTCTTCACCTGGTAAGATGCAGCATGTTTGTCAGCACCCCAGCCTAGGGATAAGGGCCAGGTTAGAAAATTCACTGAAGGTTGAAAACTCCTCAGGAGTACAAGAATACTGAGATGCAATTTTTTCTCCATTTCCTAAATAAAACTAAAACACTATTAAATGCCTCCTCTCTGATACACTCTATGACAAGAAGTAGCTTCTGTGACTTCAAACCTGTCAGGTCCACAATAAAGCCTGAGTCTGACATGGGAAAATAGCACAGTATCAATGTCACAGATACTACAGGCAGGGAATTCCCACTTGGAAGTGCATGGCTGCTAAAAGCTTTCACCCCACATCTGTTGCACAGTTAGCTGTGAGTCACCTGCAGTCAGCTTCATTAGACCCGAAGTGTCACTCAAATAAGACAAGCTATTGCTAGAACAAGAGAATTCAGATTTTTAAGCATTTGATAGATTAAAAGGAAAGTGTCACGATATGTTAAATGGATATTCAAATACTTTAGGTCTCAGTTTTCATCTGCTTACAGATCATATGCCTTTGCTTAAAGCTGCATGGTAGGCAGAGACCAAAAATAAAGGGCAAATTATTTTTTTTCACTCATGTGGTGTTGTTCATTGCAATGACTCAGTGAAGGATAAAATCCAGTCCATGAAGATCATGAAAAGACAGAAAGACTAATGAATTGAGTCTGATCAGAAACAGATTTGAATTTAGAGTGATCTCTAAAATTCAAGAGAGAACACCTAGAGCATGGTGGTGCATGGATATTTCCAAGAGAAACTGAGGTTAAGTAACAGAAATGCATGGAGAAGAGGTTAATTTGGGTCAGAAATGAAGGGAGATTGAGAAACAGATTTATGGTAAAACTTTCAAAGGCAAAAGCAATAATTGCACCCGCAAAAGGCATGTGCATCATTGCTACAAACAAAAACACATGCTTGGACTCTCTACAGGCAATCTGGCATCTGTCTCTCATTCCCTCCCTCCTCCTGACCCTGAGACCTCTCTCTCTGGAATTTTGTTCCATGAATATTCCATAATGCTACACTCAGCTCCTATTTTCAAGAAAAGTCAGCATTAGCTAATAAGTAGAAGTTCACAGCATTACTGTCAATCAGTGGTTGGTTTCCATGAGAATAGAGACAGAGCTCAACAGAAAAATAGTGAGGTTCAGGCACAAGTGATATTCTGTCTACATATGTTATGTATGTACCACTTTGAAACTACCCAACTAACTTGTTTGGCACTTGATTTATTAGCAGACTCTCAAGGGTATCTACAAAATAAGCCAAGTTTAAACAACATTCATTTGGGTCATTTTGAAGTGAGGCAGAAACAAAATGTATTATTTTGTAACTTCAGAATACTGCAATTTATTCTCCTTGCTTCCCTTGCTTCTTTCTACATGCTTAAAACCACCATTAAGAAAAAGATTGAAGCTTTTTTTTTTCTACTTTTCTACTTGACCTTTTCTTTCTTTCTTTCTTTTTTTTTTTTTTTAATTTCATCCCACCAGGTCCAGGTCCCAAATTATAACAATCTCTATCCTAAAATAATTAGTGAGAGAAATTTTTAACTGATTCTGTGCAGTATAAAGGGAAACTATCTCTTTTTTATTGATAAAAGCCTGCTACTATTCCTGAATTCATACAGTCTGTTTAAAAGAAACAGACTAGGCAATATGATGCAATGGCACAGGGTATGCATAGGGTAGAACTTTACAAAGGCACATTTGTCTTCTACTATTTTTACCAACTCATCAAAGTTTCTGGCATATTCTGTCCTAGAACTAAACAAAGTAAACAGAGTAAGAACATAAGGAAGTCAGTTATTTCCTTTTTCAGGGAAGCAAAGCCCAAAAATCCTATAAAATGTAGATACATTTCTAAATTTCAAATGTCGTTAAAATTTAATACAATTGGGTCAATAGCTTTATAAGGAAGTGCTATGAAAAGGTCGTTTCGTAACTTTAACATAAAGGATTCAGTTATGAAGTACACCCCAAATTTAAGACTATTTAGATAAAAGCCCTTGGTCTTACTTCTGATTAAATTAATGGAAAATGGCCTCATGGGTGATGGGAGAGAAGCGCCAAACCAAAACCAGTTGAGAGACGCAGTTAAAAAGTCCAACTCTGTTCAGTTGTTTCAGTGTGACTGATCTCAAGAAGAATGAAGCAGTTCTGTGGGGACAGACAGTCTCAGCAGTGGATGGAAAAACAGGAAGAGATACTAGGGAGAGAATGTCACTTAGGTGAAGCCTGCACAAGCTAGAAATCACTTGGCCTCTCTAAGAACCGCCAAGACCTAAGAAGGATAAATGAAATGCCACTTTTGTGCACTCTTCCAAGCCTCCAGTCTCTTCCACTCTCCTCAGCCAAGAATCTCTGCATGTATCTACCTAACGAAAAATATACCTTCTTTTCCTCAGTGAAAATCTAAGAAGTTCATGGGACAGAGCTGTTTTAAAGGCAAACAATAATCACATTCTGGCCACACAGTGGGTGAATTTTCTCCCTCTTGGGATACTCTGTTTTTGCCCATGTGAGGTCAGCCTTTAAAGCCCACTCACATATCTCCATAATACAAAGCAAGAGTTCTTTAATTAACCAGACACTAATATAAAATTGGTACTTGATTTCTATATTGAGACTCAAGTGTGCACTGCAGGAAGCTGCAGGACCTGGGTCCAGCACAGCTGTAATCCCATTCCACAGTACCCAGTGAAACCACAATTAAAAATTCTTATTCTAGCATGATTTCATTCAGCATTCTGAGGAAGGGCTGAGGCCATTACAGCCATATTACATGGTAGAACAAACCAGTCTGACCCCAGGCAAAGGCTTTATTCTCCCTGTATCTCAGTTTCCCTGGCTGGAAGAGTCATTCTTTTTCACTTAATAGGGATGCCTTGGGAATTACCCACTTAACATACAGATAAAAAAAAGGTTCCAAAAGGCAAAGTACTGTGGGGCTGAGTGAGTAGGCTTGCTGCAGTAACATGGCTGTTGCCAGCAGGCAGCAGGTACCACAGATCTCATGAAAGATCACTCATCGATTTTAAGTTATGTTCATTTTTGTGCCTGTTCCGTAGGCCCCCAGAGATTAAATACAGCTGAGTGCTATTATACAGTTATCTCCAGCAAATGAAAAATATACTCTTTTAGCAGTTTTATTCCTTTATCAAATACTACTTTAAGAGACTTGTACTGTATTATTTTATATTGGCCAGTTGTAAAAATAATTTATTCCCTGAAGAGTTTTATTCCTTTAACATTTCAAATTTTTTGGTTCGATGTTTAGCATGTGACCATTTTTTGACAGAGAATGAAAGGAATACTTTATTGAAGGAGCTAATATAGCTCCTTTTCTTATGTACATTTTGACAATTTCTAAAGTAAAATATCTGAATAGGATTTCCAGCAATGCAGAAAATCTAGTAAGATTTTTCTGTTTTCAGGTTTCTTTGCATTACTGCACTATCACCCTGGAGGGGGAAGATGGAAATCCTGTCCAGATTTCTGGTAAGGTACTAGACCTTTTGAGGACCAAGCCCACTTTCCTCCTCTCTTCTAGGTACACCTTTTTTTCTTAAGCTTGCTCCAACCAGTGGATGAATAGAATAAAGACAAGTTCCTTACAAACCCAGTAGAAGAGCCATTGGGATGAAAACCCGTCAAGTGAACACAGAGAGCCACTACAGCACTATGAGGGAAGCATGCTTGAACACTATTCAGTGACTGACACTGTCAGGTAGCTCTGGGACTTACTTTTCTCTGTAAGTGGCTCAAACCACAATGAAGAGGAGGAAGGTTCCCAGTTGGATAGAAAGGGCAAACCTCTGTTTCATGTGAGAACATGGTATCATGGAGGCAGGAACCCAGATCAGCCCCCAGCTCAGCAGAGGTGTGTGTGATATCACAGAACACGGTGCCATCAGTGCACCTGTCTCAGCTGTGGTCATACACAGTACAGAGTCAATTAAGGGTGAAGCCATCTGGGATGAAGTTCATCTAAGGATGAAGAGGAGAATGCACAGGGTGTGCAATGGAGCAGAGCTGGTGTTTGAGCACTGCTGAAACAGAACTAAGCTTTTGTGGAGACAGTGTTGCACAGCCTCATAAAACCTCTGCTGCTCAGCAGAAGACGTTGATTTCACTGCCAATTCATAATTCAGATCAGACGAGGAAGGATTTCCTGAGGTTCGCCAGCCCTGTTAACGATGGGGAGCCCAGCTCAGAGTAACCCTGGAGCTGTTAAAGTGAAAACATGGTGTATACAAGGTTTTGTACAACTTCAGTACAAACCCTGGCGGTCCTGAAGACTCACCTGAGTTTTACTTTAGGCCACTAAACACAGGCAAACTGTGGGAGAAAAGACTGGTAAAGCTCATAGCCAGCACCTTTCATCAGTGGTTCTCAAAGTAGTTTACGAAGGGATTTCCTAATCTAGGAGGGCAAAACCACTACAGTGAGGACGAACACCTTGTTCTAGACCATGGAGCACAGCAGCAGAAGAGCAGGGACAGAACTTAAATTTCTTGGGGTCTAGGCCACCATATTTCCCCACAAGACACAACGCCTGAAAAAATGAATACTAAAAGTTAGCAGCAAAGTTTTGTACAACCGTAATCAGCAGTCATAGAACACCAATTCCCCACAAACATCTGCTCAGTCATCTAAGTTTATTCACTGGATGGGGATGAAAAGAAGTCCTGCACTAACTGGAATGACTTGTGTCAATCTTTAGCCCTTTAAAACATTGACTAATTTTAGACTTTCTGTGGCTAAATACATTTGTAAACTATTAAAACAGTCTCCTGGTACATGGAAAACATATGGTTTCAGCAATGTTATTCCTTCATGAAGGCCTGTTTCTTCAAAGTTTCCTTTAGTTGTACACTAAGCTTGTTTGTTGTTCAGAATGCTTATTTTTATAACCATTTCCCCTCCTTTCCACAGCTATTTACTGGAATGATATATATGTGCATGAGTATATATAAGTATTAAAGACATGTACTTTTATTGGCTAAAGATGTAATGATATGGTGCTAGTCAGAAAAGAGTATAAAAAATGCATATCCCCAGGAACACATTTCCTCTCATAGCTGATGCACTGCAAGTTTGCAGAGAGGAAATGCTGCTCATTGTGCAGTTTTAATTTCTTACACATTTGGTGAATACATTAAAAAACAGGGAAGAAGACAGCCTGCCCCTGCCAAGACCTACACATACATTCAGAAAGAATCCCTACATTCTACTAATGAAGAATGACCATTGTTTCCCCACCACTCCCAAAGCACTAAGCTAGAGTTACTCCCTGTTTTAACTGTGTTTCCTGGGACTATTTTCCATGTCAGACTGTAATTACCATATTTGGCTAGCTCTACAGCCACCCTGCATTCACCTTCCCTCTCTGGAGTGATCCCAGCAAACCTTCATTGCTCTGATCACCTGTTGGTTTGTGAGCTTGAAGGAAGCCGTGTTTCTCTCGAGTATCTGGCTTGGCACTGCAGACTGCTGTTGGGTAAGATGTTAATCTCAGCCTTACTTTGCACTTTATGGTTGAAAGGGAGAAGTATAGCAAACAAGAGCAGGCTAGTGCTAAGTGAGAAACAGTCATCCTTAAGCAACAGCTGGAGCAGGGTGCAAACCCAGGAACTCCACAAATCAGCCTTTGGTGAGGAAAAATTAAGTAGGAGGCCATTTCTCAGCAGCCAAGTGAGCTACACTGAGCACCACTCCTTCATTTTTGAAGAACAATGGGTCTGGCCTAACACCAGGCCTGAATACACAAGAAGTGGACAAGAACAATATCACTTACATAAGAGCAAAAACCTGCTTTAAAGAAATTGAGATCCATTTCTCTTGGAAACATGCTAGACCTATAGTCACAAATTAGGGAAAATAGCTGAGGGAAGTGAGCAAACAGGATGGAGCAGAAACAGAATTGGAAAAGGCATGGTGACAGAAATGCAGGATATAAGTTGGGTACTGAATTCTATTGCTGGATGAGGAAAAGTGAAAGCCAAACAAGTCTGTAAATTCATTTCAGATATTAGCTGCACTGCTTAATGAACTTCTGTAGCATGCTCATACTCTGAGTACAGAATGATAATCTGTAAAAGAGATTTGAAAACTTTTCCAAAGGTGTTTTTTTCCCCTTGCGTTTTACCGCTCTTAAGATCAAATTTCTTTTTTCCACGTGAATTTATGCTGCCAAAGTTGGGACTGACCGATGTGTATGCATCTTGTTTGTACAAAGAAATCTAAAACATTACTCATGCAAAAGTGTGGATGCAACTCCAGAGGTCAGAAGGAAACACTTGCCCATGGAATCAAAATAATAGATTTATGGCTCAAACAATCTGCCCAAGTAGCACAGTGTTACCTCCAAGTAATGTCAGCCACAGAATTTCACTTGGCTATGTCTGCATTCAATCCTATGGCAAGAAGCATCTTTGAATTGTGAAAACAGAAGGGAAAAAATTGATAAGAGAGAGACCAAGGAAATAAGAACTAGACCTGGCATGGGAGAATAACTGTCAGTTAAGAAGAGGTAAAGAAAGGGGACAAACACTTGAAGGAATAGGTGTCTGTACACTGAGTGAGGGTACTTTCAAAAGGTCTAATAGATCTGTAATGCAAATACAGAGAAGGCAGCACTAGGACAGCAAGGGAGTAAGGAAATATAAAGACAGATTCCCTTTATGCCTAAAATTTACCAAGGACATAGTAACCATTATACATACTTTTAAAGTGAGTACATCTGAACTATTGTGCTCGAGTTCTGACCTCCTGCTTGATGTAAAATTAAGTTTCAGAAAGGGAAAAAGGAAAAACAAACTTGGCCTCCAGATGGGATGCTGAAAGAAGTGCTGCTTGCTTTATTTATCCATGTAGTTTTCTTGCCACTCCTGCTAGAATAGCGTGAAGGACAATTGCTTCAAGTGTAATGAAATGAATGCCCTAATGTGAACACTTCCCAACAGGAGATCCATGACGCCTTGACAAACTGTAATGCCAGAACCCTCTGCCATCACTGCTCTGTCCGGAAACTGCCCTCAAATATTTGAGACATTCCTGGAATTAATAAATAAGTGCTGATTTGGCCTGGCTGGCTGCTGCCTGGTATCCCTGGCTGGCACTGCCTTACAATGGATGGCATTGTTTTGTTGCAGCAGTTCTTTTGCTTTTCTTCTTAAATTTCCCAGTGCCAGCAACAGGAAGACTGATTAATTTCAACTAATGTGACTGTTGAATCAAAGATATGACTCATTTTAAGGAAGCTTTTGTTGGATGCTTAGTCTATCAAACCATGCATACTTTAGATTATTTGGCTCTGCAGACAATATGATCAGGCAGACACAACCATTTTGGTTCAATTCAGGTACACATTATTTTTGTACTGAAAAGCTGGACATGAACAAAAGTTATATTGCAGCCTCATGCAGTCTATAACCAATCCTTTTTGTGCTATCTGGAAAGACATGCATAGTATACAGTGTGTTGAACTTATCAGAAAATGACAAAAAAGCAAGTAAAAGGAAGGAAAAAAATGTTTGTCATCCTCAAGTCAGTAAAGCTGTAGTACTCAGAATTTGCTTTATGCAATATGCATAAATGTCAGGTCACAATACAAAAACTGGGAAAGGAAAAGAGAGTATTTTCTCTTGTTATGCTTTTATGCCATGGAGCAGCCCATAACACATCAGTTAACTTGGGGCTCCTTGGTGGACTAAACAGAATAATGCATTTTAAACATTTATTTAATGAAGAAAACTAAATGTAATACTACAGATCCTGTCTCTACTTTTTGAAGCTCACATATATAGAGCAAAGTTTCAGGGGAAGTTCAGCAGAATGCCTTTGGAAAACACCCATCTAGGATCATACTGTTTGCTTTTCTATCCATGCATTTTCATAACAAGCTTTCATTTGCAAAAATGCTTCCAAATGTTAGTTATTCAAGACTCACAATGGCTGAAATGGAAAAACAGCGGTAAAGGGCAGTTGTGATCTACACAAGACCACAAAAAAAAACCCAGAAAACTTTTTTGTATCTGAAACATATTTCATTACCATAGAAATAACTGCTTGGATCACCCACACTTCTGTAAGACAGACGCAGCCCTGATTCTATTATTCAAAAGTGTTTAGAAAGAACGAATCTGCAAGATGGATATATGTAACATGCATGGTCCTTTTACAGAGAAGAAAGGAGGACTGCTCTGGGTTTTCAAACTACCTTCAAGCCTTCCCTACCAGGTCATTTGACTTGAAGCTTCTAAACACAGATCTTACCTTGGGTGCATGCAGGTACAATAAATATTTACACATGTGTATACATAAACGATGAATGTAATACATCTATATAAGTTTGAGCATGTACACACAATATAAGGTGACTAATGAACAATTCATTGGCATGGCAGCAGAGCTGCATTTTTGGGACTTGCTGCAGGAACAGGCTCAACTCAAAAGCAACTGGAAAGCATGAAAATACCACTCATGCTTCTGTGCAGGAAGACTGGCAATTACATGCCCTCCTCTCACATCAGTGTCTTAACAGTCCCATACAGCAGTCTAGTCCCACAGAGTGGTCAAAGGAAGCCACATAGGGTTTCTCTGAGAGAATTATCCTTTTCCACTGCCTGGCAGGACAATTGAAGCTGTATATAACAGTGTTCCAAGCGGGAAGGGGGTGTCTGTGTAGGTAAGAGGAACTGAACTATGACCTGACCATGAACCAATAAGCTTTGGGGTTTTGATTCATGTGTTTCTGCCACCCATGTCATAGGAAAAGTTTCTGTTTCCACTTACCTATTTATAAGAAAAGAAATGGAAATAATTACCCAC
>JACBWW010000006.1:34249579-34305524 GCA_020086605.1 Lanius collurio
CAGATTCTGATCTTTGTTACAATGCTGTAAGTCAAAAGCAACTCTTCTAAAAGTTATTGGAATTGTGCCTGGGTAAAAGATCAGGATCTTGCCTCAGTTTTTAACTCATTTCTCACTCAGGGAAAACCTCAGCTGACTTCGGTATGAGTTTGCCTGAGTTAAGACTGCCTGTGAAGCACAGCGTGAAGCCTGTCTGTGCAATGTGTTAGGCGTTCTGCTGGGCTCTTCCAAACTCACATTGCCTTCAACACTTGAAGGGAATGGCACCCAAATAACTGCCTTTCTTAGTACTTAGTAATTGCAAAAGTTACCAGAACTAGGAAAGCTTACTCCCAAGGAAAAGGAAATCAGCCACAGTGCTCCCCCAGCCTCCCAAACAATCACTGAAACCTGAGGTGAAATTCTACCCTGAGCTGTAAGAAGAAGATGCTGAGGAAGTGACTCAGTGTGAACACTTTTAGGAACAATAGATCATGAAGATGCTTCATTGATTTCAACGCAGCCCTTAGGAGAACAAGAGCTGCTTGCTTTGCTTTGACTATGATTTTATTGTACACACAGGGAAGGGGGGGGAAAAAGAGAGGAAAAAAAGGATACATCCTGAACCAGACTGTTTCTTTTAAGATGCTAGAAAGTTGTCTAATTCAAATTTGGATCAAACTATCAAAGCATTTATACCTGGCCTCTCTCTGCTAAATGCCCAGTTGTTCCCACTGCTTTGCTACAAGTTTGCATTTAACTGCAAATGCTATAATTAAGTTTGCAGAGCAGTTTCCATTCAGATTATTTGCCCATAACTTTCTGCAAAGTTCTCCTTTTGGGCTGAAAGACTGGCCTCAAATGAATGATGCAAAGCATAAAGCAGATTGGGAGCAGGTGGAGAGAAAGCAGTGGAGGATCTGCTCAGCCTTGACAGGGCACCACAAGTGGGTGGCCCCCGCCCTCTCTCACAGTCTTCTCCACTATGAAAAGCCGTTTAGATTTTTCTTTCCCCCACAATAAATTAAAAAAAAAAAAAGAAAAAAAGAGGGGAAAAAAAAAAAGCAGCATAGTTGGCTCAGAGCCCCTGTATCCTCTGTTTTCCAGACACTTGTGTGAAACAATGGCAGTTTTGCCTGAATCAGAGCTGAGGAGTGCTGGACTTGGCCTCTGAACGATTTTTTGGACTAACTATTGTGACTTTCATCCAGAGATCACAAAGGGGTTTGCACTATTTATCGCACCGGGCAGACCTTTGAAGCAGTCTGAGCCGAAGGAGGGCAGAGTCCCTTCTTCCCTTGCTGTGTCCTTCCCCTGGCTGTCTAAGAAACA
Source organism: Lanius collurio (assembly GCA_020086605.1). Taxonomy (NCBI): domain Eukaryota; kingdom Metazoa; phylum Chordata; class Aves; order Passeriformes; family Laniidae; genus Lanius; species Lanius collurio. Next base: position 34,250,891 of record JACBWW010000006.1, read on the forward strand.
AATGAGTTTTTAAAAATTTCATATACTCCCTCTGGTTTCAAAGGCTGGCTAGTAAGATACTGCAAAGTTCTCTATTTTGTTTTCCTACGGTCAGATGGTTCTTTTCTTTTTCTTTTCTCCTGGCTCTCTCTGGTGTCTGTTTTTCTAGTTGATTCATCTATTATCCCTCTTTATGTAATTAAATTTCTCTACTCAGTGTGTCATTGTGCTCAGGCTGTATTGTGCTCTGTCACCTCCAATTCCTTTCCTTCAGAATCTCCACATCCCAATTCCTCTTTAAAGTTGCTTGCTGAAGCATTTGTTCTTTCAGCATCCCCATACGTTTATAAACTGGAGATTAGTTCACTTTGTCTGACTTCCAAAGCCATTTGCTGCTTGAGACCATTTCATGAGCTTCTCTATTCACGTGGATAAACAACAAAAAAATAAAATAAAATCATCTATACTGTGAACTAGGAAGAATTAACAGTAATTGCATGGAACAAATACCAGTAAGGGTGAAATTAGTAACAGTGACAGTTTTTGCTGACGTTGTCCCTGCCTGAACTATTTTACTTTGACATACCTTTAGACAGTAGGATTTCACAAGTTAAAAGGATGATAAACGTTTTTAGTACAACCAAGTGATGTAGCATAACATTTAGCTCATGATTCCAGCATTTCTATACGGAAGAGTCCCTAAACTCACAAACTTCTGTCTAGATGATTAATCTGAATACTCTGCAGCTTCCCAAAGCAGTCCATTATTTCCCACAAAGCCTTTAAAGCTTTCTACTAAATTCAGGATTTTGAAGTGATGTCTGGCTAAGAGATGTGCTTGTTCTGACACTTTTAGATATCTTCCCTCAAAACAAGAGTCCTTCCAACAATTCAAATTCAAGTCAATGACAAAAATTCATATTGATTTAAAAAGATATTCTCAGCTCTTGAAATAAGGAACTGAGCCCGACTGTCAGTCACTTTGTATGCAACATAAGAATAAATACAGAAATTCCAGTCTCCACATGTATCCATCAAATTGTTTTCATTATCTGCAGTTTAAAAATACGGCAGAAGGAAAAAAAAAAAAAAGAGTTTTGAAATTGTTTACAGGAGAAATGAAGGCTGAAGTTAGATGCAGCCCAAGAAGCTACCATGAGCACCAGAAGGTCTCCTTCCCCTTGAGAATGGGGCTTTGAGCCCTCTGGTCTAGTTGAAGGTGTCTTTGTCCATGGCAGATGGTTTGGAGCTAGATGATCTTAATTTAAGGACCCTTTCAACCCAAACAACTCTATGCTTCTATGATCAGATGTGACATTTATGGCAGTCTCCTCAGCAGCTTTCCACTTCTCTGAAATGATCTCAGCCAATTTGCAAGACAAAACACACCTCATTTCTCTGCTTTAACTCCCTTGGATCTACATTTCTGCTCACAGAGATGTACAGTGCTGAAACCTTCCAGGCTTCAGGGTCCATATCCATAGTCTGCAAGACTCAGAGGAAAACTGGATCATCTCTAGGCAACCACAAACAGTATAAAAGCAGATAGAGGTGAGAACCAGAACTTTTTGTGTCTCTGGTACAAACCTCTGCATGGTAAATGTCTCATCAGAGACTAATGATTTATTGGAGAGAGAACCAGGAAACCAGGTGAAGTCTTAAAGAAACATTTGCCAGCAGAGCTTCAATTCTGGTCAGGGAAACTTAGCAGCCTTAAACACCACAACTGACTAAATAAATGTCTTATAATTTTATAAATGACAGCAGGAATGACTGCAATTATGCTTATTAGCAGATAAAAATGTCTCTAAAGGATTGGATTGGGGGGGTTTATAAAGCAAAACAGGAAACAGGCTCATTGAATACATCTGTGGTGCATGGTTAATCTAAGCCTTGCATACGTTCATTTTCCATGCCAAGCATGATCAGTATAAGACATGATTATAGTCTATCAGTTCTAGGGGTTAGAGCTTGAACTACTATAGAAAACTAGCTTAAAATTATAATCATGTTAAGATATTATACGTATTTTCTTAAAGATCTGCTTAGCAATTTTGTATTTTCACTGCTTCAACAATATTCTCAGAATCAAGCCTTTAAAATTAACTACTTCATTATTTGTGTTGCTTAGGATTTCTCTGAAGTCAGACTAGGAAAAAAGTTTCAAGTATATTACAGGTTCTTTGCTATAACCTGCCCATGCTGCAATCAATGTGATTGAAATTCCACATAATTTATGATTTATGATTTTTACAGCCTTCGAGAGTGGTAGGAACAGGAAAGAGAAAGTAAGAGATATTAATCAATCATACTTAAATCATTTTGATATTTAGGATAAAATCAGGGACCCTGGAAGAAAATATTTATGAGTGATTTCAATATCTCTGGGATTTCTTATTTATTTGCTGAAATTGTAGACAATTTAATTACTAAAGTACCAAATTGATATAATAACTGGGCAGAGGTAAAAATCACCAGTGATAAGTTAACCACCAACAAACCCAATGTTTATCCTTTTAAAAACCCTTACCTCAAGAGCAACATGGCTCTAAAGCCTTCCTGCCTTTAGAGGTGTGCACCATCCCTAACTTCTATATGGTGAAAACCATAAAACACATTCCACAGACAAAGAAAGATACGAGGTACAGGACCACAGGAGATCCCAAACTCAAGGATTCTGCTGTTTCATTGCTCAGTTGGGCAGGGCTGAGCTTGCAGCTGGGACCTGGGTGAGCTGCTAATCTTGGCCTTCCTCATGGTCACAGGGAGAGGGCTGGAAATGATTCAGCAGTGCCCGGTGCCAGCACAGCCCTGCTGTGCATCCCACCCCATCCTCCCTCCTCAGCCCTGCAGAACCCGGAGCTTGGGGCGCTCGCCGGCCTCGGGACAGCTCTCTGCTGAAACCTTGGCTGGCACTGCCAGCAGAGCCGCAGGTGAAAGGTCTGTGGGTCTGTGCTGCCTGCTCTGCTGAAGGGTCCAGGTACCTGGGCTGGCTCAGGGCAAGCAGCAGTAAGTCCAGTCGGGGTCTTTAACACAGGAACTCATTTGGCTGCCAAACAGGAATTTTTGAAGGCTTTTGCAAAAACGGAAACAAAAAAATTTCACTGCAAGGCTGACTTCGTAAGGTAGGTGAGTGTGGAGGTGCCTCACAGGTGAGGATACCCAGATTTCTAATTTCAATTTCATCAATCTCCACAACTGAGATACTTGCAATTTTTTTTCACATTTCAAAACCTACCAAGATAATGTTTTTTACTAATTTAATATTATTATCATTATTTTCCCCAAATGTGCAATTCCTGCATCTGAAAGATCTAGCTGGGTACTATGTTTGAGATGCTAAAGTTGCATGAATTCTCTAGAAATATTCAGCATTCACTTGCTCAGAATGGCAAGTTTCAATGAGATTTTCCTTGCTTTAATCGGTTTGAGCTAGCTCTTTGGCATTGTCTTATAAATAATAGAAGCTACACACTGCACTGTTATAACATCATTCATCTAAGGATCTCATAACTTAATTAAGAGGGACACTGTCAGGTTAAAAATCATATATTTTTCATTAAGTAATTTCCTTATCTATGTTACTAATAACATTTTAGGCTATTAAGCTGGAACAAATTCTTAAAATCTAATTTAACATCTACTACTAACATGTATATATTATATATACACACAGCTGGTTTACTCTCTGAGATATTAAAACAGATGTGCTAGCTTTACTTTTGTTTCAAGTTGGTTTCATTTACAGATTTTCATGTGTGAACAATGTTCTTCCTTCAGAGTGGTATAAACACTCCACAAGAACATTTAAATGCAAACAAAAAACTGTATTAACTTCCAAGAAAATAAAACATATGTTTTTGTTAATATAAGACTTGCAAGGATTCAACAACAAAACTAATTTTGGAGAAAACTGCCTAACATTGTACGGTGGTTATTTTCACTTTCTCTAAAGGGAAGGTGACAAGTACTATTTCTGTAGTGCTTTATTATGGGAGAGCACAAATCTGTTTGCTGTGAGAGAATACATCATTAATAAATTCATTCTGCTATATTTGAGCCTCTTCAGATAACCAGAAATGTGCTGTTACTTCACTGAGGCTTAAAGCAAGGCTTGCTTTTTGATGGGAGAAACTAGCTGTGGGGAAAGTTGGCATAATGAAGTTTCTACCTGTCAGACTTCAGCTAAACTCTAAGTTGAAGTCTATGTGGCACTGCCATAATGGGGGGGGGACAGTCACTAAAGCACTGCGGGGTCCCTGGGAATCCACATAAATAAAGTGTAACATCAAAAACCACAGCGCGTATTTTTCCAGGTTTCACCTAATACAGGGTAGAACTAAGACACATGATGATCAAAGTCACACAGTGAGTTGATGATAAAACCAAAACAAAAATCCATAGCCTGCACCACTCATTCCTCACTAAACTACTTAGTTGCTTCCTGCTTTCAATGTATTTCATGTGAAGAACAGCAACAAAAAAAGCTATTTTTCACTTTTATTCTTATTAGCTAATACAGCAAGAAAGATGGGGTTTTGACTTCCAGTAGGCCATTTTGCTTCTCAAGAGATTCCTCTTTCTTCCCTTCCCTAGGCTGAGTGATCAGCAAAGCAGGTGTTCACTTGCAGATCCAGAGCTCCTGACACAAAAGGAGTTTTATATTTCATTTTGCTTTTCAATGGTCCATTGCTCAGACATCAGACCCAGAAGACATACTGCCAACTACTAAACTTTTTAAGCAGGTGGGGGTTGAAATGAGAAGCAAGTCATGGAGTCAACAGCAGCGAGTCAGCTCTGTCTACTGTTTAAAAAGAAAACTGCAGTAAGACTGGAAAAATCACAAATAATAAAAACATACAGCCAAAAGGCCTCTCAAGAGCCAGTGAGGAGCCATGGGGGTGTGCTAAAGACAAACCTGAAGAATGGTGGTATGACCTGATATTCACAACTAAACACAACACTGCTGTGCACAAGACTCCCTGAGATGAGAAACACTAGGGGTTCTTCAGCTTTAATGAAACTGCCTTCCAACTCAGCTGCAAATGCTACATGCTCAGGGTTAACCCATTTCACAGTGCAGAGACAATAAGGAACTAGGCCAAGAACCGCCTTCTACCACAGGAATAACTAAGGAAACATTATTCTGCCTGAAAGTGTGTTTTATGCAGTAAATGTGTGAGCTTTCAGAGGTACCCTTTTGCTGGCTGGTTGCAGTAGTGAGACTTCAGGGTATATTTGTTTGCTCATAGCCAAACCTCTGTTAATGTCTGGTAAAACTTACATCATTTCACATTAGTATCATTTTATGTCGGGGTTAGATATAACTGCATGAGAGTCACAGTTTTCAAAAAGGTCAGGAGAGTGTATCCAGGATGCTACAAAATATGGAACCCAAAGACAGACTTTTCATGCATCTGTTCAGGATCCAAGACATAACAACTTAAAACCCATGGCATGGGTCTGAATGGTGGCATTCCTGTATCATCTGCCAGCCAGAAAGTTGTTTCAGGGCTTGTTAAGCAAGCCCAAGTTAACCCCAAGTCTTTCAGATTATCGGCGTTTCATTTTCTTAGAAATGCGTGGGACTTGTCTTGAGGGATGTGCTTTAGCACTGTGAAGTCCAATCATCATTATGTACATCTCAGCCAAGATAGCCAGGGACAACACACAGGATAATGCTTCTCAAAACTGTATTTGTGTATGTTGTTGTCTTAAAAGTATGAGGTCTGATTAATGTGTATAATTGTCTCATTAATCAGCACAGACCTTTTTCTCTGCAAGCTTCAGCAGTGAATAAATTCTAACTGTGATGGTATTTTTTCAATTTTTAAATGTTACACACACATATATGTCTGAAGATACCTGCCTTCCGCTTTGGCTGTTCCTAAGACCAGAGTATCAAATTTAAAAGGGAACTTGTCTAAAACACCAAAATCAATCCTAAGAGTCAAGCACAGCTATCATCCTCCATGCCCACTTTGCTTGCTTTAAGGCTATGTTAATGCCCAGAAAGAAAATTTACTCCTGTATTTCTGTGCTTAGGGAAATTTCTCTTAAAATTTCAAAACAAATCCTTAGTTAATGGATTTAAAAATACTGCTAAACCCAAAGTAAAAAAAGAAAAACCCAACACATTTGATACAACTTAAAGTTCATATTTGCTGTAATTACCAAGGAAAAAACATCACAGCAAACCAGCTGTAGCTGTTTATAAAGGAATTTAGGACTGACTCTGGGGTCTGATATCCTTTTCTAGTGGACAGGCTGAGCACACAGGGAAGATGTTCACAGTATATAAAACAATTAGTTGGAGCAACCACGAGTCAATGGCCTCAATCTTGTTCCATATAAAGGTTAACAAATTCAAGTTGACCATTACCCTAAAATAGTCCTGCTAGGCCAGAACATGGTGATATTCATTACATGTGTCCAGTTCAAAGATGCTGCAAAACACAGGTAGAGAATTTGGTTTTTCAGAGCTGAGCATTAGCAACAAAATACTTGGGTTTTCAGTGCTGATACACAGGAAACCAAATGAGTTTCTATGTTTGAGTTGCTGAAAACAAATGTGATTGTATTCCACACCTCTCTCTCCTTTGCCCATTCTTGGGCTCACATGTGCACCAGTTTTCCCCCTCAGACACATAGTCACATTTACTTTCTCCCTCCCTCCTGCATTCCTCCCACCTCTGTGTCCATAACCAGCTATCCACAAATGGTTTTACAAAGTGTTCATGCTCTCCCTTCCCTCTTTAGCCATGGCATGAAGCTGTCCCCTGCTTTCTCCCCCCAGCCACCCTCCTGTCAGGTTGTGTCGAGCCCAGTAAGGCAGTAGCGGCTGCAGAAATGCCCTGCTGGGAATGGGTCCCTCCAGGGTTCATGCAAAGGACTAAAATGGAGTCTTTTGGTCTAAGTTTGACTATCATCAGACAGCACACCCACTAATTGTAACTTTGCCTTGTCCCTCACCTCTCTCTGAACCCGTTTCCTCTCTTCCCTGTGAGGAGAGTTGGAGACAGTGGAGTACATCCTTTGGGTATGTAAGGAAGGCCTCCTTCATTAAATGCTATGAAGTGCTTTGCTATCCTCAGAAGCGTGATGTTATTTAAGTGCTAATCGCTCTAGTCTTCAGTATGTCCAAAATTATTTCACTTGTTACCAAAAAGCTCCATTGTCACACATTACGTTGCTGTTGCACTGAAAAATAATTAACAGCCTACATTTTGGGGTCCATTATTTCAGCTGTCTGCCTGATTAGGGAATTATCCAGCATTCCCAAGTTTTCAACAGAGAAATTAAAAAACATTAAAAAGGTAGGCCAGGGAACGGCTCTGTGAAACAACTCGAACAAAGAATGAGAAAAGAGACCGTTCCTTCCAAACACTAAGACAAAGTAGTAGCTAAAAGTCAAGGCAATCTGACATACCAAGCAATCTATATGATAATTTAGGAAGGCAATCTCTTAGATGGAGTTCCAAAGATTATCAAACTCAAGTATTCAGTAAACCATTCTTAACTAGAAATCCTGAAAGTTATGAAGATGTGAGCATGTTATGAGCACGTAATGCTCAAAACAGAAAGTATAACATGGTGATACAATTATCAACTTCAAGCAACATATAAAACCGGATGTATACAAGAGAAACAATCCCTAGTACTTGGAGCACCAGCAAATGAGGAATTCCCTGTCTCCACCCTTGCTTGTTCAGAACCTCTTCAATTCCTTGCCTCTCTAGATACAATCAACTTGATCATCTTGAAGTCTAGCTAATACACTGGTATAATTCAGAGAGCCAATATCCTTGGCTGACCCCAATAAAACCAGGTGTGTCTGAAACTGCATCCAAACAGACCTCAGACTTCAGTGCCCACCAGGGCAAGACCTGCATCCCTTCTTTATGCTTCAGAGCTTCCTGATTCAGTTAGCTAACACTGGGCAAATACTTGGATTACCAAAAATACCCACTCAAACCACCCTTCCCCCTAAAAAACTTCACCACACCAACACCATACCAACACCACAACAACAAACCCAAACTACAAAAAACCCAGTGATATAGAGAATTAAACAAATAAATAAACTAACCTCCAAAGCTTTCAACGCATATAAGTGAGCTGCAAATTTGCACAAGAAGAAATCTTTAGATGGAGGTACAAGAGCAAATGTCTTCGAAGTTAGTACAGGTATTTTAAGAACCAGAATCTCAAGATCAAACTCAGCCTCTGAGGCACAGCAGTTTGGGAAGGGGCATCTTTCAAAGACTCTTTCCTTACATTCCAAACTGGTGGTTTGGGGCTTTTTTTCCCCTTACTGTCTCAAAACCATAGAAAGTCATCTTTCTTTTCTTTCCAGCTCCAGCTCCTGACTTCCAACACTGCCAGTCAGGCCAGCACCCAGTGCACTCTGCCTCCAGCCACTATGGAATTTCTCACCCTGGCACCACATGCCCAGCTGTGCTCATGGAAGTGGAAAATCTGACAGCATTGTCAAATTGGGATAATTGTTCCTCATAGTTCCTCTGTCAGTGAATATTCTCATATTCCTCTCACAGGAAAGCCACTATACCTTTCATATTCCTCTGCTTGCAGCCACAGAATTCCTCTTTGCCATTGAAGCAGCAGTTAAACAAGTTATAATGTGAGAAAAGGTTTAAAAATCTTGTGCAGATTAAAGCAAACAATGCCATAACTGTATCTGGTTTAATAAATTCTTTGTGCAGCATAAACATGGGAAGAAAAGGGAAAAGAAACCAAAAGGTATCTATGTTTATGTAAGACAGATGGATGTGCTTCACGCTTGTAAAATCCTTATTTTATAAATACAATACATAGCTTACACTTGTGTCAATGTAAGAAAGAAAAATCAGTATCACACTACAAACACTTTGGTGTAAATTTTAAGCAAAACACAGAAAGAAAAGCTGTGCAGTAAGTAACAGCCAGGCAGGGATCTGGAGCTCACACAACAGATCCCAGTATGAGGAACCATTTTCACCTCAGATTCACAATTTCCACCTTCAGATCAAACCAACCTTGGTATCCATCTAACCTCACTGGAAGGCCACTGCTGCCTCCATGTCTCTGGGAGGCAAAACATGCTGCTTCCCCAGGGTCCCCTCAAGAGTGGTACCAAAGTATGGGACAGCCCAGGCCTGAGATGTTTCAGGCCAGTATGGTGTTCAGCTTTCCTCCTAAGTGCATGTTACGCAGTTTTGGGATTTTTTTTTAGGGATACAGAACTGAAAAAAGATGCCAACAAAAATTCTGCTCACTCCAGCAGGACAAGGACTGCCCTTTCTAATGTTCTCCACTAATTTTCCTCCATTTTTTTTCCCCTTCCACAACCAGTGATATTGTACCTGATTACTTGCAAGTCATCACTTTCTTTTTTTTTTTTAAATGCTAGCCCACGCTTACACTGCCAAAACCAAAGTCATGACTGGAGGCACATTCTCTCTGCTGCTTCCTTCTGCTCCTTTTGCTACAGATAAAGTGCCATTGCTATTGGAAGGAGAATAAACAACATTCCTACTCTACCCAGAGAACTTGAATGACAGTTTCTCTGAGCAATTTTCCACCCTCATATCTGTGCATGCTCCTGTAAAGGCAAGCCTTGTGTTGATCTCAACACTTTTAGGTCAAAGCTTATGTTAATAGAGCAAATTAAGCTATGTAGTTTCATATCACCTCTATCTGGTTCCAGACCAGGCCTGATCTCCCATAAGAAACAGGGATGACTTGAAACCAAAATAATTTAACTAATGCCACTCAAGTATTACACTGGTATCTCAAAATAGCTTTGGTGATCCAGAAAACATAAATAAATAGCTGATTGCTCAGTGTGGGAAGCAATGTGGTTGGTAATATATTAAGTGATATTCTTTATTTTGATCACACAGAACAATGTTCATAGCCTCTACCTCTGTTAGCAACCCTAACAAAGATCCCCTCCATTTGTTTCTACACAGAAGCAGGGGTAGCCTATTCACAAATCAGTGACTGTGATCAGTATGCCTCTTTCAAAAATTAGTCATGCTGTGAGGCGATTAAGAAATACCTTAACAACTAAATGGAGGTGCAAAAAATCCTTAGGCACTCAACAAAACTTAGGCCAAAAAAATATAAACCATGCATAAATAATAAATGTATTTAGTGCAATAAATGCCTTTTCCTATATATTTTATGTGTTATGAATTGAAAGAAATGAAAAAACATGAAGTAGATACAAATACATGCACACACAGAGAGAAAATTATGTGGCCCTTTCTAGCATGAAAAGGAAATTATTAAGAGTTGGATAAACAACAACGGAGGATATGACAGGGGCAGCTGGAGAACCACACTGGGGGACAGAACTTCTAAGTGAATCCACACAAAAAAATGTCTCCCCTGACAATCCGTTGTTCTTCAAAGAGAATAATGATTCTAGAGATGAGTTTGCATTTGTCTTCGGATGTCACAATAAATGCTAAGAAAGCAGCTGAATGAGAGTTATTATTTCCTCTGAGCAACGAAGGATTTGGGTAGACTGTCAGAACACCAGCACCCGCAATCTGAGGGCAGATACAAAGCAACAGCAAGCTAGCAGGGAGCTCAGAATCTGTCCAGGGCCCTGGGAAAGGAATATTCAGAGGCCATGGGGCAAACTGGAGATCTAAGAAAGGTAGAGCTAAGGATCACAACTGCAAGGCAGCTGTTAAATCATGAGGGAAATAGGAACACTGTTTGAGAAAGTGATCACAGGAGGCGTAATGTTTTCCAAGACCAACACAACACAAATGTACGCAAATTGGCGGAGAATGTGCTCCACAGAGGTCTGTGCTACTTTGTCGGAATAACTCAGACAGTTTGGGGGTACTGGGGCTGTGTCCTTACCCTATTCACACGTGCTACTTTGAACACAGCAGAAGGACTTGTAACCCCTCAGTGCTCAAGAGTGTCACAGCTATATTATGGGCTGTCTAATCCTCCTGCTCTAACTGAGCGCGCTGGGCACAGCATAAATCCAGGCCTACCTCTCAGTAACAAGATGCTTTTCCAACTGGCCTGATGGAGTACTTGGCCTGATGATGACTCTCACAGTCAGATGTGCAATCTACCCTCTGGCTCCCTGTTGGTTTGGACTCATTGCCTATATACTCTAATACCCAAGACTGCAAGAGATAAAAGAGAGGCTCCTGTTTGGCTGTATAAAACAGTGTGTTACAGACTATAGGTAAGCCATGTCCTTGGCACCCGCTGTTGGCAGAACTGCCCCTTTCCACTGCACACTCTTGCCTACAGTGCTCCTATATGGAAGAAGACAACTGTAAATGACAACTGTAAATAGCCTTTAAAGACACTTTAAGGCAGCTGGAAAAACATCACAAACTGACCAAACAAAGCAGGGTGTAACCTCCCACTTGGTCAGGCTGCTTTGGAGTGTTGGTGTCACAATACTGGGGAACCTGTTGCACAATTTGCTAACTTCCATGGCACATCTGAATTATCTTTGTTTAATCAGAACCAAGTCTAAAATGGACTATGGATTGTGTTATGAAAGCATAAAAATATTTTTTAAATCCACAGCCCTGCCCTACGCCCCCATACCATTCTATCAAAACACACACGGGAAAATGTTTACAAGTTACAGATAAGCTTAGTTTCCTGTATATATTTCAAATGCAATGTCTCAAGAACACACACATCCAAAAATCTAAAAATGCAGGTGGAGGCTGAGCTTCAAATTTTAGATTTGAAACATGTTATCTTCTTATCCATTGGCTTCAGTCTTACAGTTTTCCCCACTACGGCTGGGTTATAGGATAAAGTTCAGCTGAACAAAGGAGAATGCTGCCTTTTCTATATGTCAAGGTGCTCACAATTAGGGGGACCTCCAAATCACAGTTTGAGTTGGCATTTTCAAAGCTGAGATTTCTTCAAAGACTGAGTTAAGTCTTTAATTTCAAAATATCTAGCACACCATCAAAATGAGAGAACAGAGCAATCGCCAGAAGAGAATCAAATGCTTAAACTAGGACAAAGAAATAATTGACATGGATATTGGGTTTGCATGGCAAGGCTTTGGTAGCAAGGGGGCTACAGGGATGGCTTCTCTGAGAATCTGCCAGAAGCTTCCCCTACATCCAACAGATCCAGGGTCAGACAGTTCCAAGATGAACTCATCGCTGGCCAAGGCTGAGCCCATCAGTGACTGTGACAGCTCCTCTGGGACAATGTATTGAAAAGGAGGATAAAAAAACTGCAGCATAGCAGTGGTAGAAAGGAGTTAGAACACGTGAGAGAAACAACTTTGTAGACATCAAGGCCAGTGCTGAAGGAGGGGCAGGAGGGGCTCCAGGCACTGAAGCAGCGATTCCTCTGCAGCCCTCGTGCAGACCATGGTGAGGCAGCTGTGCCCCTGCAGCCCATGGAGGTCCATGGTGGAGCAAAGATGCAGCCTATGGAAGACACCACAGCAGTGCAAGTGGATTCCTGAAGAAGACTAAATCTGCTTAGGAGGCTCACACTGGAGCAAACTCCTGGCATGACCTGTAGCCCCACGGACAGAGAAGTCCACGCTGAAGCAGGGTTTGCTGGCAGGACTTGTGATCCCGTGGGAGACCCACACTGGAGCAGCCTGATCCTGAAGGACTATACCCTGTGGAAGGGACCCATGCTGGAACAGCTTCTAATGAACTGTAGCTTGTGGGAAGGACCCATGTTGGAGAAGTTCACGGAGGGCTGTCTCCCATGGGGATGACCCCATGCTGGAATAGGGAAAAATTGTGAGGAGTCCTCCCCTAAGGAGGAAGGAGTGCAGAGACAACTGTGATGATCTGACCTCAGCCTGCATTCTCCATCCCCCTGTGTCACTTCAGGGAGGAGTTAGAGAAAATCAGGAGTGAAGAGAAACTCAAGAAGAAAGGAAGGATGGGAGGAAGGTGTTTGTAAGATTCGGTTTTATCTCTCATTATCCTACTCTGATTTTACTTGTAATAAATTCTACTAATTTTCCCTAAGTTGAGTTTGTTTTGCCTGTGATGGTAATCATTGAATGGTCAATCCCTGCCCTTATCTGACCCATGAATAATATTTTCTCTCCCCTGTCCAGGTGAGGAGGGGGGTAGATAGAGTAGCTTTGGTGGGACCCTACAGATCAGCCAGGGTCAGACCGTCACATGTAGAACTGGGATTTTCCTCATTTCACTCTCACAATCCTGTGGTAAACCATTTCACTTCATCTTTGGTTTAATTAAGGAAAAATTTATTGCAAACTCTCATGCTCAGAATAAGAACATATTAATCTTTTGTTCTGAGTAATAAGGTGCAAAGAAATGTAGTCCTGGCAGGATACTAATTTTTGATGTTGTCAATTAAAAAACTTCTCCTGGTGTTTTGAATGGAAAAATCTCTCAGAAAGTGTTTTTATCGAAGCACCCAGTTCCAAGTCCTGGATTATTAGGTTAAGCTCCGTCAGCAGAGAGACCAATATAAATGCTTTTCATACCATCTGCCTTGATGTCTTGACAAAAAAATAAAGAAGAGAAAATACATAAGTCCAAAATTCTCTGATTTTAACCTGTTTCGCTTTAATACAAAGCTGGGAAATTCAGGTCCTAAAAATATAAAATGAAAAACACATGATTACTTTTTTTGTTTTATCTTTCCGCAAAACCTTACAAAACATCCCAAATAACCCAGTATTTCCAGGACCTGATTTCTTTTCATATTTTGAAATCAGAAAAGCAGCTTTAAGTAAGTATAGGCACTAGCAAATCATTTACTCCACTCCCTTTTGCTGTTCTGAAGAGAGCTTGTTACAGTGCATGCATTTTACCTGGTGTTTATTAGGAGGCTCTATACAGTTACCAGGGTTTTGATTTTCCTGTTTAAAAACAAATTAGGGTGGTGTGCAGGGCCTTGCAATATTAGGCAGCAACTCCAACAGCTAATGATGGAGGACAGTGCTTTGGTGAAGGTGTTAGCAATCCATCTGGCCAATTAAAGAGTAACTTAGGCAGAGCCCAATACTATTTCTCAATTATGGTGGCTGTGACATCAAGACTTGAGAAGCAGAGAGATTTGGTGTGAAACAATGAAGTGAATCCATGCAGAGAAAAATCAGGGAAAAGCTGCTGTAATCCCACAGCAGAGAAGAAAGGGAAAATGCTATGTGCCAGAGATGTACCTTGACTTATCAACAAGAAAGAGGGCTAGACTTCAAAAAAACCAAAACAGCTCAGACATGAAACAGATACTGATAAAGTCTGTCTTCCTACAGATTTGCAACCAGAGCCTGTGAGCACCAGACAAGAGGAGTACAATTGTCTTCGGTCTCCTCTCCCAGAACAAAGATAATGTTCTCGGTGAGCAGAATCCAGTCTGTGCTGTGGCTCTTCTGTGCTGGCCAGCCAACTGTCCTCTGCCAAACATGTTTAGCTGATAAGTTCTGCCTGTTTGTCCCTCAGCAGGCGCACTACTCTGAGTTTTTCTCCTCTCCTTAGATCATTTTCTGTGGAAAATGAAGCATCTTTTCAGTTCTTTCCGACTCAGCTGAACGATACCAGCATGCTCAGCAGCTACATATGGGTGTGACAGACAGGCATAGGGACAGGCAGCCCCACAAACTCACATGTAGCCAGTACTCCAGAAATCTGAGGAGTTTAAAATCTGAAAGCAGATCCAAACTTTATCTTAAGCCATGCCCCAGGTGAAGAGAGACCAAGGCCTTGTCCTGTTTCTGCCTTCCCCATTTGGACCTCTGTGAGGCCTGAACACGTGCTCTTTTCTCTCGTGGGCTATTTATCATGACTGCCAAAGCAGTCCAGCAGGATTGCCCACTGCTTAATTTGGATGTGGAAACTGCACAGAACTACACATATTTCATATCACAGAGTGTTTTAAAACTTTTTTCTTGTCTTGCAGCTTCAAAAGCATCTCACTTGAACTCAGAAGCAAACAATAACATTTCTACCTGTCCTTTCCCACCTGAGGCATTTCTGCTGCCCCCACTTCTAGGAGGTTAGCACATCCCTTCCTTCCCACAGCCAGTCTCCCGTGCCAGCTTCTACTCCTTTCTCTCATCTTTCAGCCACGACAGAAGGAGTTAAAAATCTCATGCTGCTTTCTGGCCAGTGCCTTCTTTAAGTATGTCACCCCTCCCCACGCACACAGGAGTTGCACTGCCCTCTCCCTGGATGGTTCCACATATCTGTTCTCTGAAGTTACAGAGATGGGAATGATTTTCCTCAACATGAAATGCTGTATAAAGAGTGTGGGTGGGAAATATGCAGTGTAATGGAACTGAAACCCCATAAGGGAAATCAATGCAGGCAGCTGCTGATACACTATTTACTTGAATAAATCATCCATTTTTCTCCCGGGCCAGATGACTTGAGGTATCACCTACCCACGATGGCAAGTGCAAATATAAATAATAAATAAAACTAACTGAGGAAGAATTCTCACTGTAATGGGGTTTTGTAGAAAACTAAGTTTCAGTTAAACTTAATCCTTTCTGTCTTCTGTGTCTCCAGCAGCAGAAACATCTGGTCGGTTTTAGATTCCCCTTGGATTCCCAACTTCAAAGGGAGTTATAAAGAATAACAAATACATGTACTGGCACTGAAAAAAAAATTAGAGCAGCAGGAGAGAATGGTAAAATTGTCCTTATTTGACTGCTAGTGACAGGCGCCACAGGCAGAACTGTGAGAAAAAATCTTAACGGCTCAGGCAAATAAGCTTTTTTTTTTTTTTTAATGACTGGCTCTCTGTACAAATGACGCAGAAAATCTATGGGATCTGCCCCATAATGGCAAGAAGCACATGTGCCAACAAATATGCACGCAAGGGTATGCAGAAAATAGATTTCAAATCAGATATGTACTAAATAATAGGCAGGAAACAAGGAACGAAGTTTTGTTCCCAGCCTTTTCACTGATAGTGCCCTCTGTGTGTACTGCTGGCTAAATAATGCAGGTCCAAATTTTGGCTCTTTAAAGTCAGTAGGTCGTTGTAAAGTATGGCCAGAAACAATGACTGTCACATGTACTTTTCAAATCCTACTTCAAAACCTCCAGGAACAGGGGTAGGTAAGCAAACACAGTAACAGATGTCTTTCCTTTCCTCTCTGGTGGCTGGAAAGTGAATGCTATGCTCCTTTCATGAATGCAGCACACCAGCAGCTACTTATGACATGTTTCTGCCCTTATGTGCAGTGAAAAGAAGCATCTAGCTTCACCCTGAGCTTCTGAATCAGTGCACTCATGAAATAATTACACCCCATTCCTCACTTCATCCATGCAACATCAGGACCTCCTCTTTCCATTTTTTGCTAACCACTTCAGTCATAGGGTTAATAAAATAAATGTAATACGAAGGATGTGTGAGGTTTCAGAAACCTGTGTGAAGCCTCCTATCTGCTAAACATTAACTCATGCTGTATGAACATTAACTCTTGTACGAAAGCTGAACTTGTCACCCCCTTTCACCAAAACTATAGACTCCTAAATGCCTGGCATCATGTAATGCAAATTTATAAGATCGATGCCAGAGAGGAAAATTACAGAATAGGCTTTTGCAAATAGTATTAAAACCACAGCCATCCTTCTTTCACCTCCCTTTACAGAGAGTCCATAGAATGTAAGTTTTGAAAGCAGTCATCGAATAAATTCCAACGATTCCTGAATCAAAGAGACTGATCAACTTGTGTACATTTGATGGGACAAGAAAAGCTGTATTTGGCAAATAAATTATTTGTTACAAATAACTCATTCAGTCCTGTTGCTGGAGCTGCAACCATGACTTTTTTCGTGACCTTATTTTGCCTTATTATGTCATGAGGTAAGCAGCTTCCCATTGTTTCATCTTTAAAGATATTTCAGGATTTCTTAAATGCCTCTCATAACAGCAAGATGATATCAAGAGTTTCCCATAAATACAGCAATCACATATTTACATGAAACTTACAGAAGTTTCAGTTGCAAAAATATGAAGTTCTTGTATAATGCAATGACCAAAGGACTTATACACATCTGCAACAGGCCCCTTACTGAAGGATCCCATTCCCAAATTTGTTTCTCACTGAATATTAAACCTTTTAAGTGAAGACACTTTACAAACTGTTATAGAAATGGGAATTAATGAATATACGGTGAAATTTGTCATGCTTGAGACAGAAATCAGCAATTTCTGAAGCCGCTGCCATATCTCTGTTTAACAGTTGAGTCTGAAAAGGGAATCCAGAACTAACCTGAATGCACAGTCAGGAAGACAATTCTGTGGATGGTGTTCTGCTAATAGCTTTGTGTGAGCCAGCAGGGTAAACTCATTTCTTTTGCCCAAATTACCTTTTGGGAAAGTCACTGACTTCTTGACCTGAAGACCTTTGATTCTTGAAAGGGAGCCTGCCTTCTTTGCGGAGTTTCATTACCTGTGTTGCAAACTCCTCCTATTAGGAGCTCTTTTGGAATTATGCTTACAGTTTCCATTTGCCAGCAAAATGGCCCATCTACCTCTATAAGAAAAGATTAAAAAAAAAGATCAGGAGATCTCAGGGTTCCCCAAACTCATACTCCCAGAGGTGATTCCATCAAGTAACATTTAATACCAAGATAACATCAGACATTTTCTAACTTCTGTATTTGCAGCCAGGACAGCTGTACTACCAGTGCTGATTTGGGGCTGAAGGCAGCCCAGGCTGCAATAGCTTGAACAAGAGTCATGGGTTCTGACTGCATCCAGCAGTGGGAACTGAGAATTTCCAACACGAACTTGATACCCAGCCTGCCAAAGCCAAGGAGAGAACTTCAATGAGGCTCAATACGTGTTCCAAGGGAACTTCATCTGTTTTCCACAAGAAATCCTGGGACATCAGGTAACAAACACTTCAGTTACATGCCAGAACTTCTCCAAACATCTTTCCAAATGTTTCTTTACATCCTGTTTATGGTCCATTACATTCTCCTGTGACGAGGGCTGGTAGACCAGCTCCTACATGGTCTAATAGTTTCTCAAGTACCTTTTCTGTGCTCTTACGTATCTGCAGGCATCCAGGGCACAATGCAGCAATTGAATATAACCATTATAAACACAGTTCAGTTCCTGACCAACCCTCAGCATGCACATATACATTTGCAAAGCATTAATGGCATGGTAAGCTAAAAACAACCGTCACAATATCAGCCAGCTAGGCAAGACCTACAGATGCTTTCTGTTTGCTTGGGATATTTTACTGCTTATATTATTATCTTTTTGATGTGCACTGCTCTACCAGCATGAGCGTGTCCACAACATAAACTACTTTATTTATTTACTGAGCTCTGAGGTGGGGGAGCTTTTATTTTTATACTTTTTAGGGCCTAAATGCATTAATACCCCCAACCCTTCATGTCCAAGACCAAAAAATATATTCTTTAGATTAAATTAGTCTTCTTAAAACTAAATTTAATTTATACCAATATAGTAGGTTGCATTATTAACCACATAAAAAAAATGCTGGTGAATACAGGAGACAGCTGTTGGACAAAGCATATTTTTCTGCCTGTCTTGTTACAGGCCTGTTTACTGAGAAATGCTGAACCTATGACACTATTGCATTATTGCCCCAATATATATTTACTTAAAGCAGCTTTTCTGTATCACAAAATATCTCTTTTCTGGTTTGACAAACAGAAACAGTAGGTTAGGTGCTCAAATGAACGGAAAAAATTTTTGAATTGGTGCAACTTTGTCACCTTCTGTTTACCTTCAGTGGGAGTGAGAACTCCAAAGTTTGCAGAACCACAACTTCCACTAAATGGGTGATCAGACATTCACTGATCTATCCCAAACTTACAAAAGTTGCAGTGCTGATATTATGCTCAAGGAATATGAGTTTGCTGTATCTATCCAAGCTCAAGGCAGACAGACCTGAGTGACTGAGGTATCACATGAGTGGGTTAAGTAGCTCAGTCCTTCAAAAAATAAGGATCATCCCACTGTTAAGACAAGGTCAGATGCTTTAAATTTTCCAGCAATAGAGCAATTCTTAACTACGTTCTTTGCTTTTAGTATTCACCCTTTCCCTATTTGTCTAACATACCCCCCTTATATTCATGTTTTTCTTTTGTAGAGCGCTCTCACTGAAGCAGATTTAGGCCAGTCCTGAAGAATTTAAACTTAGACAAAGCTGTAATCTATAAAGTAAAATGCCCCCAAGGCATACACCACATTGTGGCCCTCGACAAGACTGCTGCCAGAAGAATTTCCCTATTTAAGTATACAGATTCTACATGAGGAAGAAGAAGAGAAAATGTGTTATGGGTGTTACACAGGACAAGGAAAGATGCAAAGCAGTAATCTGAATATGTTCTTCTAAGAAAAGGCTCCTTTTAAATCAAATCTAGGAAGTAACAAATAAAATGAATACACTAATATTAACTGTATAGGCCTTACATTCACACTATCATTACCTTCAACTGTTTGCTCCCTTTGGAAGCAGCTGGACTGAGACAGGCACCCAGAATTTGATTCATGACCAGC
The DNA here is from genome assembly GCA_020086605.1 of Lanius collurio. Classification (NCBI taxonomy): domain Eukaryota; kingdom Metazoa; phylum Chordata; class Aves; order Passeriformes; family Laniidae; genus Lanius; species Lanius collurio. The sequence continues at coordinate 34,270,376 of JACBWW010000006.1, forward strand.
CCACAGAGATAGAAGTCAGGAGACCTGAAATGGTATCAAAGGCTTCCCAGTTCAGAAACACAGAATACATTTCCAAGGGAGATCTACATCCAGGTGCAGAGATGGGTTCTGATCAACAGAGCTAGAAAGTCCCATGATAATATCAATACAAGAAGATTTCAGCATAGTCCAAGGGTCACAGAATTATTTAGGTGGGAAAAGACCTCCAAGACAATTGAGTCCAACCTTTGACCAAACACTACCATATCAACTAAGCCACAGCCTTAAGTGCCACATGCAGTTGTTTCTGGAATGTTTCCAGGGCTGATGGCTCCACCACTTCTGTGGGCAGTCCACTGCAATGCTTTACAACCTTTTAAGTGAAAAAAATCTTCCAGAGGTCCAACTTGAACCTCCACTGGCACAGCCTGAGGCCTCCTTCCTCTTGTCCTGTTGGATCCTCACATTTTTATTTACTTATTTATTTTTAAATTAAACACATTCAGCAGAATTCTGATGAAGCACTTCCTTAGGCACCACACAGGACAGCCTAAATAGAACCCAACAATTTTGCTTCACAGGATAGCTAGACTTTTAAATTTGCTTTTGTTTCACAGTTGAATTAAACACTGCATTGCAAAGTTACCCATGAAACAAAAATAAAAAAACATTTCAATCAATTGAATGTTGTTTTGACAAAAAAATTTTGTTTTGATTGCTACTTTCAGTTTTGATTTACATTTTATATTAGAATATAAAATACATTTTTGAAATAAAAAGTTTGAAACAAATGCATTTTCACAAATGCCAAAAAGCTTTATCTGGAAATATGAAGAATGAAAACAAATAAGAGTCCTGGAAGTATTTTCTTTTTAATGAACCATTATTTCCACAAGAAGAGAATACCAGGATGTATTTTTTAGTGCTTCTAGTCCTGACCTTCAGTACATTTTAGTGAACTTCAGAAGCCTATGATACCTCTGCAATACCATCACTATATCAATGACAATGTAATTATTATTAATAATCCAGCTGGTAGGCCATTCTTGTCCAAGAACTGGTGGAGCTTCCTGCTGTATGAAAGGTAAGAGGCTTTTTCAGCCAGCCAATTATGTAACAACTAACACACATCTTGTTGGGTCAAGTACCACTAATTACTGCTGCCATTTGGGGAAGTATCAGAACCAGTTCAGAGCAGCAGACTGAGAGTCACAGAGAGTCCTACTCCTGCAGAAGAATCTGAAGCGAAGAGAAATGAGACAAATGCCAGTTGTTTCTGCTCTGCCCTTTAACCTAAAACTCAACTGGTAGAAAAAATGTAAGAACAGTTGAGATTAATAAGATATTTACCATCTAAAATTAATTTTTCTTTCACTATTTGCTTCACCTGATAAGAAAGCTCTTGATCACTGCTCACACATTTGCAAATTACTAAAATGCAAAATACCATGAAGGCATGTGAAACTTGACTGAAACTATAAGATAAATCCTGGCCTAAACAGGGAAGAACTGAGAGCTTTCACCCAGATGAGGTAGCAGCAGGAGTGCAAACACATGAAACTGTTCTTTTAGGAAGACCAGAAAGAGAGCAGAAGCACAGCTAGGCCTTAAACCATGACAGCACATCATTCCCAGTCATCTCTGGCTGTTTCAGCATTGAGATGCTTTTGGGAAGTGGTCGCTCATGCCATTAGGTGAGGGTTTTTTTGTAACACAGTGAGAATCTCAGTAAGAACCCCAAATTTTTTTGTTTCTTATAAAGTGAATTTCTGAATGCAGTGCTTGGAGAAGAAGTATTCAAACAACTGTACTGCTTCATCCCCCATGAAAGCATTTTTAACCAGAACTTGAACCTGCCTACTACAACATCAGATGCCACACTTTGCAAGGCTGAGATGGGTGAAATATTGGGGAAAAATGGCTGGGATTGCCTTGCTTGTGGTTTTTTTTTAGATATTAGATTTGGGGAGAGGTATTTGAGAGGAGCTAAGAGTGGCTAAAATAAAAGGCATTTGGCTTGCATATCCTTACCAATAGGTTATTACCACAGGAGAGAAATACAAAGGCTTGTTCAAAAGTCTGAGCAACAATTACCTCTAACAGAGCTTTTCCTGCTGCACACCAAACAGACTGCTGAATTTGTGTTCTGCATACTGGACCCATGTGCCGACACCTTCCACAATCTGAAAGGAGTTGAAAACTCTCCCCTTCATCTTGTGTGTGCCTGCAGCAAAGGCTGCCTGTAACCCCTTCCTAACAGTAAGATTTCAGAGGAACTGCCTGAGGAAGATGACTGAATCGCTCACCCTGCACAAAATAAAAATACAGATTTAGAGATGAGAGAAAACAAGAAATACCCAAATGCATGTCCATGCCTCAGCATCCTCATCACTAGCAGTCAATGGTCCTCGGGCTTAGATGCACATCAAATGAAAAAGGTTCCCTTTACAAAGCAGTGTCTCTTCTGAATGAAGGACTTCCAGTCCTTTTACCAGCAGCTTCTCTATCCCTTAGCTGGTCTTAGTTATTAGAACAAACTAACAAGAAAACCCCTCCCTCTGCTTAGCATCCTTCCACTCTCCTCTTTTAACTTTCCTTGTGTCTCTCTTCACGCCTCCCTGGGTTTGTTGTTTTTAAACCCATGCACTAATACCTGCTCTCTTTGTTCTTTTTTCCTCTCTTTTTTTTTTTTTTCTTTCTTTTTCCCTCATTCTGTTTGCTTAAAACTCCCAGCCCCAAAAGCAAATTTGAAGAAAACTGGCTTTCTCTAGTTATCCCATTGTTCTTCTCAGGCAAGATCTATTTCAGATGTTTCTATTTCAAATATTTAATGACAGACCTATTCATACAAAGACATGCCAACACCACTCCCCTGTCTCTTTGGCATGATGCAAAGCACAGAAAAAGATTGTCACAAGATACAAGGACTCTGTTAGTCAATAAAACCAAGTTCTAACTCATAAACAGTATGTAGCAGATTCCATACATTGCCACACTTCCCAGAAGCACAAGCATGACAAAAAGCAGTTTCAAGGGAGACCCCATGGGACAGGCTCATCATTTTAGCACTACCACAGTGGACCTTGGCTGGCTTCCCTTCCAAGAGGACCTGCAGAGAAGCCAAAGACTGTATTGAGCCTTGGAGAGTTAACTTATTTTTGGGGTCTTGTCTTCACTGCAATGTTGTTTGTAAGTACAATGCTAATGTTGCCCCCAGCACAACTCCCACCCACAACAGAAGCCTCTTGCTCAAACTAAGAGCTATTTTAACTTGACTCTTTGGCCTAAAAACAGATTAGAAGTGGCAGCCCATGTGTTGTAGTTACCAGTGTCAGTAACACAGTGGGAACTCATCAGTTCTCCAGTTACGGGTTTAAAGTGCTGATCTAAGTTCCTGCCTTGTAATTGGGATCTAGACTAAAAACACAGAACCCTTGTTCCCAGTTATAAACTCAAGCAGGTAAAGGTGATGCTCTGACATTAATAATCTGCTTCTCCTCTCCTCAGTCTCGCAGTACATTCTGACAAAGAAATGCTCCAAATTTGCAGAAGAAACTGCATATCCACAAATCAGTGTGGGATAGAGAACCCTTACAAACACCAGTCTGTAACACTGCTGGAACAAACGCATTCAACACTGATAAAACAACACTGGTTTTAATCATTTTTACCCACTACCTTTGCCTACCCAGGCTATTGTTTGGAGTGAGGACAGCTTTTTGCAAGTCCCTTAGAGTCACCATCTGTGAAACACAGCACAGCTGCCCCAACAGGCGACATGAACAAGGATTTTAGCTTTGTGTGAATTGCAGGTCTTACATATACAGTCAAAAGCATTCTAAGGCACATGTGGCATGTGAGAGCAAGCTAAGGTGTCCACACAGTCAACTGCTCTGTTGCAACTCCAACCTCTGGTATGTTGACTGTTACCTACATAATCCTTCTCTTCACTCTAATAAACTGGCATGAGATGAGCAAATCTAAGTACTGGCAACTAATACAAACCACCACTAAAGTGGCCATATTATCATCTGAACATCTCATGCTCTACTTTATTTACAGTCTCCAGGGCTGTAATCCCAGCTGGTAGTTTTAATTAGTAGCGAATATAATTTCACAACAAATTGGACCTTCTCCTTCTCGGGCAACAGAGATCCCTTCTGCAGATGACTGTGGATTATGAAGAGACAAATTTTGGGGATGTTGGGCAGACAGTTTTCTCATATCACATATCTGAAAAACTAGCATCACTCTCTGGCTCACAAGAGGATTTGGCAGCAAGTCACATTATGACTATCCAGAAGACTCTTCCCTGAGTGTCAGAGTAGTAAGACACATAGCGGAAACTTGCAACAAAGCAAAAATAATTCTATTTAGAAGTCAATACAAAATTGTGGTCTACAAAGCCAGCTGCAGAGGCTGTCTTTTTCTTGTGAGTTTTCAGCCAAAACATGGGATAACATGGCAAGGACCATCAGATTATATAAATATCTACTCTTTTGCTTTTCGCAGTCTGTAGCCATTAGCGAAAGCCTTACTATAAAACTGCAAATGGAGTAGGGTTTTAATAGCCTTTTTCCCCTCGTTGCTCTGGGATTTTTCCTTTCTTGGCTGTAACTAGTTGCAACCAGTTGTGAATAAGTCGTTATCCCTCTGTGCAACTCACAGCAACTAAAAGAAACCAGTGTCATTATGCAATTTAAAAAAAGAAAAAAAAAAAGAAAAAGAAAAAAGAAAAAAAAAAAAGTTTTGTTTTATAGTTAATTATCCATGGTCTATTTACAAAATAAATCAACCCATTGTGCACCACCAGGATTTGTGGCCTCATTTGAACTTTGCTTTTCATTAATCACTTTAAAAATAAAAGCTAACTAGTTTTTTTTTCTTCTTCTTTTTGGTTTATTACTTGCATCTGGGTGTAAATTGTAAAAATGGTGAAAGAACAAAGTATGGATTATTCACCCTCAGTTTCATGACTTACATGATCCCAGTCTTGTCTCTCTCCACGTGCCTAAACAGATGCACAGTCCAAAAATTCCAACATTCTGTAAGAAATGCAATCACAAGAAGATTGAAATACTTTTTATACTCAAACTTTATGTTTAAAAAAAAAAATAAAAATAAAAAATTGCAAGTAGCTTGCCTTAAGAAACAAAAAGGTGGGCAAACATCTACAAACATAATTAAGCTACTGAAGGAGGCAAATGAAATTAGTCATGTAGACATCTAAGTAATACACAAATGTTTGTGACAGCTGAGTACAAGGCTATTTTGTTTAGACAAAACCTACTTGCAGGCAGGCTGGAGAAGGCAGAAAATTGATATTTGATTTCTTTACAGTGCTTAAAATTTATACAAGAAACCAGATTTTTTTTTCAGAAAATGCTTGAATTACATAAGAAGTTTAGAGCTTGTCCCTACAAGATGACAGAGAACTCTACTGCATTTCTGAAAACTCGCCAATGGAGAGGCAGGCAAAGGACATTTTTAGCTGCTCTGGTAAAAAAACCCCAATTAATTCTATTAACACTTATTTCACTCTGATAGGAAATAAAATACATATTAGCATAAAACTGAAATTATTAACTAAGAAAGACTGAACAATTTATTTGTCTCCACTACGAACTCTTCAAGTAAAACTGAAAAATAAGAAAGACTGATAAACAAACATGATAAAAGTATATACAGTGACAGGCTACAAAAATGTCACCCCTCCTTTTTATTTTTATTTACCAGTACCCCTTAAGTGTCCTTCGCCTTTACTATGACAAACAGAAAATCATAGTCCCTAATGAAATGCTACAGATAAAGTTGTGCTGTCTGGAGGTCAAAAAATGTGGTTTTGTTGCAAACTCAAGACTACAACTTTTTATTTTTAAACTCCTGAGCTAGATGCAAGTATAAAGATGACTAAACTTACCCAACAGGTATATTTCAGAAACTGAGATAAAGAGTTGAAGCTAAGAAATTAGATCATTAATACTACATATTATTACTAATAGGAGCTCTGAAAGATAATTTTTGCGTGCCTGTTGGTGTGAAAAAGAATTGTAGAGATTTGAAAAGTTAAAGAAACCCACTGCCTCCTCCTCCACTTTGCAGATGGCTGAGATGCTTTAACTTTCATTTCCAAAAGTAAATTAGCTCCTACTTAAATGAAAGTAAAAATTTAAAGCTGCCTCCACCTGATTGCAAAGCACAGCGGCCGGGCTGGGAGAATGGATAGGCCTTCAAAGAAAATAAAAGCCTTTTTAAGCAACTCCTCATACGAATGCCTGCCCTTGCAGCAGCAAGCTGTGGCCCTACAGCCGCTTTCCATTATAAATGCTAAATTGGGAAATGTTTAACATTCTTTGTTTAATCTTTGCAGTATAAAGAAAAAACAGCTGATTCTCAGAAACATGACAGCCTGAGCAACCATTAGTGATCTGCCTCCCCCTTCCTCAAAGCAGAACAGGCCATTTCCAGCCTCAGCGGTGACTGGCACTTTTTAATCAGGAAGGTATATTTAAATGGAACCTAGAAGATGGGTTTGAAACTTTGTCATTTTTTCGTTCCAGTGGTGTGAGGGGCAGTAGGCAACCAGGATGTTTAATAAAAAAATGTGAGTAGAAAAAAATAGTTTAAGAAATGTAAGTAGCGAGAACTATGGACAGAGGTGGTTTCAGATGCTTTCTGCACTCTTTTCTGTTAATATCTTTCCACTGTCCTTCCAGGAAGAAGAGCATTATTATTTATTTTGATTCAAAATGTTATCAACTGAGTGTATTTTTCTCTTGTTCACAGTACATGCAAAGCAGCAAGTCCATCTACTCTGCTGCAACCAGTCACATATAAAACAGCTTAAACTCGGGAGTGAGCAATCCTTTCTGCTGCTTACACAGGCAAACTCTGTATCTTGTGTCTGCAAGAGCTTCCCTAAAGGAGTGAGTTTCATCACGTGTCTGAAAAGTCACAGAAGTCAGAGGTTTCTTCAGTTGAAATTATGAAGTAATACCTCAAATCAAGTCCCCACAGAAACCAAACTAACTGAAATAGTTAGGTTTTTTATAAGATGTTACCCTGGAGCACACTTTCCGGATCACCAAGTTCAGTTCCCTGCTCTCTTCTACTACAGATATTAAAGGTCACTTCTTAAAGAGTTGCTTTTAAGCCTCTGCATCAACAAGGTGAAGGAGTTTAAACGTCCTTCCCATCCCAGCTACCAGCATGCAGTCGCTGGCAGTGACAAGACTAGACATGCAGGGAATAAACCCACGAGCAAATGAAGATGTGCTCCTTCCCCACCGGGGCTCTGACAGACACCTCGGAATATCCTCCAGCGGGGCTCCCATTGATGGAGGCCCTGAATCCAAACAGAGCCCTTGCCCTGCCCAGTGACAACAGGAAAACATTAACCACGGTACAGAGGCAAAAGCAAGGAGCCCCCAGGTGTCGCCCCTGCTCGAAGCACCGCACACATCCCCGCACATCCTCCCGCTGCCGGCCTGCAGTGACCCTTCCCTGCAGGTGTCGTGGCCCACCTGCACACACCAGCTTAAAATGCAGGGGCAAGAATACATAGGTTCCCTCCGGGAGAAATGAACCAGCTGCTTTGTTTGCTGTGAATGTGCAAGATAATAGCTTTGAAAAGGAGGATTGCAGGAACATTCAGTGCAGCTAGGCCTGATACTTTTGTTACAATTACTCCAAAAACATTGCCTCTTGCATCATTTCCTAGGGACTTCTGCAAGGCAAAAAGACCAGTGATACTACCGAAGGCACAAGCAATGAATTACTGATAGTGAAGGACACAACATTGTCATAAACTTCAACCAAAGTGTGAGAGTTGCAAAAATGACTGTTCTGAGGAAGGGAGGGAGGGAGGAAACCTTGCAGAATAATTGCTAGATAAAAAGCCTGCCATAGCTAATTCAGCACATTGCTGGATACAGCAAAATAATTTAGCTAGCTATTTTTCAAATAGCTACCCAACCCCAACTATGTGTCAGGGAAGAGAAATAAAGATATTTTAAAATAAAAATTAATGTAGAGCTCTTTTCGTTTCTGTTGTTGTTTTTAAATCTTGAGGGTTCATATTTAACCTTTTCTCTAAAATAACAAACTTGAATTTAAGAAAACTAAGGCACAGATCTTCACAGAGACAGGACTCAAACAGCTTATGTTTAAAAATAAAATAGCAGAGTCTTTTTAAGTTGTGAAGTGAAGACTTATTCATTAAAACTGAATATTAACATCTCATTTCAGAAACTGTTCAAACCATCCCTTTTGCCTATTTTGCCTATGAATTTAGGCAGACAGAAGTTTCACAGGTTGCATGTCTAGCATCTGGTCAAGTCAAATCACCCTCTCCTCCATAAATTAAAATTAGATTTCCATTCTGCAGAACACACAAAATTCCCTCATTCTGGTTGCTGTTCAACCGTGCATATATAACCAGAGTTTTAGCAGCAGGAATTTACCAGGGTTTTTCCCTTTTTAAATTAGAAATTCTCAGGAAATAATTAAATGTTTGTTTGACCATTAAGGAAGGTTAGTGTCCTGACAGTAGTCCAGCCAAGCATACAAAGCAGAGCTGGGGACGGAACACTTGGGAAGTTAGGGGTAACCTAGTGACACGCAGAGAAATGTCTCGGTAACTGAAAAGCAGACAGATGCCTTTAAGAGGGAAAATTGCTTGTCTGCCATTAAAAGTTATCAGGTTTTGTACACCTATTCCAAATAAGTGTCCCATTGCAATCAGTGCCAACAAAAAACTTACAGACTAAGACTCTGAAAAGACAAGCAGAAAGTAATTTTCACTCAAAGACAAACGATCACTCTTTTGATTAAGTCAAACACTGGACTCATTACTGAGCATGTTCTCTGTAAAGTTACACCATTTACATCTTCCAAGCATTTTATAAAGGGCTGACAGCTATGAGGGACACCAGGATAATGGATTTTAAGGAGGTTACCCTCCTCCACTGCATGCAACTATGTTATAAACTGCTACTGATATGTTGATTCAGCCACAATCACAATTACAATTACATAGGTTTTCAGGTCCTATAATTCCTATAAGATATTCTTCCAGAATTTAATCATCAGATGGCCAAGGTTATTTCCATTTATATATTAACATTGCATTATATAGGGTTATTAAATCTTGTATATATTTGGTGTCCACAGTTTGGTCTTTGTCACCGACCTGAAATTTAAATAACTTTCTAACTTCTACAAATTATTTCATATTTATATAATACCTTCTCCCCATGTATCTAAATTGATTTCATAAACATTAATAAAATAGATTTAGAATATTTCTGCAGGGCACAATAAAACAGTATCTGCCAGTATAATCCCTAAGTGATTCTTTACTGAGACACAAATGGAGGCAGAAGGAGTTTTCATTGCCCAGAGCCGAAGCAAGGGCTGGTTTCAGAAACCAGGTGTTCCAATACACTTTTGAATATATGTGTACTCCCCAGCAGTTTGGTGAAATATACTTACACAGTTTAAAACATACTTACAGAGCTTAAAATATTCCACTTCCTGTTTTCACAAAACCCTGTTTCATTTAAAGTTTGTCTCAGGGATCACTGCTGAAAGATGTCAGCTTCAAATTTTTTTTCTATTATGCCTGAAGTGGGCATAATTCACTTGCAGATTCATTTTATGGTTCTTTTCTAATGCCAGAAAAACACTTTAAAATAACTGAGGATCGAGCCCTACAACTTTATAACTGACCTAATAGACTCCTGACATCATATCAACAGAATTAATAGCATTACACTGGGGAAGAATCTGTCCAAGAATGTGCACGCAGACAAGAACGATTTGTAAAGGGCAAAAGAAAACAAACCCTGACACAATGCTCGCAACCACAAACAGGTCAGATCCTCGGAGGATACAACCAGGAATAAATTGGTTGCAATAGCTACAGGAATAATTTCATCCTGTAGTATGAACAGAAAAAAAAGTATGAACTTTTCTTTACCATTGACCCATTTCTTCCCTTTCTTGAAGCCTAAGAATCCCTATTTTATTTTATTTTAATTATTATTTTAGTAGGGCTACATGTATTTTTTTTCTTGCATTTGACAGAAATAAATTAAAATATCCCAACCAATCCTAATTAGAAGAATCTCTGAATCTTTACAGACATCAATCCCTTAAAATAGAAATTAATAAATAAAGTTCAGCATAACCTAAAATTTCACTGTTCTTCTGCCCTTGCTGCTGCTACACAGAGACTGACCTGACACTTGCATCAAGGTCAGGAGAGGAAAGGGAAGAAAGCTTTCATTGTATACATTCAAAAGTTGGAGGGAGGGGTAGAAGAGAGAGGAGAAGAGAGGCAGAAACACTGTGCAGAAGCCAGGGATGTTCCAGAGCACTGTGACAAGAAAATACTCAATAAGAATTCCTCCAGCCAAATCCAGATCTTAAATAGATCCATTGTCTTCCAGCCTGAAGCCCTTAAAAAGGCTCAAAATTAAAGTCTGTGCTGTGGGCACCCAGTTGTTCTTTCCTTTCATCAGGATTTGCAGGTTTTAATACAATCTGTCATCAGGAAAAACAGTAGAGCTGTACAGTCCAGAGAGGTAACAAAAGCGAAAGGCAGGCGAGAGTTACATAACTGGCTTTTTACATAAATATTACATTGAGAGATATTTTGCTTTTCAGAAAGGAAAAAAGATTAAAAAAAAAAAAAATCTCAAACCAACGTCAGAAAATTCAATCCAACTTCACTTACTCCTCGTCCCTCTTTCACTTTGCAACATGTATCGAATAGTTAAAGTGAGGTGTTTCTTTTTCTTTTTTCATTACGACTGAACAAATAACCAATTCAACCTTAAACACTTCATAACAGATTGTCTTGTATTACCTGAGAAGTGCACCACATCATGGAAGCTGGAAAAAAGTCTTATTTTCAAGCAAAGGCAAGCCTGCCTTGCTTATCTGCAGCACGGGGCATTTAGAAATGACCATGGATGTTAAACAAGCTCGCCTCTGTACAGTCTGAGAAAAGGGAAAAAAACCCTGCAAGTCTCCCCATCTGTTATTTCCCTTTTCTTTTTCTTTTTTTTTTTTTTTCTTTTGGCTGTAGAAAAGCAAAATTATGCAAGAGCTTTTGAATGTAAAGCCTGTGTGTGCTTTTTCCCTTTTTGTCTCTGTGTACACGGTATGTGCTATTGCGTAACCGAGCACAGAGTGGGCGGCGGAGCATTTACTATTGATTTACGCTACTCCTCACATTGAATTCAGAGCTGCGAGGGAGAAACACACGCAAGGCAATGCAGAGAGGTGAGATGGATGTGGATTTAAGGCAATGTGCCGTGGAGAGAGGGAAGCAAAGCATGCAAAAACAGAACTGCGCCTTCCTGAGCTAAATGCAATTTTCCCAACCTTTTTGTTTTTATGCCCTTTGCTAGAAGAGCGGATGCTTAATGAAACCCACAAACCCCTCTGTCCAAAAGTAAGGTTTCCCTCCACACACTTGAGCCCAAATCCTATTAGAAACCACAAAACCCTACCAATTAATGCAATTGTGACACTTCTTGTGCTTGTACACCCAGCAAGCTCTTACTGACCGTGAGGGTCATTAAGGTCACAAAGACAATTCTTTTTTTAGTAATGATATATGTGAACTTTTTACTAATTTCTTTAGGGCCTACAGGCTTGCAGGAGCGCAGGAATCATAGACACTATGCACATTAGGCAATACAAAGCCTTGAATTTTTTGAGATGATTGGGTGACTTGGAAATATGAGAATCAGAAACCGGAAACACGGGAAGTTCAACCTATTATGCTCACATATTAAGCCTGCCAAAATATTCATGTTGTTCTCTCTTTTCCACACACCCAGAGTCATCAGTTTAGACAGACAGGCCTCTGGCTCATTAATGAGAATAATTTTGATTCTGTAAGGGGGCATCCTCTTGTTCCCACAGGTGAGTGCCCATCACATTGCTGAATCCCTTGCCTCCAAGGTGAGACACAGTGGTCCACATTCTGCCTGCTCCCACTTGACACTAGGTCCTACAAAACAAGGGAGCATCACCAGGCTGGCACAACACTGGACTTCTGGGCATCCATTTATTTATTCATATTGTGTTGGGGATTTCTCTGATAAAGTCAGTGGGATTCCAAGCATGTTAACACAGTTTCTAAAGGATGCTGAAAGACAGAAGACTAAAAGGGAGTTTATTACACACCACAGCAGACACTGAGCCTCACACCAGAAATGAAACTGATTGTGATTAAAAAACAAAAAAAACAAAAAAAAAAAAAATCAAGTATCAGTGCTCTTAAAACTTCTTTTGTACTACTTTTACTGGAAGACACACACTCCTCATATTACTTTCTTCTTGTGCTTAATGGACAACATGTTTTTACTTCACAGATCTGACATCAGACATTTTTACAGGCCCTAAAATAGCACAGTGAGCAAACAAAAAACTCCATGTTATAAGAAAGACAAACCCTATTTTAAGGAAATTACACAGATATGCAATGTTTCTGACTATTCTATTTATTTTTTTTTTCTTTTACCCAGGCCCACATCTACTAACATTAACTACGGTACTAGCAGGCAGAGTCAGGATCTCTGTCAGGCTGTTAGGAAAACATTCATTCACTGTCTTGCACATACTTATTCATTTTGTTTGCACATAACTGGAATTGCATTGAAATTACCCAGAAAAGTTTTACACAAAAAGTCATGTGCAGCCTAACTAGTTTGATTTGTCTTAAAATGAAACAGACCCTTAAAGAAAAAGAATAAGGTCTTCATTAAGAGGGACCTAGTCATGCAACCTGAATTAAGCGCTTACTGATACAGATGAGGCCAACTCAAAATGTGCTCAGGCACATTTCCTTTGCTCACCAGGGGAATGTTGGGGGAAACAAACCCAGAAGGCAAACTCTACTTCCCTGTCATGAAGTCACTAGAAACGATGCTCCACAAGCAAACTTTGAGTGATGCTATGCAAGGTGAGTGTTTTGTGAAGGCTGTACCAGAGGACCAGCACATTTTACAATGAAAACCTGCACTCTTCTGACAAGACTGCATGTGAAATATAACATATTTTTCAGCTCCATTTATACACTTAGTTAGTCGGGATGTTTAGGATATCCTCATCTTCTGGGATGCAGCTTACAAGCATAAAATGCTTTACAGGATGTTAGATAAAATAGACACAGAAAGAAACTAAAGCAGTAAGAGCTAAGGGAAACCAAGCTCAGATATTGGTAAGGGCAGCTCTAATGCTGCTGTGCTTAGCCTATCATTGTCCAGAGTACATCTATTTTTAAGTACTTGTTAGCATGTCAAATTGTAAGCCACTAGCTATGGACACTACATAGCAGGTTCAAACAGAGATCTGAATCACCTAAAAATATAAGCATACAAATAAGGGAGTTCAAATCTGGTATATTCTGTTCTTGAGGGCTATCAAGTGAAGTTGACAAAAATTTCCATTATAACTCACTTGCCTTCAATCATTCAAAAATGCTGGAAACTTCACTACGTAAATTTTCCGTTCATAATGTTTACCTTACCATAATGTTAATCTTAAATTTCCAGATAACTTGAATAAACAAAAGTTCATCTTTTTTGCACATAGAGAATGAGAACAAAACATCAAGAGATTTAAGAGAAAGGGAAAAATGAGAGAACTTAAATGATCTATAGAAAAAGCACAGAAAACAACAGAAAATATGAATAGACTCATAGCTTATAAAGTCAATATTGGCTAGATTTTTGTTTCAAGAAAAAACTTTATGCTATGAGGAAAATACTGAAGTTCTTAAAAGTCCACACATCTACAAAATCCTACCAGACCTTTTATGAATACCATCTTGGATAGAAATTTAGGTCAGAAAATCCTAAAAGAACCCACATGCATGTGCTAAACCCCCTTATTTTTGTATTTAACTGTATTATTACATTCTTTAATGTCTCTGATAGCTGTTCTCCCTACAAGAGAACATAACTACATCGTAACATTAAACTACATAAAGTAACATTATTTTTCAGTATGTTAGACAGTTGGTTTGGATAGAGTTTTTGGGTTTTGATTAGCAAAACACATTAATAGGAGATGCCATTTACATTTATCAAAGTTTCTATAGCTCTGTATTTGTAGAAAAACGATGTGACTTCTTATTAAAGACTATCATAAGGGAGAAACTAAGGTTATAAACAAGTTATTACTCTAGGATTTCATGATTTTGCATGTAAGCTTAATGTTTCTCAATACAGATTCTGTCTTTTTAATGACTGTAGAAGGAGATAAGCAGAGTGCTAGGTTGCCATGGGCTTTTAATGGCAAAATGAATAATAAAAAAATATTAAAATGATAGAGACAAAACCTAAATATACTAGAGATGCTTGCCAACTGTTCCTGCTAGTTAAAGAATCAATAAACCTTTGCAGACCTTGTGCAACATGACTGTACTTGCAATAAAAGTAATTCACAACGAGTATGCTTTTCTTGGCAATTTACCTTTACTTTTCTCCTACCGACTTCTCTTTCACATGAACCTTTTGGACTCCAATGTTTTGGAATGACCATGACACAGCAGAAGTTGCTAAACTTTCCCCACCCCTCAGCTAACCTATTAAACATGTGTAATGGCGTTATTTCCTAATGGTTCCTGCAGACTGATATATTTCCAAGACGGTTTTAGTCAAAATGAATGGCAGTAAAATTGGCAAAGACTCAGAAGGCAAAGTCCAAAGAGACTAGCAAAGAACTCAGTCAGAAAAAATGGTCTCTGGATATTTTTGCCAGGTCTGCCAGAACCAAAAAATAGAGGTTATGTCAGTGTTTCCATAATAAACATCAGTTTTCAAGATTATAACTCAGCTGCAAAGATCTGATCCAGGCTGAAATCAACACATACGTGGTTTTAGATCAAGAACAATTTTTTTCCTCAAACCTGTATTTCCCCTGCTGCAAAAGCAATCTAATGTTATAATTTAATCTGGTGAGGAATTACTAATTTATCAGAATTAGGGAGAGGAAGCAGAAAACAAAATTCAGAATTCACAATAAATGCTTTCTGGGATTGCATAATTTCCTTCCAGATATTCCCTATGAGATTTTGAAACTACCATATTTCTAAAGTAATTGTTGGGTCAGTATAATCCCTGTCCAATGAACCGTAATATCTGTTTTACTCCCTAAAAGCAACATCATGTTTTGAAGTAAATGTGACTTTCATACTGTGCAGCAGATGCAGGAAAAGACTAGGAGGGATTCAGAAGAACTGACATGATACGCCAGTTAATTTTTGAAGTACTGTAATTTATCACATTGAATCACCTTATTCCTCTCAAACACCACTCTTAAAACACACAGGTTTCATCCTGAGGGAGCCTGAATAACTTGAGGATATTCAGACAACAGGTAGATCACACACCTGAGACATCCCTGAAGTGCAGAGGGCACTGTGAGGTGTGGGAGCTGTGCCCAGAGCTGAGAGCAGCTCAGAGGCTGGAGCTGCTGCTGCCAAAGCCACCATGATCTGCAGCACCTCAACCAAGTCTGCAGGTCCCTGTTTCATAAAGCTTTGTCACTAGGTCAGGGACAAGAGGAACTGATACCTCCTGTATCAGTTAGGGATTTCCCACAGGGTCTTATTGTTTATATACACATGACTTCAAACTCCTCCTCTTTGACTTTAATTCAAGTATCTCAATAGACACAGTAAAAACAGGTACCTTCACAGGACACTTCATGTAGCTCAAAAATCAAATTTTCAGGAAGCACCTAGGTGACAGGAAACTGTGGTGTAAGCTGAATACGCTAAAATGTACTGGGCAGAGCTTATTTTCAAGTATCAAAATAAGAAAGCTGAGTGAAAAATGGCTTGCACCAAACCAAGTAATTAATTCAGGAGCAAAACCCAGATCTTCTGAGCTGCCTTTTTCTCTTTTTTTCTGTAGAGAAAAGTTATTTTAGACTAGATACTTTAGGAAAACCTGCATTACATGAGCTAAATACCACAGTAAGCCTTTCACCACTTGACATTTTAATTTTCTGTCTTTGGTTCTGTTTTGTCATATTGAGTATGGCTGGTCTGAATATGAATATACACATGCTGGTGTTTGCCTTTCTTCTGCTTTGCTGCAAGTTCCTCAGAAAACCAAAACTTGACGGTACTCATAATGGCATATTTTGAACACAAATATATTAAAACCAAGTTAATTGTTTGTAACGCAACACGAATCATCATCAGCAGTATTTTCTACCGTTATCCCTTTGTTTTTTCTCAGGACAGGCAGAGCACTTTGTACAAAGAGACTCACTCATATTGAACACCCTGCCCTGTGAGTAGTTCCAGTGGAATCATGACACCGATTAACCAAAGAAGGCATTATTCAATTACCCAACTCTGTGACATATTTACTATTCATCATACTCACAAATGAGAAAATAAGTTCATAGGTTTTAAATGATTTGTGCAAGATCTCACTCTAAGCAAGTGGTCAAGCTGGAAATGGGATGCCAAACTCCCAGCTGCCAGCCTCTTCCTGAGGTGAACACCTCAATACTACCTGTATTATACAAAGTAAAATAAAACACAGCATTGACAAGTTTCAGGCATTTTCCAGCAACCTTGACTTATCTGAACATTCTCCTCAAAGCACTTTAGAATAAGAAAAAAATTACTTTTCATGCCCTTCTGAATGGCTGAAGACTTTATCTCTAGTAAGGTTAAACCTTTTTAATTACCTATATTACAGCTCTGGATTAGTCAAAGCTATATTGCTACAACAGAGAGAAAGACGAGTGTCAAAATAGGCATTGGAGATTTACAAAGAGAAGGCTAAAACACACATATATGTGCACACAGTATTATTTCTGAAAGTTAATTTTGCACTTAAACGTTTTCCTCAATATTCTACCACCCAAGTTCATCTGGAAAGAATGAACCTGAAGTTCATCTGGAATGAATGACCTGAAGCAAAGAAGATTTGTTGTATAGCAGAAGCAGAAAATTGACAAGCACAGTGCATGAAGCTTATTGTAAAATAGAAACCAGAGGTAGCACTTTTTCAGACTGTGAGTGAAGATTTTTATTTTATATACTTATTTTAATGTAAAATTACAAATGTTATGGTTTGACTTCAGAAGAAACTACATAACGACTTGTATGGAGCAAATTATTAGAGACAGTAAACCCTCTATCACAAGTGCTGCTCATATTGTAAAGAAGTTTTCTTACCTTTTTACTTCGTTTGCTGAGAGCCAACAGTGTCATCCCCTTAGTTATATCAGCGTCAGCTACTCTTTTATTATACAGAAGGCGAGTAATAGCGAAACTGTGCTGCTCTGCCTGCCTTCACTCTATATAGTGTCTATATTTATAGGCTTTTGCTTCTATCTGAATCTATATTTATCTGCTTTATCTGCCTACAGTGCATCTGCTTCTCGTACACACAGACATCTATACATACACATGTGTGCATGCACACAAATACACAGACACACATAAACACACATACGGGCATACCCAGAATATGGGTGCTTACAGCAGGCTTCTGTTCCACAGCAAGATTTGTATAAATATAAACATATGCAGTGTACACAATATAAACCAAGGCATGCACAAAGAAAATCATCAGCTATTGCATGAATATGCCTTGCTGGCTTCGGGAAGGTTTATTATTCAGCAGGCTGCCTAGTCAAGAGGATTGTATACAATTAGTTTCCTTTACATTACTCTGCTGTTGTAGCTTTGCAAGCAGTAGCAATTTATGCTGTTATTTTGCTGGGAGTTTTTTTTTTCCATGGAAGCATAGTTGGCACAGTTGTGAAATCACTGCCATCCTGTCAGTAGATGGATTCCCTCTTGGTACCACTAAGAGTTTTTCCTCAGGCTACTCATTAAAAAGCAAGAGTTAGGCCATCCTATGCCAGTTCAGGAGAGCATTCCCTAGAGGGAAGGAAGAAGGTAGAACCCCAGATCCAGGTCGATCTGGTAATTCTAAGACCAAAAATTCCCCAGGCCTTAAAAATAAGCAACTTTTTCCCCAATTAATGGAGAATAAATGGGGGTATGCATGTTCACTTGAGGAGAAACCATCACAACACACTTCTCTGTATCACCAGACAGAGTTGTGGATATTCTGTACTAAGACTGGAACTATGTCTTGCTTCAAAATTTTTTCTTGCTGCTGAGGCTTCTGCTAAGACCATGAGAACCACCAGGGGAGATGGAAGTGGAGCATGTGATAAAGCTTCCATCAGGCCAGTTATCTAAGCAGACCATAGCATGTTTCTGCTGGACAATCCTAGTTCAATACTCAATACATTCACATCCTACCATCTCCAAGGAGGAGTTTCCATCATATAAGAGCAAAGCCAGGAAAGAAATCACTGGGGATTTCCTTCTGTATCCCTCATTGCAGAAGCTGCAATTTTGGCTTTCCAGTTGTTCATAAGGCAGTGAAAATGAACTGCTGATTTAATACATGACCTCTGGACTCTTCTGAAGGGGGAGCAATCCCTAAGCAAAAAACTCCTGGGTATACAGGCTGAGGAAACAAAATACAGAGACACCCTTGGGTATCAAGGGCAGCTGAAGAAGACAGTCTTATCCATAACTCTTTCTAAATCCTGCAGAACTTCAAATAGGGCCCAACAAACATCCTGGCATTTCAGGAGTCAAAAACTATACTTAATTATAAAAATCCAGTCTCCTCTGAAAACCAGGTAATAAGTATATTAACTACTAACTTGATGTATAAACAAATTACATTAGGATGTATTTAAAAACCCTCCAAAAGTTCTTTAACTCAAAATCAGAAAAAAAACCCCAAACCCTTAAGAAGACTTTCTATGTCAAGATCATGTTTGATAACTAAACCAGGAATATTACTACAAAATCAAAGACTTTTGGATAATTCTTTCATTCACTTGATCACACTGAAGAACAGCTCCTGGAGTAATTTTATGCTTATCTGGTATTAAGCAGTCCATTTGAAAGGGTTTTCAGAAAATCTACAGACAAGATGGTATTTAAATATAATATATACACTTTTCACATAGATTTTCTTTTAATCTTAAGACTCACATTTCTCAGTCATTACGCTGAACTGTAGGTACTGAACAAAACTCTGTTCATGCTTTTCTCACTGTTAAGTTATCCTTACCCCAATGGCTGACATAACCATGTCAAAATTTAAAAACAAATGTAATTCCATCCTCTTAATTTACTGGTTTTTAATTGCCCAGATCAACTTACGTGTAACAGGGGATCCACTCTACTTGAAAAGTTTTGCAGTTTTGCCATCTACAAATAAAATACCAATTTGAAAGAAGATAAAGGATTTTTAGTTAACTCCTGCATTACCTGAGCGTCATCAGTCTGGTAGGATCAATTATGAAAATACTAACATACTGCAAAAAATGACAGTTTGTGATTACTGTAATGACTCCACATTTATGATATCTTCAGCAGTGACCATCTAGCAACTAGTCCATTAATTTTTTTCTCAGCAGGGTATTTTATAGTTTTAGTGTGTTTAAGAGCATTTCTAAATTGAAAAATATTATTTAATTATTCACGTGTAGGCAGATTGATTACAGAATATAGTTTCTCTTTGAGGGTGCCCTACAATGTACTTTTATACATATAGGAAAGTATAGAAGCACTTCTTTGATGCACAATTGCACAAACTCCTACCTCAATTGTTCAGTATTCTTTGAAATTTTGTAGGTAGCACATAAAAGGAACTTGTTTAATGCAAACTCTCTCCTTTCTTATGACAAAGAGAGTGAATATTACTGGAGTTCAAGAAATGTACCCTTCTCTCTGTATACATTGCACTGAAGAAATATAGGCTAGGACAAATGTCTAATTCATCTTACATTGCTTGGATGAATTTAACATCTGACACACATCCATCCCTCCTTAGGAATCCTTCTATTAGATATGCTAACTGATAGCTGGGATCTTAAACACACTGTATTATTACTTGGACCAGCTTTAATGATATGTTAAAATTGAAATTAGTTAAAGTAACACTTTATTTCCAAATAAATTAAAATATACAGATTTAAACCCTATCTATCCCTCAAAAAAGGGCTTCTGTCATTTTATACTGATGCAGCTCTATGGGTTTATAACTCAATCTTACATTAGTATAACTATATACCTTCATTAAGTTTATCTGGTTAATTACTTTAGTAAAAATATCAATCCTTTCAGATAGAGCAATTATATTAGCTAAAATTTACGCACATATTGGGCCTTAGTAGATGTCTGAGACCTCCTAAGACAAAATGGTAGGGGCCAGCTGTCCATTCCAATGTTCACATTCCTGAATAAGCTCAAAAAAGCTGAAACTGCCCAAAATATGTCAGCTTAAAAGTAAATAAATTACATGGGCCATGCACTAATGTATTGAGTCAGAATTTCAGGGAGCAACAATAAGCACTTATGTATTAGAAGAAAATATTTGTCCAATTTATCAACAGACAAACAGTAATGAGAAATTCTAAAAGAGAATGCCTTCAGTGAGTTCAGTGAGTCACATTTGAAGAATTACATGGATACTGTAAAGCAACCAAGTCTGTTCAGCAGCTCTGCATAGAATGGGCTGAAACCTCTTGAGGAAGGACTGATCAATTCTGCTTCCTAACAAAGTCTTGGGACTCAGATATACAGGTGCAACTTGGCACCATCATCATCTCTTTATGCACTAGATGCTTTCACATGGCCAGCAACACTTCAATTATGGAAACAGGGTAAATAGTGTGCTCTTTGAAAAACATCATTTCATAACCATCTCAACTATTTTACCCACCACTGTAACCAAAGACTGAAAGTGTCATTTACAAGAGCCAGTAACAGAAACAATGGGGATGTACTAAAATCTGAACGGTGCAGGAATGCCTAGCTTAGCATGATGTATAGGTTTTCTTTCTTTTTTCGTTTTTAAAGCACCCCCAAGTAACATAAATGACTTAAGAAGAAAATGCACTCTTGAAACTGTGACATCAACAGATGAATTTTAAAACATTATAAAGAGACTTCCCAAAAGGCAGTGTTCCAGGGCTTTAGCACTGAGTTTGATATATCTTTTCAGGAGCTCCTAGTTCTTTACAATTCTTAAACACTCTGTGGTTCTCTGAACACAGAAGACAGCCTTATTCCTCCTTAGAAGTCAGCCGAAAAAAGTTCTTGAGAAACAGAGGAAAAGAAAAAGAAAAAAAATTGTTTGCCTCCATAGATCATCTAACCATATGAATTAACTAGCTCAACAAATATGGACAAAAACTTAAGGAACAGACTATCCCAGTCCTATCACTTTTTACTTAAATTGATTATCCCCAAATTCCTGCAGAATTGTTGCAAATTATTTGTCTCCTAACACAATGGAAGGAAAGTATCCTACTCCCTGCTGTAAGCACTAAAAGCTATTGAATAAGATTTTTGTTGGTAATTATCTCAGGAAGTTTTCTTGAAGGTTCAGCGGGAGCCTGAGCAAATACCTGATGTGGGGGAGTAAAGAAGACCATGTTTTTCCACAGAAGGACAAGAGGATCGGCATGAGTGGAAATATATGAAATTCTATTTAAACATGAACAAAAAGTGGTCTTGAGGGTACTCAAACACCGGAATTGCTACTCAGAGAGACTGTGGAATCTCCATCCTTGGAGATACTCAAAAACTAACTCGACATAGCACTGAGCAATGTGCTCCAGGTGAAGCTGCTTTGAGCTGAAGGACTAGACGAGACCTCAGTGGTTCTGTGAAATCTTTGCAGAGAGGAATTTAGAAGCCATACCAAAGCAAATTAAAATATTTTCCTCTGTATGACTTTTATTTGCCTCGGTCCTGCTCAGAAATATGAAGTTTGACTCCATGCTGAACAGGTTAACAGAGCAGATAGTAGAATTTTATAATACCTTCAGTAGCAGCAAAAGGCATATCCTTCACCATGTATTTTGTTTATGATAGCTGCTGGAGACTGACAGAGACTCAGGTCACCATAACCTGTACACTATCAGATCTCCCTTTCTCTGAATGACACCTTGCTTCGGAGATCAGATCTTCATTCTGTGTCTCAGCAACGCCTAAAGACCCTTTGATCCATCTGATGTAAATATGTCCAAGAATGAAGTAAAAATTCTCTGTACACATTCAACGAGATGCATTTTTCTAGGCTAATAGATACTTCTGCAAATCCAACATGTGAATGAACAGACCTGACTCAACTGAGTTACATCATTAAAAGCAATGTGCAAGCTCTCAGCTACCCTAAATTCTGTTTCCAAAAGTATCATTATTTACAAGCCGAGATGAAACAGTGATAAAATTCCTAAAAGTCTTTAAAGTATTTCCATTACTTCTTCTTATTTGATACAACTAGAGACATAGCAATTACAGAATAGAAAGAGATGAAGCAGTAATCATTTAAATGAAATTTCAAAGCCAGAAAGACAGGCAAATACCAACCACCATGACTAGAAAACCTAAATCTGGAGAGCCACAATTAGATGTATATAGAGCTACCCCTATTCTTAAAAATTAAAACCAGTCAAAAATGCCAAAGCAATGAAAAAAAATTTAGCAAAGGCCAGTTTCCTCTCTTAGTCTTGACCTCCAGTGCTCTCATGTCCTCAGAAATATGGGGGAAAGTAATAAACGGTAAATATAATAACACAGTCAGAATCCTTTGGCCATTCTACCAATCTAAAAGATTTAATTATATAAGACAGTGTTCTGAGGCATATCAATCTTTAAGAACTTTTACTAGAGCACAGCCTTACTGATTTTCAGCTGCTCAGGATTAAAAGTAATTTACCTTCTTATGATTTCTGTAAGTATCTACAAGTGAGATTTTTTTCATATGTGATTGCTAAAAGATGTGATAACGCTCTACAATGACTGATTAGAAGAAATGCTTGGACAGAAGTGTAACTTAAAAAGAGTTTTTCTCATTATTGTCCAATTCCATTTTAAGCAGAATTTGCATTTGGACTGTCCATCTTTTACTATCCACTCAGAACATATACATTTCTTATATAGCCAGTAGGTCATACTTTTAAGAAGATTACTTCAGAAGGTTTAGAAAATGATTAATAAAGGCTTCAATAAATGCTTATTAGCTGTTATAAAGGACTGTGTGGAAGAAACCAATTGATGTCTATAATAACCTCCAGCCAGATCTGTGATGTGCTTCCAAAACATGTAATACTTACTATCCATCTCAAAAATGTTCTTAGAATGCTGATAAATCATCTATAAACTTCTGTGGATTGTTTAGAAAGTGTGTCATCAATGTAAGTGTAGCTGGCTAAACAATGCAAGAAAAAACTTGCAAGGAGGTTACGTGGTGTAGCTGTAAACACACGTAATACTTCATTGTGCAAAGAGCAACAGTCTTCTGCTTTCACAAGGATTAATCCTTCTCATCCCTCAGCTGGTGATCCAGATCTTATCTCCCCCTCCTGCACAGTACCTGCAGATATCTCAAAACATCTAGGAAAACTGAGCAAATTGTTCCCGCAGAGACATATGGGCCAGAAACTCCCAGAGCATCAGTACGGAGCACGGCTTCAGATTTTCAAAACTTTGAAGAAAATTCCACCCTAAGGAACACAGGGAGTACATATGCAGGGGGAGTATGGGAATTTCCTTAAGGAACTTAACCAGTGAATGGATTACTCCTATGAACACATGCAAGTGTTACCTATGTAACAATTATAACATTGACAGTATTTTTCTCTTTACCTCTGTATAATCATAAATTATGCATTTTGCTGTTAAACCAGTAAAAAATCCTTTCATATGAGTCAAATGACCTCACATTTCATTGAAAGCAGAACCTGTCCTGAATGTCACATCTGTGAGAACACAACAAAATGGAATTCTCTTGTGAGAAGCCAGTGCAGAATTTCATGCCATATTAATGAAACTTTTCTGACTGCCTTTCTCTTATTGACACATGCTAAATATCACAGACAACTTTCAGTCCTCACTGTCTTTTATTTTAAAAAGAAATTTCCCAGTGATAAAAAAGGCCCATACAGGAAGTTACATACTGTCAGGAAGTTTGCAGGAGGGAAATAAACATACTGTGTATTACTTCTTGAAAAAATATAAAAAATGAGGGTTGTATTGCTAACAATTGCTAACAATTTCACCAACATTGGCACTAGAGCTTAATCTTCAGCAATGCTATTCTTCATTCATGTTTCTGCAGAAATCATAGCTGGGCTTTAACAGTAATATCATATATTGACTGTTCTCAGTAGAAAGTATGAAGACTATCATGCTCCAGGTATTCTATGTTTGCAGGTCTATGAAGAGCTTGTCCATTTTTCATTGCTTATCCTCTAATTCTGTTATTTTAGGCAGCCAAGTGAACTATTATGTCTAAAATTGAAGCCAGTGTGCTTCCACAGGTTTTCCCAGAAGCACAACTACAAAGGAGTGCCATGGTTACACTCAAGAAAATACCAATAATGTATCGGTTTGGAAAACATTGTCAGGTGGATACATCACTCCACATCAGCTCTGATTGTGTCAGAGTAGCAAATCAGAAACACATGAGAGTTCTGATGGCAGGGTAAGTGAATACAGGAACATATTACATTGAGTACAGGAAAAATCTGAGGGCATATTAGAAAATCTGGAGAGACTGATTATATAGGCTTGGGGGGATAACAGCAATTATGAAAAGGACATTGCCAGTCACAACTGAAAAGCAAAGAACAAAGCCAACAATATGGTATTAATCACATGCTCTGTCCGTGGATGCCAAACTATTCAAAGCACAGAATGTTCTTTATTCACCTCACTTTAAATTGCTTGAATGAACCTAGCACTTATGAAAACGAGAGATCAAAAACATTGATATCAACCACCCTTTGGGCCAAATCTTACTTATCTTATTGATGCAAGTAGTTCCACTGATTTTAATGGATGTAATTACTTTTGACTTCAACAGAGCTACTCACAGAGTCAGGAGAGCAGGATGTGGCTCATTGCATAACCAAGCTTCACTTACCACCATGAATGGTGCCAACTCATCACTTCTGATGCAATGTCCCCACTCTTCTGGTAATGGATCCCTTGAGCAGAAACAACTATACACATCAAATTCTGTCATACTTTTTATGTGAGCACAGCAACAGCTTGACTGAAATAAACAATTTTACTCTCTTCTGCAGAAGCAACAGGCAGAACTGTCTGACACCTAGAACTTCATAGCACGGTTTTATTGTTAATTTCTCTAATTTCTTATGAATGAAACATCCGTGTGGGGCTGGAATCACACTTCTGCAAGGACTGTCTATCCTCTGATGATCACTGTATATTTGAAAAGGATAGTACAAACCAAACTGATTTACAATAAGCCTCCTGGGTATAGGAATAGATTGCTTCCAGTTGTGGGTTTCTAGCAGTAGATAGCCCTTCTGAAGAAGATCAGTCTTTTCCCATTCCCCCTGCTTTCAGATTTAAATTCAGAGTCTCATTTATGACCACACCAATTTTCTTCTGCAGTATCCCTTACAACCATGGCAGAATGGACAAGATTTGAGGGACAAAAACATAGAATGCAACAAACAACATGCCTGAGAGAAAAAAAAAGGGAATCACAGTTTTTGACATATTAGGAGTGATGCTAAGGATGTCATCCTTTAGAGGCTCAGTCCTCATTCTTCAGACATACTCCTTTAATGCCAGAGGTGGCAACTATTAAATGTGTGAGATGGCATGACAGACATGCAAAACTCAGGAAGGCAGAAGCCTGGAACTCTTTTCTCAAGGACTTGAAAAGGCAGCAAACCAGTGTTTTAAGGCAGTTAAACCCACTGGAATATACTATAAGCCATGAATGTCTGTCTTCAATCCCAGCTTTCCACAATCCACTTCCTACAGCATATTCTGAATGGCTATGTATTGTAGGCACCAATCCTAGTGTCTTTCTTATTTCATTATACAATTTAAGTTATCTCCATAAATCTTAAATTCCTTTGTGAGCAGCTGAGATAAGAACCAGTCTGAAGATGTTCTGCTGCACTAGTTCTTACTCATCTCGGTGAAAGGTTATTCATTGCCCTCTGAAATTCCTCACCAGCTCCTGAATGTAGTTACATATTCAATGACACAGATCTATATATTTAAGGACACAGGGTCCAGATACTTTAAGAAAAATGTGATCTTTTTTGCAGAGCAAATCTTTACATGTAGGACATTATGAAATTCTTCCTTTAGAGAAATAATACAACTAGGTCCTGTTATGTGCATACTTTTTAAACTATTATTATCTCAAGCACACAGAATAATGGTTAATATTTCAGATTTTAAAATACAGTGGCGCCTCAATTATCCAAATTCAGTGAACCTAGACAAGGTTTTGCCCCTTGTCATTTATTAATTAAATGGTAAATTGCTTCTATTACTAATTATTTCCACAGATCCATGGGCATGCAGGGCATTCTGGTTACTGGTAAACATGATTATCAAGGCCTATTCAGTGGTCTTCCCATGTTCTTTAGATAATTGAGATTCTGACACACTCTGAAACTCATTTAAAATATTTTTTACAATGTATTACTGGGAGTGGTTCCAGGTCTTGTAGGTCCTCCAAGGTAGAGGCATCCCCAATACAGTGGGAAGCAGGGATCTTGAGAAGCCAAAAGAGAGGGAAATGTGTCAGCCAATACGTAACATAAAAGCAAAACTACTTTGTGAGCTCAATCTGACAAATTTCTAATCCCAGAAGTGTATTAGTTTGAAGGAGTGACTGTCTGCATAGGATGCTAGCAAGTCAGGTACTAATTTTAACTTCCTCTTTTTAGAGGCTGGTCTTTATTTAAGAGAAGTTTAGTTTAAGATATGAGGGATCCTACAAAGGAAAAATGGTTCTAATTAGAGAAGATGGAGCAGATTTAAAAATACTGTCTGAGAGATATTAAGGGTAGAGGGACAGAACTGTACCCAACTATAGGTAAAACCATGAGAACCCTGTATCAAAAGAATGTAAGCTGACAAAATTCAGGTACCAAATACAGCAAAGAACTGCTTCAGTGGTCAAAACAAGTCTGCTGTCATTCTGAGTAGAGTATCTTAAACAGCCGGGACAAATGCATAAGCACCTCAATACAAAAACTGAGGACTAGGAGGAGTGCAACATTTATTAAAAAATAAACAAACAACATATAAGGCAAGTTCAGCAGCTGGAGAAGATGTTGTACATTGCAAAACTAGGGAGCACTTCATAATAATCAGAGCAGAATGCACAGATGAAGGATTGTTGCCGTAAATTAATATATATATATATGAGTAAAATGAACTAGTAAAAATTAAAAAGTAAGAAAAATCTACATGGGTTTTAATTCCATGCCTAAAAAGAAAGAATGGTGTTAGAATCATACCATGCACCATCCTAATAAAATGCTAACAGTGACTATGAAAAGCAAAATGGAAGACTTCAGAGGCAGAAGACCTCCAGAAGAAGGAGGAACTTTGTTTTAGTGCCGAGATAACTAAACCTACTTTAATATGTGCATATTAAAGAACCACTTTGTAATAATGAACATAATGCAAGTAAATTCAGTTCTCTATCGGACTGAAAAAATAACAATAAAATCCACTACCGCAATATAAAATTTTAGGAAGAAAATCCTATTTAAAATAAGGAACAGAGTAAAAAAGGGAATTAAAATGAAGCAGCTAAAGGTAAAATGTTTCAAGATGCTACTGTTAGAAGATATGTTATCAGAGATTCACGTCTCCTACAAGTAACAGGAAAGCCTTTCCTTAGAATAGCTGTAATAATCCTGACCCCCAGTTGTCTGCCTCAATCATTCTGAGAAACATCTCAGCAGTTTGTCTGGCAGACACAGCAAATTACAGCCTGAGGTACTAAACAGATCCCCGAACAGTCCTGATTTACCTGAATATTCTGGGTTGTAAACTGTCATAATTCGGTTGCCACTTCAGATGAAAATCCTTTGCAAGAGGGCAAAAATCTCCAGGAGAAATGCTTAATATGGTTCCTTTAAATTAAAGAACCTTGAAAGTTGTCCTGTAATTAATTTCTACTCAGAACTCACAAAACAAATGTATAACCACATGTGAAAACAAGAAAGTAATGGGATTTTTAAAGCAAGCCAAGTGAAGGGATTTACTAGAAGGAAAAAAACACCATTCAAAAAGAGGAAGTTATACTGAAACACAGAAAGCAGAAAAAGAGTGTATGTTTTGTTGATTTTTTAAAAAGAAAATGTCAAATAAGGCAGGCCCAGGAAAATCTTGAGGAACAGCTGTTTAAAGCCATAAATAACCTTTATGAACACCTTACATAAAATGTTTCTGCCAACAGATGAGGTGCAAAAGGGGTATTCAAAGAACAAAAATCCCAAATAAATTCCTTGCAGTTGTGTTCACTATGGAGTAGTTTTAAAAGGTTTGCAAGTGAAATCCCTTCTCAGGAAGGTTAAATCTTAGAAAATGTGCAATGGAAAGAATAAATGGTTCCCATGTAACAGTTGTAAAAGAAACTGTTATAAAGAAACTCAGTCATGAAAGTGCCTAACTAATAACTCTTGCACAACAAAAGAACAGAAAGTGATTTAATGGCAATAGTAAAAATGGGCTTTAGGAAGATCCACATAGATCACTTGGTCTATAATCTATGCCACAGAAACTGGTAGAAATTATAATAAATAATAACAGACACTTGAGCAGATAAAAGAGGGAACCTACAACATGAATTTTTGCAAATGGAAATTTTGATTCACAAATCAATAGAGTTCTCAGAAGGAGGCACTAGGCATATGTTGCTAAAAATTAAAAAAATATGAAACTCTCACCAAAGTAACTTTCTAAAAGAATGCTATCATGCCATACAAGAAAAAAATACTAAATATTCATACAACAAAATAGGATTTAATTTAGTTGTTGCTACACTGGAAAGACACCATGGAATCCTTGAGGATATACTTATGAAAGAACCTGAGCAATATTCAGAATTGATGATAAAGGAGGAAAAAAAAACCTCTTGGGAATTATTAAGAAAGAGCTAGAAAATAAAACTAAAATCATAATGATATCCTTCTAATAAAATCCATCGTGGACTCACATACTAAACACTCTATGTAGGTTCCAACTCTCAAGACAAAAGAGGAAATAAGCAGCCAGAAAGGTGCAGAAAAGAGCACAAAGATGTTCAAAAGACAAAACAACTTCTGTGCAAGGACAGATTAAAAAGAGTTGGGTTCTTCACCCTGGAAAATAAATGATTGAGAGAAATATAAAGGAGCTTGATAAAATCATAACAAACAAGGACAAGGTGAACTGTTAATAATTGCTCCCTATTTCTCATTACATATTTCTAGAAAGCATCCAAAGAAGTTATCAAGCACCAGGTTTAAAGCAAACAAAAGGAAGTATGTTTTCACACAGTCTGTAATTAAATTGTGGAATTCATCGGCACAGGATGCTTTCGATGCCAAAAGGAATAATGGTTTCAAAAAGCAACTGGACAAAATCAGAATATGCGGGTCAGGCTTTAACAGCCTTTCCATCAGGGCTATCAAACACAATTTTATTTCTCTGCAAAAGCAGAAAACACTGCTCCACACTACAAAATGCACATTTCTGAAGAGCAGAATGAACCGATCTGACGTATATCAGACAGCAGCTAAGCTTCAACATGGCTAACACATAGATCACAGAGATTCCGACTTCAAAATGAATTTATGGAGCACATGGATTATGGCTGCAACTGATGATTTACTATTGCACTGCCAACCTACTGGATGTTGATTAATATCCTTCCCCAGGTACAACCATAGTTAAAGTGTATGTTAAGGACAAAATGTTAAGAACGAAACAGAGAAATATTTGGAGAACAAAATATTCTTTCAGGAGACTTGTGATACAGAGATACAACATATTTTCCTAACTGGATGAGATTCCAATAGGTGATATCAATTTCTGAGATGAAAACCACCAAACTTTTGTAAATACCAGTGATGATACCCCCTTTGGTTCTAATGGCTGTTCAGCACTTACACTACAGAGTGATTTCTGTGGAAGCTGCACTTAGTCTATTGTGCATGTTATGCTCAAAAATGCCTTTTAAAACCAAGCAAAAACATTCAGGTCACAGAGTAAAGCACGCAAAAGTATGAAAATATCAAAATTAAGTCTGTCACAACAGCTGTAGTGTTACAATACAATCTTCCATGTTATGATTGTATATTTTGTGCTCTGTATGATGGATAGCATCCAGAGAATGAGACTAATTCAAATACTCTTTTTTTATCCTCTCTGTTCAGTGTGTGGCCCTAAGTCTTGTTTACTGAGTGGCATCCAATTCTTGCATGAAATAAGATGGGGTTTTGTTTCTGGATTTTCTGTGGTACTCATTAATATAGCATCTGAATATCCCAACAATCTTGGTGAATTAATCCTCACAATGTACCCTCAGATGTTTGGAATGATTTTAATTCCTTATTGATGAAAATTATGAGAGAAATGTGACTTCTCTTGTGGCCACACAGGGAGTCTGTATCAAAGACAGGAGGGAAATTTAGTTCTGTTCATTCGAAGGGGTGCTGAGCATCTCCTGAACTCATCCTACACAAAGAGCTCTCCCGTCAGGTCTGCAGGTCATCTGCAGCATAAACCTCTCTTGTGGGGGTGGGATACCATGGACAGGGACCTCCTTCCTACCACACCCTCTCTCTAATCCTGTGAATTGGGAAAAGTGTCTCAAAGGATACATTGCTGCAAGATTTGCAAAGCCCTTGGAGATACTCAAATCATTGGCACAATGAAGAACAAAGTCATGACATTCTGTTGTTACAATCTTCTGCAGAAATTTCTCCCTCTGATTTGTATTTTCTAGGATTCTTGCCAGCATGAGGTATTTTAAATTATATTTTTCTAAAAAGTCTCAAGCAGGGGCAGTGGTATGGATGTGAGAAATCAACCACTGACGCATTGACTGTTCCTATAATGTTTAAGATTGCAATTTATAGTTGGGCTGTAGTTTGTAAGTAGGAATGACAACTTTATGAAACACTTTTTAAATACTGCACTTGTGTTCTAAGTGCATAAGAACACATTAAAAAATAGCCTTATGTTCTGCTACCTTAAGGGTCTGTCTCACACCTACAACATCCAAGAAACTGAGAATAAAGCTCCATGTCTGTTCCTCTATTGTGTTTTGTGCCTACATATTGCAGCATTTGTGGTCTGTAAGATCACACACTGTAGGAACAACTTTCAGTTCTCTGTGACAATAGGGTGAGCTGAGGACAGACTGGCAATGTTTAGAGATGAATTTCCTGCCCTTTGTGGGTTTCAGTTAGACTCTTAGCATTATTTGAACTTTTGTGGTTTAATTTTCTTTGTTGTTGTTTTAATTCTAATGGCAGAAAACAGGAGACAAAACAACATCCCTCTGGAGGGAGTGAATCTCAGGGTCTAAGAAGTAAATGGCCATGTTTTGTCCTTCTGGGAGTTTAAGATACATCAGCAAACAGAGAAAGGACATGGTAGATCTGTAGAATGGCAAAGGGACATAGAGCTTCTTATCTTCTAGTAAAGATACCAAAAGCCTTTGGACCTGTTGGTGTTTAATGGTCTTCTGAAGTAATTTCTTCCCATTAGGATAAAATCACAATCACAGGCTCAGAAACTGCCCACTACCATGGGGCAGAAGAAAGATTGTTGCATGAAAGCTGCCCTTTTCACTTTACACATTTGAAAAAGAATCATTAAATAACTCCATTGTAAAAATAAATAAGCCACTAAAGCAAAGAACAAATTACTTTTCCGAGAGGAAAAACTGCCAGTTATGGGATAGCAGTCACTAACTACTGCCAGGAGTTGTCTCAAATTACAGGGAACATCAGCATGAGAGAGTTTTTTTAGGTCCATCTTGACTAACATATGTAGAAAGGAACATTTCTGATTCTTCATTCCCTCATTCTCTTGGGTGTCACAGCTTCCCAGCCATTGCTTTTGTTTAAAGTTGTCTCTCAAGATGTATTTCAGGAGAAGAAAAATCTAAATAAAGATCACAGCCTGTTCCATTATGTGCCCTTCCTCTTCTTCTTCTCCTCCTTTCTTGCATTTGTGCAGTGTTGTGGCACCTATTAACTACCCATGTTTTCAGAATGACATTATACAAGGTGCAGGATGTACCACTGTGCCCTAAAAATATCAACAACTGCATTAGTCTCACAATAATTAATGGCAGGCATTATGCAAATGACAACTTTTTCACTGCAAAATAATGACATTTCTTCATTTTGAGCAGAGTTATGCAAAACAATGAATTGAGGATGATAAATCACACAGGAGAATTAAGAAAGCCATAACGTTCCTGCCCATGCAGGCAGAAAGACAGACAGACCAACAATTTAGAACACATTGTTTGTTCTCAAACCGCTATTAAGAAATAAATAAAAGCATAGCCAGTCGGTCATTAGAACGTATGTATAATTTAGTTTCCCCCCTTTAGGCAACTGTGCATAAGGGAACGTTAAATTCTAGCAATCGAATTATTACAAGTCACAAGCAAATTTTTTTTTATTAACCTTAATAAGTCATTCACTCAGAGACTACAGTCATCAGGCAAATAAAATGTATCACATGTCATTCTCCTACACATTAACTAATTTCTTATGCAAACATCACAATGTATAGCAATTACCACTGCTCAAAAAAGCCCCAAAGTCAGTTTCAATTTATTTTAATGCTTTTGTGCGTGGCCATTTCCTGTAGAGCTTTGCTCTCAATCCCCTTGTTTTAGGCACAAAAGAAACTGAATGCAAGTAACAAGAAGCTCCTTCTCTGAAACGTTACTGCACTTTTCCTTCTTTTTTGTGAACACTGTTGGAAAAAGATGTCAGTAAGATCTTCTCGTGAGCTTCAAGAACCTTCTCGAGGGTAAAAAGGCAACACTGACCAGTGCACCCTGCCTTTCCCATCTCTTTCTCCACTGCATGCTTCCCACCTCCTCAAAGAGCAGCCCCTGGCCAGTCCTCCCAGTGCCTCCTGCAGGGAGCCTGGTGCAGGACAGTCTGTGAGCTCCCCAGAGCCACCATTCCCACACTGCTCCCAGAGGAGCAGGCTTCCCAGGGAGAATGGGACTGGAGGGTAGCTTTGAACTCCCCCCACGTACAACACTCCTCCACTGTTCCTTACAGTGTCTCCTGATGGAGCGGAAGTAGCTCTAAGCTTTTAATAGACAGCACTCCTGGATCTTTCTTTTTAGTGATTCCTGCTGGGAGAGTCTGATGAATCAAAGAGTTACAGCGATTAAAGCTGGAGAGACCTGTGGTATTTAATCATTTAGTCCATCCTCCCACCTGAGCTGGGCTATTCCTTACACTCTTTTTTTCTGATGTTCTATCGAGTCTAACTTTAGAGAGTGCCAAATAACTGGGCTCCCATCTCTTCCCCGGGGATGTTATTCCACAGTGGCACACCATGAGACTGGAAATTTCCCAAGGTATTTGCTGTAATTTTACTTCTTTATGCTTAGTTTTATTAAAAACGCTTTAGTTTTCAGACTCCCAATGCTGCCATAAGATTTCTGTGTTAGTAGAGACTGAAACTGCACCGGACTTCCTCACATCCATAGCTCAGCAAGACACTTAACAACATTGTCCACTGGAAAAATAAAGCTGGATTTAGAGCACCTAAATACTATCCATGGCACCTAAATACTGTCCATGGAGGCTGCTGCAAAGAACTGGTATGAAAAAGGATCCAGGACAGGACCTTTACAGGCAGTGCAGTATTACCTCCCTTCTAGCCACATCTGCCACTCCCCTCCGGAAGCACTGGTGGCCATTCCAAACACACATAAAAGCAGAGCATCAGCAAGGATTACACATTCCCCACGAAGAGGTTAAACTGCAGAGCTCTTGTGAAGCACAGTGAGAGGGCCTGGAAAACCCACAATTCATGTGTCACAGTAAAGACATTATCTGAATCAACAGGAAGATCATCCACCACTTTTTCTTCTCCCCAAATATTAGCACCCTTGCCTCCATCAAAGACAACTAAGTCATGGACAAAGACATACAGAGAGCCCAGGAAAGAGAACAGTTGTGCTGGAAGTAACTGGTGTCTTTGAAAACAAAGTGGCAGCAGTTGACCACCCCCCTGCCAACTATCTATTTCAGGACTTTTAGGATTCAGTGTAATTCACCCCACCTTGGAACACTGCAAAAAATTCTCCGCCTCCAGCCTCTCATCCGGAAGTTAATAACATTTTGCAGCTCTCCTTAAATAAAATCCAGCCCATCCTGGATCAATAAGACTGATGCCTATTTCCCTAATGGCAGCCGATTGCCATTTGCTATTCAAATCAGACTAGATAAATTACAGTACATGCCAAGGAACAGGCCAGTGAATTAAGACAGGCCTCCTGAGGACCAGTGATATTATTAATCTTTTAAGACACTATCATATTTCTTCTTGACAGTGTGCGTAGACTCTCAGACATGCTGCACTCAGATTGAAATATCAGCTGCTGCAAAAAATCAATAGCGTTAGAAACACAATAATTTTCTGTCTGCAGGGCCCCCAATAAGCAACACTTGTGCTTCTCCTCCTTTCCAAATCTATGCTCCAAATGCATTTGTTTTAAAATCCAGGCCTCAATTCTGAATAGTCACTGCGGTGGACAAAGCTGCTTTTCTTGTCATCCTTTGCCACAGAAGCCACAAGTGTGATTCTTGATAAGGCTGTGGTTCTCAGAGACAGCAGAAGGTACTCCAGGGTCAGATACTCACCCAGTGTATTTTACACTTCTCCCCACACCCTCCTGCTCAGTCTCTTGCTCTCTCGTTGAAGGCTTTATAAAGACAGATATTGCTGAAGTTCCCACTATTCCTAAGAAAAATGAAAACAGGGACCTTGGACGTGAACTGACAAAGGGAGACCACACATGACAAGAAAGCAGAAAGCTTAAGGAATTTCTCTTCAGACTGGCAACAGATAGGGTCAATTCAAACAATTTTGATCGCTTTAGACCTGTGGATGAATTCAATAGAGGCTCTGACAGTCAAGTAAGATGCCCCTGGTTTCTCAACTACACTTTATGCTGAAAGAGAGAAAGAGTCTACAACTGGTAACTATTCCAAAAAGGGTATTTTATGACTTATGAGACAAGAGGACTTA
>JACBWW010000006.1:34305534-34455873 GCA_020086605.1 Lanius collurio
CCCCTTCAGCTATAGGTGTTGAACAAGCCCATTCTGTGAGGAGGAAGCAGCACAGGGATTACTGTCAAACTCCAGTTGTGATTCACTATAATCTACCAGCTCATTCTATAAAAACAAATGGATAGAGATGGAAGGCACAAGTGCTTTTAGGGAAGACGAGCTGGAAGAAAGTGGCAGCATGAGAACTCCATTCTAGAAGGGTGGAATAGGGAGTCCAAAGTGCAACTGAGATGGTAAGGGGTTGGGTGACTGTATCATGGAAGAAGAAAAAGAAAGAACTGTGTGGAAATGGCCAAAAGACAAACAAGATGCAAATGGAAAAGAAGAGAAAATGGATAAATAAGAAAATAATGTGAGATAAATGAGGATTTTGATGTGGTTGGGGGAGAAAACCTAAGCAATGAAAAGATGCCAGCAAATCCAACCATACTTAATCCAACCACAGGTTGGGAGTGCCCTCCCTAAAAGATGCAGCTAGATAAAAATTGTGTTTCCTTTTCTGGCTGTTAGCATCTATGCCTAGCAATAAATTGAGAACAAACAATTTTTGAGAGCTTTGTCAGCTATTCTTTCCACATCACAAGCACAATCTCCCTGGCATGGTCAGAAAAATAACCAAACAAAACATGTTAAAAACTTTGAATGTCTTCACCTCTTGGTAATGATCCAGCTCTGCCAAGGTCAGAGGTGAGAGGAAGTCACCGCTGTTCAGTCAGCTCTGTGAAATGAGCCTGGAAAAGGTAAAGAACTTCTCCACAACAATACTCTCCATGGAACATTAAAAATAAATTCTGCCAACACTCCCTGGTTGCACCCTTAAAAAAGAAGGTGGAGGAGAAGAAGGTCTGACATCAAAAGATCAGGAGCATCCTAAATTCTCCCACTGCTTTCAGTGTGAGTTGATGCAATGAGCTTCCACGTGGCTGTGTGGGGTGAGCCATGACCTGTGCAAGGCATGCTAAGTAATGTGTTTCAGTAAGCCACGGCCTCCTTCTTTGTCTGAAGAAACACTCCCTCCAAATCATGGCTAAATCTGCTAAGAGGGGTGGGAGGAAACATCTCCCAATGTGGCAGACATGCTGCCTCTCTCACATGAGTAAAAATATGATTTCTCACACTCACATGACTCCATCTCTGTGCTGGAACCTCCGGTGGAGACACTCCCAGCTTAGTTACAGTTTTAATTATGAAATGACAGTACTGATGGCTGGCTTTGCTTGAACCAGCATGTGTCACCGAAGTCGATGGGAAATATGTAAGAAAGAGATCCAGTTTAATTAGCTTGAATATTTTACAACGATTATTTTCTACAAGGAAACCATCCCACATCTTGATTTGTCACCTGTCAGGTTGCTGTTCTTATCCACTATGATCTCTCCTCGCTCCCTCGTGTCATAAAAAAACCAATGGTGAAAATGAAAGACAGATGCAAACAAGATTTTGGTAATTACAGCCCTGTGACTGGTGGTTGTTTGAACATCATTTTATTTCTTCCAATCAAACAAGTCCTTGGACTTCACAGCCCTAGAGCTTCAGACAGGAGTGAAGCTGATTATGACATTACAGTGCAGACTGGCAGATCAGACAAAGTGGATTTCACTCAGTAATTAAACTGCAGTATCTTTCGTCTAAAGTCCAGGACGGGATTAATCGAAAGGTAGCTCTTTATCATTGCGATTAGTGCTGGGATTTGAAGAGTGAGTCCACAGATTTCTGATTTGATAGCTCGTCCTGGGTACCAGCTTATCAGAGACTGCACATCTGTCTGACTTGTAAAAATAGCATGAGGTCAAGATCTATTTGCCAAGTTGCACCATTTCCTTTATTTTATTTTTACTTGGAGGAAACTCAGATTGATTTAAATATTACAGTGTCCTTTGGCTTTCTGTGGCAGTACAAAGATTTCCATTTAAGACCTGCTAACATATAACTCTGATCCCACCCTAAACTTCATTGTATCTTGAGGACAGACTCACAATTTTCTCTGTACCTTTAAGTTTATTCTTCAGGGTCCAAGAAAATCCACCCAATTTTCAGTAACTAAACAGTAAAAATTTTACATACAATAGATTCCTAGCTGCTCAAAAGTGGTGTAGCAAAAGAAATTTTAAGCTTTCAAGGCACTCCAAAGATTTACTGGAGAAAAATAGCATCTTAAGAGTTTGGGTTTTTTGTCAGCATTGTATGAAATCCCTAACATAAAATGCCAGCTAATGCCTTTTTTTTTTTTCCTTAAGTTTCCAAAAAGCTTTCAAAGCTCCTGCTTCTCCTCACAACTTTAATAAACACAGAGCTGGGAAAACTTTCTCAGTACAGCCAGACAGTTTCCTTATGCTGCTGTCTGGGGAAGCAGCACTCCTGGCACCTGCCCGGATTTACTCACTAGAGGAAGGAGACTTTCTACAAGTGGAAGCAAGGCAGGGAAAAGCAATGGATATCTCTTTTTATTTTCTTCTGCAAGTAGTCATTCTATTTAAGAAACAGGAAAATCAAGGTAAGACAAAGAAAAACACAAAGAAAAAACACTACTCCTCCCTCCTATCCACAAGACACAGTTAAGAACTGACTTAAAAATCTGGAGATACTCTCTACCTAAAATCTCCTGCAGGCAATGCTGTTTTGAATTATACTCTACAAAGAATACCCTGGTAAGAATCCTAACAGATTCCAAAAGTGTATGGGAGTGGTTTGGCATTTGGCTTTAAGAAGTCATATACATTTTTAGGTTCCTTTCAACAAGTTTTGAAGCCATGGCAGTCAGAAAAACTGATGTCCCACAGGCCACTGTTACTAGGTTCCAACTTCTCCCCAACAAAGACTGATAAAAAAAGAAATACATTTGTGAAAACATCAATAAAAATTTTATTTGCAGCTGAATGATGTTTTTGAAAGACAAATACTTTTACTGAAAATTGAAAGATTTTTTTTCGTGGAAAGGAGGCAAAAATCAAAAGTATTCTATCTGGAAGACAATTTTCAGCATAGTTTCTTTAAAATTTTTAGCCCTCAAAAAAAAAAAAAAAAGGTCACAATTTACATTGTTTTTTTTCAGCCACAGAACAGTCCTGTGCCTACCACATTCTATACAATTCAGATGTGATTTAGAATTGCTTGGCCCATCTGTACAAAAGGATAATCATCACAATGTCCTTTGACATTTTGCCTATATCAATGTTTCCTCTCTTTTGTATGAATCTCTGATGTAGATTATGAAGTTCTAAAGCAGGGGCAATCTCTTAATTTCTACCCAAACATTTATTAGAGACAGACCCTAATTCTGTTTGGGGACTGGGTAGTACTACAATCCAAATAAAAATCTAAACAATTCCCTAGGAAAACAAAGTGTTTTATTTGCAATTTTATTGTTATTTTTGAAATGGAATTTACAGAGAAAAAAGCCAAATGATTCATAACCATTCATTTTAAGTCTTGAAAGCTATATCACAGCTCTTGGAGTCATAGAAGACCCTCAGTACCATGCAGTCTGATTCCCACACATTAAAGAATTTAGAATTTCACCCAGCAATTCTAATGACTAGTGAGTGAATGGGCCCATAACATTTACTAAAAGTGATGATCTTAATTTAAGGAATTAAACCAGAAGAATGCAATAAAAATACCTAGGATATTTGCTTTAGTAAGCACTTTCCCTGCCCAAACACTTAGAAGTGGGGAGAGAGAGGAAATATAGCCAAGCATGCAGGCAGAGGTACAGAAACATCACACAGATGAATGATGAAAAGTGCATTTCTTGGTCAGCTAATAAAGACACAGATAACTAATACCAGACAGAACAGTTTCAGTAATCTTTGTTTAAATGGCTAGCTAAACATGTAATAAACTCTCACTGCTACACTTGTTCTTTGTAGAGGTGTGAAGGTGTGAATTTTGTTCCTAGTCCTGCTGCTGATACTGTAGATACAGATTCAACTTGCACAGGGATTTCAAAGCTAGTATTCAGACCACTAAACTACTCCTCAGACCAAGCTGAAAACAAAATGCAAATGAACTACTGCTGATCCTGAGCTCATGCTGTTTCCCTCCTGCCTTTCAGAATTTTCCACATTTTTGCTCTGAAAATCCTAAAGTTTTAAAAATATTATTAACCAAATAAGCACCAGCCTTTATATTTATATTTTTTCATTTCTGAGTCTTTGTATTTCGCTTTGATCATAAATTCAGTATCTTCCCTCCAATCACGAGGACTAGAAACTTATTTTATAAACAAAAAACAAAGAACTTGACATTATCTGTTTACTTCAAGAGTACAATCTTTAAGAAAAACATCAGCTATTATGACACTTTCAGTAAAACTGCAACCACTGCCAGCAAAGTGAAACATTAATCTAGGTGTGCACATCCTTCTGGTTTTCACATCATGCGTAAACACTGAAATTCCACAAAAAGAGCCTTGTAGATGTGTGTTGCTCTGGAGAAAAGCTGGATAGAATAACATCTGTGACTTCACAAAGTGGTCAACCAGCAAGTGCTTCCCACTAAGCAGGAAGGGACTCTTATATGCCAAAACCTGGCTTTGGTAACAGAGTGGTAAATTTCATATTAAGGTAAACCAGGGTAAGATTTGTCCCAGTGTAAATACAACCAGAATTAATGTTATGTTTTATAGACTTCCTAAACAACTACAAATTTCATCCACCTGGAAAAGGGGGAAATACATGCCCTGCAGCATGATGTTATTTTTTGAAATAAAATCACAGCTGAAAGCTTGGGTAAGTCTAGTTAGGAGAGGAAGAGAAATTCCAGCCATCAACACAAAAAGTGACGGCATTTGTTCCCTAAACTCTAAAGATGCTGCCAGCATCCAGTTCCTAGGCCATATGTTAGTAAGATGATCCTAACCAGGAGGTTATCATGAGGGCTGCAACTGTGATGCACTCTGTAAGGGTCTGTTTTTCTCAATTAAAGAAATAACCTTAACTACTTTCAGTTGAGTCACTCATACTCATAATGTATCTAGCCTCAAAAGATATTTAACATCATATATTAAGTATGTCAAGCAGTCATTCCATTAATAACACTTTGCACTTCTATTCTGCTTTTTATGCCAGTAGACCAAAGCACTTTGTGATCATGAATTAATCAATGCTACCACCACCTGTGCACTGGAAATAGTTGGCTGGCATCCACTTTATGACCTGGGATGGTAGCTGGAGATGTGATCCTCATTTTCCTATCTCCCAAAACAAGTTTTAACCAGAAGACAAATCACCAAGTAATAACACCAAGTATTGATGGCTTCCCCAAATTCACCAAGTACTGAGCACAATCAAAATAAATCTGTCAGACTAAGCAGAGATCATAAATTTTGCCTTTAC
Source organism: Lanius collurio (assembly GCA_020086605.1). Classification (NCBI taxonomy): domain Eukaryota; kingdom Metazoa; phylum Chordata; class Aves; order Passeriformes; family Laniidae; genus Lanius; species Lanius collurio. The sequence goes on from JACBWW010000006.1 coordinate 34,310,871, forward strand.
CAAGGCAGAGCATATGAGAACCAGAAATATCAAAAATTAAAGAAACAAAATGCACAGCTTGTAACTTCCTAAATTAACACCAAGTCTGCAAGGATAGCAGTATCCTATTCCATTGCAGGATCATTAGGCAGGTTTACATTCCCTCTGTCCTGTGCTATGCTTACAGGCAATAAATGAGATCGCCCATTGTGGAACATTAAAAAAATTGGAGAATAAAATAAACTGACCTTGCTCATTTCTAAGCCCGGTTCTAGGATGAAGTTTCATGAAGCTAAACCCGTCAGTGATGACTGTCAACAAAATACAGATTTCTGGAAAAGATTTTAACAGGACTGGCCATATTTAAAAGCTCCTCAGATTTCACCACCAAATAAAACTGTTCTTTCAAGTCCCTCTAAATAATCCTGAAATACTTTGTTAACTTTTGATTTGGTTTCTACATAGGTAAAAAAAATGAAGTCAGTGGGAAGTTTGCTGGAATAAGGTCTGAGAAGTGTGTTAGTAAAGGATATTACTCCTAGTTTTGCAGTAAAAAAATAGCAGCAGAAAAATATCTATGCCTGAAATGGAAGAAAAATGTTCAAACTTCACAGTGTTGCTTTTAATAAGGATTATGTCTTAAAAAAAAAAAACAGACCCAGCAGATCAGACTGGTCATATCTGATTAGTTGATATATAACCTTATGTTCCCAGCTTAGAAAAAATAATGCCCACAGACTAGAACAAGATCCACTCACGCTATACACTATCTAGAATTTTAATCCAACTGTTTAAAACATTTGGTATACACCTTGAGTAACTTCAGATGATACATATTTTTCCTTCGTACTTCAGATTTTGCCAAACTTCAGGTATTTACATATATTTAATAGTCAAGATAGTATATTTCCCTCTGTATCCTGCAGGGATTTCAGAAATATGGACCCAAATTGTTTTTCACTTTTGTATGGTATGAATTGCAATTAATACAGAGGTTAAATTAAACAGTTCCACTTCTAAGAAACTTTTCTACGATTGTAGGCATGAACTCATGCCAGTCTGGGAATTCAAGTCATATTCACAACACTCAGCAAAACATGCTGAGGGAGCTTTTATACTGTGAGGTATTGAACAGTTAAACTGTATTCTAATTATTCTTAAGTGCCCATCACACCACTAGTACATGGTACAAGTAGAAAGAGCATTTAAAGGTAAAAATTTTGGCCTGTGGGCTCACCTAAACTGCCAGAGGGTGACTGATGTTATCAAATCAGCATTACTGAAATCAAGTATTCTTTATATTATACACTATTTCAACAGAGTCAGAAATTTTGTCTAATAGCTACTTTAAAAGGATTTGTCCTAATATAGTCTATGGATATATTAGGACAAAATCTATTGTCCTAATATAGTCTATAGATAGGATTACCATCAATAAATCATACCTTAGATGTTGTTTCAAGTAGGTAAAGTTTGGGGCTTAGGGCTCAAAGCATTTTTTTAAGCATAGCTTTCAAGTGCCATCAGAAAAGCACTTCGGCTTAATCACATCTGGACATGGCTAGCAGAGAGGACTGAGCATTTCAGAGATAGCTGCCTTTTGGGAAAAGCAGCTGAAGGCCAGGTGGTGTATCCTACAGCATCTCATGTGGCAATGAACACCCATGCTTGAGCCTTTATTGTACACACAGTGCATGGCTACCTTTCCATCTACTCATTGCTGTCAGAACTTCTTATCCTCACCAAAAATGAAAAGAAAGTCAGATTCCTTCTCTTTCTGGCTAAACTTAAAATAAGACATTAACGAAAACTCTGCTCACAAAACTTCATTTCATGCCCTCCATGTCATAGTTGAGGAAATTCATACTCTGTCTCTGCAAATTAAACTGTCTGTAACGTATGCAAAATTTCCCCTGAACCAGGGAAAATTTGGAATTGTAAGAGAGAACATCCCTTTTAAGTTTTATAAATACACTGAGGTCAGTCCTGACAGGAATTCGCAAACAAAGTCCTGACTGAACAAATCGTGTTGGACTGCATTTCCCCTGACTCTTGAATTTTCCTTTTAAGATTATGTGATTGAATTTTCCAGACTAGATCCAGAGTCTACACTAGTCTCTTTTACCAGCCAACACATTTAACCCACTGATTTCAAATGTTTGCCCAGATGCTGCAGGAATAAGGTGTTATTTGCCCTAGTTTTTACCTTCCCTCTTCACACACTGTGAAAACTACCAAGAAGACAAGTTGACATGAAGATGCTTCTCTCAAAAACCAGAAATACCTCCCTGTAAAGCTCACACAATGCATTGTCAAATTTCAAAAAATGAATTTAAAAACACAGAGACTTATCCATATTTATTCAAGATCTCACAGAGATGGTAAATATGATTAAACAGGGATTTAAAGACAAATAATATCATCTGCTGTCTCATCTTCACTACTCTAAAATGAGATGCCCAACATTGGTAGAAGCATTCAAACTGCAGCCTATATTCTTATGACTCCACAGTTTCTTTTTATTTCACTCGTACTCGCTTTCTTTGCTGGCAGTGGTGGCACTTTTCGATGGCTGTATTTTCCCCAGTATGGCCATTAAGAACAAGACTTTTGGTTTAGAGCTCTGAAAGGCTCAGTAGAGCAATGGGCACCCACAGAGGAGACATGGGTTTGGATTGAAAGCAGCCTCAGGGACCTCGGTCAGTGGAGCACAGACATGCTATAACCACACGTTTATTGAAATGGGAGGCTCCTCAAGCAGAGTGCTCCTCTTGAATTCTTGAGTGTTTTTCTTTCAGGGGCATTATACTGTCTCTGAATTCAACAAGAAATCAAATTAGGACTCCTGGGTTCCATTTCTGGCCTGCCACTTACCCATGATAAGATATTGGGCAAATCATTTAGCATAAATAAGCTTCAGTTTACGGAGCTGAAATACTGCACATGGGTGCAGTAAGGCTGATGAAAAGTACCATAATGGTATTATTAAAGTGCTTTCTCCCAGATTTTTTAAAATTCCTTATCAAACGTTGTCTTAACCTGCCTTGCTGAATTTTAAAGCCTACTTGCTTTAAGAATCTCCTTTTCAAAGGAAAAGAATTTTGACTGTCTAAAGATTTCCTTGCAAACAGTTGTACAAGACTTTAGAATAAGGCTACATATGGTGCAAGTAGAAAAAAAAAAACAATTTAAGAAATTATTGCTTTTAAGTTCCAACACAGAGTAACATAATATTCTAGGATCTCTTTACATGTTTTTATCTGACTTCAGCTTATAGTTCTGGGTATGTGTGATAAAGGGCAGCTGTTTCTGTCATCTCAGTCCTGTCCCAGCAGCCATTCCCTTCCACTTGGTTTGATGAGTACTTGAGCTCTGTCAAGCAAGTATTGGTACATGTAACTTTTTCAAACCAATGAAATGAACTTAAATTCAGTCTTTTAATGCACAAATTAATGTTCACCAAAACCTTGGGGATCAGATACAGCAGATTAGAAGTACTAAGGGGAGTCAGGCTACATCAATTAATATTTAAGACCAATAATTTCATACACAGCCAAATTCAGGAAAAGTGTAAGGTACTCATGCTGAGGCATATCCACTCAGTGCTAATCTTTACACATTATGTATGTGGAAACTAAAAAGAGCTCATAAAATGTAAATGCAAACAATTTAGGACCCAATACATGGTTGCATCATTATAATTATGTACCCAAAGAAGTCCATCTTCTCAAAACCTGCAAACCTGCACAGTGCTCCCGCTGTAAACACAGAAACAGAAGAGTGAAGACTAACATTTTTTGGGCAACTACCTAATTTTGGTTACTAAGCTTGTGACAACATGCATAGAAGAATTTCAGATAACTTTTCAACTGCTTACAGCGTTCACCCAGCCTTTACAACCTATGAACAGAAGCGAGCCCTTATCCGAGGGAATATTTCAGATGCCTTTCTTTGTGACAAAGCAGAATGACACCTCTAAGTACCTCATATTTTTCAACTGACTACAAAGGGAGCCCAAATGAAGATGAAGGGACCTGTACCACAGGTAACTAAATGCCAGCGAGAAGATCCTCTGACCCTGGCTTTCAGAAGCTCTGAACATTTCTGGAATTTCATGAAATCCATAAAAGCTACAAGTGCTTAGCCCTTACATGAACCAAAAATGCATAAAAAGCTTTCCAGAATTAACACAAATAATTGGGAGATCATGTTGTGAATTCATTAACAATTTGTTAATTCAAAACATTAACATCACAAGCTCAGGGTAGGAGCCTTACTGTTCCTGCAGGTTTGGGGGTTTAAGATGATGTCATCTCCCCCACTACAAATAATACAATGCTCAGACTGGCCATGAGGAAGTCTAATATAAAATACCCCTCTAGAGACAGCACGACTTTAACCACGCTCAGACTTCTGGTGCTACCAGGAAAACTTTCTGATCAGCTATTCTGCTGTGACAGCACTCACTGTCCCTGCTTTAGGGCAACAGCACTCTTCAGCAAACAGGATTGTCACCGAAGGGTTTCCTAAAGCTTTTGTGAACATTGTGCAATTGTCTCTTTTTCTCTTCACTAGTGTACTTTTTCCTCCTTTCCTCTTCAGTGAAAAAAGAAATTTGACCTTCACAGATGGAAAATTAAGTATTGCCAGGATGGTCAATATACCCAACAGCCATTCAAACTGGTCTGATAAATGAAAGCATTTAAATAGTTGCAACCAAAATAAGCGACAGAAGGTGGGAAAAGAAATGCATAATTATGCCAGCTACTAGGGTACTGTTTATGTTTTATCCTTCAGAGCATTACAAAGTACAGAACACAAACTACTACTAGCATTTTTGTGTACCTTAATATCTGCATATTAAACCACAGGTATGTGTGACATACACTATTTAGAAAGAGTATAAATTAGCTTCTCCAGATGATGTGGCAGGGCTGTCAGTTGGTCATTCAAACCCACAGCCAGGAAGACTGCTCAGTAATATAAAATGGCCAATCCCAATCATGATACAACACAATCACTTTAAGTCAACTCCATTCCTTATGTGATGCTTCCATGTGTACAGGCAGCACATGTTAGAAATACCAGAAAGGAGGTAAATAAGATTACACAAATTAACATAATCATCCTTCTCTTCCACATAGTCACCCCCACCTCCAAGTGCCCAAGTAGCAAAGAAAAGACAAAGTAGTAGTAGAAGGAAGGTCTTCACAGCTGTCCTTTCTTTCCCCTTCACTAAGTGACTTTTCAGGGACTTTCCTGCATGTTAAGCATCTTTTTTGCATTGCTTAATATTGTTATTAATAATTCATATTTTTGTCTTTCTCCTCTCACTCTGACAACTTTTATTTTTAATCAATGGGCATGTGTCAAATTGCTTTGTTATTTATTTATAATGTAAGCTGACAAAAGAATGGGATATGTGGTATAAAGATGAGACAGTGTTTCTTTCTTACAGCTGATATCCTCAGTAATAACTATGTGTCTTGGTCTAATCAGTAGGGTCCAAAAAACTAATTTTGCCACAAATAACGGAGGACGTATTTAGTATATTTGTACAGCTGGATGTCTCTGCTCTGTCCTCACAGTCATGCACTAACATAAAAGTTGAAAATGCAGGTTTATTTGTATGCATGCACACTGTCTTTGAGGAAGAAAAGAAGTGCACAAAGGTGTTAATAACAACGTGCCAAATACTGATGTGCTTATACAGACAAATGTATTACTAAGATCAATGTTCTTTGTCCCCTAATATATCAACAATTCTCACAGGTTGTTTGTGGCAGAAATCTTCCTACTCTTTTCAGCTCAAAAACCCAAACAGAATCACTAACTCACCCAAGACAGAGAGGAATTCAGTGGCACAACATCTGCTTCGGCCCCTCATGACACATGGGAAACTCCTCGGGGCAGAATGCAAGGGGGAAATGCATCACGAGGCACCTTCTCTCATAAAGCTGGGAAAACAATTAAACACTTCCTCGTGGAACACATGAAAAGTAAGCTTTGATTACAATTAGCTTCCACATTACACATGTAGGATTTGACTCTTACACCCCTTCCATGCACACATATTTTACCTTGACTGCTACTTGAGAATTCATTCAGTTTCTCTCTGGATTTGTTTTTGCCAAATAGTAAAAGCATCTCTTAGTTCCAGCTGAATGGAATTCACTGTTGTGACTGTCTTGGTGTGTCCCGAGGCAGGAGGCAGCCCTGTCTGGACTGTGGGAATGCTTTGGTGGAACTTGGGATTGTATTCTGCAGCAGTGTTTGCCTGCTAGACAGGATACTGCCATACAGGGTGTAATTATTGTAAAATAAAATAAAACACAAAGCCAGAGAGGGAGAAAATATGGATTAGACCTTTTTTTTTATAAAAAGGCTTCTGTGCCATGTGACTTCTAATTCAAAGGAGGGTGTAGACTGAGGTTGTCTACTTAAGACTCTTTCTTCCTGCAAAGCTTCTACTATCTATTTTCCTACAGTCACCCCCACGCGTCAGGGGCTCAGTGGGGGTGTGTTTGAACTTTTTATTTCAATGCCTGCTGAGAATGTTGGTGCAAGAAGGTGACATCCCTTTACATCCTGTTCCAAGCATATTTTAATATCAGCAGAGTTACCTGGTGTAGCTCTGAAAGCCAACTGAGCAAGAGGACATCAGAAATCTCAATGTCACCATACAGGCTGGCCAATGAATTTGAGAAGGTACATCAAAAAAAGCAAGATAGAGGATTAGGTTGTTAGAGCATTACATCATTAGAACAATAGTCTGGGAGGGGGAAGAATTTACTTTTATTTTCAGAATACACTGTCATAGCCCACACGTACACATTTGCTTTTATTTTCAAGTTTGCTGGTGTTTCATTCTGTTTTAATTTACACACTATGGAGGGGAGAATAAAAACTGAAGTATTTTCTTTGATGTTATCATAGACTTAATGCTTTCTTTCAGTGCCTTTTTCAGCACACACATCATGCTGAGAATAAGCATGGCATTCGAAGTGAGGACTGTCCCTCCTGATTTACAGCTCAGGGACAAAAGAAGGCAAATGTCTATTTTTTATGCTTAAAGACCAGTTGGTAACCAGAACTCCTCATCTTATGCCTTCTTTTGATATAGCTATTAGAGAATCCAGACTCCAACATGGCCATGATGGAAGTGGTCAGTTCACATATTTGTCATGAACACCACCAGTTAATTTCCCCTCTAAAAACTAAGGGATCACTCAGATTTTGAGTGCCAGAGGAAGCTGCGGTCATTTAACACACTTTGAACAACAGAAATACAGTAAAATCAGGATAACTCTCAGTTATCATAACTAACCCCACTGCATAATCAGGGATCAGGCACATATGGCATCTAGACAACTTGAGAATTGGAGAATGCTGTTCTTGAGAGTGTTGTCCTTACCCAGGGAGAGCAACTGAACAGTCCAAAACTTGTAACACAGCAGGGGAATTAGTCTCTGATTTCTGACCTCAGAAGTCAAGTGCTCCCCTCATCAGCCTTCCTCTCTGATAAGAATCTCACAGAATTAGCTTTTATTTATTTTTGTGCTACCAGTTAGGAATTGCATAAGCAAGTAGAAAGAGAAGTGTGTTCTTGTCTAGTATTCCCAAAAACTCTGTGGATTTTAAAAGGCCAGAGGAAAATTGTCTGGGTGCACAGATGAGGTGGGCTGCAAGATAATTAAAAACCAAATAATTTTTAAATAAGGCTAGTGTGCTGGAAAGCACCAGCTCTCCCTGTATATGAAATAATGCCCATTTCTGTTCATTGTCTTTCCACATCTGAGTCAGGAACACAAAAGCAAAGGTGTGTATCAGTTATTCAGTTGTTGGTTGCTATTTTTTTTTTTTTTTGGCTGTTCAGGTTCTTTGTTCATACGAACCTGGCTTTATTTTGGGGTGGGACTTACACAATGGAGTACTAATATGTTTCACCTAAAGTGTATGGTAAACCCCTCATTGACTTCCATGAATATAAAGTAATTGCTGTCTCTTGAGAAGCTTGCCCTAAAAAAAAAAAAAAGCAAAACCACCCAAACAAATAGGAATCTAAAATAATCATTGAGAGTCAGTATGTATCCAATGCTTATGTGTGGTTCTGTCTCTTCTCATCATTAATTTTTCATTTCCTACCAGGTGAATCTTTTACTTTTTCCTTGATTTATACTATGCTTGACTAACAGACGTACTTACAAACTGAACTGATATAAAAGTATAAATGTCTAAGGGGGAAAGGGATTGCCACAGATATTACAGTTACCTATTCAATACATACTGGTACAAACGACCATATGATTACAATCTGTCAGTAACACGTAGTGAATGCCATTCAAACTGTTCCTTGGTGTGTGTTCAGTCTAAAATCTACTAGAGATTAAGGAAAAAAAAAAAGAGAAGCTTGTTCTGGTAAAGAAGTGAGCCTACCTAGGATTACTAATTGAGTGACCTGGATCTTGGGATGACAGAGTCAAACCAATTGGATCATCTGAGGTTACACAAAGGCTGAAAGCAAAAAAATCAGCTTGAACTCTGCAGACATGTGCATGCTTCCAAGGACTATGGATCTTCTGATTTAAATAGAGAGGAAAAGGTTTCTTCCTCTATTGCCACTTTATTTGCTGTGTGGCCTGCTACATTTCTGTGTCTCAATCTCCAAATCCTTAAATAGGAATTGTTAATTTGTACACAACACCAATGCCTTGAGATGGCATGGTGTGTTTTGCTGGAGTTCTTTTGCCATTGACTGAAGAGGCTGGTGGTTTTTGTGTAAAAAGTCGTGGCACTACTACTGTTGTGATACCAAAGGAAGTTTATCTTTTCCTGTAGTCACTTTTCAAAGTATTTACTTCTGCTCTACTACCCTGCCTTATGCAGCATGTACATTTTGAAATTAAGCATACCAAGAGGTAAATCTCCTGATTATATTTACACCATGAGCCAAATTTAATCCTGCCTTACACACTGAGTAGACACTTTGACCTTCAAGAGATGCCAGTCAAGACAGAATTTGTCTCAGAACCTTTCTCTGCCAAAGTTTTCCGCAATCTTGCTCATGTGTTTTACAGTAATACTTTCTTTTTTCCCTGTTCATTAACTATTAAAATAAAATATTCACATGACAGATTTTTGCCTCAGTTTTCCCACAGCAATCATATTTCCTGACCCAAGAGGATGTCAGGAAGCTTCATTAATTGTTTCTGAAACATTTACAACTTTTCATGGAAAAGGTAAAGCATGTGTCTCCTAAAGGAGAAAAATAATTTCCAAATGGATGAAGTATCTCAGCTCCCCTCTGAAGCACACATGTATTCTAATTCTTCACTCGGAGATAAAGAATTCAAGACACAGACATTACAATCAGTTTGTCAAGTTCATGTGTATTATCTGAAGACCAGAGCTTGTGTCTTTTTCCCTCCAACTCCTCTTTAACCTCAAAATGGTGTTTCTTTGTTAAAGTACCTCTGCATATGCTGACAGGCAAGAGGTTTTAAGCAAGAGAGGAATTAAGCAAGTCATCCCACAGGTAACAGCACCCACGAGGCTTGGCTTCCTTTACATTTGGGTTCTCTTCCTCTGTGACATCCTGGCCATGATATCCCCAGTCTTCCAGTTATGACTGCCCTCTCCCACTTCCTCCCATGCTCTTTCACTCTTCACCCTGGCCACCACTCACAGCTCCTTCAGCTCCCTCTTCCACACTGAGGGGCTGGCACCCAGCAAGTGCTCAGGAGGAGGAAGCACCAGACCAGTCTGGGAAAGATGACTGGCCCTGCTGGAAGGACAACACTCACACTGGTCTCTGGAGTGCACACTGCAGCCTCCCTTGCAGCAGGAGTAATTTCTGCCTCTGCCTCATTTCTGGTTTAAAAAAAATAAACTGTAGGAATTGGGTATCCTCACAGCCTCTCCACTTCTGCCAAGCTTGCTTAAACCTAGACAGTTTTAAGCTGACAAAGAAAGAGGAGCGTGATCTCCTAGAAATGAGGCATCTTCTCATATCAGTAACTTAGGAGTGCAAACACCCCTGTCACCTTTGCTTGTATTTTTCTGGATTCATGGATTGGACTAACAAGTTGTTTCAGGCCACAGTGGCTAGCCCATGAGAAACACAAAGCCCACTTAAAGTGCAAAGAAATTACCAGCTGGCAGCAGCTAACTTGAGCTCATCTTACATGAGAGTTTTTTTTAGAATCTCTTTTAAAAGCTGAATTAGAAGAATAGAAATTAAAAAAAAACCCAAACAACCTGTAAGATTTCTAAACAAAAAAAGTCTAATGTAAAATCACCAACAGTTGATGCAAATACAGAAACATAATAAAGAAAGAAAAAAAAATCAAAACCCCTGAACTTCAAAAGATCAACAGGGATACACCATGAGAGGTGGTCACTACAAATTTAAAAGCTGTATTTTCCCTTTCAGAAGATTAATTTGCTTTCTTTTTTCCTACATATTAGAACTGTAGCAGTATTTTAACACGAGGTGAAACTAACAAAAAAATGACAACTTGGGAACAAGCTCCACAGGTAGGCAATGAAATAGCTCTCTGCTGCCAACTAGAAAAATGGGGATTGAAGATGGAAGAGATTAGGGATATCTCAGGATTAGGGGAAGAAAAAAAACACGTGAGATAGCTATGCCTTCAGGATAGGAGACCACTGGGAGTTTGGGGAGGATATTGAGCCACTGTTAGCTGAGAACCTGAATTAATGAACTAAACCTCTGTAATGACCAACTCTAGTGAACATACCCAGTCTGAGATCCACTGAAGGAACGATTAGCACTGAGTTCCAGATCTGAAAGCAAGAGCACATCATGTATGTATTACTCTGCCTTCATGTGTAATACAGGTTCTAAAGTCCTGCCTTCCACATGCAAACTAGATGAGACCCCTGGGAAGTAAAGATCTATTTGGTTTCACTTGTTCACACTGAGATCTCCTCATCCACCAGCAGCCTGGCAGTGCCCCAGTGCTGCACAGCACCACCTGAGCAGGATCCCTTGGGCCCCCAGGCTGGGGAGGAGCCATGGCCCTGCACTGCAGTACAGCTGTGCTGGCCAAATGCCCCCACATTCCAAGTCCTTGCAGTCCTCTGCTGCCATGGGGCTGGTCCCATGCAGACTGCTTGGCTAACGTGGCTCAGGACCCAAAGAATGAACGTTCTCCTGACCCCTCTGCAATGTGACCCTGATGCACAGCTCTTGTGTGCTGGGCTTGAAAGCAAACAGTACATTTGGGGAGCCTTGGATTTATTTCAAAATAGATGAAGTCCTTTTCCAAAAGAAACAGGAACATTAAAGTCTTTGTAATGGAAACAGTGAGACATGGGTTTCAGACTGATCAAGCTGGAGCAGTCTTCAAGGCAATCCTTTGTCACAAACAAGCAATATTTTCACTTCACGCCCTGCAGCAGACCCCTGTGATATATTTTATTTCCTTTGCAACTGGCATCAAATCATTTTCCAAAGTCAAATACATCTACCTTCCTTGCTTCTCTCTCTTGGGACTCTTTGAAGGAGAAGGAAAACATCAAGACTAGACTGTGTTGTGGGATTAAGCATGTCAGGAGAGAAACAGAAAGAAAAAACAATTATAGGCATGATACATAATACAAAATAAATTGGGAAAAGTGTGAGAAAAAGCACAGCCAAATCATCTGAGCCATAGCTGCATAAATCCCCCTATAATTTGCCCACGTACCATCCCTTGTCTTAGGATTCTGCTGTACTGTTTCACCACTGCCTATCATTCACACACAGAAAAGCAGTGTTGTTTTGAGCTACTCTGCTTGATCATAAAAAGCCTTCCTACCCCCAATACCTGTCCTCCTGCCACCACATAAATCCCAAGTAGATCTGCCACACAGTATCACCTCTTCCCAACACTTGAGCTTCTGTGCTCCTGCCGCTTTTATACATCTCACTTCAAACATCATTTTCTGAGGACTGACTCACACCACCACTTCCTTTGTTTCTAAAAAGACTAGATAATCTGCCCTTTGTAGAAGCATCCATTTTGTCTGATTTCTATTCTTCTTGGAATTTGCTGATGTCATATCAATTCTACATTACAGGAAAGTAGGTGAACTGGTGTGAGGGGGAAGATCACCATGGAAAGAACAAATGCCTTCATAAAAGGACACCATCACTGCCTTACATTTATTTACATTTCAGGTGTCATCAGAGATTTGAATGGCAGCTGTCATTCTGTCTCTGACATCTCCCTGTGTGGAGATGTTTGTGGCATTTCTCTGCATTTCCTGCACAATTTATGTAATATGCTAAGTACAATCCTAAATGTATCCGTTCTTTTGCTCTCCTTCAAAACTCCTGCCCCAATAATCTGAAACCTCCATCACTGATCACCTTTCACCTTCAAGGTTAAAGAAGCTCCCTGGAACTTCTGTTTGTTTGCCTTTTCTACATCAGCCCAGGGAAGGGATTGTATCACCTGAGTGATGCCTTAAACATGCAGAAAAGAAGTAACACTTTTATAATGGAAAGGTGAGCCTTCTAGGGAGAGAGGTCACATCCTAGTAGCGATGTGCAAAGAAATGCTAAAGCCTCATTACTACTCACAGCTGTAGGGAGATCTCCTTCAACTCAGTTGATATTTATGTGGAACAGAAGGACCAGGACAACTAAGGCAATTTGCCTGAAAACAGGAGCAGGAGAGCAATCTTTCCTCCAACAGTATCACAGATATTCACAGTTGGCTACAGTGTTCTTAAACATTAATTCTCCAGAAAGACCCCATCTTTTAAACAAAAGCAGAAAAACATCTCCCTATTACCTTCTTTCCTCCCAACTCCTCAAAAAGCTTCCCATTCTATTCATCTTTTCATTTCACATTCAAAATGTGTTTTAGCTCTTATGACTTGTTTTTCCAATTTTTATAAACTTTGCTCCAACCTGATGACTAATGGAAAATGTTTTTATGGAAAAACTAAGAGCATGATGCACCAGATTCCATAACTCTCATAAAAACTTTTGCATAAGATTATTGATCTATATTACTTTCTTATTCCTGTATTCATTAATTTTAAAATGTGATTATGGTTATGAATCTGCTTTCTAATTGGGCTAAACGCACTGAAACACTTTCCTTGCAATCTAGATTTTAAAGATGTTAATATTTAATGCTTGGGCAAAAAGAGCCATGTTGATTATATGCCCTTTCCTCATTTCTTGCTAATAGTTAAAATTCTGATTAGTTATCCTCCTGATTTCCTTTTCCTTTATTTCGCCCTGAAATAGAATGTCCTATTCTCCAGTACACAAATTAGAATGCTCTAAGTTATCGTCTCTGTTTTTTCCACCTCTAGCAAGGCAAAAAACCTGATTTTGTTGACTTGTGCAAGTTACTTGCTCCTGCAAGGATAACTCTTCAGACCTCTAGATAAAGGTGGCAGCACTTCATAGTCCTCTGCTATCCAAAGATCAAATGTGCTTCAGAGCACCTACAACAACGAAGTGCTCCCAGCAGGGATTCAGTAAGCACACACCAGGGATTTTCAGCTGGATGGCTCAAGCTTAAGATCACAAAATTAGGGCCTAATGATGTTATTAATAATGAAGCATTGATATTCTCCAACCATTTTCATTCTGAATTAGGATTTATGGCAGTGTGAACAAAACCCAGAATAAATTACACCTGAAGTTATCAATAGCTGCAGAAGAAGTGAAAAAGTGCGGACACAGCTTCTTCACCACTGGAAGGCTGACTAGATACTTTCTGTACTCCATATTAAGTGTGTAAGATAGCACAGATGTGACTAGAAACAGGTAATAGTGGTGATATGATTTTTCTTTCTTTGTTAATGACCTACACGGGCTGTTTTCCTTGAGGTATTCAACAATTTATTCTGTATATTTCAGGAATGTGCACTGAGTTGACTCAGTATCAGACATTTCAACAGTAGGATACACTTTTCCTTCCTCAGTCTTTCCTGCACAGGGTTCACAATGATCTGCAGAAGGATACATTAATTATTTCTCTGCTACTGCCCTGCTTTTGTGTGGGAAACAGACATGAAAAGAGTTTTGAAATCACTCAGCTCATCAATGGCCATGATGGAATCCAGTGCAAGTCTCTAGCTTCCAGCACTCTGCTTTAGCTGTGAAACTTGCCTTGTTCTTCGCAAGGGATGGCTACTTCCAGCATAAAAGCACCGTCCCTGCATCACCTACCATAAACATGATTAAAAATATATATGTATTTGGACTCCTAAAGTCCATCTTTTTTACTGTTTTTCCTGGTTTTTTTTCTTGTTTGTCTGGGAAACAGGATTTTTTTTTGCTTTGCAGAATCTGAATAGGGAGCTGCACCTGTTAGCTCTGTGATACCTTAGGGCTCTCTAGTCAACCATCTGCTTTTCAAAATCTATTTGTTCTCTCTTGGGCAACCAAGAAGGCATAAAGTATGTTTTATCACCTCAATGCCGAAAGTGATCATTTACTAGAAAAGTATACCATTCCAGGTAGAATTTTGATTATGGAAAAAGGAAGAAATTTTCTGATAGAAGGTAGGGAGAGGCAAAAAGAGGAGGCAAAAAATAACGGTGAAGGGGGTGAATTGAGGGAAAAGAAATGGGAATAAAACTCACTTGCTTCCAGCAAAAGTCAACTTGATATGCTCTACTGTGACTCAGGGACTTTGTATTACATATTTCTATAACATGCCTCAGTATATCTGCAGAAATAAAAAGATTTGACAATCTGAACTGAAAAAAGCTTTTAATGCAGACACTTTTAAGTGACTGATGGTCTGGAGTTAAGGCTTGAAACACACATTTCAAAGGAAGGAAGTCTCTTAGTACCACCCGAGGAGCAGTCCTGGGCTTTGCATGCTTTTTCCAGTAAGAGTAGACCAATGACTGATTCATACTTCCATTATATCACAGTTGTGCTTTTATTTGGCACCCTCTCATCTCTTGCAAGTCACTTGCAGATGGTCTAGAAGCCACAGAACAAGCTGTACTTCCTTTCCATGTCAGCCATCCCTATCTTATGGAATCCTTCCAGTTTGCTGCACACAAGGTACAAGGATACTTCTCCACAGATATCTCTTTTGACTTCAAAAACCCCCACTTTCTATAGGATTCTGTAGTTAGCCTGTCCATCAGCAGAAATAAATAATTTGCACTGCTTCCATCTCCCAGTGCTCACTAAGTTCAAAAAACCCAACACAGGAGAGGAAATTGAGGGATTTAGTTGGTTTTCAGGGTCTCACACTGAACAAGGGGGGTCCAAAGGAAATACTTCTGAGACAACTACAATGTGGTTATATAAGTCACTGTCATGCCATCACTTTGGGTTTTGAAGTCAGTGCTGATCACCCTGTCTCAAATAGGACAGAGGAAAAACAAGAAGGGTTCAGAGAGTAAAAGACTCATTAAAACCCTCAAGAGCATTTTGTATGTGAAAAGCTTAGAAAGCTTCAAAATGACAAAGAAAACAAAAAAGAATGAATGTAGTGGAAGTGATATAAATATAACTGCATAGAGAAAATAAAATTAATCTGACTTCCCAAGAAAAGAGGGGACAGTCATTAAAAGGCAGAACACTAAAACCAATAAAAGGATTTTTACTTTTCATTCACATGCTATATAATAAACTTCAAGTATTCTGTACCCAAAACCCCAGATGGGCCAAGATTTTAACAGTTTATAAAGGACTAATTATTGCAATAAGAAAGGCTTTTATAATAATAAATATAATATAATTATAGAAGTAGTTAGCATAGTACTGAATAAACAGAATATCCACAATTATGGTACAATAAACTATGAGGACTGAAAACTGCCCACGTTTAAAGACATAAGTCAATTTTAATTTGATACCTATTAATGAGAAGTTACCCCTGCATTAAAAGTTAAACCACCATTGCTCTTTATGGGGAACTTGGCATTTTTTTCTGAAGTATCTGACACTGGGCTCTGTGATGCTTTCTGTGTGGCTTTCCAGAGCTGTGTCTCCAACACATATGTGCCCCCATCCATCAAGTGCTCAGCTTGTTCACCACTCCTGAACATGGTCAGTACAAATCAAAACAAACCCCCTGCAAAATTGAAGGAACACATCTGCTCTTCAGGAATACGAGCTGTTTTCATTTACTTGTGAGATTGTTTTAGCCATTACTTTTAATGCAGATGATGAAGTGGGGAGAAGAAATAAGGTACAGAATTCTGTAGGTTTGATAAAAAATGGCAGTGTTACAGTTTTGTTATTTGATGATTAAGACATGAGTAAGAGTTATATTTTAAGACAAAGTATTCTTAACCACCTATACATCTCCATGCCCTTTTTTAGTATTAGAAAATGAAGTTCTCATGTGGAATAAACAAAAATAAAATCCTTTTGTAAATTTGAGCCAGCTCCTGAAGAGTCAAATGACCCTCTCTTTTAATGGATTTCTGCTGGAGTTTTGTATCTGATGTATAATTTTGGGTATAATTATGAGGCCGCCTGTCCCACAGAGAACCTGCTAAAAGAACTTTTCCCCTTTAAACAGCTGTCTACTTAAAAGAAATTTGGAAGCTCAGGTACCTAGGAAACTTTCAGTCATCAAACTTGGCTAAAAGCGGTGAAATTTGGGAGGGAAAGGAGTAGGAAACAGGTAGGCAAACTGTAGACAGGAGTGGGTTCCCAAACATCTCATTTCTCTGGGGAGCCACACCTAGGGAAGCCCTGGGGATGCAGGCAGTCCCTAAGAATCCCTTACAAAAAAGTTCCTTCCCTGCAGCATCTCACAAGCTTTCCTCCAGTGAAACCAGCATGGCAATACCAGCACACACGGGCAGCAAGCTCCTGCCCCCATTAAGCTGATGTGTACTTTTTTAATTAGAGGCACCTCCATAGAAGCCAGCACTCATTTAAACTAAATCAAACCGGGCCATATACTTTCTCCCAGCTTGTTTTGTTTTCTTGTCCAGCGATACCTCTGTGCTGACAGAAAAGCACACACACTGCAGCCTGCCTAAAAGACTATCTTCACTTCCCCAACTTTCAGACAAAATATAGCTGTGAAACCAAAACACCAGCTCTATCGGAGACAGAAGAAAGTAGCAGTCCTGTAAACGAGGGCAATCTAAAGCTTTACAAGAAATATAGGCAGTAATACACACATTCTTACCTGCACAAGTCTGCACCATCAGCCTTTGAGAGGTTTTTTTACATCTACTCTGTAACGATGCATTTTTTGAAAATGGTTCTAGTGCTCAGGAATGCCAAGAATTTAGGAAGAGAGCCACAGCTTAAGAGAGCAATTATTTGCCAGTAAATACTCAATTTGCCTGTCCTGTGATTTTTCTTTTCCTAACTCGCCCTCTCCATAATCCGTCTCTTGCTGCGTCATGAGCACAAGAAGTCTTTTCTTCATAACATAACACTTCAGTTTGCTGTTTTGTTAGCATTAATTAAGAATTCCCTCTACTGGTCATTTTCTATACTCTTACAAAATAGCACCTTGAGCCCTGGACATTAGAAGGCAGTGAGTCAGTGTGTGGGATTCAGCCACCATTTATAAACACCTTCAACCACATTCACCCAGTTTACAATATTCAGGACATCTCAGCTGAATTACTGCTTTGTGTCCAGTTTGTATTCAGATGGGGGCCATATGTTCCTTCATGTATTAGAGTAGAGCTCATTAGCACTGCTCCAGTCACGCCACAGCAAATATTTTTTTTTCTATCTTGCCTCCATTTTAACCTGATTAAAAACATTTTCTCCAGGGTAGGTTTCTGGAAAGGAACTGCTCAAATCCAAAGTACTGTTAAAATGGATATGTGTAATTTTAAAATTAGTTTTAAATTAAAATTTGCTGCAAAAGAACTCAGTTGTTACTTAGGATTAAACTGCTTACTAAAAGCACCTTCTAAAAATATGGAAGTGTCTTCACAAAAGCTCTGTTGCAGTAACCACCAGGGCTAAATATTCAGGGAGCATACAGACCTAGCTCTCCCATAAAGATTTAGGCACATAGCCTATTTTTAAAGAGGGTATGTATGCATGCATCTGTGCAAGCAGCACAACTAGATTAACAGTACAACTAGATTAACACCTTGCAATAATGGGGAGAGTGGGTGTAGTCAGAAATCTGGATGTGCAAATTGTATTTCCTAAGAAATTTTGTGTAGGCAAGTCCCATTCTGCTCAATCAACAGTAGGCAGAGAAATACTATATTTGGAAAAAATTCATAAAATACAGAAGGAGTGACTTGAATCACGCACATTAATTGCTAAATGAAAATCTAGGTTCTGAAATACCAAACAGGAACACCCATATTGGGAGCAAAAGAAAAAAAAATGACACACCTGGGATTGAACAGTATGATTAAGAATCCCTTCAAATCCATTTTAGGATAGAAATGCATCATCTGTTAAAATCAGCTTAGGTCTGGCTATTCCTTACATGAGTGAAAACAACTTTTGGGCCCCAAATTGAAGATTAAGATCACATCACAAACACTTCAGTGCTTTTAGAAGGACTGTCTGCATTTCATATGATGCAGTGATTGTAGGAAACCATGGAATTTTGACAAATTCAAACCAGAGTATAATAAAATGTGTTAACAATTCCTCACATACAAATAAGCATTTCAAAATACCATGTTCAGGGCACAAACTACATCAGAGGCTTCAAATATCTCTAATAAAATGTGTTTATGTTATGTATATCTTATATGCCTACTGCTAAGAAGCAGACAAGTTAGAAACATACTTAAACCCCTCAGTCATCTTTAGGATTATTGTACACATATATCCTACAGTGCCATATGCCCAAACTGATTGTGAGCTCATGTTAAAAATTATTTAACTTTTCTCCCCAAACACCTCCATCAAAAAGCAATTGAACAGCAACACCCATAGGGTCAATTTTTCTGGGGCACTGACCATCTCCTCCACAAAAGACAGCACTCTCAAAAACCAAAATAGGATGAAGAAACAAACAGCATGTGAAAAGTGAAAACCCCACTTCAACAGCACTGCTCTCTTCTTCCCTAGAACTCATTTTCCTCTGACAGCTCTAAAAACAGCACATAAATAATATATGCCATGGCTAATATACCTACCTACACATGTGTCTTGGAAACAGAACTTCCAAAAGCTCAGGTAGGGTCCATCCTGGATGCTTTGAAGTAGCCAAAATTTCACAGAGGTTATAAAAAGACAGCAGTGGACCTGTTCCCCGATGCTCATTTGTGGGGGAAATACACTGAACTTCAGCTGAACAGAGCTACATACTAACTGTACATAAGATCAACTGTTTTCCCTTAGGCTTTGAATAACACTGACATAAATAAAGTATTTCAGTATTAAACCTGACTGTTGTCAAGTTTATGTTAAGCATAATTTGAGGGCAAAGAAGAGTGGATCAGTCTTAGCAGGTACTTTCAGGTTAGATTTTCAATATCTAGATGAGAATCTGAAAATGAAACTTTAAATCAACTCTAAACAAAATTAAAGTACATTAAAGAAAATTAAAGTGGCAAGTAGAATTCTGTAGTTAATGTTTAAAAGTGAAAAATAAATATGAACAAAAATAAATTTAATTTTTTAAATAACTGTAAGCAAGCAGAGTTTGTTGCAATATTTTGTAATAAATAATTCTTTCTGAAAAAATGGATAAGGGCTTCCCAGTTTTTGTTGTCTTAAAATTATGTGCTTCCACATTAATATACTAATTTGCCTTTGCACAGCAGAGCTTTTGAAAGAAGAGCTGACACACTTAATAGGGACAATTGGGTTAAAAGGGAATTTCCTGGATAAAGTCAGAACATAACAAATTCTTACTTATCCAGCATAGTTAATATAAAATTATACTCTTCTCAACAGGGATTGCATGGCAAAAGGGATATCTGGTTTGTTTAGGAGGTGCCCCCATTAACTGGATTTTTTTTTTTAATTTTTTTTTTTTTTTTTAATGCTCTAAGCAATCAGCCAGTAGAGCCAGACATTGTCCTCAGGTAACCTCACACAGCTGCCTCCAGTGCAAAACGCTGTCACTTCTCAGGCTTCATGCACCGTGATCCGCTTCCTTCCTTCCTTCCCGCCGGTGCCCCGGGGGCTCCCCGCAGCCCGGGCGCTCACGGGGCGAGCCCCGGCTCGGCTGAGCACGGCCCCGTCCCAGCGAGCCCCGGTGGGCAGGAACCCCTCCCACACTCGGGCCACACGGAACTGACTGCGTGGCCACTCCGGCTTGAACCTCGCGTTTGTTTCCCCCTGCTTGCGGCACCTATTTTGCTTTCACTTTCGAAGGTACTTTTAGTACCCGAAGCTGGACAGGCGTTCTGCGGGGCTTTTTCTAAGCACGGAAAATCTCTCTCTAAACAACTTAGTGCTTTTGTTTCTGTGTCACAAAGGCTCCCAGCACTAACATCTCCATCCCACCTCCACACTGAATTAACTCTCAGCATCATCTATGAATTGTGTAGCACAACAACACATTAAACACAGATGAGCATCTTTACCTGCTTAGAAATGAAGAAAGCAGAACTCCAAACAATAAACTTAAAAAAAAATCAATAATTTTGAGGAAAAGAGAAAAGCAAATTAAGCCCTCATTTAGGTATGTTAGCCTGGTAATGTAAAGGATTCAACTGGTCCTGAACAGTTAAAATTCAGCTGCTCAATGATACATCTTTTTCCAGGTAAATTCCTACTGAAATCAACAGACAAGTCTCTGGACAGTAACACTGACACAAACCTGAGCTACTTCCACCAAAATCCCACAGATTTAGAAAGGTGTGATCATGCCCCAAACCTGACCCAAACCGGACACAGTGATGCCTTAGGGACGACTGACAAGACAATTAGTAAGAACCAGCTTGCTGCAGAAAGCTTTCCACTGGAAAGCTGTCTCCTGGCAGGAAGCAGGGTCTATTGCAGCCGAGTGCAGAGATAAAGGCTATCACTATTCCCATTAGCAGCGTTAGGAAGCTAAGAAGCTACATAATGACATGTCCCTCAATCCAAGCACAGCACGTGAACTTATTTTTTATTTTGTTGTGGACACTGACTTGATATTTTCAGTAAATAAACCTTGTCATTTATTTAGTAAAAAATTCTAATTTTTCATTAAATATTTATATTAAGATATGGATCTTATAACTGATTTTCTGTACACATTCAACAATAGATTAGTCCCCAACATGGCAAGATGATATAACTTGGGTCAGGAGTGGAGGCGTAGTTTGTACAGGCTGTTACTAAGTGACAAAGGAATTTAGGGCATCAGTGAAAAGGTTACATTTGTTAACTGTTCATTTCCAAACAGTAGCAACTCCAGTGGAGCTGCATTTTTTTGGGCTGGTTTTTTTGATGGGATTTCCTGCCTACCTCTGCTGGAAGTTGCTAGAGAAGAGCTGGTCAGGTATTTTGGTGGAAGAATCATTCTGGGGAGAGTTAACAAGCAGTCCAGGTGCTAAGCAGACACTACTTATAAAGTTCCAGCCTCTGTTATTTCACAAGCTTTTTTTTGTTGTTGTTGTTTTATACATCTCCACTTAGAGTTCATGCAGCACAGTTCTTTCCAGCTCAAATACAAAAACCCACTAGGAAAAAACCTGTAATACTTTATCGTATCAGACTAATAATGCACAGCTTATATGCCATTTAAATCAGAATTGCTTTCCCCCAGTGAATAGTGGATAAAATCGTTCTAGACTGCAGCAGATGGAACTGGAAACTTTGTCTTCCTGTTAGTATCTGGGACACATATGATTAGCCTATGTGAACAAGGTTACAGCAAAACATTTAAAAAGAAATGTATCAGGAACACTAGCATTTGCAGATAGTGTATGACAAAAGCAGCACTACACTGCTGCTCTGAAACAACCACTTTCACTCTGCAAAGGTTATCAAAAACTCCAAATGAGCCAGGCTGGGCAAGCTCACTCATTGCATCCTGCAAGGCTGAGAGGAGCACACAGAAGTCTCCTCTGTGCCAACAGCCCTATGCAACAGGGAGGGAGATGTGGACATTTCCCAAAGCAGCTGCTGACAAGGTGTGCTCAGGAAGGAGTGGAGAGGTCTGCTGTGATTGCCTGGAAGCATGGATAATATTCTGGGGGATCTTCAGGACCACGTGCTGTCAGGAAAATATGGCCCTGTGGTGGGGGCTGGGAACCTGATGCCCAAGCACTTTTTCCTGTACTCACCATCAGTTTCAGAGAGCAGGTTTATCTCCAAAGTACCTCTGCAGCAGGGAAAAAGCATCCCCTTCCTTTTACAGCTGGGGAATGTAGGCATAAGTATATTATTGACTTTTCCAAGGTTACAGAGCCAGACAGGAGCAGCCAGATCTTGGTCTGGTCTGCTGATCAGAGCCTTAATAACACCAAGCAATCCTCCCTCCAGCTCCAAGGCCACGACGTCTGCGGTTTAGTACTTTCACAGAGGGCATAATCTGGGCATTCGTAAGGATGTGCAAGACAGGAAAAAACCTCGTTTGATCTTCACAGGAAGCCTTAGCCCTGAAGTAACCTCGAGGTAACAGAAATAATGAAAAACCTGATTGTTACTTGCAAGTTTAACACACGAGGTTTGAAGGTCATCAAAGTGTTTTTGTCTCTGAAGTGAAAACTGGTGTTTTTACACTAGACTTTCAGCATAGTGGTTTTAAATTATCTCTGCAAAGATGGATACAAGCAGTTTGTTTACCAGGTTAGGAACTGAGGAAAAAAAAATCAACAAAATTTAAAACTCTCTTTGGCTTAATTACCCTTAACATTTTACTCACTTAATCAAAGAAAAGCAAAAATCAGCTTGACTTTTTTAACAGTAAAGTCAAACCAACTGGAAAATTTGCCTCCTACAAGAAATTTTGAAAGGGAAAACTCCAGATACCAACATGTTAGTGAAATGTCTTCAGCTGCAGACAGAACTGTATTGTAATGAAATCTTATATTTTGACTCCCTACCTCTCCTTCCCTCCAAAAGACAGGGAAAACTGTTGGATTTAAATATTGTTTTAGATCAACTCCTTTCCCACGAGCAGGGCCACTGCATAGGATACAGACATACAAAATTATATGCTTGTAAATTTATTTTGCAGACTACCCACACACATAAATACATAAAAGAAATTATGGTAAGGTTAGAGAGTATGACTATTTCTTATAAAATATTTTTTCCCTTCCCTAATGCATGTTGTTAAGTTATATAAGTACTTTTAAATTCATTTCAGAAACAGGGATTACTGGAGATCATTAATATTTTTTTGAAAATACACAAGAAGCAACAGCAATGCTGGAAATGGACTGGAGCTACAAGGTCCTCATTCTGCATCTTCCCAGCACTTTCCTTGGGCCCCAGTAATCTTCTGTAACCACTGGGAAACAGTGATTTTTATATCTAGAGATCAAAGGGGCAGAATCTGTTCTCTGAGGACGTGAAGTCCTAATACAAGCTAAAACTAAATGCTCTTAAGTTGCTCACCATAGGGAACTTGGAAAAGAGACTTCATTTTGCACCATTTATAATGCTCTGCAATCAAAAGATTTTAGAAAGAAACAGAAAAACGTATACATAAGATAAGAGAACTGTTCCAGATCTCATCCTAAATTGACATTATATAGAAAAATAATAAAATGGACATAAATATCTTTCACACTAAGCTTCCAGTTTTATTTGGTTCTATTTATACACATATTTTGCTGTGGCAAACTGCATTCTCTCTTGTCTCTTAGACAGTAGGTTTCATGCATTCTTGCATATATTTGAACTTTTGATCATTTTCCAAAAATTCACTGCTAGTATCCTAGGCAGCCATCCCTGGGCAGTGATATGGGTCATTCTAGTTCAGAATTAAAAGGAGATGAGTGTGACTGATCCTTTTTCTCAAGGCCAAATCTTATAACAAATCATCTGGAGAACTGCCAACAACTTCAGTAAGACCAGAAATTGTCCCTACTGTTATCTAAAAATCCTCATGTGCCATATGAGAAAAATCAGGGTGCAAATTCTCCAGCCAGATTAGACTCATTCTCCTACAGACTAGCAAAAGGATAATCAGACAAAAGAGCAAAGGGAGGGAAAGCGGACTTTACTGATGTCTATATGCTGCTGCTCATCGAATTCCAAAATAGATGGAGGAAAAGCAGGGAAATGCAAGCAGTGCTGCATCAGTTCTTCCTGAGCAAAAGTGGAAATGCTACCTTATTTCAGTACAGTTTAGAACAGGTTTTATTATCTAAATAATATATATTATTAGTAAATATAATATACAAATACAGCACAGTGCTGCTCTTGTCTTAATCCTCTAGACTTTGCTCCCAGCAAAGAGTGAATGGGAGAAAATAAAGCTGGAATATAAACAACTTATGAAGTTCTTTTCTTTTTTGTCAGAAAGTGACAGGACAAGGGGGAAAATCCATGCTTTTGTTCCCTTTTTTGAATTTCATGCCCTGGAAAGATGTCAGTACGTCTACACAAGCATGCATGTGCATGTATGTATGTCGGATTTACTAGAATGGCAAGGAAGAAAATGAGGCGATCTCAAAAGAAGCCAAGAATCTGGGACTTTGAATTCTCTGACTTCAATAGTGTTTCAAGGACTCAGAATGTGACAGATACTGGCATATTGTGTCTTGCTGTGAATGAGGGGTCGACTGAAGCTTTACAGCGTCTCTGTTCCCAAACAGGAAGACGGACAGCTCATGAGGCACATCTGAAGGCGAGGGATGGGATGAGGCATTCTTGACCCCTCCCTTTCCAGAGTGCAGTGCTTACCCCAAAGAATCCCTGGCCTTTTACTGACCTTTAATTTCATAATAGGCTCATGTTGACAAAACACTTCAAAATGAGATCAACACAGGTAGCTTGTGCTGTGATACAGAAAAGAGTTTTCAAAAGCAGGGGAGCAGAGGAGATAAGCAGTAGTGGCATACATAATGGGAGCTACATGTTCAGCTGTTTGCATGCTGGCTATCATGTTCAAGTATTGCATCCTATTACTAAAGCATCTTTTCTTCTTTTTCTTTTCTCTAAATAAAACTTCATTATTTTCCTTTTAATTTTATTTTTGGAGGGGCTTTTTTGTGGTTTTGCTTTTTGAATTTCATTTTAACTAGTCCTGTATTTCACTCAGTTCTATTAGGCAGACAACTCCCATCCAGAAGACAAAGGCAGATGGAAGGAGGAAAGAGTTTGAGAGGAGAACCAGAACTAAAGAATTTCAAGTTTGAGCTTCAAACTCCATAAACAGCCATTTTAGCAAAGTTACCTTGTCTCATTGCTCTTTAAATTTCAGGGTAAATACTTAGAGTGATAATTTAGCCACGGAATGTTTGTATTAAACAGGGGCCTCCTGCTCTCAAGTTTCTATAGTTTACAACAAAGAGTTTATTAAACACAACTCTTTCTGTCTGACATTCAAATCCATCTCTGCAACACACTCTCCTCTGGATTTGCGCCACCGAATGAAATGCTTTGGAAAAACAAAATAAACCAAAACCCTGCTGTGGAAACAGGACAAATCTAGTTTCACGTCCCCTGCAGAGAGAGAAACAAGACGGAAGTAAAAAGCACCAAATGGAGCTCATAAAGCTTCACTCTGATCTCAGCCTCCACATTCTGGCAGAAAGCACCACCTAAGAGATGTGCTCTGCTTCAAGTGAGAACAGCCTCTGATTGCACCGTGAGCACAAAAATATATTGTCTGTGAACAATTACCCTGAACAAACTCTGAATAAGGGAAATCTGACTACAGAATAAGGGGAAATGTGGTGGGAGGCAGGCTAATTGTCCCCCTCCCTTGCCAAGACCTTATCTTGCACGCCAGCCATCTGTAGTAGCTGTGCCTGCAACTACAGTTTTGTGGGCTACGCTGAACCTCCTTTCCCCAAACTGCACCACACACCACAATGAGGGGCAATCGTCCTGCCCATCAGACACCACCCACCACGGTAGGGAAGTGATTTGAGTGCTGTAATAAAACC
Organism: Lanius collurio; assembly: GCA_020086605.1. NCBI lineage: Eukaryota > Metazoa > Chordata > Aves > Passeriformes > Laniidae > Lanius > Lanius collurio. The sequence continues at coordinate 34,336,803 of JACBWW010000006.1, forward strand.
AGTTTCTCACTTTATGTTCATTTTATCACTGGTAGTTGCTCCTATTCCTTATAACATTCCATACAGCAGTGCGTAAGTGGAAGGAAACTCATCCTAACCCACAGGTGCTATATGGAGTCAATGGGGCTGGTGTTAAAATTCACTACCACTTTCTCTTTCAGCATATCTACAAATGAAAGGAATTTATTTATTTGGAAGTCACTGCCCAAAATAGGAGCATATTCTGATCATAGTGAGCCCAACGTGACAGAAGTAGAAGATTGCACACCTGAGCACAGCCTTTCTCTACTTCTCTTTAGTTATATTTTAAGGACAATCAGCAGTTTAGAGAAAAAGTGCATGGTGGGTCAGGATTCTGTTTTCAGGTTTTTTGTTTTCTACTTTTATACAGAATCCACGTGCACTTTGGTACATATACATGCAGACAGTAAAGGAAAGAAAAGGCACACAACTAGATACAGGGAGGCCACCTTGTGATCAACCAAGCTCTCACCTTGCTAGTAAAACTACTCCAAAATTCAGGTAAGAAACAGCTTTTTCTGCACGAGAGCACAACAGAATGCTCTGCCCAAATATGGGAGTTTCTGTAACACAAAGCATTGCTGACAGCTTTCTTGTGAACCCCCTATGATGACATTCAATTCTGGGACTTGGCTTTACTAGTACACTGGCCACTCTGCACATATTCATCACTGGGCTTTTACAGCAAGAACATCTCCCATGTCATATGACAGTCTCTGGTTTCGACTTTAGTCCTTTGTTACTTCAGAAAGCAATGTTCTGCTGCTATCTCTCCTTTTTTTGTTGTTTTTAATTAATTCATTTGAGACTATTCCTTAAATTTTCATTTTAATGCATTTTTTTTGTGGGGGTCTATTAGTCACTTCTAAAGCTGCATACAACCATCACTGATTTAAAGTCTTTGATACCATACATGTATGAATCTGTTTGCATTTTCTGTGCACATGTGTGTATGTACATGTGCATGTGTATGCACAGATTAAAAAAACACCCAAACCAAATAACCCTTCCAACTGAATCTTCTTCCCTCCTTCCATCTCCATTCTGAGCAGGTTCCTGCTATCAACTGCTGGAGTGTGCTCACTCTACACCTAGAGCTATAATTATTTTGCTTTAATTTTACAAAACCTTTTGTTCCATTCCCACGAGCCCACCTGATCCTTATATTACACTTGCTCTATTAAAACACTCATGCAGAACAAAGCACAGTTGTACTGATTCATAAGTAACTCACCCCCCACCCCCTCTTTTTCTTTCTACTAGGCTCATGCATCTTACCACAGTTTCATGACACTGTCCCTGATACCACTCCATGGTCCCATTTTTGCCTTTTTTTCCTTTCTTTTAAACTGTTATTTTTATGTGCTTAGGGTCCAATTACACCATTGTGTGCTGCTGTTTTGAATTGCTGTTGTTCTCAGTCATTTTATGTTACGCTCTTTGGCACAACCAATACAGTGCAGGGGGTGTTATGGAATTTATTTGTTGTAATCAGACTCTAGGATTCTTTTTCATTATTATTATTATTATTATTCATAGAGTACAAGCACCAAGGCTAGCCCTATATTTTCTCAAGGCAAGCAAAGACCATTTGTGGCCAGCCTCTGACACCAGCCTCCCCTATCTGCAGAAAAAGGGCCCAGCAGCAGCTCAGATCAGGATGATCACTATTATTTGGGCTTGGCCTGCATGAACCACTAGACTTTACAGAAGACCAAAGACACCAACAACACTTGTAATAGGAACTTCACGAGGCACTGGTCATTACAGAGTGAAAAAAAAAACCAAACCAACCTCTCATAAATTATTGCTGAAAAATGGAAGGTCAGAGTACAGCTTGTCAGTAAAGATGGGAATAATAAAAGGGCTGTTTCATCTTCTTGTCCTGTACAGCTTCCTCGCGCTGAGAAAGACTTCATTTTCTGGATTATAAAGCACTAAGCATTTTGTTAGGACCAAGTAGCAGATAAATAATCATGAGGCAGAACAGTGCATGTGAAGACAGTGCTAGCAAAGAGCAAATAACACCAAGCTCCTGGTAGACACCTTTTAAAGATGGAGAGCAGGACATTCTGCAGAGCTCTGCTGAACGCCAGAGGAGGTACGTGAGTACAGAGCAGGCAAAGGGCTGAGAGAAGGCAACAACAGGAAGGAAAATGGGGTGTGTGTATGTTTTTCTGGGTGACATGTGTAACAATGGTGAATACTAATGATTTCTAGCAATTAAAGAGAATAACAGGAAAAAAAGGGGAATGTGGCAAGGCACAGAACAAACACATCTGTACAGGGTACAACCGAAAGTTGCAATTTACCAAAGAATAACCATTCTGCACATTTTATGTAGCATGTCAAATCTATCAGATTTTTCTCTTATTAAATCATCATTCTACAGCAACAATCATTCTCTCAATCAATCCCCCGTGTTAACAACTCTTAGTAATGACTAACTTGGCAGGAACTGATGTTTACATATATTTTAAAGTCCTGAGCAGTGTTCTGTGTTTTTTGGATGTTAAATTTCCTTTACATTTTGTCTCTTATTTTTTAACCTGTTTTTAAAGGATGGATGCATTCAATTGGAAAATAAAGTTTTGTGACACACACTCAGATTATGTTAGCTCAGGAAATTGGCAGTGGGATAAGAACAAAACCATTCACCTCCTGATTGCTGATTCAAATCTAGCCCAAGTGAGATAGTCACAGAAGCTATAAGCCTCCCATGGTGGCTTTGTGATTTGAGATTATTTTTTATTTTTTATGAATCTCAATCCACTTTAGGCCAAGAACCAGAATTGCAAATCCACTGCCTCAATGAGCATTAAGTGGCATCACTGCACACAGCAACAAGGGAGATGACAAAAAGCAAACTGGTTCTGGGGACAAACTTCCAACCTTATCCTGGGATACAATCATTAAAAAGCAGAGTATTTTGTTCCACTCAAATGTGGAGCAAAGGAAATGTATATACCTTCCTACCAGCCAGAAAACATCCCCTGTCGTCACATCAGCTGGTTGTTGCAGCATTTACCTGAGGTGTCTTATGCTGCGGCCCTGTATCACTTGAGAGCTGAGAGACAGGGAGGGCAAGAGGTGAGAACAGAGCAAAGGTTTTCCATCACAACCCCTTAAGAAGAAGCAGAAGGCCCATGCAGTCCTTATACCTTAAAATCAAAAGACCCTCAGAGTTACTGAAGGCTTTGGTCATTATTTGGTCTATTTTTCTTGCCTTGATAAGAGAAACAAATGAGGCATTTAATTCTGCAGAACACCAAACCTAAGGAGGGCTGTGTTGGACTTTCTATTTTATTTCGGACATGACTGATTAACAAATCTAACAGCAAAGCTATTTCACTAAACAAACATCCTATAGCATACAACAAAATAGTGATGCTCAGGCATATTTCCCATGGCTCCCTCTTTTAGGGAGCATGAATCATTAAAATCATTTGGGAATTAGCTACTCCAGCTTCTTCCCTTAGATACATTTGCTAACCTGAGAAAGGTAAAGATCTCAGGACTTATGATTTCAGTTTTCCCACTGTCTGTGCTGAAATGCAGCCAATGCAGATTCTGCCTTCGGATCTGCTCTCAGGTGCCTCTCTGTTATGTTTCACTTCACATTTGTGATCTTTAATCCTTAGAAACAGGAAAAATGCACAGCTGGCACACCATGTTTGCATGCAACTTGGAATTGTTCTTCAGTGACTGTAGCTTGGACACATGACTATTCAAAGGGAAGTGAAATGAGAAATAGAGCTGCCTTTTAAATGGCCAAGTATTGCTAATTTTACACGGGGAATTTTGGGAGCAAGTAGTTATTCTCAAAGTTTTCAGAGATGTTACTGAATGTTTTCATGTACACAACAAAAAAAAAGTGAGCAGGAAGGTCCTCCATTTTCTCCTTCCTTTGCTCTTCATTAATATTTTTTCTTTTCTCAGGAAGACACTGACAAATAATAATTAAAAAAAAAAAAGCATTGTTTTGATGATCCTTGTCCAAAATAATTTTTTGAGGAGTAGCCTTACAGATTGTAAAGTATATCTGTAAATACATACACAGGTAAGTGCTTCTATTACCACAAGTCCCATTAAAATTCTAAATATACCTAAATAGACAAAGTACAGTTTAAAAATCAGCTTGCTAAACTGGAAGAAGCAGACAAACAATAGTAGAACTATTAAGAATTTGGAAAAAATGCATCTTTTATGTGAACTTAAACTTAGGATGTGACACAGAGAATGTTGATTTAACTTAGGAGTCGTAAGGCTAATGCTGATTCACTGGCAGATAATTCAAATACACACTGCATCTTTCTAAGCCTTTTAATTTGTTTTAAGTATGTTTTGGGGAGGCTCCAGAATGAGCAGGCTTGTCAAGGGAACCTATGTCTTAGTGAAAGCCAATGTTCACTACACAACTCAAAATCATAAATTACAAGATGCATTAGTCCAGCAGAGCAAGGAACCACCATTTCAGGGAACAGGAACAGCTTCGCTGAAAATAAAAAGAAATAATTTTCAGAAGGTGCAGTAGACAACTTCAGCTCTCCTTTATTTTTATGGACACCAACTACACTTCAAAAAAGCACTTTGTGAACTTGCTCAGTGTTTTCAGCGAAGCTGAAACCACCAGGAATCAAAGAGAACTTGGATGTAAGTCTGCTTCAATCTGCCTTGCCTATTGTGAGGATAAAGGTGGCACTAGGCAAGTTCAGATGCAGGAGCTGCACAGAGGCCCACACTGATATGCTGAGCACTGTGATGATGTGCTGTGCACTGGTGTGCTTTGCACACTGATTTGATGTGATTTTCACAGTTTGATCAGTGAATCTGGACTCCTGGTATTCTTGGTCTTGGTGGAAGCTCAGATTCTCACTCAGAGCTGGTTGAACTTGATAGGTGACATGTTGGGCTTCAAGCACTGGCATTTAACCAACGCCTTCAGTGACAGCACGTAGGCTGGAACCAAACCATCACTTCATACCAAGTGACCAAGCTGAGAGCCTTTGCCAAGACATTTACTGTGACATTCCCATGACAATGTGCTCACCAGTATGGAGAACAACACAACAGGGAATAAAACTTGTTCAGTTATTTTCTACAGGAGAAAGTCTCAGATGAAGAAAGACTACCTGAAGTGAAAATGCCATCACTTATACATGCCAAATTTGGCCTTGACGTGGTATGTGAACCTACAGCAAGATTTGAATTTTACAATTAGCTTCACATGCTCCAATTAGTTTCCCAAGCTGCACAGAAAGCAGAGGAAGCTCAATAGTAAGACAATAGTGAGCTTTTGAAAAAACATTATAGGGAATAATTGTGCTCTGGAGAATTTATTTATTTACTAATGCAAACAGTACACACTGAGATAACATCTGGCAGTGTTTATTACAATGAAACCCAATCAATACTTCTGTCTACTACAATATCTGTCCACAAAATAGTCATTCCTCCTGGCATCCACAAGAAATACTCAACTATCTATTACAATAGCCTTTGTCAGCAAAAACAGGTTGACACCCTAATTCTTCTATTAGGAAGAATTAGATGTACATAGACACAAGAATGATGGTGGAAAATTGGAGAGAGAGATGCAGCTTGTAGCCTCACAAAGAACATTAGAAATTAATAAAATCATAGAAATGAAATTTCAAACCTATGAAATGTTTCGTGTTGGAAGTGACCTTCAGGATCATACTGTTCCATCTTGCTCCCCCTGCCATGGGCAGCAATACCTTCCACTAAAGCAGGCTGCTCACAGCTCTGTCCAGCCTGGCCTTAAACACTTCCAGGGATGGGGTGAACAACATCCCTAAAGAATTTCAAAAAGCAACAGATCCCAGCTCTTTTTTCTTGTGCCTCAGTGGAGGGTCCTGGTCAATGGAAAGTTAAATCTGAGTCAGCAGTGCCCTGGCAGCCAGAAGGGCCAAGCTTGTCCTGAGAGACATCAGGCCCAGCATGGCCAGCTGGGCAAGGGAGGGGATTGTCCTGCTCTGCTCTGCACTGGGGTGGCCTCACCTCGAGTGCTGGGGGCAGGTCTGGGTGCCACAATAAAAGATGGAGAAGGGCCTAGAGGGGAAATCACATGGGGAGCAGCTGAGGTGACTTGGTCTGTTCAGCCTGGAGGAGACAGAGGGGAGATCTCACTGCAGTCTAGAACTTCCTCGTGAGGGGAAGTACAGGGGCAGACACTGATCTCTTCTCTGCGGTGACCAGTGACAGAACCCAAGGGAATGGGATGAAGTTGTGTCAGGGGAGGTTTAGGTTGGATATTAGAAAAAGGTTCTTCCCCCAGAGGGTGGCTGGGCACTGGAGTGGGCTCCCCAGGGAAGTGGTCACAGCACCAAGCCTGGGAGAGTTCAAGAGGCATTTGGAAAATGCTCTTAGGTACATGGTGTGATTCTTGGGGTCCTGTGCAGGACTCCAGGAGTTGGATTCAGTGATCCTTGTGGGCGCCTTCCAGCTTAGTCTACGATTCTATGATTACTTTTGCTAGTGAGCTACCAGGCATTTTGAGACATTTTAAAGCTACAAGTAAAGGGAGAGATTTTGACTTCTCATTTCCTTTTGAAGTCAGGATTCAAAAAGAAGTGATACTGAACCTTTCCACATAATTAAAAAGCCAAAAATAAATTTGTTTTGAAAGTTCTGTGTATTAGAATTTCCAAGTAAGCACTTTCATTTTTTTCTTTTCTGTATTTGCATTATTGCACATCTCTGTAGAAAAACTAGCAGTGTTTCGTGCAATGAAAAAAGTCACTAAGCATTAGCTTAGTATTCACTGAACCTTCACCTTTCTGAAATCTAAGTGCCTCTTGCAGTCTAACAAACAGATTGACGTGCAATAAGACATGCATTACTACTTACATAACATGAAATTAAGAAAAAATAACAAAGCCACACAAAACAAAATCAATACTATTATTTTTCCTCCTTACATTTTTAATTGCTATAATTTTGCTTTTGTTGAAACAGTCATTTCCAAAGAAAAATGATATGTCTGATTAGTGTGACTATACATAAAATAAATGTACATTTGCCCCTGTTTAATTTCATATTTTGCTGGCTCATTGTTCAAGGCATTTCTATTTGTACAAGACCTAGAGGTGAAAAAAGACCTACACCAAGTCCTGAGGCATGGGCTATGTTCAGAAGTTATTGCGGTGATATGTTACCGTTTTCCCATTAAAACTTCACTTTGAGAAGATAATTGGGATTGTAGTTATGAACTGGGGAAAGCAGGGAGAAGAGAGGACACAATTTCTTTTCATCTCTCCTGGTCTAGAGCTACTGGGCAGAGGAGAGAACATTTAATTTGGACTGGTACACTAAGCAGCCACTGTATGCCATTATACATGATGCCTGTTTCTATAATTTCTGTTTGGTAATATTTGCACTACGATTTCTTCTTTAGCTTCTTACTATTTCTTGCTTTCCACACCATCAATTTCTTACTATAACCTAAAAGTCCTAATGACATGGCCACTAAGAATGAACTGGGGAGGAATTATAACAATAGTTCTATATTAGTAAAGTGGTGAAAGAAAACAAAAACTAACCTTCCAAGCACTGAAACTGGTAAAAATCCCACTAAAGTAAATGAAGTCCCTATTTAAAGGGCAACAGTATCACTCCCATTGCTACCCATTTAGCCACATGAATTTGTACTATGCTTGCAAATACACAAAATATTTGACCTAGCTTTAAGGGAGAAGACTGAGATTTCAAATGTACAGAACAGGCTCCATTATTTCTTTCTATATTGAAAGAAATGCAGGACAAATGCAGACTGGATTTTGAAAGCTCTCAACAGTGAGAAAGATCAGCACAGGAGTTTCCATTTGCATATCAGTGATGCAGAGGAATAAAAAGACCAAACTGAGTCGGAGACTGGAACTTTTACAGCTGAATTCAGGGCAAGCAAGAGCCCAGCTCCAGTCCAGCAAAGAACTGGTCTGTCTGAACTGCATATGAAATTTGCCAGTTCCTCATCAACTCCACAAAATGAAGAACTGTTTTGTAAGTTAGCATTAAAACTGGGCTAGATAAAATGGGAGAAGGGAATGATTTCTAACCAATATAGTCTTGTAACCTTTCACCAAAGAATTCCAAACCACGTGAAAACAGGAAAAATCCAAAATACACCTTCATTTAGCCACTACAGGGCACAAACATGCATGTGACAAATTTTAAGTCACTTTGGTAATAAAACAGGATAAATCTAGTTGTTTCAAGAAAAAAAAAAAAGGCTCTTTAAAGAAAGCATGATCTGTTTATTTTCCCACTTTTTTAAAAAAAAGGTAAAGCTTTTTCCTGTACATCAGTTAAAGAAAGTCCTGCACTTCTAGCAGAACATCAGCCAGAGCAGTTGGTGTCTGCCCCTCACCTGGGACAGGACTTTTGGAGAGGGAGGGAAAAGATGAAAACATAAATGCATCAGACATACCATAACCCTACCCATGTGAAGGGCCAGCTCAAGCACATATATTTGCAATGATTCCTGTCTCCACTGGAAGAAATGTGGAAGAATACCAGGGACTTTATTTGGACCAGGATTTCCCTGTTTATCTGTAAAAGAAGTGATCAGAAAATGGCGACACTTCATCCAGAAATGGTGTGCAGAGATCTGTCAGGGATCACAGGTGATAGTTATGTTTGCATAACCTCCTTGGGCACTACAAAGTCACACTGCTTACCTGCAGCCCTGAATTTCACCTGGCTGCATGGCCCTGAGCTGCCAGCTCTAGGAAGCAGCAGAGAGGAGGTACAGAGAAAGTCCTATCCCATTCAGACAGTGGGATGAAGTACTGGCAGCAGTAAAAGTGAGGGTTGGTGCTCCCTAACATGGATATTCAGGCTTCCTACAATATCAACAAATAAACAGCAGGAAGAAGAGCCTACCACCCTTTCTAAACTTCCACCAGTGCAACCATGATTAATCACAACACAACTTTGAGAATTAGTTCCACATTAAATAAAGAAATTCTATTTTGCTATACAGTATATTTCTTTTACTAGAAATAAAAGCATAAGGAGCTTAAAGAATATCTACTATATGGTATAGATACATTCTAAACATTATGACAGAGATAGTGTAAGACATTTTTAGAAAATCAATGCTTTTAAATGTAATTAAGTAATAATGAAGATAATCACATAGAAAACTGTGCCATGACAGTCTGACAATGCAGGAACATCAGAATTGTTTTCCACCATTCTACGGCATGGGAAATCTCTGCCTATCTTATGCTGATGAAAGGCAAATTCTATACGGAATTTTCTACAGAAAATGTATTTTAACAGCTGATAATTTCATTAAAAATAAAATGTACCTAGCACATTTGGAATTCTCTAAGATATGAATGGATTGCAGTAAGGAAAAATATAATGCTGGTAAGAAATCCTGTCCATGGGAGAATCAACAAGTCTTTAGTATCTACAGCTTCCCTCCAGTGTCCTCTAGGCTGAATGCCATCCAACAAGATGCTTCCCTTTGCCCTTAACACATCCCAAGTACTGGATAAAGACCCTAACTCTGGGGTTTGAATTCCACTTGGAGTCATGTACCTAAATGTTACTGCATCTAGCTTTGGACCTGGTAGCAAAGTGTTCTCTCACCACCTATTTCCGTATCTTTGCAATAGTCTGAGATTTACATATAAGAAAAGAATGATGCTTCGAGCATCACAGAAGTTCAGGGACTATCTGAATGCAAAGCTTTGGTTCAATACCAATCCAAAAAGATACCTGTTAATGGATTTTATATTTGTTACAGATTACAATCATAACTATTGTGATTGCCTTCCTACACTAAGAACTCTCCTGAACCCTTGCCAAAGGACAGTTCCCTGGACAGGGCAGGTAAACACTTGAGGTGACCATGACTGAAGAAACAAAATATTTGCTAGACATCTAGGGCTGTACTAATATCTGAATGTTCTCTTCAGTGCTATTCTAGAGCCCAGCACGCAGGCACAAGAACACCACAGCATAACAAAGACTGCTGAAGTGAACAAGAGTTTGCCATGATAAATGTGCTCTTGAATGGCAAGCACGTTCAGAGGAAGGGCAGCTGTAGCTGTAAAAGGGCAGTATTTTGTAAGCCACACACACACAAAGAAGCTGAGAAGTAGCAACACGCCAATTTGTGACACAGGAAGAAACTGCAAATGGGATCCTTTCTGGAGTGATGTCACATGGCCAAGAGGCACCAAGACATTAAATAGCACTGAAGCCCTGACAAAGTAAGAAGAATAATCCTTTCCTTCCTGCAGGATTGAAACGATTAGGAGGAATCAAAACTTTCGCATTCAGGTGCCATCCATGAGCATCACTACCTACAGCAACCTAGCCTATTGACTCAGGGATTTTTCACTTTGAATCATGCTATGTTTCCAGTCGAGTTGATGGACTAATTTAATTCCATACCTTCTTGGTTACCTGGTTTCTGGGTCCCTCAATATCCTCTCTCTGCATTCCTCAGGCTTTTGTGATGCCCTGACCACTGAATTTCCCTCTGGCTGCTAACAGCATCCTGACTAAAGCTGTCAGTAACACACTAAATTTGCCCCAAAGGATGATCATTTTATAGCTGTTTGCTTTAGGAACCCAGTATCACTTGTTCTGGGGAAGTGACAGCCACTCAGACGTAAGAAGGTTAGTCGTGTATTAAAACAGGGCAACAGACATGACAAAACAGATTACCCTCCTCACTTGAAACCCCAATGAATGGAAAAAGGAACTGGGAAGAGATGAGAATTCATCTGTCTCTGACTCAGATTTTTCCTCTGATGGTCTGATCTTACAAACTATATACATAGGAACTGTGCCACTATATCCCACCTAAATGACCTGGGGCAGCATGATCATGACCTACTCTGGTTTGTATTTAGAGAGGACATGCAGTGATCTGGTGCACAACTGCTATCATTGCTGTCGAGAAATATAAACCTTATTTCTTGAAAAAGTTCTGCTGGTATGAGTAACAGTATTCTTGATTACTTGCTGCAAATCCTGGAAGAAATGAGATAACAGTCTCCCATTCTACAAAAGATTTTAATTATTCAAAATTTCATTAAGAACATTGCATGAACAAGAATGAAATTTCTAAGGAAATATGAAGAAAAAGAAAATCTGTCAAAGAAAGCAACAGGTTCAGGAAATTGTTTATGCAGGTTTTGACTCAGAGATACCTTCAGTTATTGCTGACACTATAACGTTTTGCGAAATCAAATACTTCTTTTTGGTTATTATATAAAAATAACCAAATTAAAAAATATTCTAATCTCTTTCATGCCAGTAGAAACTGTTGAAAACAACAGACCAGTTTTGGCATGGCACATTAAAATCTCTTCCTAATCTATCATCTAGATATTGCAGGGGTAATGGCAGGAAAGAGGGCAGTAAAAACAAGATCCTCTATAGTAAAATTCAGAGCTGGACAACTCACACTAGTGAAGAAAACTGACCAGAAAATGTGGGTAACTCCCATTCATCAGGCAGCCCTACATCAGACTCTGGAATTTGAAATGATTCAGCGAAAGTGTCCTCGGGGACACTGATGTAAATACAGAGTAACCACAATGCCTTTCTCTGGAGTCCCTCCCATTATACACTGGTTTAGCTAAACAATTTCATTTCAGATAGAACAAAACAGGAGTACTTTGGAAAAGACCAGGCCTGTGTTGCCTTTTTTCCTTTCATAGTTTATCAAATGACATCTCTGGTCTAAGATAACCTTCCTTGCTCAATAATATTTAATCTTTATTTTATCTTGAAGTAGACTAGCAAATGCTTTGATAAATGGAGTGAAAGATTTTCCACTTTCACCATAACATCTTCAGGTGCTGAAATGCTGAAGTGTTTTACTACAACTTGCTACAGCAGTGCTGTGCAGAGAATCAATGCTTATATTCCCATGCCTTTTTAACATGAGTGAATCACAGCCCATACTCCTTTATATACTAAAATAACCACACACCAGAGAGCCATTTTCCTATCCTCATCTATTGTGGCCACTATTCTGCAAAAACAAGAGCTGCCATCTATGAAAAAGTCATGATTCTACCCATTTGTACACTACAGCTGATGCCCTTAACATCCAGACCTACAACATACAAACAATGCCCCACACAACCCCTCAACCTCCCAAAAAAACCCTTAAACATTTGTAAGAAAACAAAAAACCCCAAAAAACCAGGAGAGCCTTAATCACAGATAATTCCCAACTCCTTTTCTGTGCTAAATTGTGAATGAGACTTATTAAAACCAACCTGAGAACTAAGAAAATTTTCTTAGTTCTTAGCCAACTGCATTTTGAGATTTGAAGTTTCATTAAGTGAAAACATCTTTCTAGGATGCTTGCATGAAAATTCAGAAAACAGAGGCAATCATAAGAAAAGAGAGACAATTACAAAGCTCTTAATCTCCTGAGACATTTACCTTTTTGTAGCAGGCTTTACTCCAGCCTCATTACATATTTGCTCTGATCATCAATCCTATTTGCAACTTTCAGCTGTCTCCATGTTCTTTGTCAGAGGAGCTTGTATCAGGCAATACCTGGAGTGTCTCCATTAATCCAAATTTTAAAAATCAGTAACTGAAACAAATCAGTATTTGTGCACTGACTGGAAAGAAAGCCCTGCAGACTCACCACAACTGAAAATCTGTCTTTCCATGTCTACGACTCCCTCCTCTGTCCTTCTCTAAAAAAAGAAGGGTCAAAGCATAATGCTGGCAGCCCAATGAAATCTTTGAAGACACAGTGTGCTTTCGATTATGAGACGATGGAAAAATGAGAACTCTGGAGATCTTTTGGGAACATTAGGCTTTTTTAATCAGGAATGTATTCGCCACATACCAATATTCCCAAACAGTACACTGAATCAGATAAATGCCCAGGAGTAACAGAACCCATCCAGTTTGGTCTTCTGCCTTATGAGAAGTTCTAGCATACCCTGAGAGGTGGTTTTCCAACCCATTCCTTAAAAAAGAAACCTCCCCTGCTTCCATAGTACCTACAGGTTGTGTGTTCGAGCATTTTACAACCGAGCCAGTCAGGACATGGTTCCTACTATCTAACTTGGTAATTTTCACTGCTCATTGAACTGATTTCTTTAGGTTTTTCTCCCAGTGGACATGAACAACAATTAATCACTGTGCTCTTGATTATAACTTCTCACTCACTAGTTTTTTTGGTTTTGGTTTTTTTTTTTTTTAGTATATTCTCCTTAACATACAAGAAAAAGCAACACTTTCAGAAGCATATAATGATGCTGGGCAGGGCTCCTACATATCCTCTTGCCCCTGGACCAAATAACTACCAGCCAGTTTCTGCTTTCTCCACAATTTTAACTCTAGGACAATTTCTGCCTTGACAAACATTTTTGACCTCTCCACATTTCCACTGGGGTTCCACAGGTAGAAATCAGGGCAGAATTTATCCCCATGAGTTTCTGGATTAATGCCTTAGTAAAGGAAGGGGAAAAGGCAAAATTAATTCTCTTCGTTAGTGCTAACACCATTCCTCAGGGATAGTCAGCCCCAAGACAATGATCTTTGTTCAAAGCAAGCACACTTCCATACTCATTTCACATTTGCAGAACAGCTTCTACAAGCCAGTATCTGCATCAAAAGGGAAAAAAAAAAAGGCTTGAACTCATGAGAGTCTACATTTTGTCTGAGGAACAGGAACTGAGAATGGACTCAAAGCCCGTCTTACACCTGAAATTCTAGCTAAAACAGCAAGTTATAGGCAGAAAGGACAGATCCCAAATCCATCAATAATCATGAGAATTCCTGCATGGCAAAGAACACGGTAGTGCAGCTTGTTTGTTACTTCAAAACTCTTCCTTCATCTAAAAGCAGTGCTGTGATGGACGAAGCCCTTCCCAGCCCTGACATCCTGACGCTACACATGCAGCCTGCACTCTGGGATGCCAGCCTACTGTGTCACATTGGCTTGGGTTCTGCCTGTTCTTTTCCTTATGCCTGCAAGCTCAATTGAACTTATGAAAATTCAAACTGTCTTCTGTCTGTTTCATACATCATCAGCAAACAATCACTAGACAAAATGAATTTGCTCTCTGCAATTTGGAGGTTACACAAATGCCTCTGCTGTATAATGCAAAAAAAAAAAAAAAAAGGGAATAAAGTTTGGTATGCAAGGTTAACTCAGCATGGAGGAAAGTAGCAAAGAAACAGAGAGAGAGAGAGAACACGAACAATAAAATACTCAAAACTGGGGAGATTGACATGAGAATTACTTCTGTAAACTGGAGTTGGCCTTGATACCTTTGAGTGATGGGATTAAACAAAGGCACAAGCAAGTTGTGAAAGATCACCCCCAAGAGTGGCTGTATCGCCATCCCTCATGATTTGTCTACACAATATACTTATTAATAATAACAATGGTTACTATTTATCCCCTAAGAGCTTTGCAAACACAAATTCAGTAATGTTCAGAGCTGTATCGGTTTGAACCAGATTGAAAGAGTGATCTGCTGAACAAGGCCCAGGGAGGTTAAATCACTTGTCTGATGGCACTCATTGAACAATATCCACTGAGCAGTATCCATAAAGATTAGAAAACCAGATCTCTTGGTCACTGATCAGATCAGGCTGCGTAAGGCTGCCCTTGACAAACCAACCTCTTTTTTAACACAAATAACATGTCATATACTCCTTATTGCCCTCAGCACACAGCAACATAACTAAAACTATTGCTTTGAAAGCACATCCTTTTCTTCCACCCACAATATGCTGTCACTGTCTCACTCCAAAACCCTGCAGACACTGAGTATGAGCAGAGGTACCTCCTCATGCTTGACTTAATCCTTTTTGGGGTTAGTTGCAAACAGCAAAGCACTAAACCACATCCTTAAAGTTAAGTATTTTAGTAGTCCCATTGACCTCAATAGATCTGCTTGCCTATCAACCCACATCACTTTAGTTTAGAGAACTCAACGTAGCAAGAATCCACACTACAGACCTTCTGCATTAGGAGAATATCTGTACCACATTTAGAAAGTGGAGGTTTTCATGCAACTGTCTGACAGATGTTCAGGTGTTGTGTACCTGTATTTTCTTCTAATGCCATGTACCAAGTCAAGTATTTTATATTAGCCAAAAATTTGGATCATCTTACATTAATCAGTCACTTTAGGGACATCCTAACATTAAAGCAAGATTTCCACACTTTCATGAAAGAAATAAAATACAAAATTACAGGATATGGCTTGCCTTTTTTCTTTGCTGTTTTTGAGTTAATACAGAAAAGACCTTTTGCCAAGTTCACCTTATTAAGGATCTTACAATTAGAAACACCTGATTACAGCAAACATACAGGAAACAAAAGAAATCCTTAAAGCATACTCTATAAAAAAGTGTCACCATTTTTATTGTTCCAAGTAACCAGCTACATGGACATGAGGTATAGCAAGAACCACATCCTCATTTTACAGAATACGTGTGCTTATGTAAAACTTCCCTCACCTTGTTCTTCTGTATTCCAGAGACAGACTATGCCAAGGCTACAGAACTTAAAAGCAGCTAAAGGTTTAAAAGTGGGGGCTTTTGTGGGTTTTGTTGTTGTTGTAGTTTCTTTTGTTTGTTTGTTTGTGGATTTTTTAAGCTGTTAGCACAAGAAACTCAAGGATTAAAAATATGGACCTTTACTTTATGGAATGGAAATACCTAGGCAGCAGAGTCTTAGGAGTCATGATCCCACACTCCACTCCCAGTTTGACCACTCATTTACTTGGACCTTGAGAAAGCTGCTCAACATTTCTGTGTGGATGCACTTGACACTTTTGATAAAAAAAGAAAATAAAAAATATTTCCTATACATGATTTTTACACTTGTGCATTTATTTCCCCTTCAAAGCCTATAATCTCATGTAACTAAAATAAGCTCATCCCAGCCAGCATCAATTGCTACTCTTACTTTGTCTTGGGCTGTCCATGGAGGACTTGGTGACCATCTGGATGGTAAGGATTCAAAGAAGTTGCCTTAATTCACTCTTACGCTGCTGCTGCTGCATTTTGGAAGGAGAATTACTCCTGCTTTCCAACAAAAATTTTCCTGGTTGTTCACACTAAATTGCAAGACAAGCATGAAATTTGGTACTCACAGATCCAGAAGAGTTTCCCCATTTTTCCCTGAACACCTCCCTTTAAATTGCTGCTGGACCCAGCAAATCCACGGGTGTTTTCAACTTGGCTTACCAGTGTAATTGCAAGGTTAACCTCTGGTGGCCAAGGAAGCTGCTCACACTCAGCAATGACGAGCACAAAATGTTAAATACCATTCACTGGCCACAGCCTGCAGTTAATACACAATATTTAAACAACACAATGGCATGGCCCTTGCCAGTAATGTAAAAACACAGTGGAGTAGAGCCAGAATGGCACAATCTGCCTGTCTGAGTCATGCTTGGCACTGTGTGCTGGAGGGGCAGGCATTAGCTGCCCACAGTGTAACTGCACCCTCCAGCTAGTTTACAATAAAACATTAAAATACATTAAAAAATAAGGGGCGGGGGGGTGTGTTTTAAAAGCATGGTAAATCCCTTGTAATAGTTAAAATATTTTAAAACTGGAGTACAAAAGTACCACTTTAGAAGCAGGCTCTGGGTTTCATTACAGACTGCACATTTTGATCTTAAACAAGAAAACAAACTGACTTTGCTTTGTAATATTCCACAGCTTTGTACTGTTCAACTGAAATTGATCTTTTTTCTCCTTTCTACAAGCTTCTGGATTTTTTCATATATTATTTCATTAGACTGAAAGTATCTGATTCATGCTATATTTTCCAGTCTTCTTTTACATGCCTGTTGTTCAGTCACTGAAGCTCCAAATCTTAATTATTAACCCAAATACATTCAATAAACAGATTCTAAATATGGGTAGATCAGAGTGATGTGCAATCTGACTTGCATTTATGGAATAAATATGCTCTTAGAAAAATACTCCTTTCTCGCTGAGAGATGTAGCTGTTATTTTGACTGTTTTGTCGTGTCACAGCAGAGATGAATTAGGCATTTCTGCCTTCATCTACACCCTGAAGCAGCTGAAGTCCCCCGTGATGTCATCAGAAAGTTGTTTGTTTTTTTCTCATACAAAGGAGAAGAATTTGTTACGACATCACAAGAAGAGAATAAACTATGTTTTCTGCTATAAGGAATCTTCTGTTACTTTCTGTTATCTCTGCACCAACATGCAGAAATCCTCACTGACAAAGCGACAGGAACTGTAAGTCAACAAACAGAGATGCACAGTATTCCTACTAATATTCAAAACAAAGCAGGAAAGAATGATCTATTCAGTGGTCCGAAATTAAAGATCTGCAAGATGTAAGTTCCTTTTTAATTTTTAAATAAAACATCCTTTGAACTTTTAAATCCCATTCAAGGGGACTCTGACCTTTATCCAAGACCAGCTACTGTGCTAACACGTTGGATGCATATAGAGGAAAAATACGGACAAAAGGTACCGGAAAAGCTTTTACTTACAGGAATGCAGTGTGGCTTAATCTTTTTGTTTTTAAGGTGCAGTGATTTCAGCATCTACAATGTAACTTCAGGCAGTCTGAAAAGAAACAGGTTAAAATCTCTTTCAGTTATAATTGGTATTTCAGATTTAATTAAAAATTAAACTTTCATAATGTTTCACCATCCAAAGCAATGCATTATCAGTCAAGCGTAGCCTTTTTTTTTTTTTTTTTTGTTAAAAGAAGCTCTTCCCAGAGTAGTTTGCAATGAAAGAAAAAGGCAAAAAGGCAATTGAGAGTAGCAAAATATATTTCTTCAGCAAAGGATCTCTGAATAATTTGGAAAGAAGCCTTCTGCCACTTAATTTTAACAATCAACCTTATACTAATTAAAAAAAAAATCACAATTAAAAAAGACAGAAAAACACCATCACATACCAAAGACTGTGAGGATAAAAATGTTCATTTCAGCAAAACAAGGACATTGCTAGGACCAGAACATACGCACCAAAAGGGAAAATATGGTTTTACATAATGCCAGCCAACAACATTTAAAAAAAATTTGTTTTACAGAATGCAGCACTTTCAGACTGTTGCATGGAGGAGCACAGAACGACAAGTTCAAAAAGAGGAAAGCTGTTTTTAAAGTGTACAAGTCAAAAGGTCCCTTGCAACCTTTTGTTAAGGGATATGAAATAGCTCATCTATAAAACTGCACGGTTTCTTATCATGTAAAATAAATGTCACATTACTATGTAAAACAGATGATTGAGAAGTGGTAGCTGTAGACACAGCATTTGAACAGATGCAAAATTTTTTTTTTTCAAAATGCAGTTGAAATAGTTGGAATGACAATAAAACTCCAGGGGTTGTGCCATAAATATGAGTTTAAATGTTAGACTGGAGTTTAAAACCTGTGGTTTTAGTTATATCTAATTATAAAGGCTCCAAAACCAGGAGAAATGAGAAAAACAAAAAAATATTAATAATAAATTAAAACAATTTTGCAATAAGTTGTCAGGATTTGGCCTCATAATAACAAACCATACAGCAATATACACAGACACATATAATGTTCCAATGACTCATTAGAGGAACAAATCAAAACTTCATTAAATTTTATTTTTAAAAGGTGACAGCAGAACCTGCCTAATTTATCCCATTCAAAGTCAAAGCTATTCTCCTCACCAGCAACACACTCACAGAGACGGTCAAATAAATCCCGGATGCAAATCTAATACTGATTTTGAATGTACCACAGTCTGGGAGCAATTCCTAAGTGTAATTTTACTTTGTTCTCCTGTAAGTAAAAATCCAATTCCTCACACATCAGGGTTATATGAGCCTTCTCAATCTATCCTCACAGATGTTTAAAATAAAACACACTGTATCAGACAATATACTGTCACACAAACATGTTCATACACTCACCAATACCACAAAAAAAAATGAGCTGACAAACTTATTAGTAGGCTTAAGTTTTCCACTCTGTCAAGATCAAAGGCATTGAAGAGCAGGAGGGAAAGCAGAGAGCACAGAAGAGGACAGCACAGGAAGAATTAGAAACAATTCTTGAGCATTGGACTGAACAAGAGGCCTCTGATAGAGGCACTAGGATGATGCTGCCACAAGGTAACCTTTATAGGCTTGGATGAAATTTTTCCTGAAGGAATCATCTGAGACAGGTGTTCCTGTTTCTTTAGACAACCTTACATCAAACAATTTTCCTTCTTTCTCCTGATCGACATCTAATAAGGTAGACAAACAGTGAAGAAATCCAGGCAAAAAATGGGTAAGTCCATCAGAAGCAGGCAACAGCACAACTGCTACACAAGTGATAACAGCTTCAGCCTCTGAACTTACATTTCTTTTACTTCCTTCTCCTTCCAAATTGACCCCTTTTCTAACATCTTCAGCACTGTAATGTTGGCTTGCTGGTAGGGAAGGAGAAGGGCAGCGATGTTTAAAATCCAAAGCTATTTCTTCTAATGAATGCAGTGAAAAACTGACCTCAACTGAGAAAACAAAGAGCATTCACTGAGGGTGAAATGAATCCCTGTGTAGGGAGCCAGCACAGAGACCGCACCACTGAAGCCCTATTCCGATGACCTAAATAGGAATAAATTGGTGCATGGACCTCACCACAGCGAATTTTGTCCAAAACGCCCATTTTCTTGTAGAGAATGAGGAAACACATGGCCCTCTCCTGTCACAGCACCAAGGCATAGCACCTCCTTTCCATGCTGGGCACAACCCTGACAAATGCTTTTCAGTGTACCTTCCTAGTAGTTTTAAACAGAAGTCTTTCATGCTTTGCCCACTTTTCTTCTGACTGGAAAGGGAAAGGATGGCATTACATTTGGCACAACTCTGTAAGTTAGTGTGAGGGCATTGTGCCTGAAGGTAAGGTGGCCCCTCTCCTCAAGACAGGCATAATTAGCACACACAGTGATCCTGCCATTAAAAGAAATGGAACCTCAGAAGCAGTTCTCTGTAAGAGCCTGCCTTCCTGTGCACAGGTGAGAAGGCTTAACACTTGTGGGGCAGGAGGTCATGATTGTTGACTGAAAGGAGTGGCCTAATCCCCTCGTGGAAAGCAAGAGACATGGCTCAAGAACAGTCAATGAATGTCTGCTTGAGAGAAGCACAAGAGCTGGACTGCAAAAATGAGGAGTATGGCAGGTCAGGAATGAGACACATGAGTAAAGTGTTAACAACAGAGCAAGTGTTAACTCTTAGTTAAAAAAAATATATATCAGAAGGTAAACAGGTTTCACTTTGCTTTCTGCCAATTCTTTCTTGCCATAAAGTTTATGCAGTCTGAAAACCGTGAGAGGAAAGCTACTAACCCTACAATGACCAAAGTTCATTAGCAATGCTCCATGACTTACATGAACCTTGACTCTGCTTTGCCTCACTCATGTTTATGGTCTTATTCCCCACTTTGACAAGAACCACATTCATTCAATCTAAAAATTAAAGAGAAGGAAAAACAGTGCAGTTTTTTATTGGGAAGCATTTCAGAAGCCATCGGCCTTCTGCAAACTCTTAGCAATAAAGAAGTTCCATATCTGTAAGGCTTTGATTTTCCTTGAGTGCCTTAAGTCAGCTGGAGCAGGTCAGTTAGAGTCACCTACAGCTGATAAGGTACGAGGAGAAGGAAGACTAGAAGAGAATATGGCACAACACTAATCAATATCTTTAGAAATTTCTACATGTAGAAGTTAGAATATCCATCAATTGATCTTTTTCAAGTTCACTTCCTGAACTGGAAATCAACAATAAAGCCACTGCCAAAAGTAACTACTCAAAGAAGGTAAAATACTGATGTACTTACTCAAGAAAAAAACCAACCTCATTGATAATATAAAGGAACTCATCTCCAACAACCAAGGAACAAGAGAAGGGGAGGACGCTGGATGACAAATGGACACACACAAATTAAAAACCAAGCCCATTACCTTCAAGAGAATATTCAAAAGTACTCATGGGCCAGAGAAGAGACCTTATTCCAACTTTGGAATCTAAATAATTCCTTAGGATATGGCCCAGACTATTTTTTAGCATTTTAGGTTTGAAAACACGAGCAAAGCCATGGAATAATTATGTTACAGAAACTAAAAAGAAAAGTCAATTGTAAAGGCTCCTCATCTAACAACAAATACACAGACTTAAAATTGGAACCAGTATAGACACACCAGCACAGTGCTCTGTTCAGGTTCATCAGCAACTCAAAAGAACAAATCTTATTAACACAGATATAGCATTACATTACTGTTTTTTGAAGGTGAATGCACTTTAGTTGGTATTAGTTCTCTATAAACAGCTTTATTTTTGTCACCTGTCTCTTGTCCTGAGTGACAGAATAAAAAAGAAATAAAAAGGGTAATCCCAGTGCTTGAAAAATCTTCCCAAAAAGTTTGAATTGGAGCTCTTACTACACTTTTAAAAACATGCAGGAATTTTGGTTATTTCCAGTTTTGCCTTCAAACTCATAGCCATTTGTACTGGCTAGCAGAGTTGGTCCAGGCTTACTCCTAACACTAGGAATAAGCTGTAGGACTGGGCTCCAACCAGAGTCAGATGGGACAAATGTGGGGGGTTTTGTAATTTAGCAGAATCGGAGCAGAGGACAAGCTATAGCATTGTGCTGGGATTAAGGGATCCTCCCAGAACAGGAATGGACAACAGGACATCAAAGGCTTCTTTATCAAAATGGCAAATCTCCATCTGTTATTGGTTCACTTCAAAGATGAGTGCTGACAGAGATTTTGTCTTCCTTATGGCATGCATCCTTTGAGTTTACTTTCCCAGTGAAGACCATTTCCATTACAAATTTTAATTTATAAACCATGGCTGTTTCATCTAGAAAAGCATTTCAATCAGGAAAAAGGTGTATTTTTGGCTACATTTCACACACTCCCCACATCTCCCAATAGTACTTAAACTATTTTTG
The DNA here is from genome assembly GCA_020086605.1 of Lanius collurio. Lineage (NCBI taxonomy): Eukaryota > Metazoa > Chordata > Aves > Passeriformes > Laniidae > Lanius > Lanius collurio. The sequence continues at coordinate 34,358,774 of JACBWW010000006.1, forward strand.
TTCAGGTATGATAAAACCTGCCTTTGGGCGAAGACTTGAAATCTCAGTTTCGAAAAGTTAGAGACAATCAACTGTATAAAAGCTGCAATGTATAATCCACTCCAGTGGTCAGCTGGAAACTGGTACTGGATCAATTTCACCACAAGGGCCCTCATACTTGTTAAATGTGTTGGACCCCTTAACAGCACAGTCTACTTGCCTAATTTATTCTTACTGCTAACAGAGTAAGCAACAAGCTCTTGAGAAGCCCAGATGTGAAAGCACATGAGAAGCTGAACTTCCCAACCCACGGAAGAGTTGGTCTTTATAACTGCACTTAAGATCTGACCTGGACTCCTAATGTTTAGGACTTAAATGGGTAGTTCTGTTGTAATCAGGTGGGACCCAGCATCCTTCTAAATACCTCTTGAAGCTTTCCTCCTACGCAGGGGCGATGATGGTAATCAAGTTGGCTGCTGAAAACCATGATATTCCTTATTCCAACTGTTTTCTTGCACAAGCTGTCCCTAGATCCTGTTTATGTTCCCAAGGAACAGGAACAGTGACAGCATGCAGCTTTCACGAGGCCTTGCCCAAACAATTCTTTCTCTAAAGATTCAGTTTTTTTGTGAAGCAGCTCTGAAGCTGATATTCACTGAGCATCTCTTGGAATACAGCTTGAAGACTTTACTTATGCCCTTTACAAGCTATTGTAGCATATAAGCTTCTCCCACTTCTTTTCAAGGTTCATAATGCTTTGATCTTCACAGCCTCACTGCTCCTGCTGAATGGTATCATCTCCCATGGCTCATATTATCTTTAGTGCATAAAATGATAATACCTGTTAAGAAGCAGGCTCTATCACATAATCACAGCAGAACCTTCACATTTATTCTGGTTTAACAGAGAAACTTACATCAATAAATGTTTCATTGTGATGGGTATTTCAGTGCGGTGACAAACTGGGCGGATAAAGGAAATGTGGTGGATATAATTTGTTTGGATTTTAGCAAGGCCTTTGACACACTACCACACAGGAAGCTCATAGAGGCACTAGAGAATTATGGCCTGAACACTATTACAATAAGGTGGATAAAAACTGTCTGACAGATAGGAAGCAATGAGTTATTAATCAACGGTATTAGGAAAGAATAGAAAGAAGAATCTACTCTGATGCAGAGCAATAGGTGCTAGGATTATTTTCACTACATAGATTCATTAAGCATGAGAAAAAGAATGTAAATATTGACAGCATCCTAAACTGATGATTCAGAAAAAAGAAATTTATCAGACATGAAAGGTATCAAAATTGTTAAGATCCAAATAACGGAGCTGTGCATGAGCCAAAACAATGTGGTATTTAATATATCTTAAAATGTAACAAACATTATCAAAAAGCAATACAGACTTTTGTTTTCAAACTCAGAAGGTTTTCACTGTGTTTGCTTGACTTCATCATGTTACTATGCACTGGTATGTTCTAGTTGTGAAACTAGCTCCCTTGCAAAGCAAAATAAAATAATATCTTTCTGTCACTGTGGCAATGGATGATCATCTGGCCTGTTTTCTTAGAATACTAGTACTAATGATTAAAATTTTAGAGTAATCACATATGACATCCTTAAATTCTTCTTTGGAAACAGGGTACTCTTTCAGTCATAGTTTCTACATTTCTACAGCCCTGCACAGCTAAAGCCATTTTGTTGCTGATTTCTGGTACAATGAGCTATCCCCACAGAGACACTGTGTACACTCAAAGTTTAATGGCTACTACCTCTCTACTTCCTTCACAGATCAGCCTGACCCTTTCCTGTGAAAGGGCAAGATCCTGGATGAAAAGCAGTGTACTTAGGTGAAATGCAAAACCCTGGGGTAATGCACATAAATCTCATGGGACATAGGCAGAGAAGATCAAAGTGATAAACCTTTATTTAGAAGTCTACATATCCCTAAGTGCTGAGCAATTAAACATAGCAGTTGAGCATTTCCAGGATAAACTCATCAATATCAGCAAGACGTGAAGTTCACTATACCCCACCTCTTTCTCTTTCCTTGCATGGAGAACACACCCTCAGTACCACAGCCTCTGCTTACTTATGCCACTTCAAGAATAAGACAAAAGTAACCTTTATCTTGAGACAGCAAAACTGAATAAGTAAGCGAAAGTTACTTTTAAGTGAGTGTTTTCAACTGTGAGAAATTTGAGAAAGTTTTCACAACGCTTCCTCTTGACTTACTGTTCATGGTCATTGTCTTGACATGTGACATCAGGAGACTGTACCTGGTAACTCATCTCCATCACCTATGAAATACATAATCTGTGGTTTTGGAACCTTTGATCTTCTCCCAAGATCTCCAGTATTTCTTCTACCCTCACACAGCAGCCTAAGCCCATCTCCTCTCCCTGTAACAAGCGCCTGCTTTCTTCCATCTTCACTGCAAGAATCTGCCTTGTTCACACTGCAAAGACTGCATTTTCCCTTCTTGCTGCAGACAGACAAGGGAAGGGGATGATGCTGTGACACTTCTCTCACAGGAGACAGTGAGAGAAGTGGTATTAGGAGAGAGGCATGAATTTGTGGTTCTGATGTCAGAGAAGTGGAAAAAATGGGAGGTGGAAATATCTACCTCAGGTCTCCAGAGCAGCAAGGGCAAGTGCGGCTTCTTGTGGCCCTGACAGAGATTAGATGGACAGGAGATCCATCACTGTTATGCTACCCTAAGCAGATGCCTTATCTCTGCAGCCTACCAAGGACCTTGGGAAGAACTTGGGATTCTGACATGCAAAAAGGGGCGTGCGACCTTCTAAGACTAAATAAAATTAATAAAAAAGCAAAGTCAGGACTACAGGCTAAGTTTGGACTTTATATAAGCAGGTGCATCAAAGTGGTATCACGACTCTTCCAGATTACACATGGACAGATTTTATTCCACCACGTGCAGAAGCACAAATCAATGCAGTCTTTTACTTCAGCACATTATTAATGCTTTTGCCAGAAGGCCATTAACCTGGAGCCCAAAACTAGCTCCATCTTGCACAATGTCATGCAGAAACCAAGCCCAGAAGTTTCACATTATTTCAGTTTATGTAACTGCCATATTAAGCTCAAGGCCCAAGGAGGATACTGAACAATATCTTATTGTACAGGCTATTGAGATTCAATATTACAGGGACAATGCTACCAACCCCCTCCAATTTCATTCATCTCGGAAATCTTTGCAAATTTAATACCAGAGGACTTTGAGACCTTTGGACTGTACTGCAAATCTGCTGCTTAAACTTTTACTTTAACAGTGATGCAAGCTCTCAAATATCTCCCAATAAAGCCCATATATGTAATTCTTGTTTAATTAGACATCATCCTACAAGAAGAGAAATTCAAACCCAGCTGGAACTATATAAAAGTTCAAGGAAGTTCAGTTCCTGCACTGTGATTTGGCAAAGCTCTATTGTAATTTTTTTCCCCAGAAACAATGTGGAACAAAAAAAAAAAAAAAAGATAATATATCAGCAATGTTTTGAACTGATCACTGTGTCAGGACAGGAAATAATATTCGGAAGAAAAAAAGATAAAACAATCTTCCATTTACTTTCAATATTAGTAAAAACAAGAAAAACATTTTTATACTGTCAGCCACATCCTGCAAAATCTAGGTAATAAAGCAACAACATAATGACTACATAAGTTAAAAATGGATTTTTAAAAAGCATGGCTACCATTTTCTGAAGACAAAGTGTATCTAAATACATTGCAGGACTGGATTCAGAGACCTCAGCATCCTGTCGGCCTGGTCCAATACAAATTATATTTATTCTGGGGACCTTGAGCTATGGAGTACACACATTAATCTATGTGATGTTTATCTTTTCTTCAAATACTTAAGATGAAGAGTAGATTATATGAGTTCAGGTTCATGGGGCTTCTGCAACAACTGAGTTGTTCGAATTTACAAGACTAAAATTCCCTCTGGCTCCACTTGCACTACAAAAAACCAAAAAACACATAACATGGAACAGAATGTTATTATAAGAAAAAAAAATTGGGTATTCAACCTGTTCCATAATCTATGTTTAAACAGATGAGATCAAATGTATCCTCCTGGTGGTCAACCAAACTCAGAATTAAAACTAGTATATAATTTTTTAACAGTAAAAAAATTCTAACAAAATCCTATGTATAGAAAAACACAAAATTAAGTTCCATCATGTTAACACTAACACCAGGCAAAGACTACAAGACCATATGCTAATTACACTCCAGGTAAAGAAGATGAGAGTTCAGACATGCAAATGGTAACTAAATTTCTAATAAAATAACAACTTCAATCTTTTTCAAGTCTTTTCCAAAATACCAGAAGTGATTAGAACACATTATGGACCAGTCACTTGCCAAGTTTCATGTTTGAAATCAAAGCTGTTTTAAAATTCCCTGAACAACAAAAAAAGCATTTTAAAACTGGTAACATTCAGTCATGGTGATATAAGCAAATACCAGCCAATCTGAATTTTGGAACATTCTTGATCTAATGCCTTTATGTTGCAACAAAGCCCAGAAAAATATTTCAGGCCCAATTGTTGAGACAGTGAAAATAATATTCATAAATAAAAAAGGATCATTTACATATTATACAACTAATTTTTTTATTTCTTCAATATACCTTGAAAGAATTAAAAGAATAGATCCTTGAAGACTTCTGTTGTCATAATTGAGACGCATCTTCATTTACCACATTTACCAAAGATGAACCCACCTGTAATTAGTATGGAAGAACTAAAACTCTTCTTCTTCCCTCCTCTGCACCTCCCACAGAAAGAACTCAGCACTCTTCAAGCATTTTCTCTACAAATAACTATAAAAAGGAAGTGGGTCTATCATGGAGGAACTGCTTCGTTTCTTTGCAAGTGCTGAAGAACTCTTTCTGAATTCATGCAGGCCAGCATCATCTCAAGCTCCACTCCCCCCCCCCCCCCCCCCACTAAACAGTGCATAAGGAACAAAATTTGAACCTGTACCTTCCACAGTAAAGGCACTTGGGAAATACATGAAGCCTGCCAGATACAGAACACCAACTGCTACTCCACTCTGTGCTACTTTTTTAAAGATTGTTGGCCACTTATTCTAATGTATGCAAGCAAAAGAATGAAACATGAGAAGAAGCCAAAATTTAGGGCAACAGTTTACAATTAAAAAGAACAATATTCTAGGGGTCCCATGTACCTATAAATTCTCATTATACGTCTGTGCGTACTAATAGAGACTATTGCATAAAATACCGTATTATTTAATGTCAATTCAATGGAGGTTTGGTTTCAATTTCATGTAGTGAACTGTCCCTTTAATCAGTTGGTATAGTAACAGGGCTAAAATTTCCTAGCAAATTCAGCCTTTCCTCCTTGAATCTCAAAATTCTTTAGAAACATGCTTTCTTTTCCATTAAGAGATACAGTGATGCCAACAACAGCTACATTATTCCCCCAGCAGATCCGGAGATGCTCGAGCAGAACTCTAATTCCAGCTGCCAGATTTTCTGCTGTAGCCATCTGACACAAAACTCTCCCTCATGCATTTCTCTTTTCTAGCTGAAGTTTTTACTCTTTAACAATGCCCAATGACATTAATGTCTTTATATTTTCTGACTGACTGAGCCTCATATTTGGGCAAGAAAGTAACTTTCCATTTCCTGAGCTATAACTGAAACCAGCCTAGGGTTTTATGTAGTCAGTGATCTCCTTTCTGTCCTCATTGACTGGAAGTCTGAATTAATAAAAAAATAACCAGTACAGTAGGGCCCTGATGCTCACAGAAACAAATAAATATATCTTGAACGTGAATTACAGGAGAAAAGTTGTTTTTTCTTAGTTCTAAGCCACATTAAGTCCAAAAGGAGGAAGTACTACACAATGAATGTGTACAGAATTATTACCTAGCTCTGCAGGCTGCAGAAAATTCCACTGTATTAAATAAGATGGTACCAAGGCCACTTAAACATATTAGCCTATTAAATCTACATCCCCTTATTGTTCTTAAAATCCTAATGAAATGTTCCAGACCACTATCTGTAGGACTTCTGAAGAGTCATGCATTACCACAATTTCTCTGAAAGCAGGATGACAGTCCACATACCATTGGTGAGACTCTTGCTGATGGCCTGCAGAAAACTCATTACTCACATTGCTCTGGCTCACCTAATTTCCAGTTCCTAAACTTCATCTATAAAAAATTTCACCAGCACCACCCCATACCCCACAAATTAAAAACAACAAATCCCCTGCAAAACCAGCTAAAAGCACATTCAAGATTTAATTTTGCACTGGAAGCAACCCCAGTTAGTTCCTGAATAGAAAACTACACAAGCTAACCTGGAGGGGAGAAAAGCCTCACATCTATGTCTCTCTTTTCCTAGGATGTCTCCCACAATAAGATGTGTCAGTAGTAAGAAAAAATAAAACCCCCTATATTTAAGTTCCTACAAGTACAGTTCCTCTTAGGAAGGGTTCTTAGCTTTGAGCTATCACCGTGCTGAAAAATAGAAATGTTCAGGAAACACATTACTCTTGAAAGTGATTTCACATATTATCTGTAAACACGTTGCCCTTTTAGGTAAAATGGCAATTGTTTGAAAGCCAGAAGCCAGAAACACTGAAGTGGAAGGGATCTTTAAAGACAGTTTGCAACCCAAAAATCTGTGCCTTTTTTTGTTTTCTGTAAAGAAGAGTCTGAAAGGACTAAGTAAAGTTGGGATAGGGGAAGAAGGAGATTGAAAAGAAACTTCTGCACTTTTGCTTTGGAAATTTTTGTTTATACACACATAGACATATATATACACATATATAAAAGAAATGCAGGTGTTCTTTTCTTTTCATAACCTTGCAAGCATCTCTGAGGGACATGATTTGTAGCAATCTCAACTTTTGTCATGTTTGATGCAAATGTCATGTTTTCATTTTATCAGATATGGCTTATAAAAGTAAACTTAAAATTCACACTGTTCAGGTTACAAGTATAATGCTGTCATAGTTTCCTTTACTACTCTGTTTTTTGAGAAATCCTTATTTTTCTTTTCTCTTATCCATTCCCAGTGCAGTATGAATGCTACAATACTATTTTATTGGAAGGTATTGTGGACATCTTCTGGTCTGGTGGGTGCAGAACACTGGATGATTATATCTAACACTAAACTTGAAGGTACTAAGAAACAGAGTGATTTTTATTCTTCCAGCTGGTCAAAATACCGTTTTTTAAGTTTCTCGATGCAAGTTCTTAAGTAAAGCTTGGAAAACTATGGGATTGTTAAGAACCAATTGTTTGAATGTGCAGTGGTAATAGCTAACAATGTTTAAGAACGATTTGCTATTAATTAATGCCAGTCTGGTAAAGGTTTGCTTTCAAGCTTTAAGCTGGCTTGACTTACCAGTCTTCCAAATACTTGTTTGCTGTGACTGGTGCCAACACCCAGCTTCTCACTGCATGGCTCACCTGTTGCATCCCGTTATCAAATAAGAAAAAAGGGAGGGACTGGCTCCAGCATACATTACAGATAAGTAACAGTAATGAAAAAACCTTCATGCTTTACTTTTCACAAATTTGCCAGTGTATGACTGAAAAAAAAAAAAAAAACCAAAAACCCGAGCAAGTAAACTTAGGTAATCTGTTTCTCTTACAGCAAATTTCAGCAAGTCACACATAGTACAGGAAGAATTAAACACATCTCTCCTAATTTTCAGGATATTTTTATTAATGGGAAGGTAATGCTCAGGTAAACCTTTCAAACCCACAAATGCTTAGGTCTCCTTTCTTCATGCTGCAGAGTCCATACCCAAACTGTCCTTGAATAGAAAAACATTTTCACCTGCATTATTCAAACAGTAGAACCTGCCTAAATCTTTCAGTATGAATCATTATCAAGGCAAATGACAGCACATCTGTAGAAAATATTGACAGCCTGTTTACCACTACCATCTACCTTCTCTGTATTTGGCAATAAAGAACCCTGAGATCCTCAGTCAGGAATCTGAAAATTACCGTCATCCCACGCAGAGATCAATTCAATCAATCAGTATTTTCTTACTGCATAAAGAGACAAGTGGTTTGCCAAAGGTCATAGAGCAAATCATTGGTTGAGCCTGGAATAACTAAAGATATCCTGTCTCTGGACACCAGCTTTTTCTCTTGGTTTCCTTAAGGCTAGAATTGCACTCACTGCCTGAATACATCCTCACACTAATACTCTGAATTTACCATTTTCGACCAGATTTGCTAGAAGGTTATCACCCTGAATAAAAAGGCTGATTCCTTAAACTTTATTCCATAAACTTCATAAAATTAAAAAATTAAATAAATAAGCAGGGGTAGAGAGTGAAACTATTAATTTTCCTCAAATAGAACCAACACTAGAAGTTCATGCCTTAAGCACCACAGAACTGAATTTATAAACACCTCAGAAACCAGGAAATGCTTTGGTGAGAGGTCACATCTTCTTAAACATAAAGTCAATCAGTCATAGCACTAATCCATAGAAAGTCTAAATGCCAGTGCTCACTGAACAAATTGTTTCTTGAAAATTACTGGAAGTGTATTCTTCTCTCCTACTAAGACCTTCAGCAGTCCTGATAAAAACCCTATAAGAAGTAGTCTTCTCATTAACTTCTTGAGGTGGAACAAAGATTATGTATCACCAAGAAACATCATTATGCATAAAAAGTATGTTATTAGAGGAATTTCCTAATACTTTGGCTACCTAATAACTTCATGTACTAATGTCCTAAGATATCCAAAACATCCTTCTGATTCCAAAGTAAGGGGAAAAGTTAATTTCTACATTATTTCTTTTCCTGCAACTTCAAACCAGTCTGCTTCTGGCTTCAGCAATATGTAACTGTGTCAACAGATGCAAGGCACATTCAGATGCAACCATCACATGAAAGGTTAAATAAAAGCCTTCAAGACTGAATGGCTGTAGCAATCTACAGTTGCTAAAGAGCCATTCACTAGTACATCCTTCAATTGCTTGAGGAGGGAGAAGGATCCACCATAATCTGAAAGCATTAGTGAATTGGTTAGCAATGGGCTGGATAGGGGCTCCATCAGTAAATAATTTTTCCCAAGGAAAAGGCAGCATAGAGGAGAGATTCTCTTAGAAACATCACAGATGGTCACAAAAACCTAGGCTGCAGCTTCTGCATCAAAGAGTAATTGCTGCTGAGCAGAGGAGGAGGAATGATGCAGCCACTGTAAGAGAATGGACAGCGTACAACACAACATGGTCTGCAAGAGAGGAGGTGCCTCAGGATGGAAATGCAGTTCTGGAAGCTACCATGTTTGGGGTGGGGGTCTAGAACAGTAGATTGGGAGTGAACCTGTAGTAGTCTTTCCATGTTTCATCATGAGATTTTTGCTTATTTCTGTTTGAAAAACAGGCCATGTGAAATAACAGTTTGACTTCTGTGTTGCCACTTTTAGGCATCATGAACCGTTTCAGGGTGTTGTTATAAAAGACAAGTCTAAAAATATTTTTTCTTCTCCGACAAGCAGTATGATTGCTCCATTAGCCAACACCATCACTTTTCCAGAAGCTGTCAGCAAAATGGCAACTGATACCTACACAGGAAATAACTGCAATACTATCACACAGTGTGATAGTGATATGTGAATGCTGACTACTGTGTACACCAAACTTCTCTTTCCACTTCCGTATTTCTTTTCCTTCCCAATCATGTGACTTAAAGTATTGTAATGTAGAAACCCCTAACCCCACAACACATTTATACTTTCCTCAAACCTACACCCTGTGCTTCAAGCTCCTTAAAGATCTGTAAATTAAAAAGAAAGAACTGGTCCTTTTCAGGGCTTCTGCCTTTTCTACTTATACTCTGGAAGAGTACGGTGTGGTCATCCCTTATGAGTGAAGTATCTGCAGACAGTTTTCCTCTCTGTTTATTTCATTACTGGGGCCAAAATTCTGATACATAATCCCATAGCTCCTGTTCACACCCAATACTGCAGAGTTTAAGCATTTCATTACAGAAAATACTGGTGGCCTTCCATGCAATCTTCATGCATGGAAGTGGTGCACAGGTTCTGAAAAATGTAAGCACAGACAGAGCAATGTATTCCAACCACTCTGGAGAACACCCTTCACTATCTCAACAGTTTCTTTTGGCCTTTTCTGTGTCAGAACATGGCCACCACCTGCAGATTAACTCTCTACAGCATCTTTTTCTGGGAAGCAGTGTTTCTGAAAAGCATCTTGCTGTGCTACAAATCTCAACAGGCTCATCACACATGTAGTCATGACACACCCTCTTACTGTGATTTTGGTTTCCCATAATTAAGCTCCATAATAATAATTTGGGTAGCACTGGTAAAAGAGTGAAGGAAAAAAAAGAATATAATATATCCTGCACTAGCAAGATAATATCAATTTAATCCTCTGGCCAAATGAAAAAAAGCATCTGAATATCCCCACCTAGAAAACAAGTTCAGTATTTTATCTGAGCATGAAGTTGGTGGCTGAGGTCCCTCTGTTTTCATTTTCTCCTGTGCTCTACTTTACATCCCAACTGTGACTGCATTCAGCAGCACACATTAGTTATTTCCAAATCATCAGCTCATATTTAGTCCCTATTTTCAACTGCACACTAGAGACCTGCACCTATTCCACAAATAGAAAGAATCCAAATGCTTTCCCCTAGGCTCCTGCTTAGGATTTCATTATTAATTATATTTGAAGGTTATACAGTTAAAATACTAACTTTTTTATTTGAACATTTATATTAAGCTGCTGAGATTTCTAGCAGCTTAGCAGCATTATTTCTGTATAAGAAAATAAGCCTCTTAAATTCGGCACGCAGGCCTCTCGTCTAAAATGAAGATTTTAAAAAGGCACTGAAAGGTAACACTGAGTTAATGATGCTTTTTAGACTGAGACTTCCAAGACTGATCACACAGAACTTTATCACTTATGCACCCCCTTGACCCCAAGCTCTTTCACCTGCTCTGCCCACAGTGTCTGAATATAGATAAAGTTTAGCAAAAAGTTACTTCCAGAAGATGCCTCTCTGATTTACTGCTAGTTGCAATTCATTACATGGATTTACTATTTCCAATGCAGTAAGAAGGTTAAATATTTGGCAGCAAATCCCAGAAGACTGCATTTAACTATTTTCTCCAGAGATAATAAAAGTTAGGCACGAGAGTCATCCTTCAGGAGTGGTGCACATTTTGGATAATGAAAATTTTTTGCAACATGGATTTTGGCGGACAGATCAGATTACCTCAGCAAAAGGAGGTTGATGCCAACCAACTCCTATTTCACAACACAAAATGAAACTCCCAAATTTTAGATAACTGGTCAAATTTTGATTTTAGATATAAGCTACAGTAAATCTAGAGCACTGACACTTGTACAAAAATCCAGGATAATTTCTTATTTATGACTATGTAAGAGAAGGGAATTTGTTTCACTGAGCCAATTTAATTCCTAGTCTTCTTTAATCAGTGGGTATAAGCCAAGAATTAGATATGGGTCAAATGCTGAAAAAATTTAAACAAAATTGTATGTGCAAAGAATGGACTTTTTTTTTTTCAGATACATATTTTATATTTATTAGTGACAAAAACACAAGCACCATCTTTCCATTTATGTCAGAGACTGAATTTTTACACACTGATTTATTTTTTTTTTTTACCCTTCACCCCTTGGGGCACTTCAAATAGATCTTTGCTCCTGGAACGTTTTGCCCATGCTTTTGATTGTGATGTACAAAAAGGTTCATTCTCCTAGTTCAACTTCAGGTTTCACAGCTGGACCTATCTGCTTACATATCTGTACAATTCCATGAAGAGTTCTCACCATTCACTTCTTCTCTTTAAAGAATTCTTGCTGGTGTGCAGCACTGAAGGTGCTCCCTGATAACCATGACCATTTACAAAACCAAAAGTATCCTGATGGCATTGCTTTCAAGATGACAACACCACAAAAGTATCCAACCACTTTGAAAAATGAAAGCCTCTTCAAAAAAAGAGTTGACCCTCATACCTTGATAAATTAAGAGTATACAAATACACCAAAGCATGTTCTCTTCACAAGGTCACAGCATGCCTTGTACCAGATGACTGAGTCAAAGCAAAGGTTGCATCATTATAACTACTCAGCAGTTACGACTATATTATAGTCTGGAAATTCACTTCTTGGAAAATAATACTGGAAGCATTAAATAAAACACACTTCATATGCCTATACATAGGGTTTCTTACAATCACTCAAACTCTATAAAAATACTAACTAGTGATAGCTAGTTAAATGGAAATATTCAATGTTTAAACCTTAAAGCACAGCAAAACAACACTGCATTTAAATCCCATAAAGGAAATGTATACGAAGTGTTTGATCATTTTTTTCTCCATGTAAAAATAATGAGGAAGAGAACAGATAAGTTAAATCAAAATTTAAATAAAAGTCTTTCCAAATTTAAGACATGTGCAAGAACACCAAGGGGCATCAGGGTGTTCCTTCTAAGCAATCCAGAACCCACCAACATAATTTTTAATCAAAGGCACAAAATGGTGGGACTTGTCCTTGCTCTCTCTTCTCTTTTGAAAGGAGCCGTACGCACCCCTTGTGTCTTTTAACACTGTCAGGAAGCTGCCTGAGGACAGCCTAAGTTTCAGCATAACTTGCAGAGACTCCATCTCGTGTGCCAAGTTCCAGCCTGGAGTGAATTTTTAACAGTAGAGTTATAAACCCGTGAAAATGGGGGCTTACAGCTGAACTGCTGACAAACCCTTCACTGCGTGGTGCACACGGCGCCAATAATAGACAAAACTGCCCCATTTTATAGCATGCAAAAAGGCTGGAATTCAGCTGTTATCAGGCATAATAATAAACTTCTGCTAGGGACTCAGGCTCTCAGCCTCAGATTTACATTCCCTCTGTCACTAAGAGTTTTTAAGTTAAACAATTTTACATGAAAATGCAGTACACAACATTTATATTACTGATGGCATTTGTTCCAACTGCTCTTGTGCTAAAACGCTGTGCAAATTTCCTCATGCTCTCCACCTCCTCCTCCCTAACTCTGAGACACCAGAACTGGGTATTGACCCGCTCACTCCTTCTACTCTTGGGCAGGGGCTCAGAAAAAAAAATTAAATATCCCTTCAGATTGCCCTCTTGCTGCAGTCATCAAGAAGGAGGGAAAGAAAAAAAACAACCCAGCAGAAAAAAACTGTAAGATTAAAGTTTCCTCCTGCTAAAGAGCTGAGGTCAGATATGGAAAAACTAGACAAAAAAAAAAAAAAGAAAATAAAGGAGGCCTGCTTCTCACGCAACAGACATGAGGGAAAAAACCCCATCTGGTCTAGAGGATGTAAAAGATCTTAAGAAGTTGTCACCCAAGTTGCCCCCAGTCACCAGCACACAGATCAGCTATTCAGACAAGTTCTTAAGCACAAATCTGCACTCCTTTGAAGCTTCCTTTTCTCCAGAAAACTATCCTTCGCTCCCCCTAAGGAACAGAATTACATCAGTGACCACCAAGTTTAAATTTATCTGTCCAACGTCTATATTTTACTTTTTAATCCATCTCTCAGGAACAGCTTTTAACGCATTTGGATTTTTTTTTTCTGTCATAAAATATTCTATTTATTTCCCAGCAGCTGGTGTCAAAAAAGTTGTTGTTTTCTTTAAATATTACTCTTAAATAAATAAAATCTGTTTTCGTATCATGTAAAATTAGTTCTGCCTGCTGTGAGTTTGTGGCATTACTTAGTGATCATTTCTCCTATGAATTATTCAAAATTAGGATAAAAAATAGGAGAATAAAAAGATGACGGACAATAGCATGCCATTGAATTTGTCTAGATGCTGCAGTCGTACTAATAGTTCACTGTGTGCAGCACAGATGAAACACTTTTTCTTTGTCAAATGTATCCACTAACCTTAATTTAATATTTCAGAGAGAGGTAGTGAAAGAGATTTATTTTGTTCCTGTGTCCCTCTGTGACTTATCTAGTGGGGCAAATAACAGACATGTCTCTTTTTGCCAGCAAGATATCAGTAATTTAGAGAACAAGTTTTTCTTGCTTATCATCTGTTCCATGGCTCAACTAGTCCTTGATGGCCTTTAAGTCTTTTAATTTTCTTTTTATTTTAACCTATTCTTTGTTTAAACCTCTGGTTTGACAGTGTCTCTGTCTTCTGCGAAAAACTATTAGAATTGTTAACATTTCCTCTGGAGTCTTCATATTACCCTGTCTTTCAGAACTGCTGTAACTGCACAGCTGTAATTATTCTCACTTTGAATTCTGACTGTCATATTTGGAAGGGGATGAAGGGTGGGATTTTAATAAATCATTCAGGCTCCCCAAGGCATATAGTATCTCACCAAACCTACTGAGAACTTTTAAGGAAGAGCTTATGGACTGAATGTATAGATAAACTAAGACATAACACGCCTTTTTCATCAAGAATGAGGAAATGATAAATCTGTGGGTAAAAAAACTCAGTTAAAAATGCTATTTCAAACGCTTTATCACTAAGATCTGCTTGTAAAGGCATGAAAACAGAATGCTTTTATGAAGCTTCAGAATACTGCTACTGAGTAAAATAAGTCTAGTGCTAAAAGAGTAGATTTGAGACTCATGAATTTTATCTATCATTAGAACACAGAAATCAATCACTTAAATTCCATTTCAACTTCTACAATCCATACATGATGGCAATTAAAATATTTCTATTACAATAATGCCCAGAGTCAGATCAGAAACAACAATTCCTTGTATCATACAGAAAGAGGGATTCCCTACCAAATATTTTTAACAGGGGTAACATTAACCTGCCACACAATGTTCTTCAGAAACACCAGTCATCCTTGGTAATTCGTTTGAGCAGGAAGAAGTTTCAGTGTTCAGAAAGAAAGTGAGGATTTTTTGAGGGAGAAGGAGACGGGGTGGGGTTTGTTTTTCAATAATCTGAGTGAATTTCCCTCAGCATACAATGCAAATGGATTTAAATGAAAATCCTGGACCTGGAGACTGGAATCTTGGACTGTTTTCTCTGACCAGTATCATAAAAAGTGGAGTGCTTCATGCAGCAATGGTATGTTGGTCACAAAGTCCTTCCACAATAAAGCACAAACATGCCTGTTGTCAATTAAAAGCAAGATTACGATAAAGTGTCCCAAATTCCATTATCCCATAGCTACGAGCTGTTACTCTTTTTTCCAGTTTAATTTTTCAAAGTAGGTCATTCTGGTATACTCTAATTCTTCTATTTCTTTTTTTTTTATTATTATTTTTTTTTTTGCCATCCTTGCCAGCCCAATTTTGGCCAAGTCTCCACACCCTCAAGACAAAATAAAATCCACTCTTTTTTTAATACAAGATTCAAATATTTTTATACACTTAACTCTCATCCACATCTTGCAAATTTCTATACAGTAGACAGTCAAATACAGTAGTCCATGAATCTTGCTTGCATAGCCTTTCAACATTTTTCATTTGGAGGTTAATGTAAATGGTAAGTATTTAAGGCTTACTAGACACAATAGGGTGTTTAAAGCACAAAGCATCTCAGGATTTAATAGGAAAGAAAATCATGTCTCAAGCTATCTGAAAGGAAGACCCAGATCTGTTTCCAGGAGTCATCAGCCTCCTGCCTTCACACCAACACAGCTGCTTCACAGTCAACTCAGCAGTACCTGCAACTCTGTGGTTGTTTGGAGAATTTCCCCACTAGGTTCCCTTTGTGAACTTTATGATATGAAAGAAGGGATCAGCTCAGGAAAACCTGAACTTCAGTACAAACAAGAAAAGACTGTGGGAGTACTGTGTCGATGGCCACAGAGCATATACAAATGCTGTATGCAAGATAAAAGAAGATTTCAGATCCAATTCTAATTTTTGTAAGAAATCCCACAAAAATTAAAATTCCAATTAGGGGCCTTCCCCACTGTCCACTTTGCCTTTGGGGACTGCTGGGACTTACCAGTGCATTCCATCCACAGCCACACAGAGAAGTTACAGGCTGCTTCTCCAAATATTATTTAAGTACATTACGGTATCCTTAGTACTGACATTTGCTTTATTTTTTGCTTTCTTTAATAATAAACACTCATTAGAAACACTGCAATGTACAAATCTACTGACACCAGTAAAGTTGCACTGATCTATACTGACTGAACTTCCTAATAAAGAACTGAAGGGCGGTAAAGTAATTCATGCTAGTCAATGC
The DNA here is from genome assembly GCA_020086605.1 of Lanius collurio. NCBI lineage: Eukaryota > Metazoa > Chordata > Aves > Passeriformes > Laniidae > Lanius > Lanius collurio. Next base: position 34,374,986 of record JACBWW010000006.1, read on the forward strand.
AGTTTTATGGAAAATAGGTCTTGTCAAACAAACTTGATTTCATTCTTTGGTAAGTATATGTATTTATAAGCCTAAGAGCTTATACACTTACAGTTTTATGAGCATTTGAGTTAGGACTACTGCAGAACATTATAGTTCCATCCATGAAAGCATGTGTTGAACTGCTAACTAATGTAAGACCCTCAGAAATCTATTACCCTAAGGCTCTTCAAACACAGGTGGGTTTAAGAAGATGGAGGTAAAATTAGTAATAAGAACAACACTATTCAGCATTTTGATTAATGACTCCTAAGTTATAAAATCATTGCTGATAAAAATTTCCAGGTGAGGCAAAGACTGACAAAATATCAGGAGAACAGGATACCAGCAAATGGGGGGAATCGGGTTTTGCAAAACTTCTGTTCTTTCAAATAAAACTTTTTAGTAGAGCAAGCCTTCAAGAAAAAGGAACACATGCTGTATCTACAGGATGGGACATGGGTGCAGGTGGGGTGTGCTGCACCCTGAAAACCAGAAATTCTTAAAAGCATTACAACAAATAAACAACTGAACATCAACATGCAATGCAATGTGGCAAAGATGGCCAAAGCAATCCCTGGAGGCATAAACAGGAGGTAGTGGGTAGGCTAGGGAAGGCATTTTTACTTTTCTCTATTGCATTGTTTTCCAAAGGCATCTTCAGTTGGGTGAAGAAAGGCATAACAAGAACTAAAGTCTGGAACGTGAAGCCAAGAATGAAAGAAAGAAAAGTCAAATCGAAGCAGAAACAAATCCCACATTTTTAAACAACAAAGGAATTGACCAGTGGAACAAAACTATCAATGGAAGGGAGGAGCTTTAACCTCCTGATGGCTTCAAGATGGAGAGAATCTGTGCAAAACTGGGTTCGAAACACAAATGACCTTTCTGATTTCAAACCATACAAAAAGAAATTTCTGATATTATGTTTAATGTGACTTTCAGAGTGAAAAAGACCAGTCTTCCTTCTGAGTGACCATAACAAGCAATCCTCCCACAAAAGATGAGGCTGGCACATTGGAAAGGTTTCACTGCTTCTGAAGATTCCTGAGAAGAATTCTGAATCCTGGAGACAGCCTGGAAAGACACTGCTCACATCCCTCTGAAAAAATATGCGTTGCTTTGTTTGTTGAGTGACTGTATTTTACCAGAGCGTAGCTCAGAGGAGGGCCATCACTGAGAGCTCACATGCAAGCAACTCCCAGAGCTGGAATGTTTGCGGTCCTCTCTAGGTCTGCTTCTGGATTCAACTTCACCTTGTGCTGGAAGCCAAGTCAGGTCTGCTATCCACACAGTAAGTTATACAAAAATCATAGAATCACAGAACTGAACCACAAGGGCCCTTAAAGTTCATGTAGTTCCAACCCCCCTGCCATGGGCAGGGACATCTTCCACTAAAGCAGGTTGCTCCCAGCCCCATCCAGCCTGGCCCTGGACACTTTCAGGAATGGGGCATCCACAGCTTCTCTGGACAACCTCATAGAAGAGTTTGTTCCTTATATCTAATCTAAAACTGCCCTCTTTCAGTTGAAAGTCATGTCCTATCTCTATGTGCCCATTTGTTGCCATAGGGTTTATGTTCCAATTATGACTCCTGGAATTCACAGATCCTGGTATTTGCTTCAAGCTTCAGGTTCAAGCATACATGAGATGACTCTGAAACCATTATGTTTCATCCTCTACTGTATTTCCCACTACCCATGCTACTGAATGTTTACACATGGTCTAAGAATACTACTACAGCTCGGGGGAAAAAAAAAAAAACCCAACATGAATGGGATTTTTTTTATGGCAGCAAATAGCTAATTTTCAAGTCCTACCAGAAAGTTTGAGCTGCAGAGATAAACAACCCCCTAAATATCCTGCTGGGCACAGCATCAGAGCTGGCTTCAAGGGAACAGCACCACCTACTGAATTGGACCCAAGAGTACCTCCAGTTACTCCTGGTGATTCTCTTGACCAACTACTGACCAGCAACTCTAAATAAATCACACCCCAAGATGGCACAGCTGCAGGCACTCAAAGTGATAAGAGATGCTTTCCAATCCTAACCCTAGCTTTGAATTTTCCTTCTACCTGCTGTAAATGGTTCAGCTTATAATGGCAATCATTTTTCTGATGTCACTAAAACTATGTTTTAGTTACAGTTACAAGCAAATGTCACTCATCTACACACTCTACCTACTGCCTGAAAACAATATGATTTAAGGAGTATGTCAGCAGTAAGAAAAGACTCTTCCCACTGGATTAAAAATGTGCATTTTAAGAAAGGAAACACTTTTAGAAAGAAGGAGAGGGAGTCTTCTGTTTCTGTAGTTTATTTTTCTGCTTAATGAAACAAGGTTTCCAGCTTCTACAATAGCAGCTGCAAAGGCACTTCATTAATCTCCTGAGTGCACTGCCTCTCCCTGCATACCTGTAGCTGCCCTGCTCGAGACTCCTGAAAATTATCTGTTGGAATCATTTCAACATTCTTATGAAATAGAAAGAAAAGTTTTTAAAGAAGTAAAAAACTACATGAATTCTACAACTTTTGGAAAGAAGGCATTAACTAACAAATTCATTGTCTGTACTTGTCCCGTATTTTGTAGACATCCAGCAGCACTGAACTCCAACTTGCTCCCATTGAGGATAAATCAAAAGACTGTCTGTAGAGATCTACTCAAGTAAATGACAAACAAGGGGAAGAAGTCATTACTGCAATCTCAACACAGACTGCGTCAAATGCCAGATGCTTGTTCAGGCCAAAGCCTTCAGGGATGATTAAAAAAATACACAAGAATTTTCAGAAGTGCTCAAGTATGCTAGGAAAACAAATGGCAGGAGAAGCAAAGGCTGCTTATGCCTCCTAACATCATCTAAGATGATCTGAAAACCCCACATGGTGAGATTTGGCCCAAGGATTTAAACAAACTCAAGTTTTCCCACCTTGCTCTGGGAGTATTTAACTTGATTCACCTATTGAAAATGGATGGATACACTCACATTAATGCCCTCTATTTTAAGAAGAAACAGCATCAGTGAACCCCAGACCTCACCATCTGGGGTTTCTTGGTTTAAAAACTAAACATTAATTATGCAAGGGCTTTACAGGGTTCTCAGATCTGTAATGGCAAAGCTACATAGAGGAAATAAAAAGCTGGCGACAGGGCAGTACTCACAGGTCTGATTACTAATTACATTTGCTTCCTTATACTTGCAGCTGCCATAATTATGATAAAGGGTGGAGTTTCAAGTAGAGTTGATAGGGAATTTTATGACAGAATTCCCTCCAGAACATTGGAAGACACCACACTTTTTACAGCGTAGTATTAGTTAAAAACACAAAGATCTTTTGTGTCATCCATGTCATGGCTAACCCACAGCTCCGGGATTTCCCTCACAGACGACCAAAATGGTCTACACTCTGCAAAGTTTAGCTGACTTGAAATACAGAACTCTGTAGCAGCATGGAATGGAAAAAAAAAATCTTTGCTTACAATTCATTTCATAGATGGGTTTTAAAAAATAAAATCATTATCCCACAAAGTGAAATTCTGGCTTGTGTTCTACTCAAGGTTTGGAGAACGAAAGGGAAATTAATATGTACGCTTGAGTCTATTCATGCAGTTACATTTTAACTCTGCAGTATAATCTCTTCTTCTTCACAATATCACAATATTTTTCCTAACTGATCTCCAAGCTCGAGCTTCACTTCTACATAAACCAGGACATACTGTTTTCCACATGCATACAGTGTACACAGTAATAAGAAAATCAAACAAAAACTACAAAAGTGGTCAAAATGGAGATAAGAGTGGAAGTTCATTTACTGCAGTATTTTTTCCCCACTGGTGGAGTGACTGCCATAATGAAGTCCCTTCATTCACTAAAATATTGTTTTTCATTTCAGCATCTATTCTAACAATAAACTAAAGGAAAAATGCTTGTTAATGCATTTATTAATGCAATAAAACAATAAATACCACTCTGCCACCAGGAGAACAAGCTAGTTAAGACCATTACTTCATTTTTTAATTCACAGGAAACTAGTCCCTCCCAACACCTACCTCATGCTTCCAAAAAAAAGGAAAAATAATAAAGGAAAAGAAAATAAAACCTTAGAGAATGGGCAGTTGAGCAGAAGACTAAAATATCCCACACATCAGGCAAAAGTCTGCAATATTATCTAGAACGACAGCACAGCCATTGTTAGTGCTGCCAAAGCACTGCATGTTTGCTGTATCACCCCAGGTCCCTGGAGAACAATAAACTAAGCAGATTAGACAGAGACCGGTGTCTCCGCACTGCCTCCGCCGAGCACGGCGCTGCTCCGCACTCCGGGCCACAGGCGGGCAGGTGAACCCACGGAACGGGTACTCCGTGGGGGCGGGGGGCCGGGAGCTGCTGCCAACAACCAGGGCCTGTTTATTATTTAACAGTTGGTATTGCTACGGGCCTGGCACTGCAATAGAGCAATCTCTGTTTCAGCAAGAGCAAGCCTGATTACAAGAGCGCGGGAGCCAAATCATGTTTACCATCATCGGCGAGAAACTCGGTGTGTCCCCCCAGGCACTTACAGCAGCGTCTGTCCGTCCATCCACCCTCAGGCTGCCCCCCGGGGCAGAGTAAGGAAGAGGTGGTGGTCCTCATGTCGCACAGGGAAGTAAGGTTTTTGACAGGGTGGTCTTCAAAACTGTAGGGTACTCCCTGTACTGGCACTGGCCAGTCCATGTCCTTGTCTCCCTTTCTGTGAGTCTATCTGCAGCCTCAACTTACCACCTCAAGCATCTGATGTCACCCAGGGCTAAAATAAACTTCCATCTCCAGGCAGAGCAGGAGACAACAATGCTCTTGTGCATACAATCTGCTTCACCTCCCAGCAAGGAGAGCGTGTCACACAGAAAGGACTAGAACAGGTTGCCCAGGGAGGTCGTGGATTCCTCAGCTGTAGCAGTGTTCAAAGTCAGGTTGGATAGATAAGGCCTTGAGCAGCCTGGTCTAGTGGGAGGTGGCCCTGCCCATGGAAACTGAGAGGCTGGGACTAGACAATCTTTAAGGTCCATTCCAACCCATTATCATTCTATGGCTCCATGACCTCAGTGTAACTCCTACGATTCACAGAAAGGCAACACTGACAAGTAACTTGGCATTAAAAGTTTTCTTCACTTGGTTCTGGATGTCATCCCTGTGCACAAGTAAAATCTAGAACACCTCCCTACACACACAAGAATTTCAACCAATCCAATGTAAAAAAAAATTAGCTACAGGAATGCACACAGATTCAGTCACACTCTATAACAGAAATGGTGAAGTACGGAATCTATTGAGTAAATGCAATTATCAAGTGGCATGAATAAATAATACTGGGTCAACCCTTAACAATCTATTGCAATCATAACAAAGGAAGATCAGACCATGTTGGTGATATGAAGCCTTCAGTTTTAGCTTATTTGTTTAAATGATACCTCATTTTGGTAGCCACAAAAAGCTAATTGCATTTGATAGCTGCTTCTCAGTCTGCACAAAACAAGCTCAGTGATCGTCTACTTCCCGACAAACAGGCATTTCTCCCATTTTGGTGAGGTTCAGTACAAGAGTGGGTTGGTGGGAGACATGTGGCCACTTGAATTGCCACCACTGGTTTGATATGTGACACTGAGGCCTGGTGGAAAGTGACTTTTCTCACATCCCCCCTTCATGAAATGGGGAAAATGAAAAGCTATGCATGTAAAAACTAACAACTGACTCTTTAATATTGATGAAGAGCTTAGCAGTACTGACATGGTACATGTGCTTAGAAACACAAAGTTTGATTTTATTCTGCATCACTACAACAGACCCTGACTGATCTCATCAGCATACAGAAGCAAATGGAAAAGCCTGTGGAAACTAAGATTTAATTTTAAGTTGAGGTCCATCCCAAGTAAGGACAGCCAGGAGCATGGTAAAGCAGGATCCTTCAATGAACTTGTTATGGTTGCACCATGAGGAGGGCCCAGAGCATCATGAGGGATCCCATATGCAGGGAAAACTGGAGCCTGCCATAGCTTCTGGGCAGCAAAGGAAAGTGTTACTCAGACAGGTGGTTAGAAGCACAAGCCACCACCTGCTCCTGGATCTCTTGTCACTGCTTTCCCCAGCTGCCTCTGGCCCTGGCTGCTTTCAGGTGGCCAAGGCAGCTGCCCTGTGCCACTGGAGGGAGATGGCTGCAGGCTGCTCGCAGGAGCGGTGGGAATAGCAGCTGCACATCCCCTTCCCTGCCACCTCTCGTCCCCACAGAGGGGGACTGGGCTGGGGCTTCTATTCAGATGCCCCAGTTTATTAAAAAACCCTTGGCTGCAGCACACATGACCTGCACAAGCCACGGTCTCACCTGCAAATTGCAAAACCAAAAGAATCTGAAGCAGACCCTCCAAGGCCGGCAGGAGCGACGGCTGTGCACGACTCCAAGGTGCAGGGAAGGGTGGGCAGAGCACACTCAGCCACAGGACCTACCCTGTGGATGGGGACAGCAGACTTCAGTCCCCCAGAGCTGCCAATTTGGCACTAACACATAATTTGTACTAAATAACCTTTCAAGAATTCAAATACAAATAATGTAATAATAGCAATTAGATTCTTACTAAGCATAGCTGTATCAGACATGCAGTCCAGTCATTTCACAGAAGGTAAAAAGCACTTGACAAAGGAATCTGCATCTTCACAGGCACTAGAGGTGTGCAGGTATATGTTATAATTGCATTCCTTGTGTATTAATGTTTGCATATAAGAAATGCATGCTGAGCTAGCATTACACCTCCTTCCTCAAATAATAACTAAGTTTCATACTGTGCCTGAAGTGCTCTTTATATAGTACACAGAAATGGGTTATGTAAAGATTAGAGCTGTGAGAGTTGTTCAAAACATAACTAAAAATCTAGCAAGGAAATCCAATTCTAACCTGGGTTTCCCCAACACAAAACTCAGGCCAGCTGTAAAACTGTAAAGAAAGAGCTGTGAATTTTTCATAGTTTTGCCACTGAAATCATACCAATTTTATACCAATTAAGAGAAAGGAGAAGGAAAATAAGAAAAGGATGAAATGGCATGGAAAGAGGCTGGAAAAGAAAAACAAAACCAGGAGCAGTAAGGTTTCTTCCCTTCTTCCCATGCTACTGCCCTTCTTTCCCATGGTGAAAAGGGGAAAATTAGGCCCCAGCTTTCAGTGAGTGAATCTTGTTATACTGGAGCCATGGTGCAATGTGTGGAGCTCAGGGTGTTCAGATGCTTTTGTATGGATGTGCATCGTTACTAGGAGATGACTAGATTTGGTACCATGATAATATTCCACCATTGTGTGGTGTTTTCCCATCTGATGTTGCCTTTTCCCCAGTTTAAAAAAAGAGAAACTAATAAAAAAGAAAATTAAAAAAGATACAATAATTGTTACTGCACACTCTAATGAATTATTGTGTTCAAGGTTCCTACAAAAAAAGTAATATTATACTCGGCTTATGTTTTAATTGATTTATTAATATTTTATCACAGGAATGTAATTTAAGCTCCTCATGATTTAGATCTCATAAACCTTTAGCATTTTGCAAATTCAAATTCCAATTTAAAGCCAGGGCGAGCAATTAACTTTTCTATCATCTTGTCAGGGGAGAAGGTTCGTGTTTAATTTGAGACAAAGTGACAGAAATATATATACACTGTATGTATTACCCCAATTTAATTTATGAGTCAGCACCATCCACCTTCCAAATGTAGATTTAATAGAAAGGGAGGAGGGAGTGGGGGGGAAGACCCCCTGCTACTGTGGCACTTGCTGCAATATCTGCCCCAAATTCACTATGAAATACTGCCCCTGGCTTATTGAGATACAGGGCTAGATTGATTACAGCTCTATTTTCAACCCTTTTGTTTTAATTTTCATTCACTCATCACTTTCTCATATAAAGTATGTTCTCTCAAATGTCAATTAGCATTTCCCAGCCAGCAATGGGCAGTTGCAGCCACAGCAGGTACTCCCATTGCCTATCCCAATTGTGCTGCTTCCTGCCCCCAAGAGCCCCCCTAAAAGGCAGATATCACACAAAGAAAGCCCCCCATAGGACTGACAAGAGTTAATACCTGTGGGGCCAAACCTTGTAGTCCTCATTGCTGCACCAGTGACACTGAAGTTCTGCGTGGCTCTCGTTTGATTAAGGAGGAAACAGAATAAAAGTGGTGCTACTAAACTACCCTTGCTACTATTTCCCACTCAAAAGGACATTCCAACCTCTTTATGTGTAATGAAGGAAAGCAGCAGTCTAAATTTGCATGGGCAAAAATTTGCATGAACAAAACAAACAGTTGGTTAGCATTTGCATGTGCTGTTTTAATAAAGTAAGGGAAGGGCTATTCTATGGCCACCTGCCAAAGACTTCCCAGATCTGCTCTCCCCACAACACAGCATTGCACAGGAGTTAGCTTGTGAGCTGAAAAGGTGACTGAGAAGAAGGCCCACGTGCCACCTATTGCTCTTTGCTGTGTCCCTAAACACTTAGATAAAGCAAGTTGTGCTTCAGCTTTCCAGAGGAGGAGAGGCTTTATTGACACATGAGAACTTGGCCATTACTGCCAGCAAGCCTGACAGTCCTGTTATATCAGAGAGAATTGTTTCAGAAAGCAACCACGGGCTCATTTTGAACACTTCTATAAACAACCAAGCTGAATCTCAAGAATCCCAAAATTTTGATGTTGCAGACTCAGGCCCAGTAGTCCAAGATACTGGAATAATCAGGTCTTATCCTAATTTACAGAGCTGTCACACACACTGTATATGCAGATCCAGCTCTACATCCAAACCTAAGGCAATACAATTTTAAGTTTCAGTGTTCAACAAGCATGTTAGATGGTGCCAAGTCAGAAACATTCTTCCTCCTCACAAAATGAAAATTTTGGCCTTCATCTTCAAAATATTTTAAAATCAAAATTTCTTTGAAATAAACAAAAAATCTCCACCAGTTTAAATTAAATGAAATACTTTGTTTTACTCATTCCAACCCACTTCTCTGGAATTCTTAGGCATCTTTAATTTTTTTTTTTCTTTCCTTAGAAATAGAAAAAGAATGCTCTTTTATTGAGAAATCATCATTACTTTAAGCAACAAACAAACAAATCTGTATATGTACACAGAAGAAAAGATCATCCAAAGATTTTCTCCAGAACTTCCTACACAGTCTTGTATCAGCTTAGGGTCAAAATCCACGTAGCAGAAAACAGACATGAGGTACAGCCATTACATGAAATCCAAGATGCAGAAGATCTGATATCCAACCATATTTCACTCTGAATACACACTGGACTTAAAGCCAAACTTGAAGATCTTGTTTCATGCCTGATTCATTTATGAAGCTTCACTCTGATTCAAAACCTTATCACTCTCTAAACTCAGGTAAAAAAAGAGCTCTGCTGCAATGCATATTTTTAGATAAATTATAACAGGGTCTTGCAATTGCCTTTGTTTTGTGGTGTCTGCACTGCTGATAGACACCAGCCCACACTGGCATCACTACTGAGGTGTCCTAATACTTGTCTGAAAAATACTATTAACTGCACATCACAGGCATTTGAAGTGCATAAGAAAACCATAAACTTAATTACACCGGAGTACTGGTGTGATCTCACATGAAATTTGAGCTTCTGTTATTAAAAATAGGGAGATTGCATTTACTTAATGCTTCTTACAGTAAACCAGTCAATTCTAAACTTCCAAGATTGTATAATCAGACAAAACAATACTGGGGGGGGGGGGGAACAGACTGTCTGTGGAATTTAGTAGCACAAACATTTCACATGTCAAGCAGCAAAAATTTGTTTATTCTGCTAAAAAGAATATTCCTTGAATTACTACTGTATATGAAATAGCATAGCTAGGCAGACCGCACAGCCTAAAGACTCGGACTAGAAAAATCTGCAGAAAAGAGTGGTTGCCTTACCCCACCCCCAAAATACCCCAACATGCTGTGCATTTCAATCAGCTTTTAAATTCTTAGATCTTTTCTTAATGCTCTGTAGCCATTATATAGACTCATCACAATGGCAACAGTCTCCCTTTTCCATGAGCTATCCACTCCTAGGTCGAGAAGAATTTTGGTTTTATCACTTCTCTTCCGTTATCCAAGGTTTCCCTGTCTGATCCTATGAAGTTTATCTGTGAAAAAAAAAACAGTGAGGAACCCTTCCACTTCCAAAACCACAGCCATGAAGAAAAATGGATTATGCTTGAACTAAGAGCACGAATCCATGGCACTTAGCAACACCCAGACTTTAGATACTGAGCCAAATGATGCTCCTTGGAATCAATCACATCCAGAGACACCGACATCCCTATGGGTACCCTTGCACTTGCAGGTCTCCATCTAGAGGTAGTGGTAATGGCAGGGGTGGAGGGGGGAGGAATTAAATAACCTACCCAATCATGCCCTAGCCCTCAGAGTAGCAGAAGAGCTATATTACACAATGCCATTAAACCACTCCTTTGCTTGGAGAAAAGTAAAACCACCCCCCTTCATTTCTCTTCCAGTGCCCACCAATCCTACTCCCACCTCTCCACTCTCTGGGACTTAGATTAGGGGAGGTGTGTACAAAGGATAATGCTTTCCAGGCAAAGGCTTGCCAAGGACGCCTACCTCATAGAAATCCAGAAGTTTACAGAAGGTAAAAAAATTTTTCAGGAGAAAAGTCTTAAATCTGCTCATGATATGAACCTGCCATGTGAACAGACCAGCTGGACTCTGAAGACAAGGATGCTGAATCTTACTTCTGAACACTACAATTTGCATATTCAGATTAGAGAAAAAGTTTAATTTTTTTATGTTTTGTCATCAAAGATCTCTCCCAAGGGTAATGGCTCCAGCAGGAATGTCAAATCTTACAGTGTGCACTGTCAGAGCTTTTATGCAGCAATGTTTGCTGTTCATGATACATTACCTCAAACCTTCGCATCGGACTTTGATTTAGGCAAAAAAAATCTTGTGTTCCCCATTTTTTGAGAATTAACAATGCCTTGTTAGTGCAAGAAAAAAATTTTCAGATTGAACTGACTCACACCTGATTTTAATCACAGCTCCTCCTTCCAGAAAACAATGTGCAGTCACTCCAGTTTGACACTGGAGCTTGTAAAACTCAAGGTAAAATTGTCTGTTGAGGAGTACTTTGCTGTAGTAGTATCCCACCTTGAACCAAGTTCCCTTGAGTTATACTCATTTGAAAAGGGGAGAAGAACCTTTAAGGTGGGCATAAATGGGGAAAAAAATAATCTCCTTACAGACTTCTTGAAAACTGGTATTTGAAAATTATGTTACCACACAGTCTTGCAAATCAGGATAGTTTTGATTCACTCTCCCCTCACTACCAAATTACAAAAAACCCAAAAGACAACCCAGAATGACACCTTAAGAGATTAAAAACAGAAGTAGCAGAATAACCTGAGAGGCAGGGCCACTCTTTGTGAAAGGGCACTCTTCAAAAAGTAGCTTCTGAAGCACACCTACACAATTCATACACTACTTTATATAACGTTCTTTTTCATGTTTGCCCAGGTTCACGTCAAGGGTACTGCAACCCAAGGTGTTTCCACAGCAAACTTTCATGTCCGCTGCAATTTTTCCTTTCAAATTCAATACAGTAAAATGAAATGAAACAAAATGAAACAATCTTTATATACCAGTTCAGCAAGCATTCCCTAGACCTCATTGTGCTGCACCTCTCATCAGCTCTCATTTACTCAGACAAGACAGAAAAGATTTGCAGTTCCTATTACATTTTCCCACCCTATTTCCCATTCTCTGTGTAATTTTTTTTCTTCAAATAATACTGATTGTGTCAACTGGAGGGGAAAAAAAAGAAAGAAAGAAAGAAAGAAAGAAACAAGCACTCTTTGTATTCTCTCTATAGTAATAAAATATGAAAAAAAGAATTCACAAGAAAACAGCTGAATTCCCAGTGCTTAGAAAACGGACCTGGCTGCAGACAGACACATTCTACTTAGAGTAGCATCTCCCACTAAACTGTCAAAGTGTCAGGAAGAGTTGTGTGCACTTTTGTCAGTGAATAAAAGTAGAACATAGTGCATTTCCTACCAACTGAAAGTCAAAATCCTGGAAATTGCAATTTCACAGGGAGAGTAAAGGAAAAAAAACTAAAAGGAAAAAAAAAAGTCTATTGCATACCAGCAAAGTGATGCAAGACCAGGGTAGGCTGTTACTACTGGTACTGACTTTATTTTTTTCTTTAAAGGGAATCAAACAGAATGTTTTAAAAGGCAGAAAGAGTGAAGAGTTAAAATAAGTAAGTGAATTGGTAAGAGAAAGCAGAAATACTAGCTTGCTTTGCAACCCACCTAAAGATGACTGATTTTACAAGCAACTCAATTCAAGCCTATTTTTTGCTTTAAGTACATGCATGCTCTCACCGTAATCCTGAGAATAAAAGCACCCTTTTGTTTTCTGCTATGTTCTGCCTTGTATACTAAACAATTTCCAGTGTTTGCAGTAAGTGAGGCAAGTCGTACTGAAGAAAACAGCATTTGACTAAAGAATCTCTATTCTAACACAGACCAGGTCCATCAGGCATACCATGAGAAGACTGGTTCCCACCAAAACCAGCATGTGATCACATGAAAACTGGAAAAGCACAAGGAAGTTGAATTAAGTTTGCTCTGTCAACTTCAATTCTAGTGTTCAAAAGTTTGACTTTAGGTAAATGAAATATTTTTTCCTTTTTTTTTTTTTTATTTTTTAATGAATTTAATTCCCTGAATTTTCAAACAGCCAAGTCAAAAAGAGAATCTGCTACATACAAACACATCAGTGCTTTGTGGCCATCAACAGTATGGCAACCTGCAGGACCACCAAATAGACCTCTCTGCCTCTTGAGTTCACTAAGAAGCTGATAACTGTAGTAGGTCCTTCTTATTTTCATGGAACAGCTACGGTCAGGGTGGTGAGATGCACAAGCATAGAGTAGAATAAAAAAAATATGTCGCTGCCACAAAGGTCAGTCAGTTGATTTCACTCCAAACTATGAAGACACAAGGGCTCCTAGATGTTATCAGAATATTTTAGCATGGGCAAAACAAAATGTTTTCCTCTAGTACCAGATTTGTAAACAGCCCACCTGAGGCAGAAACAGCTCTCCCAAAACTTATGTTTGAAGCTACTAAAACTAATTAAAAATTATTACATGTCAATAAAGCTTATACTCAGAGTGGTTTCTGTGATGGTAACTGCAAGGCAGTGAACCCGTGTCTAATAAATATAGATAAGGTACATGACAGAGCAGAAAGAAAGTGCTAGGCAATTTGGAACATCAAAACCATGTAATTTTAACTTACACTAACACAACAGAAGCATGGGTTCAAGGAAAATTCCACCTACTAGGAGGAATGGTGACTGATTAAGCAGAACTCTTCCTACACATTATGTTATGTTCAGGCAGCTATGCTCATTCAGTTTAGCTGACAAAAGTGCCTGCATCATTCCCCAAAGCTATGCAATCCCACTGCCCTGAGGATTAAGATGCTGATAACAATAAGTGGAAAAAGGAAGATTTTTTTCAAAGATGTGGGAGAGAACTGAAACAGGAACACAGGGGCAAGAGGGGTCTCAGCCAACAGGAATTTTGTCATCTGTAACAACTTCAGTCACTTCCTCCTGAGAGAAAACACACATCATCCTCATCACCACCGAATGAACTGACAGCACAATAGAGTTACTTGTTAATTAGATGAAAAGCTAAAGTAACTTGATCCTACCTGACAAATCCTATAGGCTTTCCTTGTAGACCTGAAGGTCCTGCTTCACTAAAGTTCCTGGCACCACAGCCCTCTCTTTCATTGGGAGCACAAAGACAAATTCACTACTTTGGAAGGAGGAGAAAAACAAACCACCCGCTATTCACCTGGTGGTGTTCATAAGAGGCACCACCTGACTGTACTCCCCAAACTGCATTGCTCCTGTAAATGTATACATTAGACACATACGGGTCTGGCATTTACAGTCAACAAACAGCAATACAAACAACCACCAGAGAATGTATAACATTTGTAGGAGCAAAGATACTCAGTCTGGCTGCACCACACACAGTGTTTGTTTATCTCCCTTGAAGAAGATCAATGGGAGAAGACATTCTAAACAACTTTTTAAACAATGTGTCACTTTGTGTTAGTTTATGTCAGTGGGGCTCCTTCCAAGTACTTGTGTCACAGTAAGATATGAATATGTTTAGATCGTTTTCCTGTTCCTTTACTCCAGTCATGGCAGCTGGGCACAAGAGAACAGAGAGGAGAAGGGCTGCTAGCCTGATTGAGTTACTGATTTAACATTTAGAATCTTTGCAGCTCAAGAGAAAATTGCTGTGTATTTGTAACCTGAATGCAGGTCAGTAACTTTAAAAGGTCAGGCAGAACCTTTAAAATCCTATTGTTATTAATTCCCCACCAGCTCCCAGTTGTGTGAATGCCAATGAGCAGACAAAGCTCCTACTGCACTGAATAGCAGTTAGCCTGCACCTCTGAACACCAGGTCCTCAAGAAAATGCAAAAAGAGTTTTGAAGCAATGACTTTCTGCCATACAAGCAAATTACTTCCCTGTTCACTCGGGGCACACTTCTTCAAGCACTGAAGGCACAGATTTCTTTATTGAGTTTTCCTCATTTGTTGCTAACCCATTAGCTTCATGTCCAGGCAACTGAGTTTTCTCCATCCACTTATTCCACTCCTTAGGAATACACAAACTATTTTGGTGCCATCTTGCAGTAATTTACACAATATCACAAGATTTGGTGATGCTTCTTAATAATACAACTCCCATAGGACACAGCACTTCTATAACCTCTTTAGTTCAGAAATATCAAGGTACTTGGCAAACAATACACTTGCCTTGCAAACCACCTTCACTCCATTAGGTCAGTGTCATTAACCATACTTTGCCACCAAGACAAAACTAAAGCAAGCAAGGTAATGAAATTCAGCAGGGTTACAAAGAAAGCAGTAGGATTAGGAGCAGAATGGGAGTCTTGCCTTTCTAGCTCCCTAATTCATCAGAAGGCCAGCCATCTGAGACAGTGAAATTAAATTATTATATTTCAGGTAGGTTTATATCTCTAAGATGCAAATACTACAGTGGGGAATTTATGCTACCGGCCTTCCAAGGGTCTTCTGACTCTACAGGAGCTTTTAGAAACTATGGGGAAATGCCCATAGGAAAATGAAAACTTTTGAGTTTTCCTTACTCAGGATTTGACTCCCACTTGAAAAGATGTGGATGCTCAGACAGGAAAGCATTCAGTCTCAGGACACTGGTGTCTCCCCGTGCCTCAATTATTTCCATCACATATTCCCCTCCTCGAGATCTAAGGCACTAGATTTGATGCTGGACCATTGGTTTGTCTAGATTTCTAACAGCAGAATGAATTTCTAGGAATAGATGAACATCTGTGACCACATATTTGGTAGTAAACTTTGTTTCAAGGACCAGTGCCTTGTGGAGTAGCTACAAAGCCAAGAAGACAATATCATTAATTTTCAGGCTCTGGTTTAAGCCATACATTAGTGATGCTCTGCTTGACTTCCTACCTTAAATATACTTGAAAATTTGTCATGACTCCCCATAAGTTAGTACCTTCAATGTTTAATTTTTCAAGGAAAATTTCTCTTGCACTGCTGATGCAGTAACCTTCTAGTACTGATGGCACTTTATGAAGCAGTCTTTTGTTTTAATGACTTCAAGAAATCTCTTAAGATCCTTTACCTAGGACTTCCATGAGCAACTAGCTTTCTACTCTGGGAATGTCATCTCCATTACTAACTGAAAAAAGTAATGCTTATGTATCCCACACCAATATTGAAACATAATCAAATAAGGAATACTGGTGAGATATTAGACACTGAGCATAGTAGGAGAGACACACTGAATCCTCAGTAATTGTCGGGAGAACATAGCTTACTGAAAACAGATCTTGTTTCACAGGAATACAAATTTCCAGTTTATAATTTAGGGATAAAGGGGAAGAAGAAGCACAGCCTAACATAACATTCCACTGATAAGGCACCCTACATTCCTACAGCTTTTAAAGACATTACACTGAAAGAAACACATTTTGTATGCGCATACGGGACCTTCAGCCATAACAACACAGGAACAACTGCTATCCATGTTACATCATGAGTATCCCAATTACTGGTGCTTGAGAGGTGACTGTTAGATTGACCAAACTCTCTTAATTTGTGATTTTTCTAGTTATGCACCCCGACCTATTAAGTGGTCACACCTTGTACCCTTCCCATTAAAAGACTCTCCTGTCACACATTTGCCCAAATCAATGCACTCAAACTCCTACAGAAATTATCCAACAGCATGAGCTGACTTGGAAAAAAAGTCCGCCTTGCTGTGAAAGAAGAATTACCCCACCAGAACTATCCCTCTCATGGCTTTCTTTTTTTTTTTATTTACTTTTTAATGGAAGCAAAAACCCTATCATCTCACCTACTCCTCTTTTAATAAGGAATGACTGCCGTGACTACCCCCATCTAGAACCACCATTCACTCCCAGCACCTCTGCTCTCCTCATGTGCTTAGAGAATAACTGATTAGCACTTTGCATAATTAACCTGATTAGCACTGTGCATAATCAAACTGATTAGCACTTTGCATAATTAAAAAGAAATAATAATAATAACAATAATAAGCAGTAGGTAATAGCAAAAGCTGCTAGTCCCAATGCCTCTTCGTTAGCTCTAGGATTAGTTTAGTGTGGAATATTTTATTTCTTAAAACTATTTCTTTAAAGATGCACAGGCTCCTGAGAGGTACAGGTTTAAAAATTCTCATCTACTCTCAAGATCACTAGTGAAAAACATTAGTTGTTCCACTGTTACAACTTAGGATTTCTTGTGCTTCCCACTGCTGAAGCTGAAGACATTAACACGATGGATGCCTGATCTGAAGGACCAGCAGTCTGGTTATCGTATCTGTGGACAGTACTGCATTTGGATTCATCAACACAGGGTACAGAAGTCTCACATCTTCTAGTGCATATACATGCTTGCAATGTATTCAAGAGTAGGAAAGCTGTATTATTGTTACTGTTGAGATGGATAAGGTAGTAAGATGCATATCCTCAAAAGTAGGTAGGCACTGAATTCTCTCCTGCCCTGAACAATTAATCCAGACCACAGGAAGCATGAGAAGGCATATGCAATTAATCAGATCCCTGCCCCTAAGCCTGCATCACTCTTTCTCCATTTGAGTATCACTCATCTGTATGCATTTTTTGCAGCCTGATCAAGAATGTGACACACAGAAGGTACTTTGTTTGCTAGCCTGTCCCATATCCAGTGTAAATCTCCCAATTAGGGTTTCAGGATTAACCACCACCTCCCAAAATCTGAAGAATGTGCATAACTACACCTAGCTAGATTGCAAACTCTGTGTAAACATCCATGTTAAATGCCTGCATCACTAATGACTCAGTTCTCCTGGACATTCAATGCCAGAAAGCCTAGAAGAGTGGTGCCTCAAGTGAGTCAGTAAGCTACCAACATTTTCTGCTTGCTATCATGGCCTTATTCCTCCTAGTCACCAGTAAATCCCACGTTACTCTTCACTTTAACCTCACCCCTCTCTGGCATCTTTATATTACAGCTCATATTTTCTTTGCATTCCACACAACCTTCACCTTACATATTCTAACACGTCTTCAAGAGTACCTGATATATTCATTGCCAAATCTCCACCATGTCCTTACAATCACCCTGCCTACATTTCCCACTGGGTAGCAGACACGTTAGGGCTTCCCTGCTGATTGCTCAGCCAGGGTGGTTGGGACACTGGGCAGATGGGGGGGTCAGCTTATTCTGAGTAATCAGTCTGACTGCTCTTTAGCTGTCCAGAAAGGAATGCAGTGCCCAAACTGCACACACTGCTCAGATGCAGCACACTGCATGGATCTGTCCTAGAACTGTAGCAAAAATTATCCTACTCTGTCCAAGGTTCATTCGCAAGCTCTCTCTCATGAAATCAGTCAATGAGAAACTGAGGAGTGGAAATGGCAATAAAAGATAATCTTATCATAATTAGTTGGAAATGAACTACCCGTGCACAGAGGTCTCTCCAAGCTAAAGAACCCATATGAACAAGAAAGGGTGCAGAGCTAGTTACTCATTTCACAAATTGTTTAGTTTCAGTAAAAAAGTGTTGCTGTAGAGATTTCTCAAGTCCAAATGTTCCTGGGGAAGGTAGTTCCAGTAATTCTGGGAAGGCAGCCAATCCCTTGGCTTTATATGTAAATATTTAAACAACATTATTTTTATATACATATATTTTATACACATATACATGTATGTCTTTAGACTTCCAGAGCTGCAAAACAGCAACAGAAAAAAAGGCAAGTTGACATACAGCTGGTTGTCTCTGCCTGAAACCATAACTGACCATTAGAAACAAAA
The DNA here is from genome assembly GCA_020086605.1 of Lanius collurio. NCBI lineage: Eukaryota > Metazoa > Chordata > Aves > Passeriformes > Laniidae > Lanius > Lanius collurio. The sequence continues at coordinate 34,393,459 of JACBWW010000006.1, forward strand.
TGCAACAAAGACTTCAAGATAATTGAGCCATGTCACCTTGGTATACTAATCCGCCCAAACAGAAATACTGAAAGAGTTGGGGTAGAAATTCAAAAGGTGGAGAGAGAAAAGTCTCAAAGTTCATCTCCATGGAGGCGGCAAGAAAATAAGGTTTATCTATTTTAAATCTTTCAGAGCCTAGATGGATACAAGTGCTCCATCCACAGGTGTGGAATTTCCAGCTTTGGATGACACAAAGCTTCACATTCTGAGCATTTTAGTGTTATGACACCTGACAGTAAAGCTGCAACTTCATGTTTAGAAAGGTCACTGCTGCTTCAGGCTTAAATCAGGTCCATACCTCAAAAGGGATAACGTGGCAGAAAATGCAAGTGAAAGAATGGAAATGCATCTGGCACTAAGATTTGGTGAATAAATAAAATGGGGAAAAAAAATAAAGCTTTGAAATTGTTGAGAGGGATTTGATAAAATGGAGGAAGATGAGGCAGTGAGAAAAGGTATCCAGTCAGAGCGTATGATGAATAAATCAATCTATGAAAATAAAATTTACCATGTGAATTTCACCTCTATCTACACAGTAAGAAGAAAATACACCCTAGTACAAGATACATGTGTGTAAATTCATAGCTACATGATTTAAAGAAAAAAAAATACCTATGAATACAATACTTACATCTCTGTATGTATAGCAATGCCAGTGAGTTTTAAGAACACAGAAGTGCACTTACATAAAAAACCACACAGAAAATAGGACCAAGAGTAGGGCAAGCCTTTTAGAAAATATTTTAATGGCTTTATAAAAAGCCTTCACCCAAAGTTTGAGGGGCTTTTGCAATCTTACATTTTTCTATTGCAAAATACACCTGCTTTCTTCTCTTTTTTCCCCCTAAACTAAATATTTCTTCCATCTAATGACTCTCTTTATTAGACAGCATCTAATTTGCATACATTTACATACAATTTAACTGCTAGCTTGTGAGAACAAAGAAATGGTTCTGTTTTGCACTGAAGGACAATACTCAGAAAGGAAGGTATAAAAACCAGCTAGCTCGGTGGCTGTATATTCTCTTTGTTTCAGAAATACTAGGAGTTTTAAACACACTACTTAAAGGGTGAAAAAGATTATTTCATCAAACAATGAGAAAAGATACAGTGCAGCTTCCTTTTAACGCATTCTCTCTCTGGCCTGGTTAATGGGATTTAAGGGTCCAATATTTCTTTGCTTTCTTCTGTTTCTTTTATTAGAACTGATGGATTTAATTCTGTCACATATTTTACTTCATATTTTATTCCTATAACAATCTATGCTGAAGTTCAGCTCCAATGCTAATTCAATACTATCTTCCTTTCCTTGCATTCAGCCTGGAACACAACTGAGTGATCTCTGATGGGCATGAAGTGCTCTGCCCTCAATGCCCAGTGCTAATGGATTTTAGAGAGAGTCTGCCAGAGTTTTACCTTGTGGCAACAAGTCTAGAGATAATGAAAACTTACCATGTAGCTGACTGGGAATCAACAGGAAGGGAAGCAGGGCTGAGCTCCGCTTGTGAGAACAGGGAGGGACTGCGGTCAGAGTAAATGCCGGATGTAAAGGATGGGTCAAGCCCTCTAGTTCCCTGAGGAGAGAGGAAAAAAAAAGAGGAGAAAATTATCTTTTAAGACCTTGCATGGAGGTAAACCCTTTAGAAACAGTTGCCAGGAACTCCAACACATGCCATACCAAAAGCATGATACAATCAGCCAAGTGTTTTTCTCCAAAGGCTTTGCAGTTGCAGTACCAATTGCTCAGGACAGCTACAAATCTAATCCACATAGACTTGAAATAAAAACCTTGCAGGAAAAAAAACATTTCAGGCTCCATGCTGCAGATGCCTACATCCTCTCAGATGTGCAAAACCTAGGGATACAGAGCAGCTTTCCCATTTGTCCTGCCTGCACAGCAGAGCTGCTAGCTTCACTTCTGAACTCTCTTCTTCCCAACATCAAACATCAAGGACTTGTCCTCAGTGGGGCAGAAAAATTTAAGCACCACCATTCAGTGGCACAGAGAGAGGTGAAAGATGACCCAATCACTCTAGTGGCACGTTCTAAGGGCCTGTCCTACAGCAATGTTACAAGAGAAACTTTTTCTGGTGTAAACAGACCTATTGCAGTGGAATGGAATAGGACTATTCTTGGTAATAAGGTCTAGGCTGAGTTAGCCTGCACACAAAGCAGGTGCAAAATTCAGGACCCAGCAGTCATCTGCTCTGTTCAGTTTGCCCCAGGCAGCCATGTGGCCCGGGGCACACTGGCTTTGTATGATCAGCACAAGGCCAAGTGTTAATTCCATGGGCATTCTCACACCAGCATGAGTAACAGTGTGACTGAAGGTACCAGAGCCACATCACAAGCTGTACACACAAGAAACTTGTGGTGATACTACCCTGATGTGACCTACTGGCACTCAAAACACATTATAGATTATTTTCAGATGCAAATTTTAATTTAAAGCTGGCTGAAATATTAATGAAGTTTTAGCTCTTTTTCAAAGGGGAAAATTCCCTACTGATTACAAAAATGTATTTTTTTTTTCCTGCCCTCTGCCTGATCTACTTCTAGTGACACAGAGCAACCAAACCTCATAAAAGAAATTAATCAAGCTTTCATATCATTTTCCCTTTTCAAGGGTGGAAAGGTTGAGGTGTGTGATCTTCAATGTTTCTGATGTGCACCAAAATGATGTCTTAGAAAACAGCAGAGGAAGGAAATTCCAAAGCCACGGTTCCTCTGATTATCATATCCTATGCTCACAGTTGCATCTTGCTGAAACCACTGGGTCATCATTTCCAAAATCTTACAACCATGGCTGCGTTATGATGTAAGCTGATTTTAACTGCAGCTGTCACAATCCCACCCTTCCCTCACCTCCTTCCTCTCCTTGCCACACATCTCCAAGTCCATCCTTGAGCCAGGACTGCATAAGTCCCTGGTTCAGGGAGCTTTCAGCTGAATGAAGGCTTCTTTTCCATGTGTTTTCAGCTGCATCAAACCCTTGTTGCACCTCATGATCCAGGCAGGAAGCCTGGGGTTTAGAGCCAGGGAGACAGCAGAACTGTTCAAGTGGAGGAACAGCGATAGAGCAGCATCAACACTGATTAGTTTAAGCTGCTGTGGACCTACATCTTGTGATGTCTCGGGCTGCTTTGGTCTGCCACGGGAGAAAGGCTCTTATCACACAGCTGGAAGCCAAATCAATCACAGCTTTATAGGTAAAATAGACCCCACCTCACATGCTAACTTAAAATAAGCTGTCGGGCTACTCAGATCATACAGAACAGATGCAGTCTGCTTCTGATGAAAAATGGCTTGAGATAATGGTGCACAGCTACAATCTGCACCAGGGGCACTTTCCAAGTGGCAGGTTGAATTAGCCTCAAGTGACATGCATTACAGTAACACTTCCCTGAGGCAATAAGGCAAAGTCCCACATTCAAATGGGAAGAATTGAGCGTTCTTGCCAAAGGCAAATGATAAAGTGTGTGATTAAGAACCACTACTACCAGAACATGGTGAAACTCCTGAAAAATCTTTCAAGGACTTCAGAAAATACACCTGGAAATACAGAGCAGGAATTTTCCTTTACATCTCTACAGTTACCCTACTACACATCTCTTTTGCTACTTTCCAGAGTAGAAGCATCAATTCTGTCCTGACTAAAAACTAACTTTGTAACCCTCAGTAGTTCTAAAGCCACTCTGTCCAAAGAGTTGTACAGGATAGACATCTGGATTTCAGCTGAATGCAGAAGACACCGAAGTGCCCTTCCTTTTGCTTCCCTGCTCTAGGGAATTGGAACATTTTACTTCCTACAAGAGAAATCCTTTGGTGGTAAGGAATCACCTGGCACCACCATCTACAATAGCTTCAGGAGAATAAGTCTCTAAGAAAGAGCATCACTAACCAGTTAGCATCCACAGGCGATTCATCATCTTTGGAAATTACAGTAACTGAGAAGAGGAATCAGTGCTGACACCTGATCTTCCTGTGTTTTCATCAGCTCAACAACTAATATCCACCTTTTCAGTACTGCAGCTAGAATTTGTATTGCCAAGCTACAGCCAGGCCTCAAGGGCAGGACACCAGACGAGGCATAAGAACTGGTGACTGTTTTTGTCCAACAATAACAAAATAATGCTTTCCAGCGTAAGTCAGTCTGAAGCAATACCATCCACATGACTATTGTTTTTCATTCCAGTCTCCTACACACCCTCAAGATGGCTACAGTTATCCTGTCAACCAGGGGCAGCTGGACAGCTTTTTACACAAACCTATACATGCTCAAGCTATGCAACCCCCAGACAAGAGGCTTGGCTGGTTTCCCCAACAGGAGATTCCCATTTTCCTTTAACTGCCTTTTAAGATACAGGTACCAGTACAACCCATTTGTGCATATATTCTTCCTGTGCTGTCACTGAATATCATTCTCTGTGAAATAACTGTCCATTGGAAAGCATGCATACTTAAATATCCACACAATAACATATATATACACACACATCAATTACCTTGGCCAATACCTGTTTGACTGAATTAATTTCACTCTTCCACATTACAAGAGGTGCCAAAAAGACATGAATATCTTTAAACCAATGATAGGAATCTAAAAATTTTAATTATGCCAATCTTTGAATACTTTCAAGTGTTCTTGATCAGTTTAAAAGTGTATTGCAACAATAGTAGCTTCAAATTTTATCTTCTTTTTAGCAATTCTTCTTAGAGCTTAAGATAGGTTAAGCAAATTCTTCATCAGATTTTCCCGTTTCCTTTCTTTTGTTGTTATATACTCTACTGAAACTGATAGATGAAAACGTAAAAGCTGTTTTAAGCAGAAGAATAATTCAGTGAAAGGAAACTCCTATTGCACCTCATTAAGTTTTGGCATTTATCAGGTTTCCCTTTTGTACATATGTATGGGATTATCCAAAGGAACAAAGGTGTGATTCTCTTTCCACTCAAATCATGGAGAAGAAGTCCAAGTTGAATCCATCAGCAGCATATTCAGACCAGTTTCAAGCATTTTTGAAAATCCTCCCCCTCTCCAACCTGCCCAGAAAGCGGGCATAAATAAATAAACTTCCACCACCTTGTATCCTGGAAGCAACAACCACAAGCTGCAGTTTGTGCAGCTCTGTCAAGTAAAAGATGCTGCAAATTTCTTCTTAAATACAAACAATATTTCTGAAGTTAGTTCTTTCAAACATTCACTTTCATTTGATAAATTACATTAAATACAATTTGCCTCAGCAGCCTTTTAGAGCATTACAGCTAGAGCAGGAGTAGGTCATTTTCACACAGAGAGTACGGTCTCCTCAGTTGTGTAGACAGCCTGGATTATGTATGCAGGCCCACACTCCCCGAGATAACAAAATTACCCGGCTTGCACTCCAAGGCAGTCAGAAACCATGGAGTTGCAGATAGCAAAGTCAAGCCTGAGCCAATCAGTCCTGCTAAGCAGCTGCTATCTCAGTTGCTTATTAGTTCACCAGCACACTGGCCATGACCAAAGGCTTCAGATGGGCTTACAGCATGCACAGAACAAAATTCTCTGCTTTCAAATACCACAGAAACGCAACCATGGATGAATACTATCAAAGGGTGGAAGTAGGAGAGAAATATGTTTTAAATTTACTCAAAACATTATTTTTTGAACAATGAAGAGAAAATCCTTACTCCTGAATACTGTATAACAACAGAATCATGCTGTTTGCTGGCAGAATGCTAAGTTTCATTTTCAGCAGAAAAAAAATTGTATAATAATTTTTCCTGATTTAGATGGGGTTTAGGTCAACCTTAGCTACATACAAATGAATGCTTTGTTCAAATTACAGGGTAATTTTAATTAGGACACCCTGCTAGACATCCTGTTGTTCTATTTAATGGACTTTCTCAATTATGAGAAGAAACACCTCCCCACCCGCCTGCGACTTGAAGTAAAAATTATGCTGAATAAATATACAAAGACAAAAATTATTATTCTGTATTAGATCTTTTTATTTCTGTTAATCTTTATTTGGCAACTGCTGTATCTAAAGGGCAGAGTTCAGAATCCCACACCCATTAAACACCTGTTTAAAAACCACTTGAAGCACCGGAACCAGCCAAATATGTCCCAATTAAGCAGAAACATTGGCACTGCTGTCTCGGGTAAGGAACACCCATTGCCATTTGCTCTCATTAGGTTAAACAGGTTTCTTGGGACATAGCTGAATTCCTGATTATGTGCATTGCAAATGGATGGAGAACACCAGAACAATAAAATTTAATTCAGCGTAGCCTTCTGTCCAGTTGTTAAGCACGGAATTTTGGGAAAAGAAAAAACTGAAGCTTTGGGAAGCAGACAAGAGTTATGTGTTGTAAGTATGTATGAGATAGCTCATACTTCTTTCAAGAAACTGCCTGCTCAATGTAACAGAAAGAATTGGGTTCAGATTTCATCTTGAGAATGTTTTGAGATTTAGAGTCCATTTCATTTTTGTCAGCATCTCCTCCTCTGTACTTTGCATTAGTTTGATTTGCTTACACAGTTTTATTTGTTAGTTAGAAGTACAACACAGTATCTTTCCATATTCACTTTAGTGTTAAATTGGTCACTTGTTTCTTGATTTTGTATGTTTATGATGCAGTGACGGAACACAAAGCTCAGGCAATAAAAACTTTGCAGATCAGACACCATTCTGCAAGTCTTCCAAATATTTTTGTCAACTTAAGTAAGTAAAGAGAGGCCAACTGCATGGCAAACAGAAGAATCTTGCCTGTCACTCACTTAACCTCTTGACCCCTGTCAAGGATGTGGACATGCTTGCCAGTAAGTGACAAGTCAAGTGATCTTTTACCAAACACCCAACAGTACATTTCAGGGTGGTGCCACTAGACAGGATCAGAGCAGAGTGGTAGTGATTAGAAAGCATGTTTGAAATGGTTCTAATATCCATCCTCAATCCTCTATAATCTCACTTCATTATCAATTTATTAACTTCCTTTGTTGTCCTTTCTGTCACCCTCCTGTGCTTGTTACTAATATATCTTAGTTTGAAAAGCTCTCTACTCTATGGGCACAAAAATCTAGCATGTCTCACATAAAATCGATCCGTTATCTGTATCCAAGTAAGAGATGCACAGTCTCTGAACAGATACCTTCAAATTAAATGTATAAAAAGCATGGTTCAGCACAATAAACACCACTTAATTCCCAACTCATAGTCAGGATGTTAGCAGACTGAAAAGAACATCTATATATTTTTCTCTTCGCTTACGCCAGATAGGCTTCTTGTAAACATAAATCCCGCTGGTTTTCTACTACCTCTTGTACTTAGAGTAGAAGTCACAATTATTTAGTGCCTGCATTTCTAAAGTAAACTTTAGTACATGAAAAAAGGCATACTAGAAATAAAATATATCAGCCAGCACTTGCTGCTGACCTAAAACTATATTTATCTTCAAGACAACCATAAGAGTGGCAGATGCTTTCTTGTTCTAGCTGGCTACAAATGGCACTAAGAAATCCTAAGATAGACACCTGCATACTTACTCTTTGCTTGTTTGCCCTCCACCCCCCACCCCCAAGTATTTTTGCATACAAACAACATTTTCTAATATGCTGTAGCTATTTATTTAGATATCCATGGATGCTATATTCCTTGTGGTCTCAAGAACAGTTTCTCTTCCATAATCCTACTGATCTCATCAAAGGATGCTGGGTACTCAAAACATCTGAAAAAGATAAAATATTCCATATTTGCTCTCCATTATTTAATTCAGAAAAAGTGTCGCTTATAACGAAAATGTTTTAAAATAGTACCCCTAAAAATTGAGAGCCACAGTCCTTGGCCATTTCTTCATTTAAGCCTTAGTAGCTTCCCCTCTTAGAAATGGTGGCTGACATTTTATTCAGTAGATGATATCTGTAGCTGAAACACTTGCAGACTACAAAGAGTAGCAAAAGCTATCATTACAAATGGATGTTTTTATAGGAAGACATTTTGAGACTAGGCAAAAGGGAGTAGGAAAGCAGGAGTGTGGGTGGAAAGAAAACAAAGTGAGTCCACAAACAAACAAAACACTACAAATCACAACAGGACAAGGGAAAAATCAAGCAGTGACATAACCCTACTGGATTAATAAAAACAATTCTGTCTTGATTGGAATTCCATTTTTATTTTTTCCTTTGTAGTTCCATCAGACAACCATTAAAATATTTAGCTGCATCACTTCCACAGGTACAAGTTATACAAGGTAGTTTATCAGGGTATCTAAGCACACAGTGCAAATTAAAAGGTAAAACCAGGAGTATTTTGTACTGTAAAAACAAATAAAGGGAAACATCTTCTGTATACTGCAAAAAAACCCCAAAACAAAATAATTCTATATGTTTAAACTGGCATTTAACTTCTACTGAATTGAAATTGTATTTTGAACCCCAGAGAACTTGCCATCAATAATACCCTTCAAATGCCTGAGCTCAACAAACCACAGAGAGCTGTGCATTAGTACATGTGCTGGAGATGGAATATTCCATGTGAGGAGAGACTTTGCCTACATCCCAAATAGCTACAGACAAATCAAAACCTTTCACAATGTGATATAAATGCAACACATAGATTAAAAGGAGAGAAAGGAAGAAACAGCTTCAGAACTTGGAACACTTTGTGGAATTGGCTTTTAATTGCCCAAAACAGCAATTTTTAAAGCGATTGCAGGAAGCAATCAAGTCCCATACATCAGCTGAGGACAAGACCCTCTCAACTCTAGAAATACGTGGTAATACCCAAAAATGAAGGGGGGTGGGGGGGGAGGGCAGAGAGAGACATAGAGAGAGACAAAGAAAAAGAGAGAGTGTGAGAGACAAAGAGAAAGAGAGCAAAAGAGCAAGAAGTGAGGTGTGGGGCTAACACCAAAGATGAAAACGGCTGGAATTAAAAGTCCAGATACATCCTTTATCTCTGAGGCACGGAGGGACAAAATAAAAGGGAGGCACATAAACTTTATGCACAAACTAAGAGGAAGTCAGTGGAGGGATATATTAAAAAAATTAATGTTGCAATATGCCATCTTGTACTATTACATTGAAAACCACACCACTGTGTGTTGTTACTGTATTTGGCCAAGTGCACTACTGTGTTTAATTTGAACTTTGATTACAATAAATCACACAATACAGAGAGGCAACCAAGTGACTCACAGTCCCCTCTGAAATCTTACCATATTAAAACTTTGACTGTAGAAGGGACACAGTAACCAAAATCTATGTACACTACACCAGGGGAAGGGAGCAGAAGTATTGAACAGAACCCCTCAGGACTCCCTGGTCATTTGTTACACACGAACAGCAACTTTGCCCTGGCAGCAGTTAGGCTGTTAGAGCAGCAGATAAATTTGGTGCTGCCTGCATCAGACACAGCAAACCACGGGCTGCCCAATTTTCTAAGGAAGGCACAGACGCTCTGCACACCTGAGCACGATTAAGTCTTACTGCTTATGAAGACGAGAGTCAGTGCTGGCAGTGCATGGCTTGAAGGGGAGGGAGGCATTTGGAGGGGAAGCATAAACCTGTTCCTGCTCACTACCAACAACATTATTGCAGGCACCAGTAATGAGGTGGCTGGGCTAGAAGGGGAAAGGGATATAGGAGCTGGAGCGCTTTATCAGCTCCAAGACCAATGCTGGTTTTGGCACTATTTTCACTCTAGTGAGTTACAAACAACAAAAAAAACCAACCAAGCAGGTGCTAGCAATCTGAGAGACCACATGCCAGCTACAGCTGCTTCAAACTGATTCAATTACGTCTGCCTGAATAGTCCCAGGACATTGAATCCACTGAAGGGAACCACAGGTCGAAGGGAGACCCAGTGCTTGCGGGATCTTAACACTCCATTAAATTAAAGTGGAAGCCCTCCCAGCTGAAATTGGAGGAGGGTATTCAGATAGGACTGAACCATATGATCACACTCAGACTAGGACAAGATGGAAGACAGCATATGCATGACACTGGGATTCACAGTAAAAACCCATTGGAAATAATGCCTCAAAATTTTCCTGAAGCAGTCCAACAGCACTGCCTTGTTTCCCAAAACACTGGGTGCAGTACATTTGCTTGAGCATGCTCTTGGGATTGGGACTTCACTCCAAACCTTGTTTGTACAAAAAGGGGCCAAGCAGCTGGGAAATTCTGGAGTGTAGTGTGTCCTCATTAGCTTCCATCTGCCATCAGAACTCAGCTCATGGCAAGTTTGGCTAAGTCCTGGTGTTCTCAGGTCCAAATCTGGGTCAGTTTTAATTACACTATACAGAATTCAGTGTGCAGTTTTTAAATCCTTATTATACAGTGCAGAAGAACGGGCAGCTCTCCAACTAATCAATTTTTTAAAAGTACATATATAAAAATTTTAAACCAGGCTAGACAGACAGTGGGTGGAAGAGAAAAAAATGTATAAGCGAGTACAGGGGTTAGTTAAGAGAACTGTTAGCAAAAGTGGGTCACCAGCAAGTTCTGCTTTAAAACTTCAAAGGAAGGGGAAAAAGGAAAAAAACTCTTCATTTTTTAAGACACTGAAACTGATGTGCAAGATGTATACAATTGATACTGCTGTTAGAATCAGCATGGGTTGCACACAATAATACTGCAGCCAGATTTTTATGACAGGGAAGATGGATTGTCTTGTGGCTACAGGACCATAACAGGCACTGGCTGACCATTCCCATACCTTTAACTGTGTTATTGCCAGGGTTGGGAAAGTCCTTTTCCCGAAGGACAAAGCCTTTAGCCTACAGGTACAGAAAAGGTGTAGTGGTTAGAAGTATAGTTCAATGGTATTCTTGAAGGTGACAGGGAAATGCAGTATGTTAGTCTAAATCCATACCTAATTAATGTGTTTTGGACTACTTCATCTGCTATTTATTTCCTCTTTTTCTATGCCATCAAATAGCCATCAGCCAGGTCAGGACTTGAAAAGAGTTTTGCTTGCCAGGTTGCTGGCAAACAAAATGATAGAGGCACAGATAGCTGCATGTTTTCCACTGAACAGACACTTGGGATAGGATAGCACGCCAAATCTTATCTATGTAAATTGGGCTAAAATCTACTCTCAAAGTCAACAACCAGAATCTGCCCTGTTTAGAATCTTTGTCAGATGCAAGGGAGCAAGTAGAAGTCTTCAGTGACAGCTACCGACATAAAGGTAGCTCAGAAATGGAGAGGGATGATCAAGGAGCAGAGTAAATAGCAATGAAATGATAGATGCTTGTTAGATAAGCATAATATTCTGCCTTCTCCTACACAAAAACTACACCTTCAAAGATTTCCAAGTTTGCTTTAACCATTTCTGTGAAAAACTCCTGTTAAAAAAATGCTCCCCTTCATGCACCTTGTTAGTATTGTCATAGTTTTCATCTCAGAACCACAACATAGCAGAAACATGATGCAATCCTGCACTCTCCCTTGTACTTACTTCTTCACTTGGTGGCTAATCCATACATCTCCAGCTGCTAGATGAACCTAGCACATTCTCACACAGCAGAAAATGCATTACTATTTCAGGATCAACAAAAGCTATGAGGCTGGAGTAACCACTCAATGTTTTTTATTTGAAAGGAAGCTTTGTCTTTAAGGTAACCTCCCTCTCTCAGATATGGCCCCACGTACACAAAAATTAATACATTCAACATATTACACATCAACCCATACAGAAATTTAAAAAAAAAACCTAAAAACAACCAAACAAAAACAAGCCAGAAAACCCCACAACCTTACCACAGGAGCATTACAATGTTAGGTATCCCCAGCTTCTCAGTTTCAGTACCTAGTTCTCAAATGGAGAAGGTTTTTTTCCTCAAAACACCTGACTGGTCTCAAGTTCTATCCCCCAACTGGGCCCACTTGTATTAATTAGGACAATTAGCTTCACCGTCTTCAAATAACACTCAATTTAGTTGAGCTTGGCTAAAAAAAGCAAGTTGAAGCCACAAACAGACCAGGCAAGATAATCTTCTACTGAAGAAGAAAATTACCCCATGCAAATCTGTTTTCTGAGGGCCTGGTTTCTTATTAGAATGTTTTGCTACGAAGTTTCAATGTGGATCAGTAACGGAACAAAAGGGAGCAGGAGAATGATAACACAGCAAAACCCAGTAAATTTAGCTCAGATAGTATTGTTTTAACAGAATGATCACACTCTGTAACAGAAGTGAAATTTTAGTGCCCAGAGGCGGACTATTCTCTCTTTTAAGGCACTGTTGCTGCAGTTAGGTGTGTCTGATGGACTGTTTGAAGACATGACCCACCAGTGACCAGGCAGAATTGCCGAGCTGTGAACTACACACAAAGAGTGGAGCAACAGTGCTGCACATCCTCTGAAACACTGACAATGAAACTCAGTGATGGAACAGGGTGGCTACAAAAAAATCACCACTAAAACAACAAAACCCAACAAGAGGAGAGAATATAGGGTGAAAGGAGAGGTTCTGCCCATGCTCTCAAGTCTAGAGGCAGATTTTTTCTTTCCCTTCCTCCCTCTAAAATCATGTTTGGATGTGATCCAAGTTAAGGTAGCTGTAACTCTTCTGTCTTCAGCTCATAATGCAGCCACTTCTGAGCCGTCTACTGTCATACTTGCTGGTTCAAGGTGTATCTGCCAGTCCCAAATTCTGACCAGGGAGCCTATGGATAGGCCATTGACTAGCATTTCCTGAACAATCCACACTGCTCTTGCTTAACAAGGGTCCCAGTGAAGCACAAAATCTTCCTACAGTTCTTTTCATGAGGAAGCAAAAGAAGATGTGTCATGGCATATGAATTTAGATATAATCTACAGCAACAAAGCAAGGATGCCATTCCGAGATAGGGGACATTTATTGCAGACTCTTAGCACCTGAGGATGTTGAAAACATAGGAGTATTTTACAAAATTAATTAAAACATGGTGGTCACAAGTTAGAAATTACAGAGAGAATCTTGTCAGACATATTTCCACTAGAATTTCATGCTACTGCATTCATCTTACTGTACCTACATGCAGCATCTCACAAAATCCTCTTTTTGGAGTCTGCCCTTTTTACTGCATCATCTGGAACACCTGAGACAATAGTATGATTTATAAACAGAATAAATCTCTCAACTTTGTTGTACTTGGCTGCAAGAGCTTTAAGTCATATCCTTAACATCTGAATGCCATTTTTCCATTGCACTTTATTTTTGAGTGGGTGTTTTTGGCGCTATATAGTTTATGTAAAATGAAGCAGTACATAAGAAAATGCAACACCTATTCTCATGTGTTTCATAAACATCCAGCCCCTGACTTGTGTGTGCTGTGCAGCACAGTTGTTATTGACAGCTAACAACATGTTCTAAACTGACAGAATAAGTCCCACAGATCTCATTTTTTTTTGAATTTTAAAAACAGGGGAGCCATATTAAGAGGAATTTGCCAAATTACCTGCAGAGAAGGAGGAAACCTGCAATTTTCTCACTGCAGTGATGAGATGGTATCAAATGAGATGCTTGGCTAAGCAAGGCCAACCAAAGGGACTACATACACTTTCCTAAAGAATAATACTCTTCTATATTGTTCCTGAATAAAAACTGAGAGTCTCCACTAAAGTAATGTCAATTGCAAGTTTTATGGTCCTGCCTGCATGACAGAAGACAGCAGAAACAGCACACAGACCTACATACATATCTCAGTTTATTCCTTTCTAGGATTTGATAGCCAAACTAATGTCAGAAGATGAATTCAGAAGGCCTTTTATGGCAAGACAGATTATAATCCAAGTTTAAAACAGAAAAGGAAATGACAACAGAAAAACACAGGGACGACCATGAAAATAAAGTTTACAATGTAACTGCTTTTGTAAAGCAATATGAGATAAACACCAATTATCACAATTTTCTAGATGAGGAAACAAAAAGCTCTGATCACAAAATAAATCAAGGGTCTCATGCTGAATATACATGATTATGTCATACTCCGGTTTCTATTAATTTTATCACATTTACCCTCAGGACCAGACAACTAGTGCTCTCTATATTCAGATAAAGAAGACAACAACAGATAAGCACTGAAGCATGCATTTGGAGCATGGTTCAAATGAAAACCGACCATGCCCACATCACATCCCTTTGCAGACCAGAGAGACAGACTCAAGAGCATGTCCCTGACTCTAGCCAGAGCAGTTTCTCACTGTAGCTGTGGGCAGGACAAATGAAAAGTCTTGCTGCCTTGCACTAAATCTTTCTGGTTGCTGGCAAACCACTGGGCAGGTATTTTCTAAGCAAGTGGTTATATATGTTGTACATACATATACGTTGTACATACATGTATTTGTTATATATATTTGTTACATTATCTTTTCATTAAGTGGTCCCTGATAGGCCTTTTTTTTTCATGAGTGTATCTAATTTCCTTAGTAGGCAGACTTCCTTCTGCTTTTTCTTCATCTTGGGTTAATGATCTCCATTGTCAATATTAGCACTGTGTGTCTAGAGGAGATTTTCTGGAGCTGCAAAAAAGCGATCAGTCTATAGATCACTCCTTCTTGGTTAAAACTGCTTAGAGTGGAAACAGATCTCAGACAATGACAGATCTGTTCCCATCTCATGATGTATATTTCAACAAACTGTAAGGATGCTGTAGCTTTGTGGTTTGTTTAACTAGATTTATCAGATACTAACTCCTTTTACAAGAGCAAAGAGATGCTTTATTGAGCCAAAAGGCACAAACTAAGTAGATATGAAGATGAAATGGTCTGAATTTGCCAGTCAGTGTGACTGCATCTGCTGCTTGGATGCTGCCTAAATAGGCCAAGATCAAGGTTGTAAGGATTGATTTGATCCTGATCCCTCAAAGTAAATGAGACACAGAAATCAAAGCTCATAATAAAATTCAAAATTATCCAATCAAGTCGTCTTGTATTTCCCCACTGTAATGCACATATAATGTATGCATGTGTCTGTGTGCACAGTTTCACACTCAAATTCATCTTATCCCCTGCATTTCTATGTTCTACCGTTGCAAAAACACTCTGAAAGAACAAAATTGCTGGAGGAAAATAGATCGCAATGGAGCAGAGAAGCTGTGTGCCACCCGTCCTCCTTTTCTAATCAGCAAGCACCGATTCGCACCTCCTTGCCTCACCTCCCTGCCCCTTTACCAACGAGGAACTCACCTTACATCCCTATAATGCTTTCCTTGGCCAAGTCTGCAACCCCAGGCAACCCAGCCTCGAGTGAAGGCAGCAAAGGCAGCAAGCTCAGCTCAGAGTTTGACATGCTTGGTGCATGTCATATAACACAAGCAACCTGCTAACGAGCTGCTATGTGCTCTCTCAAAGTCACAGCTGCCAGCAACAATTGAGCAAGTGCAGCCTAGCTTTTCAGGATTCCTGCCTGTTGCCCAGGAACCACACAAAGCACTGGAGATTTTAAACAGGTGCAAACAGCGGTTTTCTCCCATGCCTTGTCCTCCAGCACATCAGACTGCACAGCCTCTGCAACAGCAACCCAAGAAGAACCAGAAGCAGGAAATGAACTTCCAAAATGCGATCAGAGTTCCTACTGATAATGCAACACTTTGATGACATGAGAAAAACAGATTGTACAGAGCACTATAAGCAGATGCAGGAAGGCTTGGTCAGGCTTGCCTTCATGAAACCTGCTTTTCCCAGAAACATGACTCTGTGTTATAATTCTGGTTACATATTTTGCTAAATTTGTCAGTGTTTCTCACCTGCAAAATATTTTGCTAATGTAAGGGGTAATGTTTCTGAACAAGCAATGATTCAGAACACGTAATGAGCACCAAAAATAAATGAAAAGGGTGTATTTTAAAGCTTACTTTTATAATAATTTGATAGCTGCATAGGAATTTTTAACGCACAAAACTGTCTTTCAAATAAGTGTCTTAAAAAGCAAAATATAAATCACGTACATTATCTAATTGTGTGTATGTACAGAAATTCTACATGTACCATCTGTTTACAGCTCGCTGCCTAACATTATGACCCTGTACATACACAGCTCAGTGCATAGGTGGTACCCTAGGTAAACACACATTGTATCTCCTGAACTGAAAATCTGTGAGTCAACTTTTAACAGGCTCGTTAGAAAAGACTGCACCAACTCCAGAATGGTTTGTTTTGTCAATATTGCCTACGCTGTGTTAAGGTCATCAGTACGAGTTTGCTATTAGCCACGTTCCCACACTGGTAATCAGGCAAATTCCCATTAATTTCAGGCAGAATCTTGCCTGAATTGGAAGGGAGCAGGAGCTGGTTAAGGCCATTAACCAGATGGCCATGGAGATCTGGCATTCTCATGTTGTGATCAGCTGCTCTACCTGCTACTTCCAAGCCCACTCACTAGCCCACGTACAGGTCAAGCCCTGAGCAAGGCTCTTCTGCTGTTCCTTCAGAAAAGTAATGTTACAATGCTGACGTGCATGCAAAGGGCTTCTGTCTAAAACGAAAGCACTCAGATAGGTTTTACCTTCCCTTTTGGATCCAGCTTTTCAGCTGGATGTGAGGCTGAAAAGGCTAAAGGGTTCTCTTGTACAGACGCCAACAAAAACAAAGGTAAACTTAGAATTTTCATTAACTGTAAATTACATGAGCAAACAGAAATAAGGATTGATGTGAGCAACAGGGAATGCTAAAGCTTCACCAAATGTAATGTGTAATGCTTCAACCCAAACATATTTTGGGATGACTGCCAAGAAGATGGGTATAAATGTGGGAGGCTTAGTAGAGTACAGTTTGAGCTAAAATGTGTAAAGTTTTCACTTGTGCTAAGGAAACATTCGTAGCTAGGTAAAAACAAGGGCTTATGAAAAATCCAATTTTACATCTAATCTAAATTTTCCTGGGCAAAGCAACTGCTCTCTTCCTAAACTGATCCTTGAGATAGCTGGTGGTGGCACATAATTATTGTGGATAGTATTGCCATGGGCTAGGCAATAGTTGAATACTGTAAATTCTAGAGGTGTCTTATCCAGCATTATGTGGTTTGATGTATTCATCTAAACCTGAACTGGAATTAGTCATCATGATGCTTTTGTTATTTGGTGGTCCAATGACATCTGTACAACCAGGAAACAGAAGCATTGCCTCTAAAAAATTTTCTTGTGCTAGCTTAGCCTGCACTGTTATATGTTAGCTCTTCTGATCTAGAAGCTCCTAGTGGTGAAGGATAAAGTATCCCTAATTATCAGAGTTTCTCCAGTGAAGAATAGTTACAATGTCCTGAATGTTTTTAGGGATGTAGGAGAAAGGGCATTAAATAACACAAATAACCTCAATTTGCTGCTAAACATCCCCCAGCAGAAAAAGGCCTACATGACTGAGGTTTGGTTTTCTGCTGTCAGAGCTGTGTCTCAACAGTAAGAGTAGGAGGTTCTTCTAAGCTCTACTAGAAGACTAGTTCATTAACTAGGATTTAAGTTTACTTTCAGTGAGATAAACAATGAATAATTCTAGTAAAGGCAAGAGGCTGGACAGTAAAAGGCTATAAATGCTATAAAATTTTTTAAGACAGGCCCATTTCTCACCTTTTCTAAAGCTACTTTTGTCTTGAGTTGATAGACCAATTATTTCAGGAAAAAAAAAAAAGTCAGTGTCAGTAAAGCTTCTCACCTGTTTTATCTGCATAGACTTCAGTTTACATAGTAATGGAGGTCCAAGAAGGCATTTTATTGGCTACCACTTCAGCTTTATTCATGTGATTGGTTCCAAAATATTTAGACAGCAACACAAGTTACTTCATGTTAAGTTCAGGGTACATCCTTCCCTCTCTGTGCCTGAGATGATGCATTTCTTAGGTTTTCCACATCTGCAGCTGACAGAGACACTGAAAAGCTCTGGATTCCCCTTTATGCACCTCCAGTTCCACAGATGTGGAAGTAAGAAGTTCCTATTGAAACACAGTACAAGAATCATTCTAACAATACTCAGTGCATCCCAATACTTGGCAAATATACATGACCCTCTGATAAAAGAGGTGGTGAAAACAGGAACTTATCCTATCTAACAGAGAAAAATCTGAAAAGATTCATTCCATTGTTCCACATGCACACCTATTCAGCTGAGAGGGCTGAAGGTGACAAGTAATCCTAGGAATATATGCACATAATGCTACTTGTCACCAGGTGTAGTAACACAGCCTCCAGTGGCAGGGGAAACTGTATCTTCCCATTCATTGGAGAGCACGAGAATGATGAGAACATCTAGGAAGGACTCAAATGTAAATGCAGCTCAGATCTGTTCCTAATGGCTTAATAGCAGGCATTTCTTAGGGTGTCCAAGAACAGAAAGCACCCTACAGAAGTGTGCAATAGAGTTTAATGACAACACTGATTCAAGAAACTCTCTTCAAGCAAGGATCCTTGACATTATGGAACAGGCGAGGATTCACTGTTTTGGCAATGACTGTAGGATGAAGTTATGCTTTCTGTAAATTGAAGCTTCCCTTCCAATTACGTCAAGTGTGTGCACCTCAGCAAAGTTTTGAGGAGTCTGAAAGAAGAATGTATCCTTTTCTGCAGTGATTTCTGCAAAATAAGAAACTGGATTAATCACAATTTTCACTGGTGCCAGCCAGACCACAAAGTGTACCATCAACACTGTGCTTGTAAGGTAAAAGCTGTTGTAATTTTAAAAGAATATCAATTATACATCGTGCTCCAGAAATACTATAACCTGACTTCAGATTTCTTATAAACTATGTCTTCTTGCACTCCTATATAATAGCAGAATAAGGAATATTAGATTACTTTCTAGGAGATATTTACAAAACGCTAGGATCTTCTAAGCAGATACAAGCTAATATTATTATTCTGAATAGCAGTACAAGCTGCCCTCCATCCACAGCACCATGCAGGCTGTCATTTTTGTAGTTAGGATGCATTTTGCAGCAAGACTTAACTGTTCTTTCAAGTGCACTGTACTGTTACTTGTTGTCACAATTATTTATAACTGGGGACATCTATCTCCTACTAACCTTCTGTTCTGGTCCAATATACAGGAAACAATTCTGAAGCATTAAAGTACATTTATAAGAATTTAAACTCAATATTTCTTAGCTAGATTCTGCCCTCTGGTTTTGACTCTAATCTCAGGCAAGTCAAAGATGGCATTCAGTCTTCCACTCTGTTATGGGGTTTGTGTGCATGAAAATCTAATTTCAATGAAAGGTCATGACAGAAGATGAAGATGCTCAGCTAAAGAAAAGGGTTTCCAAAGAGACTTGTAAACATGAGACCACGACTTGGGTTTCTTTTTAAAATGTATCATAAAGGTACTGCAGCATTCTTTAACACAGAGAAGCAGCAGAGTAGTGCATGAAACACTCAGTGCCAAGAAATAATCCATCCTTATTTTAGCCGTGAATTATCCTACAACTTTGAGAAAATTACTTAACTGCTCCATGTTTCAGTTTCCCCATCTATCAAACAAGGACAAAGATACTTTGTAAAACCACTCTAAGATTCTTTAAAAAATATAAATCACTTGGAAACTTGTAAAGTACATGCAATTTCTAAAAAATAACACTGAAAATATAAGAATAAATATTGCTTAAACATTTGGTGCAATATTTTAATACAACTCATACCTTTCTTTTAAGTATTTTACAAAATTCTCAGGAGTTTGTATGTACTGTTTACAATTACCAGCATATAGGATTTGAAGATACTACCTGCTTTAAGTTCAGACTTCCAACTGTTGTTTGAAACACAAATATTTTCAAGGACCTCAGTAAGAGATGGACTGGGTCCTATATTTTTTTCCTAAGACAGGCAACAGGCCTCCAGATGAGGTAGCACTGGATTCTTTGAAACCCACAATAATCACCAAACTAAAAGAAAAAGAAGTTAACATTGTGTCCTTCCTCCCCAGCACTCTTTTCAACACCTGCATGATACAGATGCCACAGAAGACTCATTCTTTCTTTGAAGTACAGGAAAATATATCATGGTAAAAGACTGAGTGTCATTCAAAGCATCCTTTGAAACTTCTCAAAAAACTGCATCTGAGCTTTCTGTCTGGAGAGGTTTTAATGATTAGTTTATTTTTCTGTACTTTTAGAGTACAGAAGAGAAAATTCATTACATGTTTAAAACTCAACAAACTTTGCAGGCTTTAGATATTCAAATACCTCTACTTCTGAAAGTTTATCCTGATTAAATATATATCTGTAGGGTGTGATCCAAAAGTGGCTGGACATAATATTTTAGGTCTAATTCCAAGTCATCAATCAGTTTGTTGGCATTTCAATGTAGAAGAGAAGCATTTCCTCAACTTTGTATTACAAGAACAGGTCACAGCTTTTTGAATAACCTACTGTCATGATTCAAATCATCTCTTACTTATTTTACTTCTGTGAGATAAGAAGTAAGAGATGATTTGAACTAAACCACTACACCTACCTTATAGATGGGACCAAGCATGGAAACTGCCAGGCCCAAAAGATTATATTCTCTGGACATTGTTAGCAATCAAAAATAAGATATCAGAACTGGGGATGGCTCACAAGTTTAGAGACAACACTCATTATAAACTAAAAGCTACAATACTTATATTACTGAGGGAGAAAAAAGTTGGGGAGATTCTATAGCCATTTCATCTTTAGTAAGTATTTCATTCACTAACTTTGTACCACAGAGAATTTCTATCCATCATGTTATTCAATCATATTTTTAGAAGATAAAAATGTACAGGTATTACATTAGGTGTAGGCACCTTATCTCCAAGTAAAAAATGACATACATAGTTGAATACAAAGGCAGCAAACTGGATTTTCTTATTCTTATCAAGATTGACATAATACTTGAATGCAAACAGGACAGCTAGATAAGAATTACAAAAGACATGAAAATCCCTCCGGTTTTAGGCGTGATTGAGAAAGCGACACCAGAAATATAAGCAAAAGGGAAAAAATACAGTCATCCAAATAAATATTATGTTAAAACTATATATGGCCCAGAATCTGTGAAGACCTCTGAAGAGACATTGCCAACTAGAAGAACAGGAGTGAGGTGGGATGCTCTCAGATATTTAAGAGCACAGAGCGTGGAACAGAGTGCAAGAACACAAATGTGCCCACAGAGGCTGTGTTAGAGCTTCAAATATCTCCAGCTCAAGTGACTAATGCTAATGTGCAAAGAGACAACCACTTCAAGCAGAACTTTTTACTGATTAAGTCACTACCATAAATCTCAATATGTTCCCTGCCATATTGGCAGCCTGTCCCTTTTTTCCTTTTAACTGTGGGCCAGATCCTCAGCTGGTATAAGCTGGCATCGCATTTTGTTGCCTTTAGTGGAGCTAAGCCAACTGATGCCATCTGAGCATCTGATATTATATTTCTGTAGCAGTTAAAAAATTATACAGTGGCATTAATTACTACATAGTCATGTCTCATAACCTCATGGCAGGGGTGGAAAGACTTCTCATTTATAGTCACCAGTCAACATAAAGAGTGGAAGGGTCAATTGGTCATTCTGTGCTCAGTTTGATGGCTGTAAAGCTACTAGTCATTCCAAACACAGGAGAAACCACTTTTCATTTTCTTATGTGATTTAAATACTTAAATTTTGTTAACTCACAGGC
The DNA here is from genome assembly GCA_020086605.1 of Lanius collurio. Lineage (NCBI taxonomy): Eukaryota > Metazoa > Chordata > Aves > Passeriformes > Laniidae > Lanius > Lanius collurio. The sequence goes on from JACBWW010000006.1 coordinate 34,415,088, forward strand.
ATGTAGTAGCTACTCTATGTCCTTAAAGAACCATGCTCCACTGCGTTAAAAACGTAATGGATCTGACATGCAGAAGAACAGGCAACTGGAGCAGACAAAAATTTATTTATCTGAGAAACAAACCCAAGTCCCATTGCCAATAGTAGAGGCTAAGGGGAAGAGGGGCAAGAACACTTTCATGTGTAAGCATTCTGCTACAGACTAACAGCACATCAGAAATGCAGACACACAAAGTCTCCAGTTTTCATAACAGAGAAAGTGGTCAGGGTTTTTTTGGTTCAGCAAAGGGAAAAATGAAGCACAGGACAAATTATGGACAACTGAACTTAGTTTGGACTATCTCTTACAATGACCTGACACTCATAGTTTATACTTTTTGTGTAAAAGGCCCATATGTTCCATTTCACTGCAGAAGGAAATAATCGTAACAGAAAACTTAACACCCAAATTAAATCCTTCTTCTCCAATGAAAAAACATTTCCTACTTTCTACCCAACACAAAAAAAAGGGTAAGCTGGGACTCCAATAAACCAGGGTGGGCTCAGACACCTGGATATCCAGTAGAAGTAATGATCACTTGCACCAACATTTTAGATGCAGCAAAATGTTCACTAGCTCACATAGGTTATTAAGGGTTATTGTCTGTGTATTTTAGGAAGGGGTAAACGGGAGTTAGTTGTGGCACTGAATCTATCTTGGCCTGCCTTCATTTGCATTCTTTGCCCTTCCCAGTATTTCATATATAAATACCTCCTCAGCTCCCAAGTTACTTTGTTTTAGCACTTCATAGCCCCTGGACACTCAACATTGAGATCTTACTGAACATTAAACAAGCAGATTGCCATCTTTGTCTCTAAATGGGTAAAATGAAAGTACCAACCTATCAGACAAAAAACTACTTATTCTCCACCTACTGATTAGAACTTGCATGTTGGAGCAGCAGGCACATTCCTAACAAGCTTCCAGATGAGGGATTGGAAGTAAGCAGATTCATTCTACAAGTAAATGTAAAATCAACGGCCTTACATTGGCTGAAGCCTGTGTCCTGAAATACAGAGAGCTTGCTACGGATATAATGTAATTACCCACCAACAAGCAAAGGCCAAAACATGGGAAGATAAACCCATGACTGACTTCAAGAGGCGTTTTACTTGAGTAAGGACAGACAATGAAATTCAGGGCTTTAGCCACTAAAGAGCAGAGCTACTGAAAAACAGCAAACAGAGAAGCAGACATTACAGAAAATAATTTATGGGAGAAGGATAAGAATGAAGAGGAAAATGAATGGGAAACAGGAGAAGCAAGGAACTGCAGGTTTCAAAACACACTAGTATTTAACATGCCAAAAGACAAGTAACTGCATCTCCTGAGATCTACCAGGAAAATGCCAAGATGCTGGTGAAGGGTCCTCACAGCCACACACTTTGGCTGTCAGGCTCTGGTATGAGGACAAAGACATGAGCTCTACTACCGTCATTCTAGAGAGCATTCCACTAGGAACAACCTCAGATGGAGAAATCATGGACCTTTTCTCAGATCTGACTGTATCTGAATAAAGATTTGAAACCTATTACACACTGAGTAGAAAATGGAAGAGTATTTTAAACAGACACATTCTGCCCAACTCAAATAAATTTAAACAAGTTGATTAAGAATATGACTTAAATGCATATGAAAAGTATCATCCATCTTTTAAAGCTCAGTCTCCTATTTTTATATTGTACTTGGCAGAAATATATCCACATTCAGTCATTTTGTCTTAGGTCAGTCATGGCATCCTGCTGTCCTGATATTGATGAGAATGAAAATGATAATATTCAAATACTTCATTTAACTATTATTTAAGAAATACTATAACTTAAATGAGACACTGCCTTCACAAAGGAATGCTCCTAAAAAAATGTCTCAATTAAAAAAAAAAAAAAAAAGGATTTTCTGTGTCTAAATTTTATAACAATCTCTAAGTGTGTTCAGTCATGCTTACCACAGGGGAAGAAATTAAGTAGGAACTTCTGCCTGACAGAAATCCTGCAAGTGAGAAAGGTCCTAATTTTGACTTCAGTGAAAATTTTGCCTCAGTATGAATTCACAGGATTTGGCCTATGCTTTGCAGAGATGACTGGGATTCAAGTTTATTATTACTTAGACAATTTTTTTGCTAGAATTTTAGGAGCAGTCTTAGAAGAACTGGAGGGAATGAGTTTGACCAGAGACCAAAGAGATCAATTACTACTGTGTCCAGTGGACATTAAGTGTCCAGTGGACACCAGCTGGCTGGGCAGAAGATGGGAATTAACACCATTTAGTTTTAGAATACTAACATACAAAGTAGAATAATTTATTTCCTCCCAAAAGACATAGTTGGAATTTATATTCTCATTGCTTATGTAATGGAGTTTTCCTAATATTTCTTGTTTATCAAAAATACTTGTTTGCAATGTTTCCCTATAAAACCCATACACCCAATTTCAATTTCTAATCAGAAAAAGCATGCAGGTGTTACTAACAGGCCAAATACTGGAATGCTTGCCCAGGATTTTGGCTGTCCACTGTAACACAGTGTGATTAAGAGTCCTCATAACATTTAGCTGCTAAGTCTGGAGAAGTCTGGCCAGGCACCTTGATCATAAACAGAAACGTAAAGGCCATGCAGCCTCATAATAGCCACATCTCAAGTCTACTTCTCTGTTTTCTATACAATTGACCCTTTTTTCTTGCCATTGAAAAGATGTGGAAGGGAACAAGGAGAAAAAGCAACAAGTCCATAACAGAGCTGTTCGAAGCTTCTCTGAAGAAGCAGTCAGAACAAAGAGCTCCTCGAATTGAACCCCAGATGAAAGCTCCTTGCTGCAGTTGTGCTGTCCTAAACAAGAGTAATTATGCAAATATTTTTTATGCTGGAACAAACTAGCCTCTAAATTTGTATTTACTCCAGTAAATAGTTCTTATTTTAACCTGTGATTTTGCTAGCTAGCAATAATTTTGGACTGTTGCTCAGAGGACATCTCTTTGCTTTGCTAACTATCTGCTATGATGTGTATGTCACTGCACAATTAAGCCATGTAAATTTTGAAAGTAATTTGCAGCTCTGAAAAAAAATTTAAATATTTCTTGAAATTCTATGCTGTCAAAACTCAGTAAAACTGCAAAAAGCATATGAAGGTAATACCTATAAACATTGCAGCTGGCTACAGAAAAAGCTGCAAAGAGCAAGGGTTACCAGAGCAGGAAAACACTGTTAATTACTAAGTGTTGTTTCTTGAAGCATAATACCCATACCTGGGAACTACACATTCCTACCCATACAGCATGTCAATATTACAGGGGTAAATCTCTCTAGAAAAAAAGAGAAACCAAAAAGAGAAATGAAACAAATTAACAAACAAATAAGGTACTCACTGGTTAGAACCTATCTGCAGATGTTCAACTAACAACTTCACTTTTCCCTCTCCTTCCTTCAGCAAAATGTGGCACTATGAGCTTTACAAAGATTAAATTCCTTTTCACAAAAGGTTAGAGGCTAATATTCAGTAGAAGCCAATAATAATTTTGTGTTAAAATATCCACATAATAAGCACATCACTGTGATGGTAAATTTCCACCTTGCACATTAAATACTAGTGTACTCAAGCTTCTCCTATGCCTGTGGCCTGTGAAATGCTCTGCTCAGGAAGCTCAGGATAAATCTGTCCTCGGATTATTCTGGTGTGAGCCAGCCCTCCAAAAGGGACTTTTATTCTGATATGGCTCAACCAAAAAAGTATTCTGGACAGATATATAAGGAAAACAGAAAATATCCCACAAACAACAATCACATCATCATTATGTATTCAAATTTAAAGTATTTACAGGATTAAGCAGTAACAGCACTGACATGATAACACATAGTACGGCCTCATCCTGCAAGCCTGTCATCTGAATAATCCTAACTAAGTGTGTGCAGTCCCTTGCAGCAATTGTTGAGTGCAGAAAACTATGGAATTTGGGAGGAAACAGATCAAAAAGCTGAAGCACAGAGCAGCAACGTGACTCACTTAAAATTCTACAGAAAACAAACAGAAATTCATAAATTAAACTGATTCTGACTTTTAATCTTGTCTGTGGGACTCAAGATCTCCCCCATGAGAATAAGTATAACAAAGCAAAAGCAACCCCTCCCCTGACATTTTATGATATTTCTATAATTGTCTCAATATACCAGATCAATTGCATTTGAAAATGCAGCTATTAAACCATAAGTAGACCATCTTTGGAGCCTTTGTTTGTCAATTGCATCAAACAACAATTCTTCTGCAGACAAGAAATCAGACTGTATTTTTACAATAATTGCAAGTCATTTCTAGGAGAAAGAGGTAGCGACAATACCCAAGGAAATAAAATAACACACTTTTGTGCTTTCCCATCAAAGCCGATGGTGGTGTGGGTTTAAATCAGTCAGAGGCAGCTACGCATGAGAGATTGCACTCTGCAGGCTCTATCAGTCAGAAGTCAAGGATACACGTCCATGATTTATCATACTTTTCATGGTAATTAGCTAGAGTGCCATTTTGCTTCCAGTAGCATCACTCAACTTTCTTTTTTTAATTTGGTCTTTTTTTCTGCAAATGAATTTACATATTTCTCAGTCTCTCATCCCCTACTATGTTTTATTTATGAATATAGGCCTTGCTGATGGTAACTTTAATGTGAAGAAGGTAGTAATTAGTGTACCTATCTGCTGAGTTAATCCCTTTCCCACAATGGATGCAGAGAAGTTTAAGGTAACTAACAGTTTACAGTCAATATTAGGTTTAATTATGCTTAATGAGGGGAACTATCTCTGTTTACTAACTGCACCTAGGTGTGTAGCTCCTATATGAGTTTTTCTCCCAGCCTCATTCCACACTGTTAATAGTGCCACTGTGTAGGGTACATGTGGTGCTTTAATCCATAAAATTTCTCCAGGAGAGCCAAGCAAGTCAGGCACCTGTTTCAATACAGGTTTAGAGGGAGCAGAATGGCATTAAAACAATGACAACTTTTGTAAGGAAAAAGTTCCACTGTCTCAAATTTAGTGTATGCAGTACATTGGAGAAAAGAAGAAGAAACCCCAAGAAATCCCACAGACATTCCCCAAGCCCTCCTCTTAAAAAATAAAATAAAATAAAATAAAATAAAATAAAATAAAATAAAATAAAATAAAATAAAATAAAATAAAATAAAATATATATTTGTTCCTGGTTTTCACGGATCATCCACACGAATATTTCCCTTAGGAGTTGCTGCAATCTTTTAGCTCACTGAAAGCCCTCTTAAGAATTAATACCCTGAAGTTGTACAAATGAATGAAGACTTCTGGTTGTATTTCATGAGCAGATACCTTTCACAAGTAAAAGGATTCTAGAGGCAACTGAAGACGACACCAATGCTGTCCTAGAACTCCATAACAGCAAAAGGTCAAAAGCAAAGCCTCACACTGAAACCCAGTTCCACCTCAACTGCTCTGTTTTTAGCATCTGTGCAATGTTGTTACTTCAGTCAGAGTCTTCCTAGTAAGATCTAAGTTTGAGTTTACTTCGGTACTTTTAGCCACAGCATCTTCCTTTGTGATTTCATGTATTATCCCCTTAAGAAATTCATGCAATGGGAATTTTTTAATACATATTTATAACTACCTATGAAAAATGTACGTTCCCAAATCTTTGATTCCCTAGGATGCATGGATTTAGGGGTTTTTGTGTGTGTGCACAAGGGACCAAGTTTGCAAGAGAAGCACTGAAAAACAAAGCTGTTTGATTTCCAGTAAGAAATGGAAGTGGAACACACAGCAAAATTGTTCTGTAAATGGAGAGGTTACTTCATTTGATTTTTTCAAAGCAGTAAGAACCGAGTTCTGCATTTCATTCATATCAGAGAAATGTGACATTTCTTCAGACATAGCTTAGGGGTTTTCTTTCTTCTTTTTTTTTTGCCCTAGTGAGCGCTCTGCATGAGTCCATGCGTTCCCTCCTTATTTTTGCCATTGGCAAGACTTCAAGAAAAAATATCTCTGGTTAGAAAACTGATCCAAAAAGCAGGAAAAACCTGCTAAATCATGCTTCTTTTTTTTAAAAAACCCACCCATTTTACAATTACTTGACTGTCAAAATAGAAGTAAGTAAAGTAAAATTTTATTTAAAGGCTAAACTCAGTAATTCTGCAACCAATATCCAGATCAGCTGTACATAGCTTTGACTGTACAGGTTTCAAAATTAAAGCTCAAGGCTAATATGTATTTTTCCTACAATATGCCAAACTAACCCTAACACCCATATTACCAGATGTTAAGGAAAAGGTTTTTAAAGGAGAAGTATGATTTTTTAACAGATGTTTTTCCCTCTTGACACCACATTCCAAAAAAATGTCATCTGAAAATGTAAAGATAAGTTTAACTACTATGTAAAACTGTTAATAGCTACACAAGAAGAAAGAAAATATACCTATTTTCAAAGTGATAATATATTCTCCCTTTTGCTGCTTAAGACATCAATATTCAGATAAACATGGATTTCATTATGAGATGGAAATTATTTACAGACACATACATTCTTCAGAAAATTGATGAGGTTTTTGTATCCAAGAAGAGAGCAGAAGAGGTCATGTCATATCTTGAATACAAAGTCCAGCATCTAGGTTAATTTAATGACTTAAAACACTACAGAATGTCTCTGAGGATCTGGAAAATTTGAAGAACTCATGATTTCAAGACTCTGGAAAATCTAACTGGAGAATAACAACAGCACTTAACACAACTGGTCCACAGTAGGAGAGAGCATATTCAAGTTACTTCTCATCTGCTGCTGCCTTTCAGTAGTGACATGAACAAAGCTTGGGTAACTGAACATTAACCTATTTTACTAAAGCACAGTTCCAGAGTTAGAGATGACAGGATCACCGGCAGGCCACTGATGCTCGGTGTACATACACGAGCAACTGTCTCCTCAGAAATCCACAGGCAGCTCTCCAAACTACAGGAAGCAGATCTCCCTGACAGATAGATGGATGTGGTCATTTTACAAAAGTCTGTGCAGCTCTCCTCCCCAGACAACTGCTTGGAAAAAAGTTCCATACTCTTCTGAGGAGCCTAGGAGGAAGGTGGGCTTGCTTATTTGGATCAGTCTGGATAATAACCAGGTTTTTCACATTGCAATGTTGCCTCCACACATCTCTCTGCTCAAAGTCACCAATTATAGTGAAGAATAGTGGGAGGATGAAGAGTTTTAAAACTAATTGCAAAATAACTAATTGCAAAGAAAAGCTGTTTCTCAAACATAAAGAGTTTGCTTAGGTAATAATATTTCTTTCCAAGATACAGAGATGTTCATTCACTCCTAAATGAATTGAATTTCTGCTGCTGTATAATGTCTTGGCAAAGAGAAAGACACTTTCTCTTGATGACCTCTGAAGTAATGATAAGAGTCTCCAGTCTTGGTGGAGGAAATAACCTGAGAGTGATTCAGGCTGGTGGCCTCTGGAACTCCAAGGAGGTTTAAAGTTTATACAAAATAGTGCATCTCACATTTATAGCCAAGCAGGTGAGATCAGAACATTGTGTTTTAGCCATATACCAATCAAACTGTTAAAACATAACTTAGAAGAGAACACTTAGAGACAGATACTGAGATCTTGGGGTAGTCCCATCTCATAAAAAAAACCCCAAATATTTAAATTTGCCTGTAAACGTTACTGTAAAGATATTTTAATTCAGAGGAAGGAAAAAGTTTCAGATCAAAGTTCTGCAGCAAATGACCGCAATTCAGATTTATAAAAACTTATGTAATTAAAACGCTTTATGAGTGAATAAGTAGCAACGTTTCTTCCTTCTTAATTTTTTTCTCAATATTGATTTCTTGCCAGAAGAAATACAAGTTTTCAGCTGTTTTTCTGTCAGAAGAGCCTCTGCCTACTTTCATAAATTCTCTCTGCCATTCTAAAGATATGTCTTTGGAAGGCATAGAGACTTGTATAATCCCCCAAGTCCTATTAATATCAGTAAGAATGATACAAGTTTGATTCCAAAAAACCAAAGGGAATGACTAAAATGGCCTCAAAGCTGTTTTTCAGAGTCAAAATGGCCTACCTCATCTTCTTGGCACTAAAATGTGCTGCTGCCACAGAAGTGGTCCAGCTCCCACTGCTGCTGACTTCTTGCTGTCTCTCATTTTGTTGTCTCTCATTTTATTTGTGGTACAGGAGGAATAGGGGTTGATCTTTTAATGACCCACACTGCTGAGAACACTGAGTTATGCAGGAATGCTACTTTGCTCATCAAACTATTGCATAACTTAGGGTTGGCTTTGACTGGAAGGTTTACAGAATGAACAACAAAAGCACACGGAAGGTTCAGGTTCAGCTGCAGCATCACAATGTTCCCACACAAATGTCTGATTCAGGTCTAACAGGAAAACAGATGTCCCTCTACACAAAGAGGAGACAGGGAGAGAAAGAGGGAGATACTAACACAGAGGAAGAGAGAGAAAGAAATAGAGAAAAAGAAAAGAAGAGAAATAAAGTGAAGAAAAGAAGGAGAGAGGGAAGGAAGAAGAGAAGGAAGAAACAATTTCACTATACTACTCAGTGAAGGATGTATCTCCTGAACTTTGCAGGACACAAAAATGTTTGAAGTTAAAATCTTGAACCACCAGATGGAGGATTTAGCCCTCTCTTTCACAATTAATTCCTTGTCCACCCAAGTTCTACTTTTATGGAAAAAAAAAAAGGAAGCCAAGTCTCTTTGGGGTTTAAAAAAGACAATGGAATACAAATCTGACTAGGAGAAGAAGCAGAAAGTCACTGTCCTGAGTTATCCACTGAAGAAAATTAACTTTCCCAAAACAAACACCAGAGATATTAAAGATCGGAACATGTGATATCTGGACAGCAAAATTGCTATTTATTCTTTCCAAAGAACGTAAACTGAGTCACTGGCACAGAACTAAGAATATAAAACCAAATGATGTTCCATGTGGCAAAAGTAGCAAGTGTCCCCTGTGTCACATCATCCAGATACTACCAGATGATCTGCAGTTCAGACGAAGAAGAAAATGAGAATGACTGAAAATGAGAATAAATGTGTTTCTTCTTGGCTTCCACCCTGACATACATCTGAGCAAAACCCATGGTGGTTAAACAGCTTGTTCTGAATCTCAAAAAACTTCTGGGACATAAACTCCTTGCCCCTACTTTTTCACTCTCACTGTAGAGGGACACTGTCTTTTTCATAGAGGAGGAATCAGGTCATACCCCTGGCAAACCAACATGAATCACAGGCCACATGATTCAAATATGCTCTAAGAAAGAGAACTTTAGCATCCTGAAACTCCACTTTTAAAGCACAGAACAAGGAATCCTGTAGTGCCCGCGTGTTGATGTAAGAGGCCAATCCTTTCACATTCATTATCAAAAAAAACAGCAAAGGAGGGAGAGTAAAGCATTATCCTTCCAACTTTTACTTTTTATATAGAAAAGCCAGGCACACTGGCCCGCCATCGTTAGTTTTGCTAGAGTATCTGCTGGATAACACACCATGCAGGTAAACATAAACACTTGTGCACACACAATGCTGAACTTTGGGTTGGCAGCCAGGCTGTGGTGACCCATGTCCCCTGGGCACAAACCAACTATGAAGGAACAGGAAAAAGTCAGTGTAATGGTTAACCAGTTCAGTGGGCTATTATTCATCAGAAGCAGAGGAACAGCAGTGCAGGCTGCACTGCTGGTCACCTCTCCTGGAATGCTACTGGATGCCTGGAATTAAATTCAGCACTGAAAAAAACCAGCAAATGTAGTGTCTACGTAAGAAAGAAGCTGAATTTCCCCTCCTGGAGTTGTAATAAGGAGGAATTCTGCATGGAAGCAGAGATTTCCCATAAAGCTTGATGTTGAAAGAATATGACTGAGTCCAATATCATCATTTATCAAATATGAATGCACAGGTTTTGGTAGGATTAATAAGTTTATTGCTATCAGATCTAGGCAATTATTCCCTATACAGCAGCAAGTGATCAACTCTTGTGGCAACTGGCAAAGTATCAATGTTGGTAGCTGCAACCATGGCATCAGGACTGCAACAGATGGTTAAAGTGCATCCATTCAGGTGAAACACTAAACCAGGAGAATTCCTACAGCCTATCATGGAAGTGCTCCCAAATACTTTCAGATCTTTCAAAGTCTTTCACAGCAGCACACTAAAAGTGAACATACCACAACACCCACTGCATTTCTTCCAGTGCTTCTTCAGTTAGCATTTTGCAGAGAGGCAATACACTACTGCCTGGACTTGAGCTTGAGAAGACAAATTCCATCTGCTTTTTTTGTAGTTTTCAGTGATTTAACTTCAGCAGCCATGGCAGAAATGAAAATCAAAAATTAAGGTTTATTTTTTATTTTTCAACAAAAGCATTGGGTTCCTTTTAAAGAAGACCTTGAAATAAATGGTTTAGCAAAAACAAACAAAAAAAGCAAATTCTTGTTTTCAATAAATTCACTTTCCCTCTGAAAGGGTTTGCTCTGTGTGTGGATTATTCATTTACTTTAATTATTTTGAAGTGCTTCTGTTTGAGTGGGTAGGAGTTAAGTATCCACAACACCAAAGTAGGTCCTAGAATTAGTTGTTGTAAACAAAATGTTCTGCTGCAGTGGCCCAAATCGGCACAAGCAGTAAGCCTTGAGTATTTTGGCTTTTTCACAAACAGTACTTCAGAATTATGGGACTGAGATATGGGACCCAGACCCATAAGAATGTATTATGGGACTCACATTTTATGGACAGGTCATATCTTTCTAATCAGGAATTTCAGTTGTTACCCTTTGTTGGATGTTTTCAGTTCAGATAACTCTCTGGTTAATTAGGTACATACACTAAAAACAAGAAGAAAACAAGCCAAGGAAGTCCTAGTCAACTTCAGACGGATGTGTTTGGACTTAGTTATGTGCACATATCCACAGAGAGAAGAGGACAAACTGGGGAATCTGGGGAAAATACACAAGATTATCACTTTATAGTTAGTGCACACTGACTTGAACAAGGATTCCAAAAATAAACACATCTAACATTTAAATTCCAAGCTGCATATTCAGTGACACCCTTTCTCTCATGACTTTGTACACTGAAACCCAAAACCCCAGCAGCTAAACATCAACAGCTTTGAGGAATTTCATTTCTCGATCTCATGGCAAAGCTATCACCCAAATGTTCCACTGTATCCACAGGTTTCTACTACTGCATTCTGATATAAGGACATAAATGCAAGGAGACTAAAACCAAAGACAGAAGAAGCAGTTGAAATGAAGAGTTTGTGCCACCCACTCCTTCACAGAACGGAAGATCTGATGCAGGCATCTGGAGAAACAGAAGACATCTCCTCTGGTACATCTCATTTCATAAGTCCCCCCATTTTCAAACTACATTCCTGTGCTTTGCACAAACTTCAACATATGTTCATAGCTCCTCTGCATTGTTGCCAGTATTTACAGGTAAGCCTGCAGCCTTATTCCTCCATGGAAGTAAATAAGAGAGGAAGGAAAATAGTATGAAGAAAAGTAGGAAACAATTCTGCATTTACTTGTCTGTAGTTGGTAGCTGTATCTTCGGAATAGTTGCTTTAAATTACAAACTTTTACTGAGGTTTGATTTAAAAATCTCTGCCAGTTTTGACATTCAGGTGAAAGTATTGCTGCTGGTTCCAGAATAATTTGCATATCTTATCACTAAATAAAATGTGTGAGGTGTGCACCAATCTGATGAAATTATAAACAAGAATCCGCACAAGTATGAATGCTTTCCTGTGTGATTTCTGTCCTGTTCACTCCTCTATAATAAATTATATGATCATCTCCATCTAGCTGGAGGTTTAACTGTGCACGTAAAAAAGGAAAATGATAGCAGCCTATTCTTTTCCATACTTTACTGCTGTGAACCTGCCAAAAAAGCGATTTTGGGGAACAAGCAGAAAGCTTATTTTGCTACCATCTACCTTCTCTTTAATTGCTACAAAATTAGTGGAAAATCCCATGTATGTATGTATTTTTAAAAATAATTTCCCACCCTTAAAGTAAATAAATAAATGAAACTACACCTCTTTTACTACAAAGACAAATACACATGCCTAACTTTATGCTCTGCAATTAATCTCATGTTTTTCAACAGGATTACTCATAATGCTGTAAGTGAAATACATGTGTAAATCCTTGCAGAATCATGGCCTGAACTGCCAACAGTTATATGGCACAATTAAATGCCTAGGTCCAAATGTCTCTACAGAAAGATCAGAAAAAAACCCTTTAGGCATAACAAGTAACAAAATCTATGACATGGAGTGATTGTGGGAGAAATAGCCTTGAGGGTGCCACCGTCCCTTGAGAAATTCACTTGTCACCAAATTCATTAATTCTTCTTCTTCTTCTACCAGTTACCACCTTCACTTACCACTCTGTTATCTATCACCAAATATCACTCTCCCTTTCCACACTTCCTCTGCTGCTATGTGAGGAAGGAGACAGGAGATGCATCTTACTTGTTCTTTTGCACAGTGAAGCAGGATGAGAGCACAGCCTGGCTCTCACATCAACTAGCAGGGTAATAAAGAGCTCATGTGCTAATTAACAGACCTGGGGTGCACAACTTTCTCCTCAGCCTGTTGCAGAACCTTTCACAGGCCAATGTCTCACTGAAAATTGTCTGGTAAATACTATGGGCAACCCTTAATCTATTACTGAAGTTCATTACAAGAAGCTGCTGATCAAAATGTATATAAATTGGGATATCTAAACTGCCCAGCTCTGCCTCCTGAGGAGTAGCCTACTAACAGCTTTCCTCTGCAAACACTCATGAATGCCATATGACAAGTTACTCATGATCAAGTTTTCTTCCTAAAATCCATGTTTATGCAAAAAATTTTGCTTGTAAATTAACTCAGCTGGAAATATAACTAAAATGCCAGGAAAACAAAGTCAATCCCTTAAAAGTTCAAATGACTATTTGTCACAAACATTTCACCTCTACTAATGAACTGCAAAACTGAATGATAGAAAATGCAAAACTGTATTATGTTTAGCAGTTAACATTTTAATAAGGAGGAGATTAGCAATTTTTAATACCTCCAGTGCTTTGTTATATACAGTAGCACAATAACTGAATATTTTAATTGCTAATTATTTAGACCTCATTCAGTTCTCACTCAGGCAAAACTCCCATTGAGGGACTCTTGCCTGAGAAAAGAGCTACAGGATTTGTTTTACTGTAATTTGAAAAAACTTTATATATCATAAAAACTATCAAGTTATAGTGAGACAAAAATCATTAAATCCTTAGCAATATTAAATCCTACTGAAAGTCCCACTGACTCTCAACGCCAATGTTTTCATATTAAGTAAAACAGATAATTGCAGTTTACCAGTTGTAACTTACCTGTATAATTTATGCCCAGATATGCTGGTGGCTCTTAAAGAGGTCTAATAATGTTTTGATTCCCCTTACCGTATCCCTCCTTTTCTCCTGTGGGAAATCTCAGTTCAGAAGTGATAAGGAAACAGCATTTCCAAACAATTATGATACCAACACCTTCAGAAACACAAACATTAGTGTTTGGTTTTACCTTTAGACTTCGGCCTCCAAAAGGGTCAAGAGCAGCTCTCAACACTTCTTTCTTAAGCTGCTGTAAAGAAAAGAAATGCTATGTTTAGGGATTTGCACACAAAAAACCCATGAGTTTCCATAACAGTCAAATAGCTGGTGTTCAGTGGGAGAAGTGGGTGGAATGCTGTACATATATAAACATACAGCTATCTGAAGGAAGACAAAACAAAGTCCTACACATTCACATGTAGAGCACAGGTGACAAATAAACTAAATGCACTACTAGCATTTCAAGTGTCATGTTACGAACATACTTCCGACAGCAAAGTTATACAGCTGGACAAAAAATAATTAGGGAGTGATTTCTAAGACTCCATGCTTCAAAAAAGTAAATCTCTTTTTTTTCCATTAAGTGCAGTTTCTTTCCTCTTAGGGATAAAAGCAAACACATGTCACAACCAAAGTTTTGCCACTCATGTTTGTTATTCAAATGCATTTTGGAAAAAGTTACAGGTAAGTTCTCTGACAGGCCAAGAGTCTGAAGAGTTTCTTTTTTTGTTTTTTTAATGAAAAATGTGTGTAATATTTTCCCATTTTCAAATATAAATGGCTTTAATGACTAAAATGTTAAGAAAACTTCTCCATAAGCTGCATTGAGAAAAAAAGAACTAAAAGCAGACTTGGTATCATATGCTGGTAATTACCAAAATGTTCAGAAGTGGCTGTCACACAGCTGAGGAAAGAGTAAACATTCCGAAGACTGGAAGTAGGAGTTGGGCACTCTCCTTCAGCAATTCAGAATATGGTTTAGGGACCAGATTGGCATAGTTTTCAATTCCTGTTATAAAAGGTTCACTTAGATTACAGGGCTCAAATCAGCTCCAGTCAGGCTTCCTGCTTCCTTGCAGGAGCAGCGAGATCCCCTTGTTCCCCTCAAGTGCTGACTTTCCACCTAAGAACCTGTGTCCAAAGCCAATGCCAGCTTGAGTACGGCAGGACTAACTAAGACTACTGGTATTAACAATATATTGAAAAAAAATTCCCAAAAATATAATTTTAGCTAAATTACTAAAATAATTTTTAAATCATTAAATGGTTTATCTATCATAAAAATAATCTATGTATTTTGCTAGTGGAGGTTCTTCACAGCTGTCCATGAAGACATTTTAACTACTGGGACTATAGGTAAGAACAGATTACTTATCATAAATAAACTGATCTTTGGAGAACCTTTACTTATTTAGAAAGAAAGCACACAAAGTGTTGCTTTCTCAGATAAAGAAGATGTAACACCAGTAGACTTGCAGGTTTGGCATTTTGTTTCCAAGCCTGACTTCCCACCAGTTCCTGGCTACTACAGGGATATCTCTGCTTCTTTCTCTGAGAAATGTGCACAATTTCTGTTCAGATCTCATAATTTTCCTCTTGTTTCCTGGGTGCTTTCTACCTCTGGTCATCACAATCAAACAATGCCTCGGCAGCATTTGCAGAAGTTTCCCTATGGCAATCTCCCAGCCTGGGTGGGTCAGTCCTGAGTGCACTCAGCACAGTTTGCTGGATGGCAGCTTCCCCTGTTTTCAGGGTAGAAGGGTTTACTTTGCTTGATCTAAGGCTGTGCATCAAACTCTTCATCTTTCCTAAGGTCTGCAGTTGCCTGAATAGAGACAGACTCGCTGGACAGCAGCTGTTAGCACTTTCCAGCATTACACAAGGATGGTCTGGAACAGTCTGTCAGTTCTGCACAGACAATGAATAAAGCAAAGCAGAAGGCCTAGATATTGAGTAATGAGGATCAGCTTTTGACCTTTAAATGCTGCTGGATGGATTGCACGAGGATATGTTTGATTCAAGCGATACTATTAGGTACAAAATTGTACTGTTTGCCTAATGTCTACTGCATCTACCAGCTGAACCACTCTGCTGGCTGGCACACTACGTGCTGCAGCAAGAGACAGCTCTGCTGAGTGAGCCCAGTAAGAGAGGGTGGTACTGGGGAAGCCTGGGAGAGCTGAAAAGCATGGAAAGAGCATGGGAAAATCTGATCACAAGGTGCAAGAGAAAAATTTCTATTTTAAAACCCATTGATCCAGTCAGATCTCCAGCAGCGTTTAGACTTCTCAAGCTCTGCAAATAATTACATCCAAGACAAAAGTCTCAGTTTCTCTTCTCTGGACTATCGGCATTTGAAATTTTGTACAACTACTCGTGATGACAAGCTGCCCTCTTGTCAGCTGTGATTTTTGCCAGAAAGTGCTGTACAAGAGTCTGTATAACTGTTACAGTTATTTTATTTTCGCAATCATTAATTGATCCTTTCTAAACATTTGAATGCCTGAGTTTAATTTATGGCAACATTTCTGCTACAGTTTTAAAATCTATTTTTATACATGATTTAAATTAATCAAGCCTTATACTTGAGATGGTAATTTGTTGGACCAAGACAGCTGTTTCCAGGCCATACACTTTGTTTTCAAATCCAACCTCCATGTTTAAACCTTTAGTGGTTTAACTTAGTTTAACAGCTTATTGGTTACTCAAATGATATCGGATCAAGTAATACCCCCAAAATCTGATGCATTTGTATGACATCAGTGGAGTGAAAACCTCTGCACACAACTCAGGAAACCACTTTGGTTTTTTCACTTTTACATGAAAGTTAACTCCATGTACTAAGCAAAGGTGAGTACTTCACAGCACAGGCTCACTAGAGGCTTACTGGGCTCAAAGCTGTAAGTCTATCTCAGTCCTGAGAGAGGCTTGAGGCAGGTCATAGTGATTTCCTAGAAGAATGTGCTTTTCAGGATGAAGTGAATGACGTATATTTCTTAACTCTGCTTTTTAAATATCTAACCAGAATGAGATCTACCCCAAAACTAAGAAATGGATAACTTAAAACTGTCCTAAATGAAAAATGCCTCTTCCACTATGCTAATTGCTTGTACAGTAACAAGAGCATCTTGTACTGCTGAAAATGCAAACAAAAAGAACTATACACACTTGTTTATTTCCTTATGTTGATGCCTTATAGGCTGCATGCACTTCTGACATTTGCTACTAATGAAAAAAAACACTGTTCAGTGACCAAGCATCAGATTAAGAGAAACCAAGATAAATACATTCCATTCAAGAAAATGTAACAGATGTGCCAACTTTATTTACATTTTCTTCAAGATTATGGTGTGGGAGGGAAATATTGTAGGATGGTAACTCTCCTCTTTTTAAAATTCTACATTTAAGAACAAAATTAAAAGGGTAAGATAAATTATATTAGCATCACTCCAATTCCTTCCAAACATAATCATCATACATACAAATTAAACTCCAGCAGCAAGTGAATAAAAGAAATCACTGTTTATTAATGCTACAAATATAGGAGCCAAAAGGATCTCAAACAGGATTCACTGTGAGAGTACACATTAATCTCTCGGTCTCTTTTGAGATTCAACTTGATATGAAACATGGGTAAAGTATATTCTCAGCAAAATGGACAGTGCATCCCAACAACACTCTTAAAAAAATAAGATTTGTGTGAGAATTTAATGTTTGTGGAAAAGTCTTATCTGGCAGACTTAGAATTTGAAATGCCCCCATCTTCAGGGCAGCATTTCCAGCCAGAGAACAGATTGTCTCATGCAGGCTCACCACGACCCATCAGCTTTGAACTGAGGGACCATGTTCAGATTTTGTGGCTGGTTCAACCTTTCACTGGACAACAACCACAGGGCAATTCTTACTGACTGTAGTAATGTTTTTTGTGATACTATTTTGGTCCACTGAGAACTAGAGTTGAGATCTCTTTAACTTTTCTCATGAGGCAAGCTTGTCTGTTTGGGGGGAAAAAACAGAATAAATCAAGTGACTAGCATTAAATTCCACGACAAAGGCATTGTCTGAAGAATTTCTGAATACAACTGCCCACAGCAGACCACTGACCTGTTCTACAAGTATAAGATAATCAACTGGACATGATTTGGCTTATTTTTAGGAAAGAAAGCTTCATACATATACAGAAAAAAATTAAAGAAACAACAGTGTTAACAGTGCCATCCTTCACACATGAAAAAGTCTTTCAGGAAACAATTTAAGTTCCCTGTGGACTACTAAAATCTATTTGAAAAATACTGTCTGCCCATATTTATCTTTGTGGAAGACTTGGATTAACTGTCTAGGCTCAGGACAAAATGATCTTTGAAGGCAATAGTCATGTGATGAAGAAAAGGGAGCATCTGTAATGCTGTCTGCAAGGTTCCTTAAATGCCTTAAATTCATGTACCATAAGTTTATTTAAACAGAAATCATCACCTGGAATATGAGAAGCTAATGGCATTTCTAATATCAGAGATACTAGCATCGAGCCTGTGTATTTCTTCAGAAGGAAATACCAGCGCAGACAGTGAATTAAAACATGCCATGGTAACAGATGAAGACTTCAACTGTCAACAAAATCAGGCTATTAATTTTTGCATAAACAGTCTTTTTAAATCTTTGATTTTTAATACACAGTCCAAAGATCACTCTCACATTTCAGCAGCTTTTGTCTTTTAATGCCGATCACTTCAACTGACTTTTCACATAGCCCTGTGCTTTGTCTCCCCTTTGGAAAAGGTGAGTGAAAATATCAAATGATATCTTATTCTGTCAAGACCAAAGGAACAGTTCAAACATTCAAAAATATTAGGCAGTGGCTTTACTTAAGGTAGGAAGGGAATGTGATTAGCAGTAGGCAGGGGAGGTGGGGGGCAATCAAACCCAAATCCAAATCTCTTCTCATTCTCTTTTCAACCTATGCTTAGGTCTGGACTATGTAAAACAACAAGCAAAAATTACTGGATGGAAACCACAGAATTATTTTGCTTCTTATCACATTCTCTTCTCAAGTGACAGACACTGAGATTCAAGAGGAGCCTGGGAAGCTATTGGCCTGTTCATTAGCACTGAAAGCAGAGGTGCCCAGACGGATCCACTTGGACTAAACTATCGCCTGCCACAGGATGCAGTCTCTCAGTGGATGGTTCTAAATGTGTCTGGGAGAGCAACTCACGCTGCTGCGGCCTCTCGGTACCTCCTCAAAAGACAAGGATTTCAGACTGTACATCTGTGAGCTTACAACACCTCCCCAGACCGTAGCTCACTCAAACAAGAAAACAGACACACAGTGTGTCTGCTACTGATCTTTTCCTTCAAATCTCTGTGCTACTTCTGAAACGGAACAAGGATGGAACTTTCCTTCGACTGAGATGAAGCAAATGTCACCTCCTATCAAAGAGAGACTTCTCTGTCTCTGGTCACTGGAAATACAAAGTAGGAATCAAAGGTGCTGCTTTTGTCTGAAAAATCATTATCACCTTTAAACTTTAATTACTTTAAATCACTAGAGGTTAGTCTGGAGGAATGCAGAAGGGAAGTGAGAGATGACAATTCTCCATTCTCTCCAGAGATTATGTGTCCCTACAGATTTTGTTTCCTGTGCAGTGCTTAACTCCTTGATGCCTTTTCTCTCATGATCTCTTCCTTGGGAGAAACTTCTTCAAATTTAAAAATCAGAGCATAAGCCAAGTAAATAAAAATAAATAAATAAAGTTCAATGCCTATAAAAAGTACACAGACTAACCTGCTTAATTATTAACAAGTAAACATAACAAATTCTGAATTATTTACTTAATCTTTTTCAGCTACAAACCTCAGACTTTTAGAGCATGAAATACATGCTTTATTTTAGGACACAAACCAGGTATTTCATAAGGCTGTGGACTTTTTTTTTGGAGGTGGAGTTGTTTTGAAGAATACATACTTCTTATTAACCCCCAAATACCTCTCACCAAACCATGCTGGAATTTTAAATACAGAAATAAGAGTTTTAGTATAAAGATCCTGTATTCATGTGTTTGCTAGTGAATAGGATGGCTGTTTCTGAATTGCAGCTGAGAAAAAATAAGATTCCTGTGAGGCATATGCACCTTCCCCAGCTTCTGTACATCTGCTGGGAAGATGGCAGATTCGAAGGGAGAACCTGGTAAAAGTTCCAGACAGAAATTCTACAACAAAGGAAAAAATAGCCCCAGCACAATCACATTTTCTTTGCTGAATAAAGCCACCCTGCTGAAGCCAACCTTCTCTGTGCCACAAACAAAAAAAGGCCATTGCCACTGGTCCCTGAGGTTCCAAGGAGATGCTGATCTAGGCTGGACCTCCAGCTGGGCCCATCTATATGTTCTCCCTTCTGACACATATTGCTCTGCCGAACGCAGTGCTGATGTGACACAGCCTTCCCAGGTGATATGCTGCAATGAGGCAAGTTCAAAGTTCCTTGCTGGATAAAACAAGTGACATTTCTTTACCTGCTGAAGTTAGCACAGAGCCTTTGAAGTCCCCAGCATTCAGCAGTGTAAAACTCCATCTCCTCCTCAGTAACCTCAGGCCATCACACAGTCACAACTGTTTATCTGAATGGTAATATAATCATCATCATCATCACCACGGCAGAAATATGGCTGTGTATCTCAGAACTTTTCTTAACTAGCATTTCATAAAAATGATTCTGTAATATTGCTTTTAGAGCCCTGGATTAATGAAGACATATCACAAAATCACAGATTGTGCTGAGTTGGAAGAGACAAACAAGGATCATCAAAGTCCAACTCCTGGCCCTGTACAGGACACCCCAAGGGTCACACCATGTGCCTGAGAGCATTGTTCAAATCCTTCCTGAACTCTGTCAGGTTTGGTGTAGTTACCACTTCCCTGGGGAGCTGTTCCACTGCCAATTCACACAGTAATATTTCCTCAGCCTTGATACAAACGTGTACAATGTGAAATATGATAACATATTTATTAATCTACTTTTAATTGCTGTAATGGTCAAACATAGTTTGTTTTTCCCCCTGGTTTTAGATCTTAACAATTCTGTCAATATTTATGTACTATACTTTTCTTTTTTTTTTTTTTTCTGGCCTACCTAAGCTTTGCAAAGGTGCAATTCAGGAGATGAGACAGTTAATCACAGAGTTGGCTTAGTCTCTAATTTAGGTGGCCTACTTATGTAAGCAACATTTTATTAGCACATTATGCTGTATATTTAATATTTAGTACACTGTGTGAGAATGGTTTACTGTGTACTGCTCACATAAATGACTTACAAATTCTGTTTGACACATAGAGAAGAGTGTATAAGTAATACATGTATTTCTGAGTATACCTAATGCTACAGAAAATAAGGATAAGCAGAAGACATGTAGACAAAACACTAAAATGTATCTTTGATGGACTTAAAGGCTAGCTTACAAATACTTCAGTAAACAAAAGATGCAGCATTAGGGATAGATGCACAATGCCCATCCCTTCTTTAACCTTTGATTTCAAATCTTCCTCTGGAAGCCTCAGCTGAAGGAAAAGGACTTTCATTTAAAATTGCTGAAGTCTCACAACGGAAACAATTGCAACAAAACATACAGCAAATCCTTCCAAAACCTTTTGTATTTTACTAGACCCAGAAGACAAAGCAGGATCTTTCTTTGAGTTTAGAAGTGCTTTCAGGACATTTTTCAAGAGGCAGATAAGTTAGCTATGTCCTCATGAATTATGCAGCCTTTCCAGTGTGTACTTACACAATGCTAGCTGGAAGCCCCTGGGAAGGATGCCCAGTGCATATGAGCAGCAGGTGGTACCAAAGGAGAATCGCTCAGCCAAAGCAGATCCAAGCTTTCCTTGGAGAGCTGGAGAGCAGCTCTGAGCAGGGATCCCAGTTATCTGGCTATAGCTGTAGCTATTTTGGCTATATTGGTGCTCAGAAATTACTGGAAAGGAGATTTTGACTTTAGTCCCTACCTAGGAGGAAAAGTATACGGGTTTTCATGCTCCTTTTATGTACAAAGTGAATCAAAGCTACACCAGCAGGCACCTGTAAAGGCCAGAAAGTGGAAAATCCCAGAATCCTTTAGCCTGGCATGAATCAGCCCTATGTCAAAACACCCATAAGCAGTGCTGGTGCAATTCTTACACTTGAACTAACTAGTAAAGCATTCACATTTATCAGAAATATGTTTTTCTGGTATCAATGGACAGGTGAATGTAACAGAGTGAAGGAAGGATGATAACCTCCTAAGACAAGTGGTCTCCAGTTGACTCTGAAGCTCACAATACCCCAGTTAAGAAACAAAAGGTCATCAAAAGGCAAGAAAACTTGCTTGTAATCAGTTTTAGCTTTTTGTATTTCTTCTGCTGTGTAATTTGTCAATATATCTATCAATCCTTTCATAATAAGGTTGCTAAGACAGATGCTAAGACTTCAGTAAATACCAAATTCCTTTTCTGCAAAAACAGATGATCACAGCAAAAGCATTTTTTTTTTCTTCTGGTGAAGTATTTGCAGTATTATTACAAAGGACTCTTACTGTTTATTAAAATCCCTGACAAAATATCAGTTCCAAAGCTTTTCCCCTATCATCAGTTGATGTTTGTGAAGTGACATTCAAAACAATTTTATTTTTAAAAACAGAAACAAAACAAAATTGAGCCTATTTTCCATTCTTTTTATTCTTGTACTTTACTGAATTTTTCAATATTACTCCAATACATGTATAAGACTTACATGGCATACCTAAAATGCCTCACAATAGAAAAATTTAGTTCACATTTCCTCCAGGAAAAAAACCACAAAACAAAACAATCTACAAAACCTCTTGAAAATGTATTTTTCCCCAGTTATATTCAGTGGGGAGCATTAAAAATTCAATATTTGCCACTTTGCAATGACGTCTGGACACAAAGCAGTTCCTTCATGCTGCAATAGGTTTGTCTAGTCTAAACATAAAGGGAATTAGAGCAAAAATACACACTTGAAACAGTACTAAATATGACACCCACAAAATATCTTCTATCCTGACAATGCTCTTCCTCTTATTTTTTCCAGTCATTCCTACCATTCATTGCAGATACAGTATTTATTTTTTATAAAGATTAATGTATAAAAACCAGTACATAGGAACCAAGTAACAAGAATGGGTCTAATTAAAAATTAATAATATTACAAAAATAACTATTATATTAATCAATATGAAGACTGAGATGTTCAGATCAGTAGCACATTTTTAGTTCTAACATTCATTCTGCTTCAAGGACATGAGGACAGTTGATTTAGTAAAAGCCTTAGCTGAGATAACATCAATATATAGTATTTGGATTAAAAACGTGTTGGGAGCTATACTGCAAGCTAGCAGATAATGCATCATATCTTATAGGACAAATATAAGGTTTGTACAGATAAGATCTGAAGAAACAATCCAAAAGGGGCTCCTCTTTTATCTGAAAATTCACTAGCAAAACTAAAGGGATAGTTGTGGATCAAACTTAACTATGGTTTAATCTTATCAAATCCAATAAGATTCAAGGATAAATTTAACTCGCTGCTTATTACACAGCAGAGCTTTTAAATTAAGAAAGCTTTAGCTCAAACATTTTCCATAGTTAAATCTGTTGAAGTGATACCCCTCAAAACATGTGATCCACTTGATATTATTTTAATAGGACCTACACATATAACTTCCATCTATATTTTTCTCAAACGTGCACTTTTCTTTCATTCAATACAGGTCAATGGATTATGCATGGTTTTGTCCTGTGATGTTAAAGGAGACGAACTAAGACTTCTGAAATATGTTATATAATATAACACTGTTTTGTGGTAATACATGATCTGTATTGCAGTAGAGTTTTGAGAGCACGAGATTGATGTATTAGGCACTGTAGTGGCACAGACTGGAAGACAGTCGTCACTAGAAAAAAACTCTTCAGACAAGCCAGCCAAAGGGTAAAAGAGCAAGAACTACTTTTTCAGATGAGATGAGGCACACAGATTGGAGTTATTCAGAAAATCTGTGACAGAGTACAGTGTTGAACTTTTACCTCAAGTTACACTCCACTGCTTTAACAACAAAGCCTTCCTTCCTCTCTTATTAATTATATAGAGCAAAAAATCCCAGTATTACATCTACCCCATTAACTGAGCAATTCCAAACATCATGCTACTTCACATTTGCATAAAACCAGCATCAAGAATCTCAAAGCACTTTAAAGCAAAGCCAAATAGAACTAGGTTATCCTCAATTTGTGAGTAGTGAAGTAAAAACAGAGGCATTAAGGGTAAAACTGACTTTGGCCATCTGAAAGACACTGTGGCCTAGGCTGCTCCCTCCACCACTGGAGCAAGGTGAGCATCTTGAGAGGGCAAATCCATCTCTTCTCAGATACCTGGCTAAGTCAATCACCAAAGGAGTGTCACCCTTTCTTCTGCTTATTCCTTCCACCCAGCCTAGATGCTGAGACTAAATGCCTCATGTTTAGATGAGTGAGCTACAGATTTCTATTCCATCACAAAGTACTCCTATTCCCTATTCTCTTCCTTCTTTCCTATGAGGCAAAAAAACAGTGATGGGCCAAGATCTGTATGTGCTGACTAGTGAGCACACACATGTGGAAAGTTAGGTGCACACTGCTAGACCTGTGAGTGTACTGATAAATTACACAAACAGACCTCACTGCTTCTTGGTGTCCAGGTATTCAGATATTTCCAGAGGTACTGGCAACCAAACAAATGGCCATAAGTCTCTAGGCCTAGCTGAGATTTGTGCTGCTCTAAGCCCAGAATGCAAGCCCAGAAGGAATATCCATGATGCTGTCACAATATAAATAATGCTAATAAATAAAATTCACATCAAAATGAGATTTTTTTTTACAAGAAAGGCGATAAGAGTCTGCTATCAGACTTTGATCACAAGTCCTACTATTTAGAAAAGGAAATACCTCTGCATCTCAGTGAAAATCAATCTGTCTGTGGCTGAAATAACTTTTAAAAAACAGAAATGATTGTACAGTTTTCTCTGTCAACTCAAAAAATCAGATCCAAAAATGTTTGACTTTTCTATTGCAGATCTGCACGCATCAGAAAAATCTGGCACTACTCTACATGATAGGACCTTGAAGCTCTGAAGTAACTGTGAAGTGGCAGTTCAAATAGCTCTTCCAAAATGAAAACTGGTTAACACAAAATTACTGTGATGCCTCCTCCAACATTAAAACAGACACTGGGAATGAAAAACGTTCGTTGTCTTCCCTCTCCCACAAAAGAATGACTTTGACTAACAGCTTCCAATCTATGCATAGAGAGTTAAGTCATGTATTTCAGTGTTTTTTGCCAAATAAAGCCTGGGAAGGAGTTCTCTAAAGAAATCACAGGATATCAATGGAGTTTCATGAAAAAATACCAGCACTTTCACTCAATCACTTTCAAAGTTCTAAAGGGAATGAGAATCAGACTTTGCAAATTCAAGCTTCTTCTCTTTCTTCAGTTCCTGGCAGAAATCACCCAATCAGGTACATGGAAAAGCACTGAAGTCTCGCATTTAAACAAAGCACTGCTGTGTGGCAAATAGGCCTGGATGCTACAGGCTCATCCCAAGCGGAGCCATTCCCAGAGAGCCAGTGCTGGGAACACCAGAACCTCACTCCTGCCTCCCTGCCTCAGCAGGTCCCTCTGCTTAAAATGAAAGCAAGGTGCTAACAGCAATGGTTATCTCTTATCAGCAGACAAGAATCAGAGTCTAATGCAGCAGCTAAAGATCCACTCTCAGTGTTTCAAGGCTCAGAGGAGGAAGGCAGAGGATGTGAAGGAGCTGGGCTCTGACCACAGATCCTGCCACTGGGAAGCACAGCAGCACCCGATCAGCTCATTTGTCAAAGAGCAGAAGGATCTTCCGGGGCAAGAGAGGTGGAATGGCCTTTCCTAGGAATAAATTTGCATCACAGACCTTACCACCTTCCTCCACGCATGCAAAATTTATTTATTTGATCTGCCCATTGCAAACAGAGCTGTACTCAACAAAAAATAGCTATCAAAAAACCACAGCACCTTTGAGTCTTTCTCCAGGTAACAGGATGAGAAAACAAACGGAAAAGCTCTCAGTGATGATGAATGGATCCTTATGCTGAAAATGCTAACACTAATAATTCCTCCTGCAGGTACTACCCTGTCAATAACACTTTTGGACAATTTTTTTGAAGGGCATGAAAGTAATCTTAATACTTTGCAGAGTAATATCTTCACATCCATCTACTGTGGTTAACTTTCCAAGCCAACATTATGCATATGAATTAGACTGACTGTTAATGTTTATTTTTATGGGGAGGAAGAAGAATGTCTTAACTCTGAACTTTCCACTTTTGTTAATGATTAAAAAGTTAATTAAGCATTAACTTTATTAAATTAATAATTTATATGACACACCTAAAATTTACCTGCAACACATACTCCAAATCTGTTTGTTGTTTTCAGGGCAGGTGGATTGAGTGGGTGAAGTACCCAGAAAAAAGAAAAACAGTTTCCAACAGAACTGTATAGAACATCTTCTATTTCTCTGAGAATAACATCTATTATTTAGTGTAGAGCAAATATGTTCAGAGGCTAAATGGCCTCTTTCAAATGACAGAGGTATTTTTTTTTCCACTTTTCGTTTGGTACTACATGCCTCTGATATACCAAAATAGCTTTTATTTAAAAGGCAATCTTTATTAGGTAATTTTAAAAATGGGAATTACAATATGTACCAGGAAAAAATTGTTTGGCTGTTTACTTACTGATTCTTTACAGAGGCCAATTATTTTGCCAATGGGCAAGATGAAATCTGCTACAAAAATTAAATAGGTCTTATACTTTAAATCCTATTCATAACAATGAATTATTTTGTTTTTAGGTCTGGTCACCTAAAAAAAAAAAAAAAAAAAAAAAAAAATTAAATTGAAGGCTGTATCATACTTCAACAATAATAACTGGTGCTCCAAACACTTTCCACCACAAATCTCACTGGCAGGATTTGTACTTTACAAGAGATCAAAAGCTATCAGAAAAACAAGTCGGGGTGAGATAAAGAACAGAAGAAAATAAAAGGCTTCCTAACTTCCAGTCTTCTGCAAGAAATGATTAAATTTCTGTTTCTAACCCAGAGACATTACATCATCTCATTTTTTAAAGAAAAAAAAAAATCCTGTCTTTTCAACATCTCTCTTGTCATTGCAACCATATCTGTGCAATCCACTATCACAACCAAAATAATCCATCAAATCCATCCATCAAATAGGTATCATGGCCATTCAAATCACACTGTGAGCATAACATTTTGGTCCTTACAGTATTGTTTACCTGTGTGAGCCCCTTAAAATACTGGGTATGTCTGTTCAGCAGTCTCTCCAATGCCCACACTTAAACAAGCCTCCCCACGACACCACAGGCAGCGCTTTCCAGTTACATAAAGTCCCGCCAATTAGAAAAAGTCAAGAGTTAACAGCAGGATGCTGTAGAGAAAAGCTAAACTTACGAACATGTTCAGATTGCCATTGCCCAAAAATCTGAGTAATGTTCCAGATATGTTATGTTAATCTGTTACACAAGACTGTCTGTAATGGGAATATTTTTTTAAAGAGTACTTGAGGGTGGTGTTGGGGGTTGGATGAAGGCATGTGGCCAAAGTTATTACGGAATTGAAGAGGATTATTTTAATTATTATTGGACTATTAACCCTCTGCATGGTCCTATTTCACCACTGTCATTATGTTTACAACTCATATGATCTATAACCACTGTACTTGAAATTACTGTTGATCACTGAGCATTTTGGAATAAAAATAGATGTGATTAGATTTGTAAAGCTCATTTGAATGCAGTTTTATGCATAGAATGGATTTCTATCCACTAAAAAACAGCTCTTAATAATAAGATATCAAGGAAAACAGAGTGAGAAGTGATACTTTCTGAATGTGATCTGTGTATTCTAGATACACCTCATAATGAACGTGACCAAGTACTGAACACGAACTGAAGAACAAACCCTTTGTGTTGATGCAAAATTTGAGTGGCAGGAAAAAAACATTACAGAAGATAAGGGTTTTCATTCACAATGCAATGTAAATTAAAAAACCATGGATACAAAAGAGTAGAAACAAGAAAGGTAATATAACAAACTTACATTTCACCCTTCATCTTTACAAGGATCAAAAGAGGGGCATACATCTTCATTCCAGTTGAATGGCCACTATAATAATAAATTACAGTAGCTCATACAAGAAACAAAATATGAAGGACTCAGTTATGTTTTAAATTGAAGGAATGCAAACCATAACAAAAAAAAAAAGAAACAAAACAAACTGTAAAGTCTATGGGGTTTCATTTTTTTTTTAAATGAGAGGCAAAATATACATGCAAGTAGGGTATTTCTGTATTTATGCAATCACTTTGCCATTGACTTCACTGGGAAAAACATGAGGCTTGGAGACGTCTCTTACCAAGCCTATTTTCACTCTAAATAGGTCTTGACGGTGCTGTAGCTGCAAAGCTGAAAAAAAAAAAAAATGAGGCCAAATTTTATGTGGTCATGCTAGCGTGGTGGAAAAGCTTTTGTGAGGATTTGATGCTGTAACTGCATTTGTACATCTGGCCCCCCACAGACCTTCAAAGACTTAGACATCCATAGATACTTACACGGATTATTAAATGGCCTGTTAGTAAAAAGAGGTGGATTCAGGACACTGACACATTTGAAATTGGTATCTGCAACTGGACTCTGACATTTCATTTGAATACTTAAAGCATTAGTGTTATTGTATCCTGAGGACCTATATTAACAAGTTTGACGTAACAGATGGAAGCTTTTTCAGAAAAATGTAAACAGCTGATCTGAGAGCCAGCACTTTCTATAGACAGAACTTACAGTGAAATATAGCACTCTACTGTTTATTCCAAACACATCATGGCATTGTAAGTAGACCACTTTATGCAGTGGAGAAATACAGTTAAATGTAAAAGGAACACACATCAAGAATAGAACATTATCCTGCAAATTCTCTGTTTCTGAACTATTAAAAAAATTCCCAAAAAATCAAGAAAATTATTTCTCTCTATAAGCCAGAGCAGATAACTTGAACCAAACCTCACTGAATCTTCTTGCAGGGCTACTCATTGCTCCTTCTCTATATCATCACATTTCTGAATTTTGCTAATTTAAATATTATGCTCATTTTAATACTATCTATTACACTAGACCTTACTGATAGTCTGTAATGTGAATAGCTTTCTAAACATATACTTGCAGAACTGATCCTCAATAAAAATAAAAAAACCTGCTTCATAAATAAGAGAAGCACAAAAAAGCAGATTTTTTTTGTGGAAATGGGGTTTTAACTATTCTTCTTTGGATTACCCTCTTTGGTCTCTAAGTTGCATGATTGTTCTTGCACATATATTTTAAGGGCATATTAATAATATAAATGATTACAGATACAGGACCATCTATTTTCTGCATTTTTCACATTGTATATCGGCTTTTGCCCAATGGAAATTAGTAACAATGGCCACATCTGACTGCTGTTCCTTCTTGCATGATTTGTGTCATGGTCTAATAAAAGACACTGAAAATTCAGTGCTCTGGAATGACAACCCCAGTTACCATAATGTTTACCACAGGAAATTACCTATTGGACAACCCTGCCCAGAATCTTTAGTCAGAAGTGGGATGAATTTCAGTTTGTGGAGAGAAAGAACCAGCCTAGGGCATCATTAGCAGCAGTGCCTGAAAGTTGTCCTCCGTTACAAAGGATGAAAGATGGAAAACTGAAGATCCTACGTGAATGAAATATGCAACAGATTCCCAGACCTGTATCTGAACATGGCTTTGGGGTTTTTTCCCTTGAAAAACAGAGAAATCAAATTGTTTAAAGCAGCATTCCAAAGTAATTGATGGGGTTATCTTAATAACACGGTTGAGTAAGTAAACAAGAAAAAAAGATCCATGTTCACAACAGGCAGTGAAAGCAGCGCAGAGCTGCAGGATGGGAACTGCTCAGAAGTAGCACTAAGGCTCTGTGGTCAGAGTCCAACTTGCATACCCTTTTATTCAGATGCTCTTCTCTTTCTGTGAGTCCATAACACAATACACCTAGGATGCATCAGAGAAGAAATATCCACATTTATTAGGCTTATGACAATGTAAACACCATTAGAAGTGGTTCTGGTATGACAACCCTCATTTTGCACTTCTCCATTTCTAACTTCCCTTGTCAATGCTCAGTCTCATCCACTTAGCACTTCCATTTATTGTCTCAAGGCCAGATTTTCAGTACTTTCTGTTCATCTCCAGCTCTTCCTCTGCAGCTTTGTATGACAACCAAGCTGACTCCCCTGCTGTCATTTGGGATACTTTAACTGGGCAAAGTCCACATTTGGTTATTTTAAATATTTCTTGAGTATCTATTCACTCTGTGCTTTAGTGATCTCCAGACATTAGTTTACATTCTTTAAAATTTTATTTTTGCCCCAAGTCCAGTATTTTTACAATATAACCTTTATATAAAACAAATGTTCCAGTACATGCAGAAGATTAAAGGAATGAAGGAGGCACTCAGCTGTCCTTTAATTTTACATGTGTTTAATGTTATCTTGAAGAAATGTACCTATTTTCATTTTGAATCTAATCTACAAGCTATATTGGATGATTGTGCAAAGAGTCAGCATGAGAGCTGCTTAAAGAAATAAAATGCAGCCAGGAATACACACAGAATGTTCAGTGGCAAAATCCAATGGATAACGTTTGCTTACTCTCTTGGTACTTTTGACTTTATTTATCATATCCAGAGGATTGGAATCCAGAGGCAATCAGGCTGGTGGCTTTTGTCTGGCCTCTTAAACACAGAAAGCAGCTAGACATTTCCGATCTGGGTTCAGCTACCCAACTCTTCTTCTAGTCTTGGGAATGGAGATGAAAGCAGGCTGTTTCAATTAGCCTGGCTATAGAGATGATCTGGAGCTGTGAATTAATTGATTTGAAGACCAAGAGGGACAGCTCCTGCTTAATAGAGGCCATTGAATTTCACTCTGTAATTACAGTTAAGTTCAGCTCCAAATCCAATAGAAATCAAAGGTGACCATATAAGGCCCATCTCTAATCAAAAGTGGCTTTATTCCCTAACCACTAAGTGTAAAATATTCCATGTTTCTTTCTATTTCAAAAAGCCATTTGGGTCTAAAGTGAACCTGTGTGAAAGATCTTTATTCCTGCATGGACAAGAACAAATTTTCCACTGCTGCATGAAAAGACTAGAACAATGAAAGTATTGGGAAGGGAAGTGGCGGGGGGGGGGGAGGGGGAGAGGAAAGCTCTGCCTTTTTGGCAGTACTCACAGAACATTAGTTAGGGTAGGTGGAGTCCTGCTGGGTCTAACCAACTGCTCAGATCCCCTGTAACATTTTACTGGCCCCCAGCTTTACACGGTACATCTCGGGACATGCAGAAAAAGCTCATATATACAGATATTTTAAAAGATACAACACTCTAGAGCGCGTATCCAAAGCAGATCAATTGCCTTTGCAATATTCTCAAAACAAAATGTTCCATCAGCAGAACTGATAAGAAGAGCCAAAAAATGGAAAACACTTGCTACCAATTTACTGCAGTCACCCATAAACTATTACTAGAACATTATGTATTGGGGTTCAAGCCAGAAAGCTATTAAAGCGGACTGCACTAGAGTTGTTCCACTATGCTACTGAAGCATTAATAAGTCTTCAGAGAATTGTGTTTATATTGAAAGAATAATCTTATAATCAAATTTTCACACACACCAAAAATGCAGCTCTTTCTAGAATTACTGTGTGCCTTTGCTCTCTCCCCCACATTGGCGGGTGTCTCCACTAAAAACATCATTTTCTATGTTTCTGTCTGGCCCAAACCCTGACGTACATACTTTGTGTTCCAAGCTGGACAAATTTCAAGATAAATGCTGCTAATTGACAGTGCTAATGGGCGCAGGATGTACCACATCCTTTCCCCCTGTTGTCTCTGTCTAAGTGTCTTTCACACTCCTCACAGCCATTCTTTGTACAAGATGAAAAAGAGTTAAAAGACAACGCTTTTACTTAGAAACACAAATAATAAACATCCAGTGATATTCTGTGGGGCCGTGTTTCCATCCCTGTTACAGGAAAACCTCTAATAAATCAGAAACCTCCTTTCCCATTTCAGAGACAGCACAATACCCAGCAAGATGATTGTTAACCCAATGATTTACTGGTTTTACCTCAAGAATTGGTGTTTTCCTCTGAAAAAGTGTTCACTTTCTTTTCAGCCACTTTGCTCTGACAGCACATGGGTGCAAACCATGCAACGGAGCAGGCCAGGTGGAATTAAGGCAGCTCCTATATCCCTAGGAACTGCTTAAAACAGTACAACTTGAGTTCAAATATACTAGGCCATCACTCCATACAAGACTGAAGATTCTACTTGAATTTGGTAGGAAAAAGACCTAAAATTCCAAGAAGGGAAATCAGGTCCCCTGTATGAATTTATTCATATTATGCTAAGCAGCTAGTTTAGTTAAGAGCTGAGAACTGTGTTTATTGCTATCATCATCACCACCACAGTCACCAGATAACCACTTCAGATAATATTCCCACTTGGAGTCCTAAAGAGTGCAGGCCTGGCAAACAGTATTATGTTATGACAGGTTTATGATAACACCTTTCCTGATTTGCCTATTCAATTCCTGGAATATCCTGAAGGTTTGAGAGATGACTGGTAAAGCACTCCTGGGTGCCAGCTGGCCTGTAGGCTGTTCTCACTGGGCAGGAAAAGTTAAATTTCTTTGCAAACAGGGAGAATCCTTGGGAAGAGAATACCACTGTAATGGCTGTAAATACTAATTTTGCTGTTTTCTGAACTTGTTGGCGAAATGTCCTTAAATTGGATCAGACAATACTGATGTACTTGACAGCAAATAGTGTAATCTGAAAAAAAATAATAAAAGCTTTCAGCTCTCTCTGATGTCAATAGAAATTTTAGAAACTCAGTATTATTCCTTGACTTGGGCCTTTAGAATAAACAGAATTGCGGGTCAAATGTATCCCTTAAGTAACTTCACTTGATCCCACGTGGTTTTTTACCTCTTGATTAATGACTGTGGGATATATTGCTTGCTCAGGCAGCACATTCATGTGTGAAGCTTTTCTACTTGCTCGTGTAATTAGTTACATTTCAATCAAACTTACAACAAAAATAATAAGAAATCATTTCTATCTGCAGTAATACACAGGACGCCAGAGAGTGATTTTGCAGTAGATAACCAGGCCACATCTACACCTAAATCTCTCTCTAGAGTTTTGCCTCTTTGCAGCAGGACTTGGGCTCTGCTGCCATCATTCAGCTCAAGAGGTCCTTTCTGATTCTTCAAAGAAAACAGGAGTCCTGTGCCAGCACAACATGTCAGAGAGCCATTTTAGGTGAAACCCTTAACATAAAAACTCTCTCTATGCCAGGAAGGGGAATGAAAATACTTCATCACAAAAATCAACACCCCAGAAAGGCTTGGAAAGCACTCAGGTCTCCAGAGGAGATTTCTTCTAGGACCTCTGCAGCAGCTGAATTATTGCACCTTCTGCTCCAGCCCCATCAGTCCAACGCTTGCAAAAAGTTGTCCACTGCTTCACTGAAGGGTTTACATTAAGACAGGAGTCTGGTGCCCAGGAGAAATGTCCTAGATGTTTTCTATGCTTAAAAGGCAAGATGTGCCTAATAAGATTTTTCTGTAAAGAGCAACTGAAGTATGGTATTAATAAAAAATAAACTATGTTAACTTATGTTAAATCCTCCTCTCTTCTCCAAAAATACACAGCTGAAAAAACTCTACCCCAGCAGAACTAATGCACAAGCAAGTCCTCTCCATCTGCCAAATATGTAGGTCATATCAACGAGTGACAGAGACAAAGAGGCCTGATTTTAATTCATGAAATATTCCTGCTAATAGCAAAGTTATTGAGACATCTGTTAAAAGCCTGACCTGTTATAATGGGGGGATATCTAAAATGACTGAAATTTCTATTTGAATTAATGCTACAGTATTTTATTGGGCATTTTAAAGAGGTATTGGTATTAACAAAAACATTATATAAATTAGAAACAGGCCTACAATAATCCTCCAGATAAAATCTGGTCCTGTCTTCTAATACTATGCTATGAGCTTTTATTTGTGCGTGCAGTACGTGTATATATAACAATATAGCAAATATGAAAAAAAAAATTAAAATCTTAAAAGCCATGGCAGCCCAGTTTAAAGTTTGGCAGGGAACAGTTGGCAGACATTAGAAAAAAAAAAAAAAAAAAAAAGAAAAAAGCAAAAAAAACCCTAAATATGTTTCATGGCCTGTATATAACTGAACATTCTTCAAATTCCTGTAACAGAAATGTCAATAGCATGGAAATCCTTGAAATGTGGACACAGACAGATAAATGTGACTGGAGCCAAACACCTCCACCCAGAACGAATAGCAGACCATCAGACAAAGAAAATCTATGTATTAACAAACTGCCCACTCAGTAACTAAACTAAGGTTTTGCCTTTGGGGTAGTGGTGAAGTGAGCAGAGGTGGAAGATATGGGAGGAAAGCTGTCCCAAGGACTGCCCTGCAGAGGCAAGGCACACACAGGATCCCTCCATCAGCACCCAGAGAAAGGGAGCTGAGCACCAGAGAGGACCCTCTGACACTGCATGCAGGGCTGGGAACTGGCCCATGATGAACACAACAGCTCTTGGGTTGCTGGATTCAACAAAACAGGACCGTGACAGGCTTTCTTCTCTTCTTGTTGGGTGATGTGAGACAGGATGCATCACACACAGGGTGAGCACCTCAGTCTCAGAGGCTGAACCAGGAGCTCTTTGCTGAATGCTCTTCTTCCTGCTGGCTCACTCCCAAAGGCCACTGTTAGAACAGGGAGGCCAGATTTTCCTAGGCCTCAGAGATACGAACTAGAATGAGGGGCACAGGTCCCAGGTCTTCACTACAGTTCGAAAGAAAACACTCAGACGAGCACCTCAGCCCCAAACCAAAGAGAATACACAGCAGCCTTTCTTCTCTTTTTCACCTGTATCCTGGTTTCCTCACAAGATGCTCCTTGCCCACACAGGTGGATGTTGTAGGGCTTTCTCCAGTTCTGTCCTTGCTGTGGATGCCTTGTGGACTGATGAAATACTGAAGTGTAGCCAAAAAGTATGTAAATAACCAGATATAACTGGGGAAGGAATCCTCAAGAAGCTGCTAAAAGACTTTGAATCATGTTGCAGGACAAAATATAGCTCAGAAAGTTTACCAGTAGATCACTTATATGCATTTTTTATTTAATTCAAGGTTTCCTTTTTCTGAATCTAAAAAACACTAGTAACAGATAAATATATTTTCATTAAAATGCCACTTTGTCTCCAAGAGAGAAAATGCAAAGGTGTAACTGTTTTAAAATGTGTGGGTCAAGGCAAACCCAATCCCTATGTAAAAAAATTTAGCAGGTGAAGAAAATACGAAGTCTAGTATATGCTCCTCTACTATTACAAGATATTGTGCATCCCACTGCAACATCCATGTAAGTCATAGCATAAAGCCATTTAATGTACCACCCATGTGAAATCTATTCCTTTTTTATGAAATTAGCTAGACAGAGGTCTGGTTTTAATGTTCCTCCTGAGATGCCCTAAGAATGCTCAGACTTTTATGAGCATGTCTTTACTTTTTCCTTCCATGATCAATATTTTACCACTTTTCTTATTGCTTTTTCCTTCTACTGCTGTGTGAGACATCAATGTACCGTGTAAAATACAAAAAACAAGGAGGCAAACTGCCCCTACTGAAGGTCTACCAAACATACAAAACACACAGATTCTTTTCTTCAGCACTCAGCTAAAAAAGCACTAACACACAATTAACAACAGCAAGAGGGAAAAGTGATGATTTTAAGCTACCAGTGTCCCCTTAGCAATGAAATGTTTGGTCTCGATTTCACCACTCCCTAAACTCTAAATACTTCTCTGTGTAATTCTAGTAATTTCTTAGCTATATTTTTGAATGCATTATTAGCACACCTTAAAAAAGCAAACTATCAGCAAACAGTGCCTATACAGGTTATATTATACTTTGGTAAGATCAAGGGATATTTTTGTATTATTTCATTCCTCTGTCTAAATTCATGCTCTTCTGGTACAGATAGTGGCTTTGAGAAAAATTCTTAAAATCCCTACTTAACAAGGATCAAATAAACGTCACTGAAGCAGCCTAACTGTGCCTTCACTTGCAGTCATTATGAAAAGAAAATGGAGTAAGAGTCAGATCTGTTTAGAAGCATGCAAATGCCCATCACTACTCAGTAATACTTCCCATCCTTTCAGCCTCATTCAGGGCCTTACTTGAGAGACCTTTCTCTAAGATCACCCTAACACAAAAAGTACAATTCTATTGTGTACTTCAGGTAGGGCAGAAGGACAGTGGATGCTCACTACAGAAACTGAACTTTGGGTAAAATTCCCTATCAGAGAATAGGCACTGCCACCTTCTTAGCCCAAGGAATGTTAACAAGCAGAATGGTACTTAAGAAGTAGATTATTAAAATCATTGAAAACCTCTTGTAAAAAAAAAAATGTCTTTCACTTGGGGAAAAAAAATAAAAGGAATTTCTCTGCAAGTTTTTGTACTTAATATGGTTAAAAGTTAGAGAATTGAAAGATGCTCTTGGGAGAAACCATTATCCAATTTTCAGTGCATGAGCACCTCAGAGCTTGTGTAATAAAAGATTCACAGCTTGTCCATGAAGTCAGGAGGTCCCAGTCCTGCAAGCAGGTCTGTCTCCTAACACCCTGCACTCAGCTGAATTCACTGCAGTTCTCTATAGATTCCCCTCAAGAAATGTGTATAAGCTCAAGGGCTTAGTTATTTTCTGTCGCTTTTAGTAGGTCCTTCTAACTTAGCCTTGGAGGAAACAAAAGTCCTTATTCACTACAATCTTGCTTTTTAGAGAACGTTGACTCTGCTCCTCATGGGCAGCTAGTAGAAGCTGTGATTCTCTATCTTGTTTCAAAATACAGATATTTTATGAAACTTTGTTTTCCTTTAATGCTGAAAGCATTGTCTCAGCATTTTATAGACCAGACCAGAATTCTCCCCTTGTTCCAAAAGACTTTGGCCCCCATCTCATGTAAAGTGACTTGATCATAAGGTGGCTGACCATTCTCGTGTTTTTGTGGGGGCTCCGTTCTTTTTTCCCTTTTTTTATTTTTTTTAGGAATGCTATAAAACCCAGGGATTCATTACTAAGATGTGGTAAAATACTGAAAAAAAAAACCCCAAACCAACCAGCAAAACACCAGTGACACCAAGTTCAGTCTCCACTAATGCAATATACCATAAATAATCATTAAATGTCAGTTTCTCTCAGGTGATCACATTTTATTTACACACGGTTGTTTGTAAGCCCTTTTTCTGGCTACCAAGCTTCACTGGAAAGTTAAGGAAACTTTAAGGGAAGTAAATACAGTTTTCTTTAAAACAGGAAAGGGACTCTAATAGGAGACAGAGGTCCAAACAGGCCTTCAGGTGGCCCAGCAGACCCCAGGCTTGGCCCAGCTTTCCTTAGCATCCTTGAAAACACGGGTAGATTGAAGCAGGGGGAACATGACAGGAGCAGCTGGGGGACCAGCTGCCATAACAAATCATCATCAGAACTTTTAGCCATCTCAGAAGTACCACAGGTACTATAAGTTTGTACTGGGCCCAGAGCTACTAAAGCTAATTCAGAAGTTCTCACTTCTGCAATGAAAGCTGGAATGAGGCTTTGGTTCCAAACGCAGAAGTTGCAGAGCAACCCTACACCAACCTACAATGACTGCACAAGTGAATTTCCACTAGATCTAATTCTTGCAGTGTACATTCATTTCAGAGGGATAGAGCAGAACAAATCCTAAATCAACTTTTCTGATTTAGTCTTTAAAACAGGACAGTTGAAATCTCAATTCCTTTTTGGCTTCTTGGAAATAAAAGCCTTGGGATGCAAAGGGAACGTGGAGAAAATCAAGCACTTAGGCTTTACATTCCTGTTTTGTCTCGCACCTTGAAGGATAATGACAATGTGGGGACCAGGGGCCTCCAGTAAACTGCATCCTGCTGTAACTCTTGCATTTACAACTGGCAAAATCTTTCTGATTTCCAGTATTTTTATTTCATAAAAGATAGTAAGAAGATAAGTTTCAGTTTCCCCTCTTCTCTCACAGACATAAGGTGCTTCAAAGAACAATGCCTGACCATATCCTGAACTTGCCCTCTAGGTGTCACCCGGGCAGGAAAGTGCTGTTCTCAATCTCTGTCTGTTCCCTTTTACAGTCAGTTCATGGTGCATTTTCATTCAAGAAGGTGTATGCTTGAAAGGGATTCTGTAAAGGTACTCTGAAGTTCAAATCTTTGTAGAGATTAGAACTTTTCTGAAGTTCCACAACACAAAGAGGTTGTGTTTTAACGTATAAACACAGAAACCTCACTTCAAAGCAAATGAGACTTAAGATGTTTTTTTTCTTCCCTGGGAGTGAGAGGACTGTATAAAAGATTTCCTAAGTGGCTGTGATAGATCTCTCCACAATGGCTTGGCACATGCTGTATGTACTAATAGTTTGTCATAAAAGGATGATCAATGCTCCCCAGCACCAGCCATAGGCTGCAGAGCATCAGGTTCACCCAGAGGCTCTGAACAAGTGCTGTGGCAAGTGGCAACCTCCCCATGCTTCAATTCCTCATCTAAGAAATGAGAATAACAGCGCTGCCTCTCCGTCAGAGTCACAAAACCAACCGTGTTAAAGTTCTGTTAGTAAATATGAGGGTAAGAGGGGTATCACTCCCTGTTACTGAAGACCAAACAATTATTTGTTTTCAGCCTAGCTGGCAGGGCTTTCCATGCTGGAAAACAAGGGTGGTTTAGGATTAAATTTATGGTATATTGGACAAAAGTTGCAGGATAATGCACAGAAGCTACTTTCCTTGTCTGTGCCTCTCCCTCACTTTTAAAGAACTGCAGTGAAGGGAATACTACAGTTTCAGTGCCACAAAAGTTGTGAGACCTTTGAATATTATGCTAGTCATAAAATAGGCATTTAAACAGTTTCTGAAACTAGTAGAGGCTTTTAGGGAATGGAATGCAAAGAGAAAACACAGGATGCTGGAAGGCAGTATGGAGAAAAACAGATTAAAAAGATTTAACCTGAAAAATTTCCAAATTTATTTTCTTATTTGCATTTTGAGCTCTAATACTCAACCAAAACCTTCCAGAAGTTTCAAATAGTACTTTAAGACTTCTGGACTACAGCCTGTCAGCCTAAATTCAAAGCTTTTGTCCTTTCCACTTGTTTTCTAACACCATTACTATCCCATATATCTTAAAAAAAAAAAAATCCAAAACAAAACAAAAAAAACCCCAAACAACAACAACAACAACCAAACCAAAAAAAACAAAACAAAAAAAACCAACCAAACAAAACAAAACAAAAAAAACCCCAAAACACCAAAAAACCAAAACCAAACCAAACCCACCTAATCCATCAAGTAGAGTTTAATTTACACAGAAAAAAAAATTATATATTTCTCTGGACATCAGACATTCCTATTTCCAAACTCTAGACCAAAATTTGAAGTTAGACCTTAATGTGGGCTTAATGTAGACTTAAAGCTAGCTGGTTTTGGTTAAAAGCAAATACAATGAAATGTAAGAAATAAGAAAAAGTTACATGAGAGAAACCACTGGGGGTTGGATTGTGTTGGATTTTTGTTCATGTTTATTAAACATTTCCCAAGAAAGAAAACACTTTTACCACCAAATGACTACCACAGGAACCCACTAAAGAACATTCCAACTAGTATAAGAAATAGCAATATGTCAAAGAGGAAAGAAAGCAACCATATTCACAGAATCAGTCAAATTCTCTTTTCTCTTTCCCAGGTAAGACAAGTAGCCCAAATGCATATGAACAGAAGGGATGCACATGGGCCAGCACAGAAACCTCACATTTCAATTACAACTCATTTTCAAAACAAACTTTGGATATTTCTGATCCCAAGACAAATCAAGCCTGAAAAAAAACAGAGGGCATTACTTCCTAATGGATGATCCACTACTGAAAATGGATTGTAAGAACTTCAGGCATGATTGAATCTACTACTGAAATACTGAGCTGACATTTGAAAAAGACAAAATGAATGTGTACAAACGGAGAACAATTCTAGAGTAAAGCTTTTGTGAGA
Organism: Lanius collurio; assembly: GCA_020086605.1. Classification (NCBI taxonomy): domain Eukaryota; kingdom Metazoa; phylum Chordata; class Aves; order Passeriformes; family Laniidae; genus Lanius; species Lanius collurio. The sequence goes on from JACBWW010000006.1 coordinate 34,454,813, forward strand.
GAAAATTTAAGGAGGTTCAAGGTATTTTTCATATAGGCTAGGCAGATATAAGTGAATAAGAACCAGTGAGAAAATCCTTTCAAATGCAAACATCAACTACCTTGCATATAATCTTTTTCTTCTGGGACTACTGAAAAATCCTCCATTTACTAAAGTGATAACAGTACTCAGCTTTCCATCTCAACTGACCAATGGCATGCCAGCCTCAATTTATCTCCCACACAGAAACCAGTTTCCAGTAAAGAACTACTACAAAAATACTGTATTGTGTACTGTATTGAGTACTGTGGTTGTAAAATTCTGAAGGTGCCAGCAAACTCAAAGATTGACAAAGCTGTGATCAACACTGGCAAAGCAAGTTGGAAGACAAAGTTCAGCTCCTGTCCCAAATATAACTCTGCAGGGAAAAAAAATATTAACTAACCACAAGTAGAAGTTTTAAGTCTTTTGATCTGGAGTCATCATTCTGTACTTAATTCTGGTTTATGTAATGCCTTCTTACCTCTACACCCCAATTTCAATTTTTTTTTTCTCTTCCTCTGGAAAATGGAGTTTAAGTATAGTTATCTGTTATTCTTGCTGATCAATACCATCTGCGGCAAAAGACTAGGGAGTTATACTGGACAGATTAAATGCTGAAAAGCTTTTAAAATTACCAAGAAATCAAGTGAAACATACCATTCTGTTGATTGGTCTGGATTAACTCCTAAAATTGGCTGATAAAAAGATGTGAGAATCTTTCCAAAAAGTTAAAACCTGTAGTTAATAAAAGTAGCTGTAATATGAAAAATTAGGTTCTTCTCCCTTTAAATCACAACCCATAGAGGCACTGAAGTAAATCCCTTAATCTCTTTTTAAGTAGCTATTTTATCCCAACTTCCTCTGTGGTTTATACCCTCAAAGCATCTACACCACAATTCAAGAACAGCCTAGACAAAGAGCTTCAAGTTTCTTTTCTTCAAAAAGCATCTAAAATAAAAATTAAAAAAAAAAAGAAACTCACAAAACCCACCACCAAAACCAAACACAAAAACCCCAATCCCACAACAGAATAAAAAAAA
>JACBWW010000006.1:34455879-34480879 GCA_020086605.1 Lanius collurio
TCACTTTTAGAATTAACAGTATAGATTCGCTGGAACAAAGAAAATACTGGGTTTTTTTAAATCCCAGATGCAACGTGTTTTATTTCCCTTATGTTTCTTTGTCTATTGCACAAAGAAACCTGTAGTGAGGTGACAGAAACAGCGGTGTTTTCAGAGAAAAAATAGTCACAACTTGTACATACTAAAGGATTTCTGTAATTAGAGGTGTTTTTTTAACTCTTTCACTGGGAATACCTCATTTTTTGGCCTTTGCAAGCCCATCTTACAATATCAACTTACAGAAATTTCTTTAGGGAAATCACATGTTTTCCTCTAGCTACTGAGTTCAAGTGTGCTCAAGTTCAGTGCTTTGAGTATTAAAAAAAAAAGAGAGACAAAAAAGCTGATACTTCTACTACTTGTCAAGGCTTGTATTCTCAGCAATGTCTTAACACTAAATATATGAAGAAGTTCATTAAAAAGTAACTGGAGTTTTCCCTGCACCATCATGTTTGCAGATCCAAACACAAGGGAGTCATGCCCCTCCCGCATGCATCCCAGATCCAGTAGGCATGGTATAAATAACTACATAAAAATCCTAAGTAGGGGACATGAGACAAACAGAATTCTTACAGCACAGGATTATGGCTATAAAGAGAGTCATAATAACTCCCATTCTATCAAACCTGTAGCTACTGTCTGAAAAACAAGTTTTTTCAAGATCAAAATCTGACAGAGGTAAAACATTTACTGCAGATGAACCTAAGACAAAGGTTCTCCACTCCAACTTAAAAGCAACAAAAGCTGACTGGACCATAATTTAAGCATGAACCCTAAACATGTTGTGGAAACATATCCAGGATAGGGCTGTAGCTATCCGGCCAGACATAATTCACTTCCAGAAAAACCATTAAGCACAGAGGTGTTGAGCATGCTGGAGCACAAAACCAGGGAAAAACAACAAGAAAACCCCCTCATGGTAAGGAAGGAAATGCTCAGTGGGCCCAGGTGTACTAAACCAAAAGGCATGCAATATCTTTTCCGACTGCCTTTCTTGATTTAGGGTACACTAAATGCTCGCATGGAGAATGCAGGTTGAGTTCCAATAAAATTATCCAGTGACATCTCAGCTATCCCCCTGGAATGGACAAGTAGGCAGTCAGGGACACCCCAAAAATAACAGAAGATAACAGTATTGATTAGTTATTGATCTCACACTGAAACATGGGGACTGAAGAGAACAGACTTTTTTAGCCAGTATTCTGCAGCCATAAATTAAGGTCACGCAGAGCTCTGGGGACAGACCACGTGTCAACACTAAAGCCCATGTTGGGGAAATCTCACCTTTTTTCACCCCCTGCTCATCTGTCACCACCACATAGCGCAAGTTCAGGGTACAGAAGACAGTCCACCCACCTATAACTTTGGCTCACAGCAATATTAAGCAATCCTCTCTGTTAAGTGACAGCTTGGGACAGCAGCTCTTTGAGCAGAGTAACTAAATAAAGAACTCCCAGGCAGGCTACTAGTAAGAAATCTTAAATCAGCGGCTGTTTTCCTAAACATGATAAAATAAGGATTTCCTCGAATGAGACTGGTGTGGGAGATCCTCAGCCCTTTCTTACTTAATCCCCATAGGAAAAAAAACCCTGGTGTTCACCCACAAAGCTACTGCAAATCTTTTCACCTCTTCTCTGATGGAGATGTACCCTCCCCTGATATCTCTGCCAATAAAAAGAGAAGGAGGAGCGAAACTTAATGAGATATAAAAATATAACTGGATTCCTTTTTGTATCGTTTGCTGGTTTTATTTTTGGACTGTTTACCCACTGAGGTGACATGATCTGTAGCAACAGAGCATAACCCCAAAACCCAGCATCCCTCTCAGCAACACTTGCTCTGGTGCATCCAGGCTGAAGCTAAACAACGGCTGATGGTGCAGAAGAGGATCATCCACACTCAGAAACTGAAACAACTGACAGAAGGATAAAAGAATTCTTATTCTTGAGGTTTTAGATTGTAGGTGGCCACATGTGCCAGCTAGCTAAAGATGGAAAGGCTCTTCCAAGAGTATGGCTGGGGCAGACAGCCCAGCATTTTCAGTTGGGAAGATATCGGTCCCAGTGAGCCTAAGGAAAATAGCAACTGCTTTCTATCATGTAACTTTTTCAAAGACATTTTTCAATAGCAGAAGGACTAAATAGGTCACAGCAAAACCTCACATGCTGTCAGCAAAGACTGCAGTGGTTTTGCTGAACTAATCTCTTCTGTAATTGGAAATGGCCCATCCCTTCCATCTTCCCTCAAAAGCCTCCCTCTCTGGTCTCACCAAACAGTCTCCCGTTCTGCAGAGCCAGGTACTTTTACAAAGCAGAACAAGGTGCTTTTATGAAATCAAAATCCCCAGCATAGCAAACAAAAGGACATTTCAAAACATATCTGGCTCACCTGGTGCAATTCCTCCCTCCACTTCCAGCAGTTTAAAGATACTGTAAGATTACTGAGGTTGGATGTGCTCCCAGCTTTGTTTCTGGAGTACTATAAAGAATGGCATTTGGTTTGCTTTCTCCCGTACATACCTGTGAAGTAGGACCTCCTTATATTCAGCCATCCCAGAACCAAAATACTACAGTAACCTAATATCACACAAGCTTAAGGGCCTATTCCCAGATGTTTGCTCAGAGTTGTCCAGTGAATTGAAAGCCACAAACACAAACCCATCCCATACACAGCAAACCTTTTAACAGAGCTACTGTTTCCCAGTGATTTACAGAATGCATGCAACACTGGGTACTGCTCTGAAGTTGGAAGCAAGCACTATTTATACTGCAACAGAGAGCAAGTTTGGTCTTAACAGGAGGGATGCCAGCTTCCCAAGCTGGCATGCAGGATGCTTTTGCACACAGGAAAATAAAAATGAGGAACAGAGGGCAGAGGGGGGAGCAAGAACTGTAGTCCTCACTCCTTCTGTCTGTATCTGTTACAAGTGCAAAACCAGCTGTAAACAGTAAAGAAGTCCCTATTTAGCAAAAATATCATCCCAATTATACAGTGGTCATGACAGTTTAGTATTTTTAGACTTAAATTAGTCCACTACAGTTCACTAGAACCTCCTAACTAAATGAAACATACAGTCTAAATCTGCAACCTTTATCAGAATGCGTAAGTACGTGCTGATGACTCCTAAGTTACGGGGGAAAGGTCTACAAAAACCCCTTTTTTAATGTGACTGCACCAACTTACAGAGATGAAAGAAGAGGATGAAAGGAAAAAGAAAACACCTAGCATGTCATGTTAATCCTTTGCCAGGCTATTCCAAAATGCTATTCCTCATTACATTTCCTTGAGTTTTCTGCATATATTCTGTTAGTGACAGCTTGATTCTGCCTAAGCTTATCAAATGGATGGGTGTGTGCACAGCCACATGATGGAAAAAGGGCTTCTCCATAAAAACAGCAGCTGAGGGCAGCTTGCTGCCACCAGAATGAACCCTCCATGCTGCAGCTCATCCTGCAGGAGCCCTTGAGAAAACAGAACTTGGGACACAGGTGAACCCGCCTGCTCAGAGTCCAACAGCCACCACTGAAGCATCCCTTGGTCTCGGTAGCTCTCAGAAATGGGTGGCACCACACTGGAGAGCTTTTGGGTGCACTCACGTGTGTAATCTCTGGGCCATGTGTGACTGTAGGCTTTTTACCACCTTTGTGCAGAGTATACTCCAGGATTTCAGCTCATGCAAGTCCCAGGAAGTTTTTTATGATTCATGCTGAAATTTTTCCTTGCTGAGTTTTACCCCTTGAACATCTTAAAATAATTCCCTTTTTTGTCTTAATATTTTACACCCTTCAAATACTTGTAGATTGTTATCATATGTCTTAGTCATCATTTAGTCCAAACTGTACATATTAAATCTTGTAATCTTTGCTCATATTTCAATCTCTTCAGCCTCTTAACTTCTGTTGCTCTTCTCTGAATTTTCCACTGAATTCTTGACAAGTTTTTGGCAACAGAGTGGCCAGAATAATAGTGTCATGGACACCTTACGGCTGTACAGAGATGAAGAGGGAAACTTGTGCAACACCAAAATGACATTAGCTCTTCCCCAAAAAACAACAAATATGTCTAATCTGTTGTTCAGGATCACTTATTTTTAGTGGCTGCATCACGAAATACTCTGAAATACAAGCAAATATTCACCTAAAAATACTAACTCAGAGACAAGAGTTTAGTAAACTCAAACCTGTGTTTAATCAGTCTTCATGTCATCTGTGAGGAAGGTGACAAGGAACAGTATTCACCTGCAATATGAAAAAGGCTGAAGGGAAGTCTCAAAAGACAGGACCCATAGAAAAGGGACCACACAGAAACAAAGAACCCGAACAGTTTCTTCACCACAAACCAAACTAAGGAGCAAATTACAATCAAAGAGGTAAGGAGGCAAAGCAACATTTTTAAAAGGAAGTATTTTAAAATAGATACAACTCTTCCAAACTCTGTAAAATTCTAGCATACAAAATCTCTGCAAAATAAGGCAAAGCATGGTAGCTTTCTGTGCTGTATATTTGGACTGCAGAAGTATTCTTCAGGTAAATCTGATCAGGCATGGGACTAAGATGCAAATAATCTATCTACTATCTTCCTAAAAGTTAGATATCTAACTGAAGCCACCATAATCATCTCCAGAGAGCCATTAATCCCAACCTAAAACTGTAATATATTTAGGATGAATAGCTCTCTAGGGGTATTTCTCCTCCCCCCCACTGATAATAGAGGGAGACTAAATAGCTGTCTCGACTGCATTTTCCTTGAAGATGACTAAAGTTAAGCAACCTGTACCCAAACATCATTTATAGCAGCTGGTCTCTAAAGGAATTAATGCAAGCAATCATGTTGTGCAGGAACTTTAAACATTATCTTCTCTGGAATCTTCCAATTATTTGATATTAAAACCAAAGCAAGCAACCAACTAGCCAACAAAAAAAAAAATAAAAATAAAAAGGAAAAACGTACGGAATTGTATTCAGACTTCCTTCAACACAAGTCTCTTAATATTTGTAGCAACATGACAGGTATAGGATGACAGAAGTCTGTCACTGCCTTTAAAGGTAGGGTTCAAATGCTCTGAAATGGCTATTAACTGACTAAATTTTGGGAAAGAGCATTCGACCTTCATCTGGTTCACAACAGCTTGAAACAAAATGAGCATGAACAAAGTTACTCAGCAGAGAAGACTCACACAAGGATAGGACAGAAATCAGGGAAAAGAGTTTAATTTTAGAGGACAATTATAGGAAACCATATGGTTGCAAGGGTACTGATCTGCAAAACTTCCAAAAACTTCCATAAAATTATGTCTGAGGAAAAGTGAGAGAAGAGCGAGTCTGTTAAGGCAGAGCTGACATGAGAAAACACACACACTGGCCACAAGGAATGTGCAAGCTGAGAGAAAAGAAATAATTTTTAAAAAGAAGAAAAGAAGCGGAAGTTTAAAAAGAAAATGGAAACCAGAAATATAAGAAAAGAAATATAATATATTGATAATAGAAACCACTTTTAAATCAGTAAATTCAGATTACAATGGAATTAAGTGGCTTTTAAGTGACGTCAGGGTACTCTCCTGAACATTCCAATTCAGGGAGGTAACACAGGAAGAAGGTCCAACAAAGAGACCATAAGGAATAAATAAAATCTACAAAAAAAAAAACACCTGAAGGATATCAAGGCTCAAAAGTGACTACAATTTTCTAGAAGCAAGGCTGAAGGAATCAGTGTTCCTCACTGTCCTCACAGCAGAGACAGGGATCAGGCAAGGATACAAAGACTAGAGATAACTGCACCACACATGGATACAACTGGCACCTCTAATGAGGGATTTTACTTATTTGTCCATGGGAAATGTGGTTAAGGGCAAGAGGACATTCACCTCACACAAAAGGAGGAAGGTGCCTGGGCACTAACTTGCTACTTGTTAACTTGCTGAAGGTCTTTTAACAAGGACTAAAATGGGTAGGTGAAAAAAAAACCTCATAGCTAAATACAAACAACAATTTATAATGAAGTAATAATAATAATAGTAATGATGTTGTAATATAACAATAATAAAAGCAGAGGTTATCCTAATAAACAGGAAGGAAAGAGAAGATCAGGGTTTTAACATCACTAAAGTATGAGCTCTTTACTGCTACCAAGACAGGAAAAAAAATCCTGAAGAAAACAGGGTATCAGAATATATAAGTATAAAAAATACACAAACATGTACAGACAAAATTATAATGGTTCAAAGCACAAAACTAACAAGGAATGTCAAGAATAGCAAGAAACCATTCTATTAGCACATTTAGGTAGATGAGGAAAAATGTGGCTTTGTAATCAATGTAGAGGAGGTTCAACTGACAGATGATGTGAGTAGGCTGAAATGCTTAACACCTTTTTTTACCACCATTCATTCAAAATTTCAAGTGGAGAGACATGGATAATTCACTTAATACTCACAAAGAGGGGTAGGGTCTTACTCCAGAAGAAATGGCAAACAAATTAGAAAGTACTGAGTTAAATATCTTTCAAATAATTTGGATATGAATTCATCCTGGGCTCCTTAAAAGAATTATCTGAAATACATTTTGAGACTTTGTAGAAGGCAAGAAAAGGCTCAAAGAATAAATCTAGTACCTACCATGCAGAGAGAGGGAAAAAAAAAAGGGGGGGGGGGAATTCCAGACACCAGAATTTAAGCTTAATTCCCAGAAAAACTAGTGAACAATGAATCAAACCAGGTTTTAAGCACCTAAGTATAAAAGATGAGTAGCACTCAACACTGCTTTAAGAACAAATCATGCTAAAATAGCCTAATTTCCTTCTCAACAGGAAAAGAAACCTCATAGAAAGCAAATGCCATGTACCTCAACTTTATTTTGGCCTTTGACATCTTATATATTTTTATATGCAAGCTAGGAACAAAACAAGCATATCCATGGTATCACACACATGCAAATCTATTTTGGATGAGAGAATCTATATAGTAATTATCGAAATACAAGAATGTATCAACTGGGTTTCTGCCCTAAGTTTTGTTCTATTTGACTTTTTTATTAACAATCTAGATGACGGAACAGAAAACATTTTTATTAAACCCGCAGACAAATGAACATAGGAGGGCACTGAGTGGCTGAATAAAATTCAGAATTACCTTGGCAAATAAAAGAAATCTCAAGAGGTAATGGATGAGATTCAACAAGACTACAGGTAATATACCTGGGCAGAAATTATTAATGACACAAATACAAGATGGTGATAACAGAGCAGGCAGCAGTTTTTCAGAAAAGGATCTAGAGTTCCTGTGAATCACAAGCTTGATGTAAGTTAGCAATATTTGACAAAAAAAGGAGTCAATCATCTTTTTAAGGTTTGTAAAAAGAAACGTGTAACTCTAAGGACAGAGGAAGTAATCTTTCAGCTCTATTCAGTTTGGGGAACTTTCAAGATGTAAGCAGACAAATTATGGGTAGTGCTTTCAAAGCAGATGAGAAGCATCCACAAAAAAAACCCCTATGTTACAGACTAACAGAAAGTCTTTAGAATAAAATCCAGTACCTGCTAGACCTTTCCATTAGCTTGAGTAGCAGCTGGAAATTCAAAAAAATTTGGTCATCTGCTCACTGTCAGGAAAGGAAAAATGAAGAAAATGTACAAAACTCCTTGAAAGCATAAGCAAAGGTAGAGTGATGGAAATCAATTGCACCAGGGCACAGTATTTTGGTTCTTTTAACAGCAACTTAACAACTTTGTTAAAAACACATTCATCAAGACTGTATTAAGAGACTACTGTATTAAGAGAGCAGAAAATCTAGTAAGTGGGTCTCAACTCCATTTACTTTCAATGTTTTCAAACTCCTCCAAAAGCACTGAAGTTTCTTGGTACCAGCACACCAGCAATGACATCTCCCAGTTCTGTGATGAACCCTGTGTGTGCACAGGTGGAGACATGTCTGTACTGTTCCTACTTTCCCTTCAAAACCGACCTCTCCACCCCATCACCTTCCCATCCTTTTAATGCAGATTCTACTTACACCAGCTATGTACACAAATCACTGTCCACGCCCTTCTGTCATGGCTAATCCCATGGCACTGCTTCATTCCCTCCCTGCCTTTCTCACCTCCTCAAAACCCCATCCTCTTACCCCTACCTCACTCCCTGCTCGGCTCCTCATGACCCCTGCCTCATGTTGCCTCCTTCCCTGTCCTGAGGAGAAGGTGCAGATCCTGCCAGGGTCAGTGTTTTGGCAGCAGCTGCTGGGGCAGAGCAGGCTGGGTTACCACCACCAAGAGAACCAAGTTCCGACCTGCCACACTGCTTGCCTGAAGCACTTTTTAGATGTTCAGGGCAAATACCTGAGGAAGAATGTTTATCATGTGGTCAGATAAGAATCTTGGCAGCAGGGCTGGGAGCTTCTCGCTGTTTGAGTGGCTGAAATATCCCAATGGATTGCTCCAGTCTGTGGCAAATATTATAAAAGACTGCAGAGAAATGATTTCCCAAGTCAGGCTTCATAGCTTTTTGCCTGCCTAGAAGACAGGCACCTCAGCTGTCCCAATGTATAAAACTTCACACAGCAGTTTGTGTTACCTAGGCTGTCACTCCTGACAAAATGCTCACTGGCAGATCTCCCCGAGCTCAGGACTTCACTCAGAGGCACAAAGCCCTGCAGATACTGCTGAGCACCACGGAGGCTGATTCCCAGGATCACACACAGAAGACACAGCTGGCCAGCAGGGTGGTCTGATGCATCTCGAATACAGAGGCTCAGAGCAGAAGAGATGCTGCTGTGCTGCCTTTGCCACCACGTGGATTGCACACAGCATGGCTGAGAAGTGGAAATGCAGAGAGTGACCCTATGGGCAAGCCCCAAACCTCACAGTGCCCTGCAGATGTGAAAGGCCTTCACACAAAAGAACACAAAGGTTCTTCCCATCAATTGAAGTCCACCCACTTGACAGAAAGCTATAAAATAACAATCATGTCTTAAGGAGAGGTAAATACATAGTTTCTATTGCCTCAGGAAACACAAGAAGTTTGCAATTCTCTTCGAATAACAAATATAGGCATAGGTAAAAAGGTCTAATCCTACTAGTGTGGTGACAGAACAGTTTGGAGAGTAAGAAAAAGTTTAAGTTTTAACAATGTTCAAAGAAATTGAACCATTACTCCAACTCATTATTCAAATCCTTATACATTCAGACTCTTTCCAAATGCACTACTACTAAACATGGGTGTAAGTAGAAGTAAGCACACATACAAACTATTTTGTGTATTTCTGTGATGACTGCAGCTAACCCTGAAGCCACTGAAATTCTGCTAATGACAAGACACATATGTCCACAAGACAACAAAACAGAAATACCAGGAAGCAAATCCATGCCATAGTGATTCATGTTTCTGACTCTAATTGCTCAGTGCTGTCTGCTTCTATATTACTTGAAACCTCAAATATCCAAATAGCTTTCCCAGTATTCACATATAAAACTTCAGAAAAATTAAGCCATTTCCTTTCATGTGTGAATCAACCTGTAGATTGCATAATATCTAGTGCAAAGTAACAGTGAGATGAAGAGCCTAGTAAAAATATACAAAAAAATCTCTTTCATATGGCTAAGTATGAATATCCATTACTAAGTCAAACAGAACTCAAATTGATTGAAAACCTACATTGTTCAAAGACTTGGCCAAATTTGCCATGACAGAGTAAGGTAGGAACTTCCTCCATGGCTACTTTATTCCAGACTTGTTCATGAGAAGGCTTTCCATACCTACCTCAAAGTGTTTGGTACTTTCAGAAGCTGAGATGACCAAAGCATGCAAACACAACTTGATTTCTTTAACAGTTCCTGCCTTCCTACAGATAGCCATACTTTTTACTTTTATGTAAATATCACACTCTGCAATTATACACCTTCTTAAAACAACATTTTTGGCAGAAATGTCACCCCACTTATCTGAAATTCCTAAGCTCACTAGACCTAAGAGCCTTCTGGCCAACTATTATCTAAAATTGCTATTCTAAATGCATATACTATGAGAAGTTCTCTGCATCCAGCAGCTTCAGCAGATGCTTCTGGGCATTAAGCACTTTGGTAAAAAAGCAGCTACTTATTCAGAAACATAAATACGGAATTGGGCAAGCAAGATGAGATAATTAGTTCTTTCAAAGCTTAAGTCTTGACAGTTTTAGGATGTATGTTTTCATATGAAAAAACCTCAGAGCAGTTAGCATACTTGAACAAACATTCCCTCCTTGATGCTAGCAGGGGACTATCTCCAATGAAGCTTTCAAGTTGATTACTTACTTTCTCTACTGGCCTGATCGAACTAGAACCTACAGATAGTTTCAAAATTCCTGCTTGTACAGAGAGTTCTCACTGTGAAAATCCAGTGTTGTTTGGCATGGAGATTTTATCAACTACCTCACAATTATTAATTAATTATGATATCTATGAATTAACAGCGTTTTAACCTTATATGTGTACTTAGGAAGAAAGTCAAATTAAACAGATGTAATACAAGTAAGGCTGGCAAACGTACTCTAAAAGACTCTTCAGAGCACAATCTCAACATAAAATTATGAGCTTCTATTTTCACACTGTGAATAGGCCTCTTTAAGAGAAAATGAGTTTCTCCCAGGCAGCTTGTTACTACTATGCTCCCACCATATTCTGTTCTGCCATCACAACCAAACAAACCCATCCAAACCCCTCTTTCTCACCTTGGACCAACACTGGAGTAGTCAAATGTAAGTAAAACACTTGCTTTTCTTGTAATAATTATGGAATTCATTGCAAATACACAGTATCTCTGACTTTGGCATGTTTTATATTGGAACTTTGTATGTACAAACTGACTAAAACTGACCAACAGGAAGCCATCTTCAGTATCTGTGGACTCTTCAACAACTGCACAGGAAAACAAAGGTGTCCAAGGAGAGGAAGGGCAATCAGTACAGCTCTGTCAACAACAGTGCAATAGTTGGCATTATGATATTTCCCTCAAAGTAAACAAGCTATTGAAATTTGTTTTGTTTTGGATCCCCAGTACAGAATTAATTGCTTGGGACAGTTTATCTATCTCTTAAGCCAAGCCTGCATGGGGATATTGAGAATGTTAAGGCAAATCAACTAAAGGTTTGACACCAATGTGCACACATTTAATTGTCTTGAAGCTGTGAGTAGATGCTCTAATTCAACAGCAAAGGTCCCTGTAGCTCCTTATTCAGTTCAGCTACATTGGTCTAAGACTAATTTACTCCTGAATTAAAGCAGTCCCCCAAGGACTCAGCACAACTCATTTTTGCATACTAACTTCATGCACTTAACCAGTTTGCCTCAGCTCTTCCTGTGTTCCCCAAGCCTTATGGAGTTTTCAGCCTACTGCTGAAGGGAACTTGGCTACTTCATCTCCAATGCTGGGAACATTAAACTGAGTGTTTTCCACAACATCTTCCTTCTAGAACACAGAGAAAAAGCCTGCAAATTAAAGAGAAATTCCTCGCATTGCTTAGCTGCTTCCTGCTCCAAGGTGACAATTCAGTGGGTTTGGAGTTTATCATTACCTTGCTCCTACTCTCCAACTTTGTGGAAGCCAGTTCATTGGAACAGGCATGTTCCCACATACAGGAAACATCCAGAAACAGGCAATGAAAAAAAAATGCAGGTGGATACTAATCTCAAAGTGGGATTTAAACTGTCATCTTAAGAGGTTTCCAATTGCATCGAAGCCATAATCTACTGATGCTGGTTTTGTTCATCAAGACTTGGAAATGGCAATCATATCATCATGTTCTACTGTTTCCCATCACAACCACTGCTGTGGTACCTCAGCACTCTCTGGAAATGAATCATATCCCATTAATTCAGTACTAATTCAGTTCAATACTAATCCTAAACTGAGGCTGATATTTCTCAAAATATTCTAATAAAATTACCTACAGATAGGACCAATTATTTTTAAAACAAATTAGTTGCTTCCTTACAGTGAGAGCTCAGACTGCCATTTTATTTAGGTCAAAATGTAAAGCACTTCTCGGACTATAAGTACCTAGGAGAAGTGAAGATGTCCTTCTTTCCTTCTTCCATCTAGGGTCATTAAAACTTACCTAGATGGTGGCAGTAGTTGGGGAATACTTTGGTTTGGCCTTACTGCACAGATGTGCAGGTTTCAGTGATGCCTTGAGTGTACCCACACAGACACACTCGTGCACACACTTGTGCAGACAATACCCCAAGGAACCTCATAAAATTAAGTTCATTGACTGAGCTATCAGAATGATAAACTAGTGTTAGAGGCCCTACTGTACAGGAGATAGCTGAAAGGGGTGTTTGGAGGAATAAACAAGGATACATAATGCCTGCCATTTCCTTTCCCCAAAATAAATTCATTCATTATAAATGAACTGTCACATCATCATCTTTAGAGACTTCAAATCATGTCAAAGCTGTATTTACTGACACTGGTTTTTCCTCAGCACAGTTTCGAAACTGCAATCTTATCACCATGCTCTAACATTTCTCATCACAACCACTGCAGTACCCCAGCACTTTCTGGAAATGAACTGTATTCCATGGATTCAATTGTTGATCTAACACTTTAAAACACCACTCAAGCCATGCACCACAAGAACAATGTGGGTGGTAGGCAACATAGGATGCACTGGAATATGGACAGTTCAAATTTGTATTTTCAATTCTAGATGGTTTTTTTTAAATTAAGTATCTAAGCTCTCAGTGTCAATTAAAAAAAAAAAAAGTCCCAATCCCAAAGGGATTAATAACAAAAATAAGTATGCAAATGAAAGTGAAGCTTTCTGGACAATATTTTCATTGATTTGCTGGAGAGAAGGACCCCTAGTGTCCAGTTGGATTTTAGCCAGCCTGGGGTCTGGTGACTACACAGCATCCAGGATGAAAAAACATCCTAGCTTGTAAAATATTTCCTGCAAACACTTTCCGATCCTTCTTATTTGGAAACCAACTCATGAAAGGAAAAAAAAAATACATAAATACAGTTCTGCTCTCCTAAACTAATTATTTCAAAATATAATCAAGGTATCATGTGATCACCTGGACTCTGAGGATTCATCATTACTGATGAACAGGAATGTGCCTTGGCACAATAGTTTCACTGGTTGATTATGCACTGCAGACACCTATAGATAAACATCTCTATTTGTAAAAAATGAGCACTGTCTCTGAGAGCAGTTGCTGATGAGGCTTTAAAAGCAGCATCAAAAAAATGTAATGCTAGAAGGATGAAGCTGCCCAGCCCTGCCATGCAGTAGCTTCGCTTTCTAAGGAGAAAAAAAAAAACCTGCATGATTCCTTATGATCAAGGTTTTACCCATTTATTTGGATAATCATTCAAATGGCTAAACAGGCATCTAATTTGAAAATAAAAAACGATTGATGCAATCACAAACAAGTTCTGAAATTGTGATTTATAAAAAAGAGGGGAAATCTTGTTCTAAGCCAAAACACACACACAGTTACCTTTTTCTAATCAGAGCATTCATTTCTCCTCATTATGATCTCACAAGCACATTAAAATCTTATTAACATTAATTACTTCTGAGCGTCTATGCATGAGCAGCGACAGGCTTGCGTGCGCGCGCGTGTGTGTATGTGTGTGTGTCTCTGGATCATATCTACATTTATATACCTTGCTGCACTTTGCTTATAAAACATGTGAAAATATTGCTGCTAACACCAATTAGCTAATTTCACACACACAGATAGTAAGCTGCTGTCTCGCTGCACAGCTTATTATAGACCAGCAGACAGATGGACAGACAAACAGACGCAAAAAAGCATCACGGCTCCTCCTAAATGCAAGATCTAAAATGCCTGGCACCCCCAGGAGTGCGAGTTTCATCCTCGTAAGTCAGAGGGAACAAAATGACAAAAATAATTAAAAAATAATAATAAAAAAAAATAGGAGACAGCCAAATATCCCATTTTCTACACAGATGGGTTCAATGATGAAGTGATAGAGACAAAGAAAAAACTGGCAGGCAGACAAGCAGCAGGCGCACAGAGAGATAGACAGAGACAGATAAACAAAGCAACAGAGAAAGAGATGAAAGCATATTCATACATGTGAATTTGGGCTAAGCAGTAGTAACTTCAGCCCACCAACAAGGTAAGGAAAGAAATGGCAGAGGAAAGAGTCACCATAAAAGTGACTTCACAACCCAAACCCTGACACTTTACTCAACTATTTATGGACTCTATTCACACTGAGCACACTAAATGCAGCAGTGCTGCTGGTGACACTCAGCTAAACCACTAACTCCAGAACAAACACAGGAGCCTACTCACCACTATGGAACTGCGCATTCCTCTTCTTCTTCACCTTTTGTTTCCAACTAATTTATATTCACCTCTATCCTACATCTAAACCTCATCCTCCTGAACCCTTCCCTCTGCCAGGGGTTAAGACATAAACAACACATCACCATCTCTCATCATGGCAAAGTTATGTCCATCCATCACTGGGGGATCAGCCTCAGAACTAGGTCCTTTGCAGAACCCAGGTGGACACTTGCTGGTCATTTTCCTCTCTATCCAAAGACCTATCTTTGCTCATCTTCTGTAACTGAAAAGAACTGCAACCCCCAAATGGAATTAAAACTTTAATTTACATCAGTAGGATAGAAGGTTTAGAAGTGTCATAATTTGCCTTTCAGCCCTACTACCCTTTGTTCCACTTGTGCATTCTTCCACTGATGACATGATCAGGCAGAATACTATAAGGAGGGAAACAATTACAGCTAATGAAGATGGTTTCCTTATTGGAAATTTTTTTGAAATTACTACATCTTAATTTCTCATGGTAACACATGTGCTTGCATTTTCTGCTCACTCCTCTCAGAACAAGAGAAGTNTTCACAAACTGTTCATGAAGCTTCACGGCATGCAGAAGGTTCTCCCATCACTCTAGCTCACTGCTAGGGAACAGAAGAGCAGAGGTGAAGTATCTGGATCAGTAAGAAGGTCTACAGCAGACCCAAAACATTCTTTTATTTGTCACATCTTCTCTTCTTACACATGCCACATCTAAGGTTTTTAAAAATAGTACCTGAATGTAAAAAAAAAAAAAATCAGCATCTGAAGATCATACTCAGGATCCTTGATTTGTACTTAGCTCACTCATGACCTTCTTCTAATGCTGCTTATCCAGAAGAACCCACTCCCATAGAAAGCCAGCACAGCTGCTGAGAAAACTACCATGAATTCAGTCAAGCAAGTTTGGGATGTACTGGGTGTATTACAAACCTCCAAATCAGTTATGGTGCATTCTCAGCAAATCCAGTGATTCCAGGAAGCTTTGGAGCTCCTGAGCATGGGCATTATTACAGTTGTCTTGCACGCAAGTGGTGAGCTTGGTGCACCTTGCCCGAATTCTGCTCAGCTTGGTTTTACTGTGCACACACAGCAGATCCAATTACACTGCAGAGCAGGAATCATGGCATATGGCCCCTTCTGCCACAAGGAGCAGGTTCCTGACCTGCTGAGGCAGAAAATAAGGAAGCAAATTGAACACCACTCCATTTGCTCAGCTTACTGTGCTTCTTTTGTTAAGGTTAAATATACAGGCGTTCAGAGTAAGGATATAGAAAAGTAAAAGCTTTATAAAATAAGCAAAGAGGAATAAAGATTGGAAGCTTTACAGTTTTATGCATATGACAAAATAGGTTTTTGTCCTGCATATTTCCTAAGAAATATAGACCATTAAAGTCTCTTTTGAACTATGCAAAATTACTTCCTCTGAGAGGAAGCAAGATTCCCTCTGACAAGGCAAGGACCCTCAACAGTTCCGGTTAAGAGAGGTTCACCCAGAAGTTCAGCTCATTTGCTAAAGCTTCCCAGAAAGTTTGGAGAAATCCATGGCCTGTCATTCTTCCATTCCAGATTCCAAACTCTCCACTGTGCTTCCACCACACTGATCTATAGGCACACTGAAACTTAGGAAAACAGAACAGCCAAGCAGAATTTACCCCTAAACACACCAGTGACCCCCACCAAAACCAAGGAAGGGCCACAGAGAGATGTGAGTTCAATAAAATGGTGAAGTAAGTATCCTCTAAATTTGCTGACTTAACACCTACATAATTGTTGACTCTTTAACCCATCTTTCCCCCACATCCATTTGGATGCATAATGGTTCATGGCACCCAAAAGGAAAAACAGTGCGTCCTACAAAGCACTGCTTTGGAGTTTTTGAAGACTACATACATTCTAATAAATTATGGTAAAAGTTGTACCTCAGTCAGTTAAAAAACAAATCCAGAAACTGATTTATTAAAGTAAATGCAAAATACTGAAGGTGCTTAATGACAGAAAAAAGTTGCCAGTTTTTATTACCACAACAACATGTAGAGGCAACTGTGTAGTAGGGAACTTTTGTAGAATATCTGTGTCTGAATTTTGCATGTAAAGTGGACCCAAGTATCCTAAAGAGGACTCAAATACAATTGATTTGAGGATCTCTCAAAGGACCAGTGCTTATCAGCAGAATGAATCTGAGACCATTCAATCTAAAAAACAGGTCATGTATGTGTGAAAGGGGAGCAGGGGAAAAACCTCTACTTAGGGGATGGATGTAGAGGAGGGAAAGGTATTTACTGCCTTTCCGGTATGAAGAAGCTTGACTTTCCTTTCTCAGGTGGGAATTATCCCAGTAAACCCAGTCTCCATCTACTGCATTCATCTGCTTTGTGAACCTTACTGTACTGTGTCTGCCAAAAGTTCCAGCAGGCTGAGTCAGTGCAAGAGTACTTAAGAGGTGCACTTGGCATTCTGACCAGCCTCGAGATCCAAACCCCTTTGTGTCCTTTTGGAGGTTAATAAGACAAGGTTTTACTGACTCCATCCTGGCTCTTACAAGCTTTTTAGGGATTATCAAAATTGGAAATTGAGTATGAAAAAGCTGGTTCATCCAGTTTTTAGGAGGGACATTCATCCAATTTGCCCTTCGACCCTTGAAATGTGAGACATGGCTGAGGAGTGTTCTTTGCTATGGTCTCACAAATATACCCAGTTGTGGTGAGTCCATATGTCTCTGATAAAGGCAAAACCTTATTGCACATTCCAGCTTTTTCTTTTGTAAACATGCTACACTAGATGAATTTGGCTCTCAAGGAAGAAAGTATTAATTGTGCTGGCTAGTAAAACTTTCTGTTGCTGTCCTTCCAATCTGGTCTTCTAAGCATCAACAGACATCAAAACTGGCTCTTGGGAAGTGAGAAAATATTAGAGAGCGGTACAAACCCAAAACTTCTTTGCAAGTTTTCAAGAACTGAGATCTCAAGATCTTGAGAATCTCATTCTCAAGTAACAAAAAGTTAAATGCAGCTATTCCTTGCCCAGTTTTCAGGTTGAATATACAAACAACTCAGTTCCTCCCACTGTTCATTCTCTGAGAGATGCCTCGGCAGCAACACACCCGTGCTCTGCCCAGATCCAGCACTCACGGGCTCCCTTCATTGCCTGCAGAGGCTTTGTCCCCACTGTCACATTTAAATAGACAAATAACAATCCTCTTGAGATGCCTGTGTCCAAAGAACCCTTAAGGGCTGTTTTCTTCTCTCCTCATTGCAGCTCTTAGACGTTAAGAGCCGTTGCACATAGAGCAGACATCCACACAGGAAGTTCAGAACAACACAATTATCTGAAGGCACGTTGGTCTTAATATGTGACAGGGAGCTCCAGCCTTCTCTTGACAACTATTTAATGGATCAAGCAACACCACTATGTATTCCATCCAGAAATAACTTCTCCCTATATTTTTACTGTACAAAAAGAGGTGAAAGACCGATCCAGTTTTGAGTATCTACTGCTAACATCTAAAGCTAAGACTGGAGCTCATCGGGATATATCCAGCTGAGAGAAATCCAGCCATGGGAAAACAAAAAAATTGAAGTTACTTTAACTCAGTTAAAAGAGTAATTATAAACAATAAGCAAACAAATCACCAAAAAGGCTTTTTTGTTTAAAATTCTGCTGTTAGACTTTGCTGAAGTGTTGGTATATTAAATGTACTTGGCCTCAATTTTCAGTTACTATAGGGTCTTCTTATATCATTTTGGAAATAGAAACAAGACTTTAATGGCAAAGAAGTTGTGTATGTGTTACAATACCACAATGGTGTTTAAAAAGAAAAAAAAGCCTAGCAATCTTTAACATAGCCAAGAATCATCTGAGCTTCCTTTGTCCATGGGACATGGTCTTTACTTTTCCAACTCCCATCTGCATGTACAATACACTGAGGAAGGAAGAAAGAAAGGCCTTACTTCCTTCTCTCTGTGCCTCAATTGTTTCTAATTTAAAAAATGGAAATAATAATGTTGATTCAGCTACTGAAATTAGGCAAAACTAAATTAACTACTTTTATTAAACACTGTAAGATACTTGAATAAGTTTCTTCAGAAATGCAAAGTGCTATTTATCCATATCAGCAGCTATCTATGGCTAAACTGTCCTAGAACCTTTTGTGAGTATTCCCTCCTCTTGCTGAACTCAGCTGATAACTGTTCTTTGTTTTGAAGACATGTGTAACTCCTTTATCTAAAAAAGCCTGGGAAAGACTGAGACAGAACTGGCACCTCACTTTTTTGGTGAATGACAACAAAGCAAACCAAAACAACAACAACAACAACAAGAGATCACACAGGGTCTCAGGATTAAACCTTTGCAGATGAGAAAAAAAAAGGCATCTTTTTGGACGCTAAATTCTTTGCAGCCTTTGCCCGAGCATTATGAGAATAATCACCAACACCTCGTAAAAGCAAGCCTTTTCATCAACTCCGTAAACTGAGATTTCAAGGAGAGATCTGGGAAGAATCTTATTAATACACCTATGTATGCTGCCACAAGGGAGACAGTATCTAACACAGCAGAAATGAGGTCAAATGCAGAAGCACTGTCCTAAAGAAAACTGTCTCCTGGTCACAAATCACTTGTGGAGTACCATGCATCATCTTTACTGCTTCAGACATATGCCAGCTGCAGCCAGTAGGGAGAAATACAAAGCTAAGTTCAGCTCTTGGTTCAAGGTTGGTTCTTCTAAAATTCATGGAATTGGTCCACTTTTATAAAAATGTAACATAGGGCAAAATATGACCCATAAACATTTTGACAGATACACAGACATTCAGAAATTTCACATGGAACTTCTTATACCAAGAGCACAGTCCTCTGAAGATGATTATTGTATGATGATTATTCCAGCTCACTGCTCATAAGGAAAAAGGAAAGGGCTGTGGCCTCATCCCACCCCTCTCTAGTCCTACTCAAACAGAATCCTGCTGTAAAATTTTCACCCTCTCTTGCCAGTGGGACCAAGTTAGCCCCTCTTTTTGCATGAAGTTCAGACTCTTTGTCCTCATTTTCTTTGAACAGCTCTGCCCCCTGCCTGCATCTCAGCTTTTATTTCTTCTAGCTGCTCACATTCTTCCCAAAACTCCTTCCTAAATGCTCCATTTGTATCCTCCTACCACACTGAAGTCAATGTTCCATAGTAACATTACTCCAGATTCCAATGACTCTTTAAAACAGCCTACAGTCTACGAAACTGTGTTCCTGCACAAGCAGACTTCACCAGGAAACTCTAGAAAAGTTCATTTTGGCTTACTTCCTTTTTCCTTGCAAGCTCTTTTTACCTGCAAAAGATGTGGAATGAAAATTAAATAAATTCTAATAGCAGAATAAATTATCACAGGGCTAGATATGGATGTGAACTAGACAAGAGGGGTCTGTCTCCAGCATAGAGACAGTCTTAACTGAGCTAGCTCAATTATTAATAGGAGTTTGGTCAAGACAACCTAGGGCTGAATGTTGTGAAATTACATGGCTCAAAACACATGCAAAATTAACTTGAGATCTAACATAATACAGTCTGCACGAGCAGGGCAGAAAAGTTTTACTATCATCCAAACTACCTAAGTAAATACTAGCTCTTAACCTCCATGTGGTAAAAACTTTTTCAAAAACAAAACAAAATAAAAACCCAACCAAAACCCAAACACCAAGACTTCAGGTGTCAGTTCTAGTCTGACATGCCAGAGAAAGACCATTAAGTATCCAAACACTTCATGGGGAGGCTAAACGAAAGTCATTAGATTAAAGAAAGAATTTTTAATGCACTTCAGGGTGATAACAAGGCACAAACTCAAGAGGGAAGGATAAAACTTGCTAGTATAGCTACAACTAACACCTCCCTATCTGCTTTCAGAAACTGATAAACGTCATTATCTCTATCCTGAAGACAGGTAACTGGGAAATGAAATGAGTGGTTGAAAATAACACAAAAAACTAGAAACAAATTCTGAATCCTGCTCCCCTAATGCACAGCTTATCCTCACCAGTATCTCACATACAGTAGTGACTGCACTGCAATCTGATTAAAACTTCTGATACTGCACTATGACTTTATGCTGACAAAAATATTTAAGATCCCTGTAAACACAATAGGAGAAAAAATGTTCATCTACAAAAGTACTAAGAAAGGCTTGGAATGGGATCCAGTCCCCTGTAAAAAGGAACTCAGAGACTAGCAGAGAAAGCAAGTTAATTTGAGAATCCAGAAATGCCCAGCACTAGGGAAAAATAACTGAGCTTTCTCTTGTCCAACACAAAGTTCTGCATAGCTAACTGTACTGCAAAAGCACAACTGGCTTTTAATCTTGTTCAGGAGCAGCTGCTTTCACAGCAGTGAAATGTTTCAGGATGAGCCTGACTGACTTGGTGGATAAATGATTTAAGGTTGGTAAAGCTCAGAAGGAACCAGCTCAATTAGGGTATGTCACCATCTTAAAAACACTTTTTCTATCCAATTGGAGCAAGCTTTGAAGCTTTCAAAACTTGGCCATGGCTTGGAGAGGAAAATAAAAGCAGCATTTTCATGAAATGCTGGAAATTACAAAACAGGGCTTGGACTTCAAACAGTCCGCCAGGACAGGCTGGGCCTTTGCCGGGAACTCATGTCGCTTCTAATCACTTGTATTAGTTTAGCACCAGCAGAAGGTGCCAGATTGGTAGCCCCAGGCGCTGTATTCTCTATTTTTCCCCAGAGCAGGTACTGCAGGATGGCAGGCTATCACAGAGATGCCAACCCCTGCTCCAGTTCCTCCCACCCAGCGACCTGGCGAGAGGAGGGGGATGAGGTCTCAGTGCTGTCTCTGCGGTGACTGCCCACACGGGGGCCAGTACCCTGCACTATGTTTCAGAAGGATGGGATCCTAAACTGCATGGCTTGTGAAAGGGAAATAACGGAGCATCAGTCTATAGGTATCCTCCGAGATGCTCAGATAGAAGGACCAGGAAATCTTTTCTTTGCATTACATTCTAGATGTCTCAAAATGAATGAATACTTGAGAGAGCGACGAGGCCAGAGAGAGTCAACGTACTGAGTACAAATGAGATTTATACGTGACTTGAGTCACTCCAGACAATTAGCTACCCACCAGGCTATTTGGTTTATTGTCCCTACTGGATAAAGATTTAATAAACAGCCACCTAGATGGGAAACATGAGACTTGCAGAAAGGAAACTTTTCATTACTCTACATGGAAAACTTGAGCCCAGTCCTGCAACAGCTCGGCACAGCTGATTCCCACTGGTGTGTCAACGGCTGCAAGATGAAGCTCTTTTTCATGACAGTCCACACAGGTGGAAAACATGGGAAACACAGGACCATCTCTTATTGAATAATTACTATGTCAGAAATCTTCCACACACTCCAAATATTCTATGGAAATTAATACAGCTTTTTTCAGTTTTCTTTCTGTCCAGTACTCAATCTTACCCAGGACAGACATTTTTTTCATAGTTATAAAGCACAAAACACTGGATTTTAAAAACTTACCTACTGGGGAAATATGCTGTGTAGGGAACACATTAAACAATTCAGTCTATGTTTGGAAAAGAAATACAGATTCATCACAACGAGGAAGGATGTTCAAGAGTATCCTGAAAAAACAGCCGGTATTAAAGCCAAAGGAGAGGATGAAGTGGGCACAACAGTATAAAGCTGACAAGCAGATTTAACTGACAGTGACAGAAAGAATTGGAAGCTGCCAAAGCCTAAGCTACATTAGGACTTCTTCAGATACTACATACACTAAAATTGAAACTAAAAGCATCAATGAAAACATTTGATAAAACCCCTTCAGATGGGAAAAATCCTAGAAGTAGCTGCAGCAAAACAGAAAAGACAAACTTTGGAAAATCATAGGAAAAAGGAGACCTATCAAGTATAAGACTGGGGGGAAAAAAAGGCTGAATTACAGACTGAACATTTCATGACCTCTCAGCAGTCATGCCTGGTATCCAACGGCTTAACACACTTCATCAGAAGACTTCTTTGCTGTTACTACCGCTCGTTGCAAGAGAGCTCAAAGCCATTCATTTGGCACAATTTTTGTCAGGCAGTGTCCCAGAGGGTGTGGCCCAGTCTCCTGGGAATAGCATTTGTTAGTTTTAGAGAACCAGCAGAGGGAGCACATCAGCAATTAAACATGGTTTTCTTGTGTTTGTGCCTAAACAATGAGATTTTTTGGTTGAGTTTTTTGTTGTTGTTTTGTTTTTATTCTCAGCATTCCTCTGTCACTAACGCCTGTGACTCACTTAGCTCTCAGATTGCTGGGAGTTTAGGAGCCAGAACCATGGAGAATAGCAGGCTCCACATCCAACCCACATAAAATGACAGTGGACACAAGCTTTTACCTAGTTGTCTTTCTTCACTTTCTCCCCGTGTCAACCTCCATCTTACACATTCCTGACATCCTGCCCATGAAATCTTGTACTGCCACATGACGATTACTTTCACATTCCTGCACTGTGACCACAAACTTTCTAGTCAGAAAGGCATATGGATCTCTAGGGAGGAAAGAGAAATCAATAATTAACTTTCAGTCAGCTGAAAGGACAACTCTGAAGTCCCTAAGACAACTTTCCCAGTCCTACTTTTGTATCCTCAAGGAACCAATCACATAGCTATCGATGATTTTAGAAAAAGATATTAGAAAGCATTTCCTATAGAAGAAAAGAAAAAAAAAAAGGAAAATCAGTAATTCCCATGCTGTATTTACCTCCGAATGAAATGAGACATTATACTTGCTTGCATTTTTAGCTCTACCACAACCCCAAGATAAATTCACTCTGAAAGTGTAACATTAAGAAGTCATCTACAGGTGTAACTTACAAAATGGCACCATGTATGTCCTGCAAAAGATTTCCCATAGGTGCTCTGCAGAGGGTTGGAAGTACTACTTATTCAGGTTTCCTTTCTTCTTTGCTGTAGTTGCCAACTGGTTTTAATTCAGACTTTCGTAACCACTGGTCTGATAGTAGCTCAAACATTCTGGAAGATCCTATGGGCTCTGGTTCACCTTTGCTACTGTCACTTACACTTGTGCAAACTGGACATAAAATGTTACCTAGTGATCTGTGTCTGCCCACGGCAAAAAAGCACAAAGGAAAGAAGTACAGCCTGAGGTATTAAAGAATTAAGTCCTACAGACACTGCCAGAGTTTGAATTAGGTAGGACTAGTTTGTGTTAGAGTCCCTATCTGCTGTAAAAGGTCTCAAGGACCTGAGAACAGCAAGTACAGCCCAGGCTGCAAATCTGCCCTCCATGGGGCTGGCAGGGCAGGTTGTCACTGATGGGATGAGGCCATTCTTGGCATGAAAGGTTTCAGCCTTTGTTCTGGCATAGTCCATGGCCTTTCCTCCCATAGTGCCACCCAGTGCTCGCTTCTCTGTGAGGTGAACATCTGCCCCCTCGACAGCCTAGGACCCTCCACATTCATTTCATCAAAGCCAACACCCAGCTCTCAGAAGAAAAGTGGTTTTTTTCTTTAAAGACAGCTTTATCCCATTGGCCCAATTCCCCATTCCTGTATTCTATCTACTTCAAGATACAAAGTCTTCCCTGGACATGGTAAAAGCTGAACTTCTTTCTTCTTGAAAACCTCAAGGATGTGTACCAACCTGTCCTGCAGCAGCAGCAGCCCTGGCTGCCCCAGCAGCTATGGAAGAGGAGGTGGCACATGTCCCTGTGCCTCTGGTGACCATTTTACAAGATCCATCTGCAAAGAGAACTCTCGCCAGCACTGGGCGGTCAAAATGCTGTCATAGCACATGATGGTGCTGGAGGATTAAGTACAAAAATGCAAGAAAACATGAAAGACATAAGCAGCAATCATTCTGAAATGTCAGTCTCCTATTAGAGGAAAATTGGATCAGTGCCTTTAGAACTAAATATTAACTTTTATGATAAACACTAACCAAGAATATAGTCAACACTATCAAAGGAAAAACCACCTGGACAAAAGTCTTTGCCTTTATTTACTCCTCACTGAAAGTTTAATACATCTGTGGAAATCTCCTCAAATTAAAACGGTACAGATTATACAAAAGTATCTCAAAATTTGATGTATGGTCAAACAGTACTTTTTACCAAGAGAAACCTGGCATAGACAGCTTATTAAAAATACAAGTTATTTTTCACAGTTGATATTGTTTGTTTACTTACTGAAATTTTCTTGGACCAAACTAACAAGAAAAGTGAAGTCCGTTTCAGTTTGATTTGCCATAATTTTCCCTGTGCACCACAGTGCGAACATCAAACCCTTAAGTGGGAACAAGTTATTCTTTAAAAGTAACTATTTCCAGTGCATTGTTTCATAGAGGAAAAAAAAAAAAAAAAAAAACCAGCAACAAAAAAAACCCCAAAACATTTATAAAGGATTTGGATTTTCTAAAAGTTTTGTTAAAAAAAAAATCTAAGTAACTTGAACTTAAATTTCAGTCTTTAAATTCCCATTAACATGTATGAATGTCTTTCAGCAGAAGCTCTTTACCATACAGATCACAGTTTAAAAAACTCCTATAAAAACAGACTGGAGTGAAACCAACTGAAATCTATAAGGCCACAGCATGCCATCAATTTCTAAACAGAACTTCTATTCAAATTAT
>JACBWW010000006.1:34483379-34657905 GCA_020086605.1 Lanius collurio
TATTTCTGGACAAAATGGCTCGATAGATTTCATAATTTGCCACCACTGTAAAAAATATCTATTCCCTTCCCCCCTCCCTTCCCCGTCAGTACACACGGAAACACAAGCATAACCATGCATAAAGTGGGAGGGTGGGGGGCAGCCAAGGATACAAACTCCCTCTTAGAAAGTTTTAATTCTTATTAACCCAGTGATGCCTCCGTAATGTTACATTAGATCAGCAACATAAAAGTTAGAATATACGTCTCCTTTCTTCCTAGTAAAGAAAACTGCAAAAACACTAATAACAAAAAAATAGATGTTAAAAATATCCAGGAGGAAAAAGTACACGTACAATAAGCAAAATTTAACCCCCTCTGTCCCCAAACCAAAACAGATAAACAGCAAAATCTCTGAATAAAAATCCTGTCAGGAAGAGTGGAACCTGCTTTCTCTTTTTTTTTGCTTTTATTTACTGTATGCCAAGCATGGACTTTAAACTTACAGTGTGCATATATATAGAAAACAAAGAACGAGAGTCACCGTTAACCCTGGTCACCGGCATTACAGTTAAAAGTCATTGGCAAATACTAATAAACCCCCATTTAGCAGTAAATAAGGAGAACATGATATATGGACGGACAGATGGAACTGCATAAACAGAAAAGAAAAAGCAGAGAGACCCACAAACATACGGAGAGAGCTGTTTTAAAAGAGTGAAAGATATTGATTTACTTGGAACTAGTGTTGGAAAACAAACGTATTTGTTTCCTTCATGATTAAAAAAAAAGTAATTAAAGTGAATCATAAGGGGGCACACCCTTAAATAAGTAGGGGGGGGAACATTTGTAGAGGGTAAGGCCTTCTATAGATGTTCCGAATTTTAAGCAAGCAAATAGGTCTGGCAAACTTACATCTCCAAATAAAAAATCGAGGGGGGGTGGAGGGGGGGGAAATAAAGAACTGCTGGTGGTTTAAGGAGAGTAGAGGCTTTATTCTTTTATGTTTTATAAAAGTTGACTGGCCTACCTTGTTCCCCAGTCCTCAGTTTGTCTCCTCATAGTCGCTGTCTCCCTGGAAGTACAGTGTGAGTGGTAATGACTGCCTGCCTCCCTAATGAGTCCATTTTCCTGCTCTTGATGTTGTGTATATACACACACTGCAACCTACCTTACAAACCACAGAGACGGGAAAGGGAGAGCGAGCGAGAGAGAGCGAGCGAGAGCGAGCGAGAGTGCGAGAGACAGGCAGAGCGAGAGAGGGAGAGAGAGAAAGGCGCACACAGACAAAGCCCTCCTACCAGACAGCAGACAACCCTCCTTCCCCTAGCTAGCAAAATACAACTCGGCTAATGCAGCAACAGGTTCAATACTGCCAGGCTGAGGCAGCCTAGCAAAGGTATACGGGGCTGAGCAGGATTGCTGGCAAATAAACACTTCGGTGCCGGCTGGCTCCACCTTTCCTATTTATGTTACAGGATGTTGGAATGCATTGTTTCAGACAGTCCATATGATTATCATAAATACATTTTTTGTGCATATTAGCATGAAGCGCCGAAACGTATCAGCCATTCTGCTCCGTAACCTTATAGCTCTAACACACGCAGGGAAGGTGTAAACATATCTCTTTTGACAGGCAGACTACACAAAGCCCACTGATGATTTTAAAGTCATGAGATCTTTCAAGAAAGACGCTCCTGAAGATAGGTTTCCCCAGACAATAGGGGAGCAGGGAAAATTGATCTTGATGAGGAAGAAGTCTTCCTAAGAGACTGCTCGGTAAACAATTGAAAAGAGAGGGCTATTCTCCCCAGCATTCCCTCCTTTCAAAAATATATATTGGGAAGCTTCTACCCCTACAGCTATAATAATGTGCTGTGCTTATGTCTGAACAGGTGCAATGCATATAGTACATGGTGTTACAAGGACAGAAATAAATCTCTCAAGTAAAAAAAACATTTTCCCAGTTGCAAACAGGCCAAGGTTATTTAAAATACAGGTCTAATCTGAAGAATGTTCTCCCCACTCCCTATATATTTTTGCTGGGGGGAGGAGAGGGGATGGACGAGTATTGGAAGGTGCGAAGGGGAAGTAAAGATGGGAGAAACAATACATGCAACCAGTTACTATATTTTTATTTTTACAATATTCTGTCACATCTGAAGAAGATACATGCTGCTTCTAAAATAATTTTCACTCAGCCCTGCTTCTCATCACACGTAAACTTATGCTGTCACAAAAATTCTGTTTATTTTGATGACAACTACAGACATGACAAAGTAGCAAGAGCACGGAAAAAAATATTTTGCACCTGTATTTCATCATTGGCAAATGTTCTCCAAGAACTTTATCCACAGGGTATAGTTTAGATGGAGAAACTAGGTCCAAAGTAAAAAAAAAAAAAAAAAGAAAAAAAAAAAAAAAATTAAGTGATATTCCCAAGGTTATGCTGTAAAGCAGTAGAAAAACAGATGAGAACTCAAATCTCCTGGAGCAAAACAGACTTTGCCTGGAGTAACTCATACCCACCTAAAAGTTAAGTGTCCTGTCTAAGCCAGTTGTGTAGGCTCCCTCTATTGTCAGTGGAGAGACAGGCACCTCCCAAAAGCAATTCATCCCAGCTTTCTCTCTCTCCCCACTAAGGAGGGAGCCTACACAACCAGATTAGGCTAAGCAGGTAGCTTGTAGTTGGCTAAATTAAGTAAAATGAATCTCACTTTTGATCTAAAGCTCTATTACAACATCCTGCTTCCCAAAATACATTTTTATTATCACATTTATTATTAGGCAATATATGCCTAAATTGTAGTGATGGAAAAGGGATAGCCTGCTGACTAAAAGAGACAGGTAAACTCTCTAGATTCATGGATTTGTACCCTCAGGCTGGCTGGATATTCATGATTCACAGAGTCTTTATAATATTAACCAGCCTGGTGACTGGTGAATTTGATTAGTTTTGTTCACTGGTAGATGGTACACATTTATGTGTTTCGCTTATAAACATTCTTGTTTCATCCAGACGTAACAGTTAATACAGAAGGATTAAGTAATTTATTTCAAAAGGTTAATTTTCATTAGTTTTTTCATCAAAACACAGCCTTTCTTACCTTAGGGTAAAATATAAAGAGTAAAAAGCTCTAATAGATGACTTAGTTCAACTCCTTCTGTAATATTTAGCTACGTACACACCTGGCATATGTAGAGGCAGCTCTCCAACTTACTCCAAATATATATCACCAAAATTTAGTTATATTACATATTTTCTTCTCTGGACTTTATGACCATAATCACCTTATTGAAGGGTATGTAAGGTCAGGAAAGCAGAAGGGGCATTTGTAGACTTTGCTTCTAACTGTGGTAACTCGATCTGGCTGTCTAAGTACCAATTGAGCAGTCACTGCCTCAGTTTTTCCATCTGTAAAACAGACTCAACTGTAGTTCCATGAGTAGATGGTACTGTAAATACGTGAAGAGTCTTCCCATTTTGGCCTGGCATCTCTCAGAGTTTTATGATGGCAAATATTATGGGAAAAATATAACTACTTTGTCAAGGGGACCTGTATCAAAGCCAGCTGATGAAAATCACAAGTTTTCATAGCCTTATACTCAGTTCAAATAATACGAATAGTCTCTCAATTTAAAATTTAAAAACCAGGTCTAGACCAAAATGAGGATATCAGATGTGACAAGTTCTTAGTAGTCTGGAATATTTGACCCCAAACTAACACTAAATCCTTTGTCCTACCAATACTACACATACAAATCTGAAGAGATATTTAAAATGTACCAACTTTGGATAAAAAACAGACTTGAAGCCTTCAAATTTACGACATTCAGGCTGAAATCTGACTAATGAGTTGAAAAACCAAAGTTTAAAAAAAAGTTCAGATTTGCAGTTGATCCAGATCCCAAACCGCCCAAAGTTTCCAGAAGGCATCTAGATCCCTAACTTTCCTCTTTCTAGAAATGTCATATATGCATCTGAACCAGGATCACAGACCACATTTCCTCATGTTTTGAGGAAGTCTGAATCTCACTAAAAACACTAGAACTGAGCCCAGTTCCATTCAGTTACAATAATGCCTAGAGCCAGACCCAAACTGGAACACTAAGCCACCCCTTCCAAAGTTGCATGGAGTTTGTGTACTCGCAGAACTATAGAACTAAACCAAACACTTTCAAACCTCGAGATTGTTGGAAAGCAAATATGGAGTAGATTCCAACTTAGGCTAATTCTGGCCCTCAATCAGAAATTAATCAAATTAACCATAATCTTTATAAATTCCAAATAAATGTCTGACATGAATGAAAAAAAAAAAAACAAAACCACAAGATGTGATTTGCAATACTGGTTCCTTGCCTCAAAGTCTTTCTTAGACTTACATTCTAACCATGAATGGCCTGATTCTGTGTTGTCTTACTAACCATTCAGTCCATTTTAAAAAAATCCCGAGTGGTGCAATTTGAATGGAGAATCCCGATTTAATGTTTTGCCAACATAAAACTTCCCATTTGCTTGATTCAAAATATTCAATGAAAGCCTGCTCACCACCACACCACACTCCTGCGGGCCTGCAATTCCTCCTCTCCATAATATGAGGAGGTCAATGGCTATGGACTTGGACCATTTGCAAGAAGAGGAAGGAGGAGATGTGGCTGCTGGCAGCTTTCAGCTCTGTCCCAGGACTGGACACAGACCTGCCGTGTGACAGTGAAGGCCTGCATGGCAGTCACACGGCTGGCCTACGCCTGGCCACGCCACAGAACAGGCAAGCAAGCCCTTGTCACGTGCCAGGATCATACTCTCCCATGGCAGAGACACTACATTTTGGTTATGCCACACATCGTGTCACCCCACGAGAGAGAGGATGGGACAGAAAACTCCCGGCTGGCTTAGTAAAAGTCTGCACTATCCTTCCTGAATGCAAGAACAAGCAATGCTGGTCTACTCATTAGATGATACTCCTGGTTTTCTTCCTCTGCAAATGAGTCTTCTCAGTTCAGAGTTAGTCTCTAGCAACTGTCATTAGGGAGGCAAAGGAGCCCTGACCCATCTAGCAAAGCCTCCAAAAGAATGAAAAAAAAAAAAATACTAGCACCATAAAGGCAGGTAAAAAATGGTTGTATCTAATGCAGCAGGGGCACCCATCTCCAGTTGTGCCAGGGAGCTGTAGAGCCTTGATCTTCAGTAGTAAATTGGAGATAGGGACAACCAAAGTGCCCACCAGACCTATGAAAGACTGCTGCAAATGACAAGATTCTGGATGACGGACTGAGAGGGAAGGAAGGTACTTCAGTGCCAAATAACATATTCTAGACTGCTCTAGTCTCTCCTCTCCATTTTATGTCTCCAGGCACACCAACATGCTAAGTTTAGACATATCTTGTTGGCAGGCAAACCTGGAAAAGGAGTCACGGCATCATATAAACATGTCTGACGAGAGCTACTTCCTTCAGAGAAAACAAACAAACAAACAAATATTAGCTTCTTAGCAGATACCTAAGGGTTGATTTTCAAACTCTGAAGAAATTGAAGTGGGACTGACTCCATTAACTGGTTGGGTACCTTGCCTATCCCTGTGATGGGCTAAAACACTGGTTTTGATGTACTTCACATACTTGAACTACAACAGTTCCATTAATACTTTAAGGGAGCTCTGCCTTACCAGAATGCCAGGAACTGTTCCTAAAAACCAGGCTGGTTTAACACCATGCTGCTGTTTAAAATCCCAGGCAAGCTTCCATCACAATTCTGTTTCAGATGGTAAAGGCAAGACCTAGAAACAGTCACAGCAACATGTCTGAACTCGATTGCTTCCGCTCAGTCCCCTTAACCATGTACACGGGTCTCCCAGACTGCCCTGGTGTTGCCAGCCCAACAAGATTGGTGATTCACGTCCCTACTGGTGTCCTGCAGTGTCTCTGCAACTTTGTGCAAATGTAATGAGAGAGATGCCAATTAAAAAAGCACAAGAGTCCTGCAGTGTGGCAGGCTGGTTCAAATTAGATACCTGTATGAAGTGATTAAAAATAGGTTTTTTAAACCTGAAGATAACAGGAGGACAGTATGTTTGATTTACATCAGCAGGGGCCAACGAAAAATGTAGAAGGACCACACAAAGCTCTTTATTCCTGCAGATTTACTGGTGATGATGCTGAGAACAGGAAAGGAGAAATGCAGTGCACTTCTACTGCCTTTCAACATGCAAAGTATCTCAATTGTTCTCCCATCTCAGCAGTCCCTACTTACTGCCAGACTTCCAAATAAGTAATACTTTCCTTTAATATAGCAACTTTGATCCATCATACCATAGTTCAGGTGCACATAATCATAAATCAAATCTCACAACTTCCTTTGGCAACAAAACTACTGTCATTCTCATTTTACAGATAGCAAAAAAAAAAAGGTAAGTGTAAATCACCCTGTTGAGAACAGAAAGGGAGACTGTGATATTGGCCTTTCCTGATGAAAAGTTCAGGCTGTGTTGCCTCTATGGATCAGTCTCTCAGACAGCCCAACTGATTGGCAAGACTGGGATGCACTTACTGAACCAGAACTGAGTTTTCTATTGTTGTTTGTTTTTTTTAAAATCTCAGAATGTCCTGAATAATAACTTAGATGCAAAGCTGACATATCTCCAACAGTTTAAGTAGATTTGTGTAAATCTGTGTGCAATCTGTGTACCAAGTACCATAAATGCCCATTTGCCTTTATGATGACACTACCTGTACTTCAGTGGAGGAACACTTTGCACAACAACTGTTCCCTTAGGCCACATTGCACTAAGGCTGCAAAATGGTGTTTCTGTTGCATAATCATCCCATGTCATACATTTCTCTAGTACTGTCTTGGGTAAATGTTACTGCTACATCAGTAAGTTGTGAGAGCAAGATCTCGCAACATAATAAATTTTGTCCCAGCAAGGCTAATCCCTTGTTTTTATACTCGTCAACACTGGTGTACATCAACCACCACCTACAGGGACTGAGAGTCCTCATCAACTCCAGAAGACCAACATGGCATACCAACATATCACTTTCCAATTCAAAAAACCAAAACCATACAAAAAGCCCTTAGACATCCATGCACACAAATTTGGGATGTCCATGTGTTATTAGCTTTCTGTCCTGAATGTCTAGATTGTGTTGCAGTCATTTAACTCCTAGCAAGGTGCAGTTATGTGTAGCCTTGGCTATCCATGTATGTTCATCGTCTCCACTTACAGGGTGCAGGGATATTACCTTTATTTGCATGGGCAGGCCATTAGTGACCAATTTAGCTGTTGAGCTAATGTGCCAGGCCCTCATGCAAGCTGTGGAGGTACAATGAAGTCAGATCTTGTTACATAGCCCACTGCATTGTGTGGTGCACTCTCTATTATATAACTTTATGGTTCCCAAAGGTTACCT
Organism: Lanius collurio; assembly: GCA_020086605.1. Taxonomy (NCBI): domain Eukaryota; kingdom Metazoa; phylum Chordata; class Aves; order Passeriformes; family Laniidae; genus Lanius; species Lanius collurio. Next base: position 34,490,768 of record JACBWW010000006.1, read on the forward strand.
CTGATTCCATTACAGAGATGTGTTGCAGTTCCGCCAATATTTAAGGACTAGAAATTTAATGATTTACTTATGAAAATCTGCACAGAATCCATCCCAAACTGAACAACAAATTGTAAAAAGTAGTTATACCATCTGAAAGGAGCAAATCAGGATGCACGTTCATCACTCTCCTCTACCAGATAACCAGGATGACTACCAAAGACACCTATTTTTGCTGCAGAAAATTAAGGAGCAGGCAGAGGATTTGATTACTGTCATAATAATTGCAGACATTTATGACATGAACCACAGTGAAAATTCTGAAGCTAAAGGTGGCCAACATGTCTACTTTTACCCTATTTAAATAGTAGGGGAAAAATCAGCCAACAAACCAACTCAAACTTCTGCAACTCTAGTGACTGTTGTAGCTGTTGAGATGCACTAAGTTTATAATGAATGAAAATCTGATCTGGATGGGGGGGAAAAAAGCTAGACATATCACTAGCAATACTTTGGAAGCTGTTATTTTACCCTCTGGGTGCAAGTGAATATTTTCATAAGTCTATCAGCGTGAATCCATTTTACCTGGAAAATATTTATGTCAGCATTTTCAAAGATGCTACTCATTCAAGAGGTAATTATCTCATAGTTTAGAATTTCACCTCTGAGAATACTGCCCCCCAAATGAATAGCCATTTCTGGAAAAATAAATACAAAAATGCAGTATAAGTGTATCAGATGTATAAATGTGGAAATTTCATACTTGAACTTTTATTGTCCATACATAAAGTGGACAAAAATTCCTCTACAGAAGAGATTAAGACTGTTGAAACTACAAATATCAAAAAACTCTTCAGTAGGCTCTAAAAGTTATGTGACTATCTTTAAAAGCCAGGGATTTTTAAAAAAATCTCTATTATGATCAGAAGTATTTTTAAAGCTTTTTTATGCAATTATTAAAACTAGAAATTTCTTTACATATTTTCTTAAAGCTAAGGATATATGGCCAAAAAAAAAAAATATATCATAGCATGTACAATAATGCTGTAATATTTGGAAGAAGCAACACTAAGTGCCATTATTCATCTACTACTTCACCATGACATCCCTTCAGTGGATGTAGGGTTATTTTCCTCAAATACAGTCATTGTGAGAAAGTTCCTCTATGAGATTTTTCTCCACTTATTCTAGGCAAGGGTAAACCAAAGCATTTACCAGGCAAACCAAAGTTGTAAATTACAGAAAAGGCTGAACTTTTGCTCAAACCTCTTAGGCTTGTTTCTCACTTTGAAGCAGTTCAGCCCAAAATTTCACTGTAGGACCTAGTTTCAGCTGGCCCAAATTCCTGCTAAGTCCCTGTGCTTAGTGTTTCTGGATATGTGCCCCTAAAATCTCACTGCCAGCTAACAGAAAACATAAAGCCCAGGGACTTGGGGGCATTTAGGCCAAGTGGCTCTGACCCGTGAGTATAAAAAAGTGCCCGATTCTGTTTCAGGGGTAACTAAATATTGTGAGACCATTCAGTACAGCAACAGAAATGAGTAAAACACCTTCTGACCCGTGAGTATATGCACTAGATGTAATAAAGAAAAAGAATGTCTTGGTCTGAATTTTGTTTTTTTTTTTTTTACTTTATATAAGCTAAGTTCTGTTAGAAAAACTAGACTGGTTCCAATTAGTCCTTTAGTTTTAGCCTAAAGGAGAATATTTTTTGATAAAGTGAACACAGTTTGCTCAGCTGTTTTAAAGGACACATTTAGAGGTGCATTTCTTTTCATGAAGTATTAATTGAAGTTCATTTTGAAAGGAAGAGATGAGAGAGTTTATTATTTAAAGCCAAAGAAATTAAAAGCAAAAAGTTGTAATAACTGAAAATTAAGCCTCAGGTCTTATTTTACACAAGAACAGAGATAAGAACCTTTCTTTCAATCAAATCTGTCAAAAATTGGAAGATCTAGCGAGGTTAGTGGTGGTGTAAGTCTGACAGAAATGAGCTTCGGTATCCTATAGACAAACAACTCTTTTATTTTGCCTATGTTTGAACAAAAGGGTCTTTCATTAGAGAACTAGAACATACAGAACAAGGTGACATAATATTTTCAAAATGATATAATAGAAACAAAGTGTACCAACTTCAGTGCTACTCTTCAGTCAGGTTTTGTAACGAGTTCAAGTCAGATACTATTTTATGGTCAAAGGGCTCCTTTTCTATAACTTACTTTGCAATTATTAGCTAGGACTGTAAGATTTGGTATTGCTACCAGGCTTATCTATGATTATATAATGAGAGATCTCCTTTGTAATATCTGTGCAATTAGGCATAATTAAGTTTGTCAGAGGAACGTTAATTTCCTGATTTTTGAGTAAATAAAGAATCAATGTTAACATTGCACTAATCAGTACTAACTAACATTTAATTTGTTTTGTTTCAAAGTCAGAGGTCACATTGTGAAACCATTTGATAATATGCAACAAAAAAACTCAGCAAAATAAACAGAAGTTGGAATAAAGATAACTTTCTATTAACTGGTACTTTGCTGTCCTACTGTTCCTTTTGTTGAGTTGTCCTGAAGCCAACAAAGTATTGGTAAAAATTGGGATAGAAATATGACTTTAAGTATTCTCTGTTGTAGTCTCAGAATGCATCGACATTTGTTTTTAACACACTGTGATAACATCACAGTGAGTAGAACTATAAAAGCCAGTACACCTTTCTGCTTTCTGTTTCAGAAACAAAAAGTCTCACTAGCTTCAGGAAACCATTTGAAGGCCAGACGCCAAGCAAGGGAAGAAATTCACGTCTGGTAGAAATCCTACATAAATATGGAGCTATACATCACACATCCATCCAACTGAGTAAGCAAATGAGTTTCAACCTGAAATTCCTAGGGATTCCCAGAGTAAAGATGGAATGTACCATAAAAATTCACTGGGGATTCTCAGATATGGGCTTATGGGGGCAAACTGTGAGCAAGCTGTTAATGGTTACCTGGTGCAGCGCAGCTATTCTCAGTCATGAGAGTTGGGACTGCCTGTTCAGGCACCACGTAGAGCTCATGTAAGCATCTTTAAAATAGGTATGAGAAACGTAGCCACAGGGTTATAATGAAGAGGATTTATGGGGCATTACTCTCCCAAATTGCTGTTTCAATATAAACAGTATTCTGGGCTTCAAGTATCAAAATGTGACAATGCTGAAGGTCTACATAACAGGATTGCCTCTCCTTTTTCCTGCCTTACTTCTTGAAAAAAAATCAAAAAAACCCAAACAGTAAGGCAGTAAATAGTTCCTACATTTAAATGACTGACAACAGTCTTCAGAGTCAACACTGCTTGAAACATCCAAGAATTCTTGTACAGGGAAACTGACTGGAAATAAACAAGTGTCAGCTCACTTCTAATGCAATCTTTAATTAGAACCTCACAGTCAAGCAAGCTACAAGCTTTTTACGTCACAAATTAAAGCTGTAATTTTGGAGCACAAGAAGTCAACCACCAGGGAACAAAAGCACCAGTTTACCACACTGCTAAAAGTCAACTCAGTCTGACCCCTGTTTCAAAATATGAAGATAAGTAATAAATTACATCATTTTCTGGAGCAGACAGGATATAACAATTCCTATGAATTTTCAGTGTTAGGTACTTAATGATGCTGGAAGTTCTTTGGGATAACTACAGGCTACTCCTCTGAGAAAAGTTATGAATAAGACAAATAAAGCCCAAAAATTTGACTTACAGGTTCTCTCCACATCCATGTTACACCACCATCCACAGGTCTCAAAGCTTAAGATTATCCATTCCTATCTACAACAAGAGTTCACTTTCAGAGGAATGAGAATACTTACTTCACAATAGCTCAAAGGTGTTCAAATCCCTGCAAGATACTAACACTTCATTCCATTCATTTTAATGGAAAATAGATGTCCAAATTCCCAAAGACAGCCCTTTTACCACTGGGCCTAAAGAAACAGATTACTTGAAAATATCTTTTTATCACAAGAGAAGACAGGAAAAAAATTCCAATTAAAATTGATGGAATTGATCAAAGAATGAAAGCCATCAAGGAACAAGACAGGCAAAATGGGGAATAAAGTAAGGGAAAAGTGCATAAAGTTATCTCATTCTCCTCAAGGAGTACAGAAAAACTTCCTACTAGAGTATAAGAAGATATTTCCAGTTTGTTTTCTAACAGCTAAAAAGAAGCGTAGATTAACGACTAGGAATCATAATGAAAACTGTGGCAAAGGCATACAATAAAGCTAGAAGTAAAACATTGTACCATTAATTACTCCATTGTCACAATTAAATGACCAGAAATCACCCAAGTGTTTTAGAAGTAGCCAGGAGCCCCCTGAACATCACAGGTTTGACTCTGAACTGAAGTCCTTCTACTCAAAAAAAATTCCTAGGCAATATTGGTTGGACTAAAAAAGAATTTCCTACCGCAGTCTTTAGGCTTATCATGGAAATCTGCATACGTCTGGGAAGGGCAGTGGATTGTGGCATGTGATTAAAAAAGTACAGTAAAACACCCTGGTTGAGTTGCAGCCTTTACCACACTCCTCTTAGCACCTTCATTTTCCAACCCCTCCCTGCCATCTCAGTCTTTTAGTCCTCAGTTGTCTCAAGTCCACTCAAGACTAGATCAAGTCCTGGGAATTTCTAATCTGGGCCTAAGATCATCCCTGTGGGGACAACGCAGTACTTGATGGATAAAGAGCAAACCATCCCACACAGTTACCACTCCACACATTCTCCCACTGCGGCCACACTCTCAACCCACAGAAAGCTTCTTGGAATTTCCTGCAGTACCCGATGTGTCCTTCTCGCTCTTAAAGCAGTATCTGCACTCCCATCTTTGAGAAAATGTCAGTTAACAATTTAAATAGTTACTTGTAAAGCTCATCGCTACATTTTCATTTAAGAGAACTAATCTAAGAATGCACAGAGAGGGTAATCATAGAATGCTTTGGGTTGGAAGGGACCTTAAAGATTATCCAGTTCCAACCCCCTGCTGCCATGGGCAGAGACATCTTTGACTAGACCAGGTTGTTCAGAGCCTCACCTAACCTGGCCTTGCACACTACTGGCACATAGATGCACACTACTTTGCAGCTGTGAGAGAGACTAAAAATACAAACAAAGAAAAATCCCCTGAGGCAAAAAAAGGCAGTAAACTATAGAGAACCACTAAATATGATAAATATGAACAAAAAAGGCACAAATTGTATGGTACTGGTAAATTTGCTTTTTTTTCAGCAACTGAAAGCATCTGAGTTGCACTGGCTTTTTAGAGGGATGGTCCCCATGCCCTTCCATTTAAGCATCAAACCAATACTCACACAGATGTGATTGGTGAGACAGAGCCCAGACAGACAAAGCTAGAGGTGTTTCATAAGCAGCATGCATTTGACCAAAGATGGCCTGCTCAGCCCCTCACAACAGGCCCAGGGAAGATGTTATTACATTTTGCTGCAGGGGTTGCTCATATATAGTTTGGCCAAGAATTCATGAGTCATGTTACCTATATTTACAATGTCAGATACAGGAACAATCCAGTGCTGACTGTTCAGGATCTGACACTTAGAAATGTTTACATGAAAATAACAAAGAATAGGAAGAAATGATGCTTGAAAAATCAGGCTCTAATTTCTAACAGCAAATGAGAAATTTAAACATTCTAAGACTCAACAGGAAAGTGACAGGAGTAAAGTGGTTCTGTACCTCTTAAAAGACAGCAAAAAACAAACTCTTGGCTTCCTACTTCCATAGGGAATAACACTTTCAGGGCCTGATGAGAAAGATGCTGCTAGTCAATGAAATCATTTTTCAAATGATGCTAAAAAGAAAGTAATAAATGAAACAAGTTTAGAACATGAATGTGCAATACTTCTAGTATCTAAAAACTTCCATTAAGTAATCTGAGTATTCTATAAGTCTAGCAAAAGCCTTTGCTCTCACCCAGGTTTTCCATTCTAACAGTTAAATCCAGACTGCAGGCTTCTTGCTCTACTGTTAATAATAAAGATACCAGTGTTACAAACTGGAGCTTAATGGTTAACACACATAAAAATATTCATTTATCTAACTTCAAGAGAAGTTGGAGATTCATGTACCAAAGTAACAAAACCCAAGATAATTCTTTAACAGTATAGTGTAGGCATTGTCAAAATTGTTCAAGAAGTTAGGATGACTTCATATCCATCTCAAAAAATGCAGACAATTCATTTTTGCAGACCCTTCAAGATGAGATGTTCTTTTAAGTGAAACTACTGAAGCAGGACTCTGATGAGTCTGATGAACCTGAAAGTGAGATGTTTTAATGCTGTCATTATCATTATTAAACGCAGCTGTAATGATGATATAAATCTGTGTTCTACACCTCCTAGATGCTCTTAAACATTAGACACCTTTGTGTCTTGAAGACCCAGAAATAAGGTAACCAGCTGATTATGCTGTAAAGAAAAGCTCTGCTTAACAAGACAGATACAACCTTATTTTGTCTGAATGATATTGCCTTCAATGGAACACAAAAGGAGTAATTTATAGCAGTGATTGAAACGTTTTGGAGACTTGTAAATTCAGCTGTCCACTACAAAAATCTCCAAGAGAAGAAACAGGAGAATAATAAAAGAAAAAGTAACAACATTGAACAGTGACATTAGTGCAGGTTGGCTATCTGAACATGACAAATGATCTCCTAATGGCCACAAGCTTACAGACAATGAAATGTATGTCTTTGTATGCTGCTATTAAAAAATGAAAACCAGAGATATTGGTGCAGTGTTACCAAAGATACCATCCAGCAATGAGAAATAAATGAGAAAGATGTCTTTACTATTTGGTTAGACTGAAAAAACAGATTTGAAACAAGAATGTTTAAAACTATTTCTTCTTCTTGGGATATGTGGCTGCTCAGTGCTGTATTTCAGCCACACTAAGTGAAAAAGTAACAGCCAAACCTGTACTATAGAGCCTAAAGAAAAATCTGCTATCACCAGCAGGCTGGATAACTCGAGTGAAAAAGGGTAACCTGAGTGAAGCAGTGCCCCTCTGGTTCCCAGAGACACTCAGTGTTCCTCTCAGGAACACATGATTCTGCATTTGCATCAACAAGTGTCTTGAAATTTGCACTGAGAACAAGAAGGACTTTGATCAAAAAATAGCACACATTTTTCTCTGCAAGGAACTTTACAGAGAGGTACTAAATTTACAAAAGCAGCTGAAGGAGGTTTCAGAGGGACTTGACAGATTACAGGCTGATGACACTACCGTTACAGCCTCGGTGGAAATGTGGTTTGATCTAATTAACAACAAAGAACTAGAACCACTGAAGAACAAAATTAAAAAATTATTCAAAGACTCTTGGAAGCTTTCCATTTCATAGCCACCAGGACGGATTCGAAACACAGACGGATGGGATTAAACCCAGGATAAGACGTCAAAGATGGGATAGGCATTGAACATATTCCAGGTATCTCAAATATTCTAAGATTAAAAACTGAAGATACATATTTTGCCCTAAATATGTGATTAAAAATTGATTTGATTGAACACAATTAATTTAATCATGCAGGTGGAAAATACAGATGTTAAATTAGGGCAGGCGAGATGGCTGAACTTAGAAATGCTGGATTTTAGAACAGATGCATTGCTGTCCAGCCAACTCAGCATCAATTTTTACACATTTTTAGTTTATTCATATGGCTTTCATTGAAACTGTGTAACAGCGTAGGTGCTAAAATCAAAGAATCTGGTGAAGTGCACCAATATGCAGAGTTAGATATAAAGCCTTACAGACCTAAATTTTTTCACAGACTACGGAGACTGTGAAGATGTTCTTGTTTTTACATACAGAATCACGCACTTTGCATTTTAGGTAATGTGTCTTTTTATGTTCAAGGGATAAATACGCCCATAAAATACATAACTTAATTTGTGTGCACTGTTTCAGTGGATAATATACTACATTTGAGTGTTGCCTCCAATAGGCTTTTACAGGAAAAAAAAAACAAAAAAGGCATGCTGGGGAGAAAAATTCACCTTTGATACATTGGCTGCTGTTTCCACAGACAAATTTTCTGTCCCCATCCAACAGAGAACATATACCTCAGCTGAACAACTATGAGCATATGTTAGCTATGCCAATATCCTCTGGAAAGTAACAAAAGGCTTTAACTTATTTTTAACTGAGAGAATCCCATAACTAAGGAAGTTTTTCCTTGAGAATTTCAAGTCAAGTTGGGATTACTGTATTTCCCTCTTTGGGAAGTTGTATGATTATTAATCTTATAATTAAAAAAGTAGAAGTTAATGAGGAAACATGTTAACATCAGATGATTTACAGGCCTATTAATATTAAAAGTGTATTGGGAAAAAAAAAAGGGGGAAAAGGAAAAACCCATTGTGTAATCCAGCTCTGATGAAATGCCGGACAATTTTGAGACTGATAAAGTGAGTCACTGCCAACTGACTCAGCATGACAACGGGAGTTCATTGTTGCCTTCGGACTGAAGGAAGCAAGCACGCAGTTGGTTCAAACTGGATTTGTTCTTTCACTAAAATGTGCTATTTCCGCCATCTTCTACTCCTCACGTCTTCCATCAGACCCTCTGGTGTCTCCAGTACACACTGCATTTATTAAGCCCTGCAGTATTCAGCTAGCATTGGATACAACACACATTAAGCCCTCAGATGCAGCATGTTACAAAATTAACTTAAAAGGCTGGAATGCAGCTCCATTTTTAAGTCCCAGTATATTTATATTTCACATATGGTTTTCGCTAGGCTATTCACAGGGGGGACTATAAAGCATCTCAACATGTGAGGTACTCTTGTAAACCTCACTATGTCCTCAGTTGCACTTACTGTCCTCAGGCATGGGGGATGTTGTACTGGAAGCATTAATATGTATATACGTGCTGCTTTTTACATCCACATTTCCTTCTGCTTGTAGGTTTGGCAACAGCAGGATGGCTGAATTCAGCTCGAAAAATGGAATTCCTGTTTGTCTCCAAGGCTTTCCAAAGAATAACTTCTGCCAGTCACTGCAACTTCCCCCCAGCACCCTCTGAAGTTAACAAAACAGGGAGAGCTCAGCAGCTCCCATGGGGCTTGAGACCCTCCAGAGTCTGGGAAACAGAACTAAACAAAATATACTGTCCCCATCCTGGAAATCTCTCAGTTACATGAGAAGGGTTTCCTTCAATATTGCAAAGAAGTGGATTTACATTGTTAACATGGACAAGACTGACCAAGAGAAAGGCTCACCTGTTGCACAACATTGCATGAAGTGTACAGGGTAATGTTACAAAATCTGGTTTGTGGCTTTTAACCTTCTCCATACCATCATTCATTATTTTCTGCTTTTCCAATTAAAGCTGCTTCTCCTGAAGTCTTTCTGAAATTTGAAAGTCATGTTTTGGGTTTTTTTTTTACAGGGGATTATTAGCATCTTAGAAGTTTACTGATTTAATTGTAGCTTATGAAAGATTCTTAGAAATAAAATTAAATTAATTTTGAAGACTAACAAACAACAAAAAAAGGTCTACACTTGTTCAAGCAGCTAAAGCATACCCAGCCATTATAATTTTTAAAAATGCATATTTTGCCAAAAGGAACTGTGCCACAATCAAAAATTGTCATGCCAGGTGAGAAAAACTCCTCAGAACTGAAAGATAAGATAGGTAATCAGCAAATACAGGTTATATCCAACTTGACAGGTGACTTGAACTAAGTCAGTCAACATCTCCAAATATGAGTTTATCCAGTGCAGGAGGCAACTAATGTTTTCCTATTTCAGAAGGGTGTCTTAAAGCTTAATTAATTGTTCATAAAGAACTCAGAGTCTCAGATGAGAAGCATCAGAAAACACCAAAGTATTATTAATCTCAGGTGCTAAAAAATTATCCCTGCTCTTGCATGAAACAGGTCTGAAATATTTTTAATTTCTATGGTAGCAATATCCCAGTCCAGTTTGCAAATGATGAGAGTTATACAAGTAAAATAAATTTCTGGCCATCAGAGTAAACAAAGACATCATTTTACGAGTCCAATCTACATTGTAGAGATAATCAATATGAGAATAGCAGTGCCCACAATGAAACCTGTATTAATTATGAAGAGAGTTTATGAAAGAAATTAATCATTATTATGGAGTTCGCTGTAGGAATTTAATAGCATGAGCCAATTCTACATGACTCTTATGATGCTTGAGGTCAAATATGCTGAGTTTGAAATAAACTTTAATCTACTCTGAACTAACTTTGTATAAAAAAAGAAAGCTTCTCATAAGTTCCACAGTACTGCCCAAAATAACAAATCTATTCTACCCCATAAGTGCGTGTGGTCTGATATGCCATCCTGAAAATAGATTCTAATGTCTATCTTCCCTTTCTTTTCTTTTCATTTCCTTTTTTGTTTAGATTGGTGCTATAGGAAAATTATATACACTGATTACAAGAGAAAATTTGATATGGGAGACAAGCAATATATTTTTAAGCTTTGTTGGTTTTTTTTTTTTTTTTTTCCTTAAGTAACCACTCTTCCAAAACAAACAGAAAAATGTTTATGGAAATAAAGAAACAAATTATAACAATTTTAGGTACCATACCACAGTCAAATAAATACCATTTTCTAATAAAACAAACTGAGAGAATGCCTAATTGAACTTAACCCATAGTAACCAAGAAAGCAGTTCAAGGGACTTTCTGTTCCAGAATCAGAACCATTCTTGAGAGCTAAAGATTCATATCCATTGAACAACTTCAGAATCCCTTTTGTAGGATTATAAATTCTTCTATGACTGGAAGTGTTGAAAATGCCCAATGTGGGCTTAATTCCACCTCCAGTCAAGTCAAGTCCTGGTTGTTCTCAGATGGAGAAGAGTGAAACTGATGCTGAGAGCTTTTGAAAGGCCTATCCTTCATATTTATCTGGTTTTGTGAAGTTCATCTTACACGAAATAAAAGAAGGAAGGCATAAGTAATGAGCCCATCTCACTTCACTGATGTGAAGTCCACACATGGCAAGAAGTCCATGGATCAGAAGTAGATAGGGAATTCTCAAGGGGTCTCTTGTTTGGGGTACTTCTGAGCATGTGTGTGTGTGGAGTTTGTGAGGGGAAGGAAGCCAAACCACTGGGATGCAGCCAAGACGGAGGGGTTGGCTACCCCTACAAGTGCACAGAGAGATGCAGCAGTAGTATCTCCTTGTTTTTGCAAAATATGGGATTAGCCATTCTGGAGACTCCTAATAATGTATGCAAAGGTCCCAATATGGTCAACAACAATTAGGTGTGCAACAGGAAGAATAAACCCTTAAAATTTTACAAGAACAGTCTCCAATTAAAAGAGTCAGAAAGAGCTCAGTGTGAATACTTCTCTGAGTTTCCTTTGTTGATGCTGTAGGATTTCTTCGTAGTTGTACAGTTCTGCTTGCTAAAATTCTCTTGGCAACTACAGACTTCCTTACTTCTGATCTCATCACACACAGATGGCTCAGGCTTGTAAAATATTATTAGGGGACGTGTTGGAGTGGCCTGAACATGGGTCACTCCAGCAGCGTAATCTGACTCTCAAGATTTCTCTGGATATGTGTAACCTTGAGTTCTGCCAGCATTTCCCAACCTGCAAAATGGGAAGAGAGTCTACCTCCTACTAAAGTGATGAGAACGTGAGAGTGGATATACATACAACCCTATATAAAAGGAAAATTGTTACTGCTGTTTGGGGAGAGTAAGATAGGGTCATGTGGACTTCAGTTTTAGTCTCTGAAGCAAACACCGACACAGATATAAATAGTGCCTGCAGAAAAGCAAGGGATGAACTTCTGTATGTTTTTTTAAACATTCTGTAGCTTTTGCATGTAAAGTCTGCTTTAGAAGAGTTTTGAATAGTTTAATAATTAAACCAAAAATCTTTAGTTCTAGAAGTATTAACATTTACCAGAGTGGATTTATTTTTCCAGTGGTGTCATAAATTCACAGTATTTACCCACTAGTTCTGGTTTTCATAACAAGACTGTGGTTTTTATTTTGATCCCTGGTTAATTTACTGCTGCAGCACATCATTTTGCTTTGCTTTTGGAGGTTCTGAGGAAAAGTAATTCTTTACAGACACTGTTCAGATGGTATTTTTCAATTAAAAACTCTTAAAGCAGAAAGGAACGATTGTCTGGTGGGGGACTGAAGATCAGAGTTCAATGCTTGGCTCTACAATAGACTCCCTGGGGAAATTTTCAAAGGCACAAATGGCAGGTTGGCACATCACTCCCATACTTGCTTTAGTGGGAGTGAGTTGCCTCTGAAAACCTCTATTTCCTTTCCCTGGATTATCCCAATCAAATAATCTAATTTTTCCCTGTATCTTGGTCTGCAACCACAACAGTGGAAATTCTAACATTTTGTTTCCCTCACCTCTCTCCTGACTTGCCTTTTTAACTAAAAGCTTCCTGAGGCAGCGCCTCTTTTACAGCATATAAAACACCCAGCAGCAGTGGATGGGGCACTGATCTCATCTGGGACTCCCTACCTTCTGTCAGAATGCACACATGCAAATAACATTAATACTAATTGGGAATCTGGAGTTAGCATGCTTATCATGTCAAGTCTGGGTTATCATGCTGTCCAGGAACAGTGCTGCTTAAGTAAAAAGCACCACATTGTCAGCCCATCCCCAGAACAGGGGCAGGCAACAAGGCTGGGTGAAGGTCTCCCAGTGGCACAAAGATGAGCCATCAGTAAAAAAGGAGGATTATTAACCCTCTTCATCTCAATCCTTGGTTTTTGGTAACTTCACTTTAAACCAACCTGTTCCATTGAAGTCAACACCCTTTGACCAAAATGTTACATTTTACCTGAACAAAATGCAAAGCCTTAACAAATGGCCATTTGCAACACAAAAGTACTCAGCCACTGTGGTAACAAAATCAAGTCTGTTTTATTTATCTTGCAAGTCAGGATTATGCACAACAATTTTTGTTTTTAAACCACAAGTGTAAAATCCTCAAAAATGTGACAGTGTGGAACTACTTAAAGAGACTGAATGACAATATAGTGAATAAATGTGCATTACCAGCAAATTCAAGAAAATATTGATCTATATTTGTTTATTCAAAAAGTGGGGTGCCTCACAGAATTATTCTACTAAAACTAATAGTTTCTCTTTTTTTCTACTCTGCTGAACTTAAATGCATTGTGACCATGAGTAAAAATAAAAAAACTATTCATGTTCCATGTGCACTCGTTAATTATCTCCTGTCCTACCAGGAATTACCACATTTGCCAAATGAGATGAGGCTAGTGCTCATTATATTCCAGAACATCACCACTGAGCAATGACGTCTTTCAGATACCCACTAGTAGTTAAACCAGGCTTTTTATTTTTGTCCTATTGCATAAATTATTCTCTAAGCCATTCATCTTTCTCAACAATTTCTTTATGGCTATAACCAAGATCCTAAGTTTTGTGGACAATTTTTTCCCCTCAAGTTAACACAGCAAAAGCCAGCAGAATTACAGCAGGAATTATTTTTTATGTAATATATTCATGAGTCTAAGGCATATTCTTACGTTCTAGGCACATCCTCCATTTCTTTCTGCATCACTCAGTTTGTATCATCTATGCAATCAGCCCAGTATGCAATGCAAGACAGAATTCCTACAGAAGATGTAAATAATTCAAGAAAGTTTGTAACTCCTCAGGGAGATTTACTCACAGATCACCTGTTCACAGAGTTTAAAGGAATGTCAGAAGAGTTCCAGGATTATTACAGACCAACATGGGAAAGGTTACAACAAAGTATCAGCATTCTTACAGCGTAGAACTGAAAGTGGCTTTGATTTTGGATACATTAACAAACTTCAAAAGGATTGATCTAAATCTGCCAGTGGAGGAATGTTGTTTGATTGCATCATGTACTGGGATGCTGCTGCAGTCGGATCCAGAAAGAATGACGCATCACAGTCTGACATAGCTCTGATAATAGATAAGTAAACTGTAGGATTGCCAAATGAAGAGGTCAAAAAAAAAATCCCAACAAAACGAAAGAGCTGATAAAGCAAATTACAGCAACAGAATTTGCAGTGCAACATGAACAAAAGAAACCCAAACAAACTCCATTCCTATTACTGATGGGATGCCCCTGTGTCCCACATGGCATCATTGCAAATGGATTCTGCAGAGAGTGAGAATGACACAAGCCCACAGTTCTGCAGAAACAGCAGCCCACGCAGAACATCTTCACTTGCCAGCTGAGAAACCTCAACCTACTGGCCATGTGCCTCCATTTCTATACCCCTGATCCACTAAATCACTCATGCCTTAAGGTTGATTGCAGTCATGGGTGACAAAACCCAAACCTTTTCTGTTTGCAACAATCCTTGTATTTTCCTCCCAAAGGCAAAGCATGCTAAGGACACTCTTTACATGTCCGGAGGCCAACAGCCTGTCACTCTCTTTACACAGTGCACCACATGTATCTAGGACATAAAAAGGATTATTTAAAACTCTAAAGGAGACATTTATACCCAGTACATTTTCAAAATAAGGATGGCAAGTTGCTGAAATAACTAATTTAAAACTTTTTCTCAAGTACAGAGTGATAGAATTAGAGTAAAATCATCTAGAAGGGGTTGGAAACACTTTCTCATGAAGTCTTAAACATCACTTCGAGTGACATTAACTTGAGCTACACGTCCCATCGGAGAGCAAGTGTCAGCAAAGTAAATGCATTAGTTAAAGCTTAATAGTAGTTTGGTGTTCAATATCCTGAAATATTTAATATGTTTTTTTCCCAAAGTAAACTGTTATTCAGTTTTAATGAAGACATTAACCTGCTTGATTTGTAAGCTCCTTTGGGAAGTCAGTCTAAAACACTGTCACAAGAGGTAGGCAGATGTAACAAGAGCTGTGACAGGAAATCAAGCATATTTTAAATGTTAAAAAAGCAACCAGACAATAAGTCTCAATATGCTCTTGTTTTCTTTTAGTTTTGGTTTTTTTTTTGGTAATATGATTTCTGCCCTTTAAAAGATGCCAATTAAGGCTGGCTATAACGTAGTCTGAAGGTAACTGTGGGTACTGAAATCTACGTGCGTCCTCACCAACTAAGTTGTAAACAAGAAGTAGTAGGATACAGACTAAAAAAAAAAAAAAGTTTGGGTCAGATTCTGAACTTCAAGACACTTTGCAGTTTCCAGCATTGTAGGATGACAGCTTTAAACTGGAATCCACTGTAACACTTTTAGTGCCGGTTTGAATTTTCCAGACTGACTTTGAATACAGTCTACACTTCATGGGAACAGCCGGTCTTGTGAGTTTTCAGCTTGAAATGATAGTGATATAACAAGATGAGCAAAAATGGTGAGACCCCAAGCAATTAAGGTGGGTGTGTACTCTTCCTGAAATGCATGTTGGTGGTTTGACAAGGGAGACAAGCTGGCTGCTTTGTTTCACAGTAGCTGTGTTTAGTTCATGCTGTCAAGCGTGGATTCTGACACTTAACAGTATTAATATTGCTATTTCTATTGATATAATTAGCACTTCTATAAATAATAGCTAAGGCTGCCATAGCTAAGTATATTACTGCAATCAGCACCATCAGGCCCTTCTTCGTTACACACCCTCCTGGAAATCCAAGCTGATTGATCTCAACAAGAAGACAGCCACTGAGCAACGCTGTTGATTCTAGCGGCCCAGCGAGGAGCAGCTCCCACCACATAGAAGTCTCTCCTAAACAACTAGTTTGTATGTGTGAGACTAACATTTCTCACCAGTCTTGCACCTGCCAACGTTTGACTGCTATAAATAGGGACCCTTCTTTTCAGCCACACGATAAAAAAACCCTCACATTGAGTTCAGTGGGTGTTATTCACACACTACAATGGGGGAGAAGTCCTACAAATTGTTTTGCAGACAATCTAGACCCCACATTTAAACTCCACCTAAACAGCACAAAGATTTTATTTATTTACTTTACAGCTATGAAACAGAAAACTGCCTAACAAAACAGATATTGTTGCTTTTAACAGAAGAACAGCAGCACCTGCCATTTCAATCCCTAATTCCATTCTGGTACATTCAAAAATAGAGAAGAATGACAACTTTTCTAGAGGCCCAAACTTCAGGCACTTCCAACCTGTTTCCCAGAACTTTGCCCTGGTTTTGCTACACCTAAAAGCTGTAACTTCTGTGTGAATTTTGACAGGGTTAAATACCTACCTTGAGGTCACTATGCTTAATGACTGCAACTTACAACTAGCACCAGTGGGATAGGGAAGTGTACAGAACCGGTGGTGGAAGTGGAAATAAAGCCTCAGGGTCTCAAAAGATGCATACAAAAATACAAGCAGTTAAAAATTATCACCAGTTTTGGAAACAGTGGGTATTTTCTGCTTTTTTCATCTTCCATAACGTGATGTGGGTAAACACTGCACAAAGCTATTCTGAAGGCCAATATTTACAGTGTCTGGAAATAGAAAGTGTTATGTATAAGAAAAGCAGCCTAGATGTCTGACTGGAGCTTGCTACAAAAATGCCTTAAAACTTCTACCTTCTTAAGCTTTAGTCAAATGGACATGCTAACAGTCATATGGGAAATTAAGTAATTTTTGTGTACAATTAGTATTGGGTTTGAGACAGGCACATTCTTGAATCCAGGAAGTTTTTCCAGAACCGTACTTGCTAGCTGCAGTACTTGAAAACTTAAAATGGTAAAGAGGAGACTACAATTCCAAAGAAGCTTTGAACTCCTGTACTACTAATACAGCTCACTTGTATGAGGCCAAAGCACTCAGAGAGCACTATGTCTTTCAGCAGTATCAATGCCAAAATCATTCCTGTATAATTCCACTGATGTCACTTCAGTTATTTCAAAGAGGAAATTCATGTCTAAGCCACCTTCTGTTTTCTGATGCAAACACAGAATAACTACACCAAAGTTTATAAAACTACTGACACTGGCGTTTATTGTCAAACCAAACAGCCAATGGAAAAACTGGCACCTACCATTTGAAATTATTACTTGAGGTATTATTTATAAACCTGATGGCAGCATTTTGTAATTCTCCATGTAGATACCTTTGCAAATATTTGTGATGACAGCACACGATATTATTCCTGTTGTACAGATAGGAAACAAAGACTGAGCAATTTTTCCCTAAAGTCAAGTATACTATTCGTGGCAGAGCTGAGAGCTTCATGAGGCCCAAGTCTTAAGTCAGGAACCCAAACCAGTAAACAAGTACTCAGTCTTCAACATACTTTCAAGAAAATAGAAGAAGCAATAACTGGTTTGGACCCCATATTGGGTTAAAAAAATAAGGAAAGATGAAGGAATAATTATTTCTTTTAATAAGCTGTTAAAAGAGTCAGAATAAGAGCTTTGTCTTATAAGAAAATTTGATAACAAAATGTCTTATTCTGGCATTCCTTGAGGCATCTTTCATGAATATCTGGGAAAATCAGAGTATAATCTGAGATCCACTGATATCAGTAAGCACAAAATGACCCACATCCCAAAATTTTTTTTTTTTTTCCTGCTCACTCTACTCAGGCCACAAACATGGGACCTCCCAAAGCAACACAGACCTTCCAAAATCACCTCCGGCTGTGAAAACTGGTCAATGGTAACTATTTTCTTCTGTATCAGAACTCTCAATGATTCCCTTTGGCGTACACATGGCTCATGAAAATTAAAGAACTGAATTTTGCTTTGCTTGGGTTGCTCTGATACCCAAGATCAAGGGTCAGCATGCCTATGAAAGGGTAAACAAGGAAAGTTTACTAATAGCTGCCAATTTGAGACACTGTATTTTTTTGTTTGTTTGTTTACCAGTACTGTAATGATTTGTGCACACTCTCTGCAATACCTCTTCAGAGAGCTTAAACTGCTGGTAAGATTTCTTGGGCAATTACAGATGAATTCTGCTTACTTAACATTAATTTGGTACTTTGAGCAAATTAAAAATAATTATTTTTCCCCATAGCATCTTCTACATTAATATCTGCAGTCACTCTGGAATCTTAATGAGCTAAACTCAGTAAGTTCTGTCCATTCTTGGCTACAGGACTGCCTTTGCCTTCATGATACA
Organism: Lanius collurio; assembly: GCA_020086605.1. Classification (NCBI taxonomy): domain Eukaryota; kingdom Metazoa; phylum Chordata; class Aves; order Passeriformes; family Laniidae; genus Lanius; species Lanius collurio. The sequence goes on from JACBWW010000006.1 coordinate 34,508,838, forward strand.
CATGCAATCATTTGGGAACAGTTTGCAAATCTAAAATTCCACCTCACTTGAAGGGATTTACAGACTCACATGATGAACTATACTGAACAATACTGAGGCCCTGTGAAAAATAAACAGAAAGAAAACACTTATTTTTTAATACCAAGATGGAAATAGTAAGTCTTGAGGGCCGCCTGGAATTTGACCAAGGTTACCCAGCAAGGATCAAATCCTATTTGTCTTAGGCAGGCAGCCCTGCCGAAATCAAATAAGCCTACAGCACAGATCAGTACGCTAAGGCTATGGTTTAACCTCTGAGGCATGCTATAAATCCTGTGCCACAAAATAGGTGCTATGGATTAATTTCTAATCCCAAATTATAACTCGTCATTGAAGAGCTGAAAACCCAGTTCCTCTCACAGATTTACATAACAAGAACAGAACCATGCTGAGATTTTTAAAGACTTTACTTACAAAATTTCTAACAAAATATTTTCCAGGATACTCAATTAATGCAATGACAAATAAATCACACTGTTAGAGGTAACAGAAAAACTATACACTATGACACACTATCTTTTTTTTCTCTCTTTTTTTTTTAATCTGCCTGCGTATCTAGTCATTAATTTACCCAATAAATTAATTCCACAAGTGGCTCTCCGAGTCATCAGTTTGAATTATCAAGTTTCTGCTGTATTTCCAAAACAATGCCAGGCATGCATGTGCGTAGGAGGGATGGGACAATGAAGCCAATAGGTGCAGCTGTGGCCTGGGAGGCAGAAGGTCTGTTCAAACTCTGTCACTGACTGCTCTTTGACATTGGGAAGTCATTCCAGTGCTGTTTAATTCAGAGTCTTTCTAGCATATAATATTTTAGCAACAAATATTTGGAAGGCAGAGACAAGCCCTTATGAACTTTATGAAATCTTATTTTCCCCTGAAAAATCAGGAACATGGGGGGGAAAAGGGGTGTGTGGAGCCACCCAGTCTGTTTGGATTTCTGGCATTTCTATCTTCCCCAGGTGTAAAATAGAAAAAAATTCGACCTTCATAAAGCATCTTTATGCAAGTACAGGTGAAAGACCACCTCTGTAAATTCAGATGATTGAATGGGCTAGCAGGTATCTCATACACGTGGCACTGCTGCTGCACAGGATCTGAACTGTTCTTCTCTTTGGGTGCTGGCAACCCTGATTTTAAAGCAGAGGGCTTAGGTTCCATTCCTAATGTTACATCACAGCAAGACCAAACATCAAATCCTCAGTCAGAGGGATTTTTCTTGTATCTCTTGTATTTCTAACACAACAAACAGGATACATTTTAAGACTCATAAACCATTTCTTTTTAGAAGACACAAGGCATTCATATCTTTAACAACTGAGTAGTCACGGATTCCACATGCTATCAAAAAGTTTTCTTCTCCTAGAAATGAGGATTTTTTTAAAAAAACACCTACAGATTAAATGATGAGATTTAAAATAATGCTAAAATTTTCTGTAATGTTCTTCCTGCATTACAAATGGACTATTAAATCAGTGAAGTGCCAATCAAATGCTTTTGTACTTTGAAAGAAAGGTTTAAATAACAAAAGCAGTTTTTCAGGCCTCTCTCTCCCTCAGTAGTCAGTGTCACCTATGCACTAATTACTACATATTTACTCGCTTTTCTAGTAAGATCACGATTGAATAGATTTTTTTAAGAACATGATTTTTAAGAAAAGTTGCAATCAGAGCCTCATGGATTCTGCCTCTTATTAATCCAGCTTGTCTAAGAAAAATATAATGTTGTGCAGTAAACTTCAAGATATATGACAGGATTGAATAATAACAGCTCTGGATCCAGTCTCCAGCTTTAAAAATCAACTCGCTGCATGACCTCGGGTGAACCATTAATTAACTAGGGCCAAATCCTCTGTGGACTAAACACAATGGAACTAGCCAGTTTGTACAAGCCAAAGATCTGGCCCCAAGTTTCCAGAAGTTTTGAATTGGGCTGGCCAAATTCTGGAATTTTTGTGCTATGAAAAAATATTTAGTTGTGTTTCAGGGTAAGAAGAAAAGCTCTCATGCCCTTTGTGGGATAAAAATTCCAAGCAATTCCTTTAAAGAGGGGAAAACGGAGGAAAAAAAAAAGAAAAAGAAAAAAAAAAAGGTGGAAGTCTCTAAGGGGAAGATTTTGTTTACTGTGCTTTCTCCCTGTAAGCAGAAAATAGAATTGACAGAAGTCTGCAAGGCAGGTAGCCATGAACCATCACTTTAATTTTCTGGTCAGTATAATGTAACTTTTTTTTTTTCCAGTAAAACTGAACTTTCTTGCAGAAAAGTGCAACTTCACAAATACCACATTTTCCACTGGGGAGGGAAGGATCCTCCCAGTCAGCTCTAATACTGTGTCCTCATTGCATCCTCCGAACAGTTGAAAGAGTTCTTGCCTCTGAGGGGTTTTTGTGTGTTCAAGAGAAGGATAACAGTACTCTACTATCACAGATTTATTTTTGGTTTGAGTTACCCTTTCTTTTTGCAAAGCACCCCAAGACTCACAGACGCGAAATGGTTCTGCATTTCTGCAACCTCAGCCCCGTAAATTCCAAACACATCATTTCTATATGAGAGCACATCCCAAACATTCAGAAAGACCCAGGAAGGCGCTCGGGTTTCAGGACTGTGATCCAGTATCTGTAGACAATAACAGCTTTTATGGAAATACTTTTTGCTCCTAAATAATTACGCTGCTCAGAGAGCCGAGCTTCAGGCTTTGCACATTAGTTTGCTTTACGAGACGAGGAGTCTTATTTTCTCACAATTTGCCATTTGCCATTCAGCACAGCGGACGCCAAGGGTGATAGGAGGGCTTTTAACCTGAGAAACACCGACTTACTCCTCTATAAAAAGAGGCAGTGTCTGGGAACACGACGAGCAGTGCGGCAGCCCGTTTTCCTCTCAACCTGCAAATCTGTTTCTTCCCTGCGCTCCGACTGACAAACGTGAGCCCCCTCCCTGCCGACAGGGCTACAGAAACCCGGCTACAGACGCTGTCCCCTCGGCACAGGCGGTGGGAGGAAGGACAAGGCACCCATGGCTCTGGAAGCGCTGTCGGACGCGCGGTGCGCTCGGGTGGGACCGCGCTGCCACAGCCTCAGCAGGGACAACGGGGGACAACTGATTTGACCCGTGAGCCCTCGGGGACGGCATCGAAAACAAACAACCTCCCCAAAACCCTGCAGCAGCTGAGCTCTTCGGTGCGGGAGGACGAGCATCTCCTCCCCAGCCCGGCTCTGGCCCCGCAATGCCGTGGGGCATCCCGGGCACCGGCACTGCCTTTCTCCCGGGGGATAACCCCAACCTGCCCTCTCGGAACCACAGATTGGGCAAGGTTGGAAGGGGCCACACCGGGTCATCCGGTCCAGCCTCTCTGCTAGAGCAGGGTCATCCCAGAGCACACTACACGGGATTGTGCCCAGACGGTTCTTGGGCATCCCTTCCCTCCCCGGCCCTCGCTCGCAAACGGGCGCCGCCAACTTTTCCCAGCGGCGCGGATGGAGGAGGAGCGGTGCGAGGGGGGGACAACCGGGGGAATGTTGGTGCCAACTCTCCCTCCCCGCCCGCGCGCACCCTCCGGGGAGTGGCGCCGCCGGCTCCCAAACTTTTTCGGGCCGGTGAAAAAAGCTCCGGGAGGCGGCGAGCGCGCGGCGTCCCCCCTCCGGGAATACGGGCTCCGCTCCCTCCCGGAATACGGGCTTTCCCTTCTCTCCGGGACGCCAGAGCCCCTCACCCCCCCGCCACGGCCCCTCGCCCGCCTGCCCCGCCCCCGGTGGGCGGAGCACGCCCGGGCCCCGCCCCCGGCCGCGCGCTGACCCCGGAAGCGCCGGTACCTCTCTCATCTTCCCCTGCCCCGCGCTCGGCGCCGCCGGCTCGCGGCACTTTCAGAGGCGGCCGCCGCCGCCTCGCAGGGCCCCCTCATTGGCCCCCGGCCCCCCCGCCCCGCCGGCCCGCACCCATTGGCTCGCAGCGCCGCCACTCAGGGCCGGGCCCCGCCTCCCGCCGCCGCTTGGGCCCGCCCCCCTCCTCGCGACTCACGGCTAATTCTCGATAGGTGAAGCCGGTCCGCTACGCGCCCTTCCTATTGGAAGGCGCAAGCGTCGGTCAAACGGGCGGCGCCTCTCATTGGTCGGATTTTAGAACGCCAGCGGCCGCCTTCGCCGCTCGAGAGCCCTGACTGGCTCGGCGCAGGTGTCACTCCTGCCGCCAACTCGGGTACCGATTGGCCGCCGCGGGCGCGCCCGCCCTCAGGCAGCAGGTTAGGTTGCGCTCCCCCACGCCCCGCCCCCCCCGCCTTCTACGCATTTCTATTTCCCGCTTTATTTATTTATTTTCCTCCATAAACTTAAATGACCCCGGAGAGGGCGGGGGCGGGGCGGGGCTACGCCAGAGCAGGCGGCCAATGGGAGAGCGGCAGGGGGGCGGGGCCGGCGGCGGCGTGGGCCAACGGGAGCGCGGCAGACGGGCCCCTCTCGGCCAATGGGGCGGCGCCCCCGCCCGGAGCCCGCGGCGGGTCCCGGCGGGGGGGGCCGGGCTGGGGACAGGGAACGGGGGGGCGGGCAGGGCGTCCCGGGGGTGGCAGGAAGGGACGCGGAATCGTTTCCTTCCTCGCACGCAGGAGCCGCGGCCGCGCGGCCGCTCCGCAGCCTGTGTGGGGCGCTCATGCCGGGAAGCGAGGGGAAAGTGTATTCTCAGGAGCGCTTCTCTCGTCCCTTCTGTGGCCCAGGGATCTCTCGCCTCGGCACTGGGCGCTGTGGGAGCTCTGTCCTTAGGCAGAGCCGACAGGAGTTCCTGGAGCAAAGGCGTCCTTTGTAGGTGTTGGGTTTGCAGCCAGGTCCGGAGCGAGGAGCACCAGCGGCGTTCTCTGAGGGACCGGAGGGCAGCGGGCTGTGTCACTGGCCTTCCTTTCCCATTAAAGAGAAGGCCCAAATCTTCCTTTGTTCTTATACCATTACTGCATTTATAGAGTTTTTAAATGTTCTCAACACATCTGGATATTTGGAGGTTTTTGCTGATGTTTGTGATTGTAGTCCTTGATATTTGCACGCTTCTTTCAGAACTCTGCCCATCTGACCTACGTTCCCCTTTCTGCATGTTTCCTTCTTGTTTCTGCGTGTTTCCTTCTTGTTTCAGGTCAAATAAAACTTCCACTTTCTCCAGATTACTTGCTTATTATCCCTCCTTCATGTACACTGGGGTAGTTGAGATTTGGTGGTTATCATTCCTTTCAAGAACACTGAACTTCCCACTTGCTCTTTTTTTCTGCCAGATTATTCATTCCTGTGTGATCTAGCATAACACTTCTCCAGTTCTTTCATCCTAGCGATTGGTTGTGTTTGCTTTTCCCTGTCCTTCGGTTGGCACAGATCACCTGATGTAAAGTTCTCATCCTTACCCAAGTTGCTTTCCACATTCATATTACAAGTGTTTGTCTCTTGGAGCCATGCAGAGAAGCACGCCCATTCCAGACTGTTTCTCCATCTTCCATGTTGAAGTTTGTCACCAGTATTGCAGGAAATCTCCCTTGTGGTCCTTCCTACACAACCATGTGTCCCATTGCCATGAGCTTAGGTGATTCCACTAGCTGTTTGGAGAGAGCTCCTCCATCCCATGATTTGGGGTTTGTGGGAGTTCTTTACCAGGACAGGGCCCAGCTTCTTTCCTCTCATCGTTCTCATGGGCTTCTCTTGAAGCAGCCCTCACTCCCTTCTCACATTCAATTTCAGAACATGTATAAAAAACAAGGCAGTCTCTCTTCCTCTCCCATTACCTCCCTGAGGAAGGCATTACCTTTATGTTTGTATTCCAGTTACCTGGGTTACATCTTTGTTGCCCCAATTAGAACAATTTGAAGGCACTCTTTTTTTTTTTAGTCTATGTAGCCATTTTTGCATTGGAGGAATTTTTGGTGGGTTGTTTTGGGTTTTTTTTTTAATATAATGGGATTAAGCAAATTAAATCTCGTAGCAGAAGAAGGTAAAGACCCCCATCAGACTCAGATCAGTATTGCAGTGAAGCACTTGGATTTTAAGCACAGGCAGATTCTGACTGCATAGTTGCTTCCATGTAAGCTTATGCTGAGGTTCTGTGCTGAATCAAAGCTTTAATTTCCTTCTCATTTCTTGTGGCCTGTTCTGCGTTTTTAAGATGAGACAGAGTGTGAAATAAAATACTCAGAAAAATAATTTCTCTAGGGCATATTCTGTTTGATAATGTCATACCTGGAACTTCATCTGGGCTGTCAAAACAATGTCGATGACAGTAAAACTGAGCACACTTCATATACATAAATCTTTCACAGTCTGTAACTAAGTATCGAGAATGAGCTGAAGGCTCCTCTAGCTGAGCTGTTTCACTGAGTGAGAAATGATGTGACCATTAGAGAGCAGATACTTCTGAGCTGGTAACTCCAGGGTAAAAAGTGTGGAGATGGCAATGAATAAATGCATGGATGTACATTTATGAGGCATGCCATGGAGGGACAGGGCATTGATTTCAAAGAGATGCAGAAGAAGAGGTTCTCCTTGAACAGCGTTTGTTGTCCACCGTGGTTCTTGAGGCGACATTTCTGGTGGGAATTGCAGTTGTATCAGTGATGTCCAGCAAGTTATTGGTGATTACCTCACACGAGAGGGAACAGCATTTCCAGTGGTGATGTGCATCTGCTTCTTTCTGATGTCATCATTAACAATTGTAGAATACTGAGCACACTTTTAAAATTTATGGTGAGAAATTGTGGTCAAATATGTTACAAACCACTCATAAACTGTGATTGGAACCAATTGTGTTAATTTCAGGAAGTAATCCAACCAACAACCTGGTATTTAATAGAACTGCTTAGCATGGTATAGAAATATAAATCAACTATAGAAGGAGTTAAGAAATTTCCTCCTTGAAGAGGCAAAAAGACAACATAAGAGGACTAGAGAGGTCAGGCTAAATCACAAGTGAAAGAAAAAGCAAAGGCAAAGAGGGCAAATCTCATGCTAGGGTATCCAAACAGAAGAGTCATACCAAAAGTAAGCACAGGGAGAAGTAGTTCTTGATACCCAGTGCCAAGGAAGCCTCAGTTGAAATACTGTGTTTGTTTGGTTTCAGATGCTGCATTTAAAAGAGGTTATAAAGATTAGAGACTATAATCTTTGAAGTGGCATTGGTAAGGGTCTTAGAAAACATGGCTTACAAAAGAAGAACTAGAGGAACTAGATTTGTTTAGTCTAGAAAAGGGAAGAAAGAATGAGGGGAACAGTAAAACGTTCTGGCAGTAAACTTCTGTGGGTTCAGCACCATAATAGCCTTTGGAGGCCATAGGATCTCTGGTGGTGGATGTTTTTAAAATTACTACAGATTGGAGTCAACTGCCCTCTGGACAGTTGCCCAGGGCAGCAAAGCAGGAAGATCTTGAGTGACATTCTGCCTTGCTGGGACAGGCTGGGAACGGCAGCACTGGGAACACAGAGTCTGCAAGGAACTCCCCAGGTCTTTCAGCAACAGAGTCTGCAAGACCTCCCCAGGTCTTTCAGCAACAGCCAGCAGCTCCTGCTGCTCCTGAAGACGTGATAGCACCAGTCAGCTCCATGGTAGCATTGTCACCTATCTAAGCAGCAGCATGTGCCAGATTCTGCTTAGTTTCATTGTCGGGTTTCATGGCAAATCCAAGATTACAATATAGTCAGGACAACGTTCTGGGAGGCTACCAGGCACTAAGATACTGTCAAGTGTTGTCTGCATTTGTCCCTGCAAGACCTTTCTGGTCTGTCCTAGCATTACATCCTTATGAGCAGGGGTTTGACTGGAAGAGCGCTATAACACAAGGCCACTCTGTAGAACCACATCTTTGTGCTTCCTGAGCTAAAATCCTATAGGGAACAATTCCTTTCACACCAATAGAATAGCAAGAAAATGCCTTTATTGGTGAAGTAATATTGGACTCTTGTAAACAGCAACATTGAAATGTGTTGCATTTTTGTAGTCACTTTATGAATGTGATTATTGAATTCCATATAGATGTTTACTGAATTCAGGTGTTGGGGGCTGAAAGCCCTACTGTAATTGGCAGGAATGAAGAAATAGTCCCTCATCAGGCAGAGCTCATAGTGAAAGCATAAAAAGTCTAATTTATTGCATTCTTTCAATATGACTTCATTTTCAAACATTTTGTGACAATCTGACCTAATATTGCACTGATTCAGACAATAGAGCTGGTCTATTGTACTTTAATGACTGGAAATGTAATTTGCTTCCTGTTTAATATTTAAGACAGCAATAATACCAAAAAGGCTTATTGCTCCTAAGAAAAGATGAAAGGGGCATAACTCTTAAGGTTTTTTTGTGTTCAAAATTTGACCTACTTTAAAAACACTAGAAACTCAGGGGAATGGTCCTCAGAATTAAAAATACCAATATAAGATTGTTGCCTGGGAATTTTAAGATACATCACTTCCAGCTCATTGAAAAGCAGAATTTCCCTCCCAAGGGAAATCCAGATAATTCAAAATTAATTTTTGTCCCAAAATACTGAATTAACAGAGTTTTTCCTCAGAAAAATGAAGTTTGAAAAGAAAAAAAATATTCTGAACTTCAGAAATATTCATTTTGTGTTTGATGACTGTCTTGAAATGTTTTAGTCTGCCTTAGCTGAAGAGCTGTCTGTGCTTGTTCCAGCTGCCTCTAGTGACTCTCACATGACCAGTGCTCTGTGGTCTTGCTTCATTATATTCCTTGGAGAGAGCAGCTCCTTGGCCATCCCATCTTGCCGATACAGCTTTTCCATAGGGAGCAGAGAAGACAAATTTTGGTGTAACGTGCAGGGATGACAACTTGCAAAGGCTGATCTGAAGAGGATAACAGGAACATGCATTATCTGAACTGCTACAAAAGTGAGGCATGTGGTGGCTCAAACAGGTATGCAGAGCCCTGGAAATGAAGCAGTTCAAATGGGGAACAGCACGACTAAAGCATAACCTTCACATGGGGTGCAGCTGTGAATTTGCCCTCCTGCTTCCCCCAGTAAAGGTCCATGTCCTTTTCATTTGGTATTACTGCACATCACATTATACTTTTGGATGGTCATATTATGTAGCTCTGCCATGCCTTTCCTTGTCCTCTGTCCCCTCACTTTCTGTGTTAGACCTTTTGGGGACCACATTCCTCCTTGTCAGTCTCTTATTAGGGCTGTTTCCATTGCAGGGCTCAGTGACCTGAGTCCCACACCTACATGGAGAGAAAACCTGAGATCCAACCTTCCTGAAATTCCTCAGAGACAGAGTCATTTCCAATAATTTACATAGTGCAAGTAGTTAGATGTATACTGTTAAGGCACTGTCATACTTTCACTTGGAAGATGGATATGCTGGTCTCTGCATAAATTTACATTGGTAAATATACATTAAAAAACATCCCCAAACAATCCAAACTATCACAAGTGATTCCACAGAAACATCTGTATTTTGCCAGGCCTGACTAAACTCACTCCTCTAGCATCACACACAAAAAGTACAGGTGTTACAGAAAGGAGGACAGACAGCAGAAAAATACTTTCCAATTTTTTTATTTCACTTGCTTTTATAAGTAAGAGTGTGGCATCTCTTTTTAAACCATGACATTTTCACAAACAATGATGCTTTGTGTTACCCTTGGGTGTGAAAAAATGTGAACAGAATAGTTTCGGGCAGTCTGAAAAGAAGCTTGGGAAGAAAGACGGCTGTGAACTATTCCCAGATCAGTCATTTACTTGCTCCATATATTTGGATAAGATACTTAGTTCTTATCTATATGCCAAGGTTGTACTGCTTCAACTTTAGTTCAGTAAAGCTATACAAACTCTGGTTTTACCATGACTATATTGGCATTCAAGTACTTTTATCAGAGTAATATGCTCATGTCAGGAAAATCTTACCACTGTAACACACCTTTGTACCATCACAACTCCTGACACAGCAGGGAGCACTGTAATAGCCAAAAGATAAAAATCTCACCCCTTTCCAAAATACTTCTACTCAACATTGAAGTGTGCACAGACCACCTTTGCTGCTTTACTTTCCCCCATCTAGAAGAGACTTTTAGACCTTACCTTGCAGGGCTGGTGGGCCTTGCAAGGCTCTTCAAAAGAGCTTCGCAAAGTCTGGAAGAAATGTGCCAAGGCTCATTTTTTAGCCAGTCACAGAAGCTGTTTTAAGTCTGTAAAAGGTGTTTGCAGGAGGTAGCTGTACCACAATACACACCATAGCAGAGGGGTTCAGCTGGGCCTGCTTCCTTTTTCTGTGAAGATTTCACTTTGCATTTGACTCAGATTTTTCTCACAGCTATTTCATGACATATTGACTGTGCATTTGTCCCTGATGTTTTAATGTGAAATCCCATCCTTTTTCTCTGGACTTTGGAGATTGGCTTCTTTCCCCCACCACCATCAGTCTGACAAGTGAAGGTTAAATCAAGAAGGACAAAAATCTTTCGTGTTCAAGGCAAAAATACAATAGGGACGTTTTTCCTGCCGCCTTTTACCCAGCAGCTGAGCAGGAAAAAGCCATGTCCAGAGGCTGCCATCTGTGGGAGGAACGAGGCAGGACACCGGAGCCTCAAACCCTGCCAGCACCTGAGGGGAGTTGAGCAATGTTGGGCTAATTGTTGGTGTAAATGACATCAGCATTTGGCCTAGGATCAGTAGCTTCTCTCCGAATAATTTAGTAAGTACAAATATTAAAAATACTTGAAGTTAGACATTAACCAGATGAAATGTTTAGACAGCAATAGTAAAATGCATTTGATCAAACTTTATGGACTGAAACTCAAACAGAGTTTTATTTAGCAAAAATAATGGGGATGCTGATGCAATTCCTAGTTAATCAAAAAGGAAAAATTGAGAAGAAGCTGTCTTTTGAAATTAAAAATATAATTTCAAGGACAGCTTTGGACTTGTTCACAAAGGATTTCCTAGTCCACAAATCCATTCTGATAGCTCTTTTCCCACAGGCTTTCACTCTAAGCACCAAGCCACTGATATTTTCTCCAGGTTTGCTCTTCATTTTGAAGCCATGGAGCAGGATATTCTGCAGCAGGGTTTCTGCTCCATCTTGCCTGCCCGGCCCTGCATTGACTCAGTTGTCTGCTACACTGCATATGAGAGACTCAGATCCAACATTAGCAGGAAAAGTCTGGATTACATAGACCCCAAAATATGCCCACACTGGATGGGATACATAGGAATTGGATTCTCTAAAATGTCAGGCTCTAAAGGTTTACAGCCCTATGTTTTCCAAATATCTAAATAGAACATAAACCCACATCATGGGCATAAAACCCCCCTCAGCTGCTTTCTTCCAAGAAGAAAAATGCAGGGGCACCAGGACAGCCAGTCTGCCTGTTGGATGATAGCCCAGGTGCAGGAAGTCCTGTGAGATGGAAGGAAGGTGAGACTTACAAGAGCCCCACTGGATTTTAAGTGTTGGAGCCTTCCATGAGGCCTGCCATCCCAGTCACCTCCAACAGCATGGAACTCCAGCCCAAAGCTGCTTGCTGGTGTCTAGGGAGTGGGTCACATCTGGCTTGAATTTAGCATTTGCTCTTTGTTAGTGCTCTAAAGGCTGTGTAATTTATGCTCAGCCCGTGTGTGTGTGCATGTGTGCATGTATGTATTAAGTAAGAGACAGCTGGTCTTACACAGGCAAGGTTGACTGTTACCCCTGAGGCAAGAGGGCCATGGAAAGCAGGGTGGCCAGTGTTTTATTATTGCCCTCTACTATTCTTTGACCTCCACTTGATATATTTTTCCATAACCCTAGGCAGCGAGCTCTCGGTGGGTGGGAACTATCTGTTTGTTATTGTCTGCTAAATGAGAACCTCACTGTGGAATACAGCTTCTGAACATGGACAAATAACAGGCAATGTGGCCAGCATCTGTCTTAACTGGCTCATCCCTACCGGCAAGGTGGGTGTCACCTGAGCCACGGGAAGCCTCCAATGGGACTAAAATGCTGTTCCCTTGCAATTATGCCAACACCAGTAAAATATGAAAGCCTTGATACACATGCAAGCATGAATGCTACACATCTCAAGAACTAATAACTAGATAGCAGCACGAAAAGGTGACCTGCAAACCTTTTGAGAAGGACAATGGGGAAACGACATCAATTGTAGTCAAAAGTAATAGTGTGAGAAAACGCTGCTTCAAGGCATACCAGAGACACGTTCTAGGCACTGGGGTTGCCATTTCAGTTGAGTTTGTTGCTGAAAAGTGAGTGATGTCAGCACATCGAGGGAACTTCCAGGACACTTGTATCTGCATTTCTGGCCCTCTAATATTCCTTTTTCATGCAGAACAGAGGAGATTTTTGCCTTGCTTATGGTATCTGATATGTGATGGTGCTCGCAGGATATCAAAGGAGCAACAGAGTGGTTGCAATTGCACCATTAGGGATAAATGAAACAAAGCTGTTCCAAAATGAAGTTGAGAAGCCATTAGCTAAAAGTAAACATAACCTGAAAGGCCCAGGGTATTCCCTGATTCCGTCATTTTGACACGAAACTGCTTCAGAATGCATGTCCTTCCTAAGGAAGCACTGAAAGCATGAGCTGAATGTACCTGATGCAGTATTTCCTGACTGCTTCAGTGGCCTCTGAGGCTTTAGCTTGGGGGGAATTACGAGCATTCAGTTCCTCTCCAGGGGACATTAACTCTGGAACATAATACTAGGCATTAAATTACAAAGCATATAATCATTTCACTGCTAATCAACTCATGCTCATACTAGAATTCTTACTTATTCCTAACAGCTTCCCAGATCTCACAAGCTCATCTTGCTTTCTACTCAACTGTCCAATTTGGACTGACAATACACAAGCCCTGTCTGAGTGGTGTCAAGACAAAAATGTTTGTCATTCTAAAAACTGAAAGTAAAAATATTAAACAAGCCTGAATATAAAAATATAACATGTGACCTAGTGTCCTCAAGATTGTATCTATTTTCACAGTTAATTTTGATAAAAATATATCTTTAAGATTAGATTCAACACAATCAATGTCTAGTCTGCTGCACTGTCAAGATAAAAATCCAGGAGGTTTTCTAAAGGGACTCTGTCTAGTTGCCTGTGAATTTCATGGTGATGAAGGGCCCTGATAGTACAGAGAACATTGTTCAAGAGGCTGGGAACCAGGACATGCAGGTACTGCTTGTTTGTGCTATGCACTTTGTCAGGGTTTTTGGACAAATTATTTATTTGTTGTATCTTTCACACACCCCCTCACAAGAGAAAGTAGTACCAGCAACATTCCTAACTTCTACACCAAAAAAATTAAAAGCCTAGAACAAGAGGGGTAGAGTTACTACTCATAATATCTACTATAATTATTCTGGGATAATGAATAAGTACAATTAGTGGCGTAGTGGACATTACTGTACAAGCAGTAATGGAGTAAGATTGTACCATTTTAAGGTTAGAGATCTATAAAAATGTTAAGTTTCTTACTGCTTCTAAAAATAAGCTTGTCTCTGGACAGATGACAGCACTTGCTGAAGTGACAAGTCTTGCTCCCTCATTTCTGTTCACATTAGGTTAGGATCGAGAGGGTTGCAGGATACTGTGTTGCCTGTTTGCTGGATGATGTCATCCACAATCACTTAATTATCATGTTTCTGGAGCTCTGAATCATTTCCCTTTTTGTACTCTTGCTGATGAAGAGGAACTGGAACTAAACATTTTTGCCTTTCATAGCCCCTGGCTAGTAGTATCTGGCATAGGAACCAGTTATATTGAGCAGGCTGTGCTGGAACTTCACATTTCAACCAGGAATGCTTAGAAATTGTGGTGCTTGTATCCCATCTAGTGGAGGGATCAGATGAATTCATCAGATGCTTGTTGCTAAGTAAGCAATACTTCTGCTGCAAGTGTAGGAGCAGAGCTATCAGCCTGGTCAGGATGCAAGCAGCTCACACTGTTGTAGGGAGGAATCCTTACAACAAGTACAAAACAGTGATGAACTTGGAAGGAAAGATGAAGTGATATTTCTTTAGATGTTCAGAGATGATTTATTCCTCCAGCCGTATGGCTGGAGTTCCCAGGCAGACTCCAGTCATGGGACCCTCTCTCTTCACCCCCCTGGGTCCGGGCACCCAAACCAACCAATCAGGAACAGGTATGGGGGACACATGACATGGGGACAGGGACAGGGACAGACCTGTACCCTGCAGGGTCCCTCCCCCCAGGATTTCAGGGGAAGGCATCTCCACATCACAGAGCATACTCACAGTAGTGATTCACCCCATGCAGAATGAACTGAGTGCATTTCTTGACATAAAAAAGTCTGAAAGTTTTCCCTGATGTCAGGCATTTGCACTAGGAAGGAACAACTGGCTACCTTAACTGTGGGCAACAGCTTTGCTGCTCCAGGGCATCAGCATGAGAACCAGCTGTAATTTCTGAGTTGCTGCCAATGATTAAAACTAATTAGCCATTTTGAGGCTAACGAACACTTTGCAATTCCCTCAATCACCCTACAGCCCCATAAGGATCATAATCCAACTTGGAAGAACTTTCATCTACTTCACAGGCAGGATGGAAAGGGAGATAACCTTTCTTCCTTCATGGAAGAGGCTGAAGAGTCAAAACCTGTTCAGGGTCCTTACCTGAAAGAAGGCACTGTTCACCAACAGGTCAGATGAGCAGGGCATGTCACAAACCACCCTAGTGCCAGTAGACTGAACCATCACTCCGTCTGTACAGATTATTTTGACTCGCACTGAAGTAATCAGGGGGTGGTGTCTCATAGGTTTGAAAATGAGTTCGAGTGACTCCCTCTTGAGAAGAGTTAATTCTGCCAGCCCCTGAGCCTCATTCCCCACTGGCCCCCTGCAGCTGCACAGTGCAGAGCTCAGCTGTCTGCCACCAGGCAGACATCTGCTGTTGGTGCCACATGCAGGCATTTCCCACCCTCCACCTCAGCATCTGGGAATCTCAAGTGCTAGGGCAAAAGAGTAATTCCTGAACATTCTGTTATTGGTTTAATAGAGCTCATCAGGCCACCTCTCCTAAAAAGTAAAGAAAGTGATCCAGTTTTACAACCAGCAGTTTCTTACAACCAGCAGTTCTGGTACACAGAGAAAGCCTGTGGGCATGCAACAGTCTGGGTGCAAGTGAGCACATAAGATAGGTGAGCATAACACCATCCTGACACATTACCCATTGCCAGCTTGTGGAAACCTATTTCACAGATCAAGCACAGATTCCAGCTGAGAGAATTATTTATGTATAATGAGAGTGTTAGAAGGTGGTTGTTCATTCCTCCTTCTCTTCATACTTAGTGATCACCTGTAAGTTGAAATGCTGTTTCTCCATACAACAAAAATACAATGCCATCTCTTACCTGGCAGTGCCTCCAGCCTTTGCACAAACAGATGCAAATCATGTTTTTATAGTATGAAAATTCTCTGTTCGAAGTGCACTAGATGGCAGTGTTCCTTTTGAATCACTGCAGAACCACTACTCCACCATGGTCACCTCATTCAGAAAGCAAGGCCCTAACAACTATTGACACTGTCATTTCTAGGGTATTCTTCCAAATTTTGGGTTTCCAAACTTGGTGTCTTTCCACTGTAAAAAACTGCATGCTGGCTCTTTGAATCCCTTCTGCCATTGCCTCATAGAAAAGCTCTGTGTTCAATTGTGCACTGTTGCTTCTTGCTGGTGAGCCTTCAGAGCTAGCACTGGACCCAAAGGGCAGTTCTGTTCCTGCAGCAGAGGGGTTATAGCTCATAAAGTCCTCAATCTTTTTCAGACTGAGTTTAAACTGTAGTTTTACAGCAATTTCCCTGTACAAGCTTTGATCTGTTTTCTGCATTGCTCTCTGGATTCTTTGGAAGAGAAGGTGCTTTGTTGATGTATCAATATGAAATTTGGAACTTTTGAGTAACACATGGCTTTCCAGTGTGAAGCCAAGGAGATATTAACTCTTGGAGATGCTGGGAATGCTTCGAATCAGTACATCTTACCAAGGGAAAACCACATCTAACTGCAGATAGGGAGAGGAGTAAGTACTTTTGATAGCCTCATCTCATATTTGAGCTTGCTCTGTCCACTCACAGGTAGTTCCCAAGAGATACATTAGGATTGCTCACATCTAGTGATAAATTTAACTTCAGCCAGCTCTCTCAACTGTGCAGGTGTGCCCCCTTTTGTCCCCAAAGTAAAGCTCCAACTGATTTAGCAACTGTGCTTTTAGGAGAGAAAGCCACTGCAAACAGAGCTGCACTCTCCAGCTGAGGTTGAAGGGATGTCAAGGGTTGAGAGCAGCTCAGAGAAAGAGGTGAAGAGCAAAGAAATGCTCTAACTGTATTGGTTGACTTCTAACTCCTCATAATGTAGGAATGCTGCAGAAGGGAATAATTTAGAAAGAAAATCTGATGGTAGGGTTCAACAGATCCCAGATGGCTGAAGGACAGAAATCCTGTCACCATAGGCTCCACTACAAAGTGGAAGGTAGAGCAGCTTCCCTGGTAATGAATCCCTGGGGAGCTCCAGCATTGCACTGGTTGGCATGGCAGAGCTACATCTCCCATTCGGTGCCTGCACTCAGCCCATTCCTGCACACCCCGGAGGAAGATATAGGAAATTAACCCAGTCCTTATCCCTGCACAACCAGTCTATGGAGACAACACCAGCATTTCCTTTCCAGCAGACCTGAGCTGAGTCCCAGACCCTTTCACCTATAGGAGGAAATCTGACTGATGTAGCCTTCACCCTGGCTCTGGGCTCAGAGGTCACCCCAAGCAATTATGTATCAGTGGAGGATCTGAAGACTTTTCTTCTTAAAAAAAAAAAGAAAGAAAGAAAGAAAGAAAGAAAGAAGTATTTCCTGTTTAAATGCCATTTCACTGACCACTTGGATGGAAATCCACCAAAACTTTTTGGGTACCTTGCCCTGCCACCAGCCCTGTACAACACATCATATGACCTGCCTGGACTGCAACACTTGGGAGCTTGTAATCTGCATCCTGGTGCTACACCTCGGCAGCAAGCTATGGTGTCCTTCTGGTGGCCAGAAACACCAGCCCCTGTGGGGCAGTTTGGTGGCAGACATGGCTTTGTGTCCATATCCAAGAGAGGGCAGCATTCTCCCTCGGCTGAGAAGGCAGGGGAGGAGGGAGCTGCCTGACCACACGTCTCTTTCTAGGAAAAGACATGCTTTGTCAGATGGCATTTCAGAACAGACTTTCGATTTAAGACTTTATGCATCTGTTTAGGGAGATAACAACTGATTTTACACTTTAGAGTTACTAGGGACAATTTATCACACACCTGTAAGTAAAATCCAAGCCAATTCTTGGTGTGCCATCCTCAGCTGCCATTCCTGCCTTTATTCCAGCAAGAAGGCGTGGCAGTCTCCTGGTAACCAGCATCCCTCCCCAGGTGGTGGCACAGTGGGAAAGGCAACTGCTTCTCTATTTCAGAACATATAGCTTTATACTGCAAGGTGGTGGTGGAGGAGGGAAGGCAGAAGAGAAGATTAAGTGGGAAGATGCCTACACTTTTGTTACTGGTTTATATTCATGCATAAGTTATACCAAAACTGGACCTCTGAAAGAGCAGCCAGTAAACATAAAAGGAGACTCCAGCACTTAGCAGTGGCTTGCATACCAAATGGGGCCCTCTGATTCTTAGAGCTGCATCTCCTCCAATTAGTTTTCTGCATAATCCACCAAGGTGGGTATCTGTGGAAGCCTACACTGGTGCTCGTGCTGTCTGTACATCTGTCAGCCTTCAAGTGCTGAGCTCCTGATGATCTCAGTGGAGCTGTGGTGCAGCTAAGAAACATCCAGCTTGTGCTGCAGCAAGGGAGAAAAATGCACAAAAGCCTTTCTTTTCACAGGTTCCCTCTGCAACAGGTGACAAGGCAGGAGAAAATGTAAATAGCTACAGTGCTGCACCACTCCCTGAAGTAAAGAAGACTGATCACAGGAAGGTTCCCCATCACAAGCATACTTGGGAGAAGAAATGTTCCACCAGCATTTAATTTCAGAGCTGCATTTCAGAGCTCCTGTGGTATGCTTCTTATTGGCCTAATTAACAAGCTTGAAAGATTAGGAGTCACAAGGTTCATATGAAAAACAGATGGTAGACAGGACATCAATAGAGCTCTTTTAGATTATGCTGGAAAAAAAGCAGGAGCCTTTGCTTGAAATAGTTTCAAGGAAATGGACTTGATTTACAGCCCTAATATGGCATATTATTTATACTGTTGCAAACCTTTATGAATGTGAGCTTCTCATTGAAGATGAGTTTAACTACAGCAGTGGATGAGGGTGGCTTGGGTGTAGTGCTGAGAACATTGCATCACTGTTCAAGAGAAGAAAGTCTTACTGCCATCTCTGCTATTGACCTGACACACAGCACTTCACCACACCCTGCTGCCAGCCTATTTTAAAAGTGGGAATAATATAATGCTTCAAGACCCTTTTAAGCTACATATGATTAATTATCCTAACAGAGAAGAAAATTGAGTGTTGTTAGAAGTTCAAATCCTTCAGTTTCTGAGTACTGCTATATTTAAGTTGGCAAGTGTTTTCACCATTTTGTTTAGAATAATTTCAGAGAAAAAGCAGGATGAGCCACCCTGCACCGATGCACTCAAATACTGTGCAGTTCACAGAATCATCTCTGACTCAGTCCAATCCTTCCATATAGTCACATGGAAGGACTTAAGCCCTAAAGATACACATGAGAGCCACCAAAATTAGCATTTGTCAGACTCTACTAGGGACACTATCTCCCCCCGTCATTAGTTCATAAATTTAAGATTAGCAGAACTCATACCACCATGCCATAGACAGCTGGAGGGATACAAAGAGCAATGAAAATATATGATTATGGATAAAAATGCCCTAGCCCCTCGGCTGTGCCCAAAGGCCAGGCACCAGTTTCTTCTGTCTGCTAGCTCATAGTCACGTCTCCACCACAAGCAGACACTCACACTCCCAACAGTAAGCAAGTACTAGGATGTGAGCACATGCTACACTTCCACTTGTACTTACTGTAACAGACATGGCTCTCAGCTTCACTGTCACTGTGGCACTGGATGCTGTATTCAAGCATGAAGAGGAAATCTCTCTGGGACAACTGCAGTCACTGTGTAACAAACCCATCATGGAAACGCAGTGGAAACCATGAAATGAGAGTTTAGCAAAAGCTTGGTCTTATCTATTGACCAGACATATTGAAGGAACAACTGATGGCTGTAACATAAGCACAGCATTCAGAGCTTGGTCTCATGAGAAGCTGAGTATGGGCAGAATAGTGCCCTTTTTGCAGTCTGTGCATGCTGGGGTCACAGAGGATGCTGGATGTGCTCTTTGGGGAAGAAAAGACCCCACACAGCTATTTGAATTTACCTGAAGCTCTGATCCTTACTGATTTTAGCAGAAAGATGGAAGAGGCACACCGCACCAAATAATTAACTCTTGTACTGGTTATGCAATGGTGAGAACAGAGATCATCTAATATGCTTGTCTCCTGTAAAGCACTGGGATATGTGAAGATTTGCAGCTCTTAGACCTATTTCAGTGGGATGCAAAGATGTCTGTTGTGCTGAAAGCAAATGGGATCAGTAGTTTTCCTGTATTTCTTAAATGTGCTAAAGGGACCCAGCTCATTCAAGCCACAGGAAGGCACATTAATATCCAATAAGCTTTTGGCAGAATACAGAGCAGCAGTAAAACACGTGCCAGAAGGGTTGAAATGCAGACTTGGGACTAGGCAAATCCAGTAACAGGCTGGAGCACCTATAGTGGCAATTAGATAGAAGTGCATAGATCTAAAACTGCAATTCAATACCCCTAATCTCCTTTCCCATCATGAACCCACCCTCCCCCATTCACCAGGACTGTAGGCCTCTTCGCTTCCTTCCAAAAGTCCATAGATCCCTGTAGCCTGGAGGATGTTCACAGTGCAGCTTGTGCAAAGCTATGGTCATGATAAACCCCTCCACAGATAAGTCCATCCTACTGCTTTTTTCATCGAGGAAATGAAGAATGGGAGCATCACACACCTGCATTCCTATGTAGGTGACACCTGCACCTGCATATCATGGATTTCCAAACTTAGCTTTACTTCTCTGTGTGCCTGATGGGAGCACCTCTGTGCTGAGCTCCTACCTCACCCTGACTGGATCTGAAGCAGTAGGTACAAACCACTTAAACCTGGATTCCCCCACATCCTGCACAACTACTGACCATGGAACTGTTCTAGAGAGGCTCCCCTTGGGATGCATTAAGGGACAAAATTGCTTGCCTACTCCTTTGACAGGCACAGCAATACACACCTGCAAACAGTGGAGGATCTGACAGCTGTGCACATGTAAGATGGGCCCTTGCTTCTGCCATAACTTATTTGTCCCTCAGTAACAACAGAAGGACTCTCTTCTTTGGGGCCATGGAGGAGCTGCTGCATTCCTCCTAGAGTCTCTCCTACCCTTGTCTTTTTGTTTCCTGACATGAGACAAACCAGTCCATCCCTTAAACTAACACACATGCAGAAGCTCCATGCTCAGTATTGCGGCCGTAGCAAGCTCCACAACAGAGTGTTTCTGCTGTTATTTCCACACAGTGAAATCCCACTCTCAGAGCAGCAGGTCCTAGATGAAGGCCTCACTATGTGTAATGACTGTGTAGGCAGGGACAAGGACTTGCTCAGCCTAGCACTTCCCAGTTGCCTGGGTTTTGCCAGTTGCCAGCTGACCCTGAGCTGTGCCCTTGCTTAATGAGCAGGTTTCTGTAGGTCTCTTTCTGTACCATTTATCTTCCCTCAGACACTGCACAGGGAGCCTAAGCCAGGAGACTCTGCTCCAAGGGCCACAACAGCTAAGCACTGCAGCACCCACATCCTTATGGGATGTCATGGGCCCAATGGAAGCTTCAGAGAAAGTTTTCCAGGGAGGTCATCCCATTGAATCATGAACTGCAGAAAAGATCGCCTTGTTTTCTAAACTCCTTCTCAGGGATGAGTCTATGATGCAGCTGGATACAATCCTGGTCCAAGACTTGGTCAACATTTTCTGTCTAGGGCATTAGAGAGGTGTTAATTGATTCTTTCTGTGACTGTCCTGCAGGAGTAAGGATAGCAACCCAAGTATATTTACATAAATAAAATTAATTATTGATTTAAATTAATGATAATGATTAGACCAAAAGATATTAGTTAGAATTATTTACTACCAAGTATATGATAGCTAAAACTGCTAGCATGATGCAATACTTGTGGAAGCAAAATAATTAATGGAGATTGATATCACTCACCCATACCAACAACAGTGGGCAAATCTCACTGAGGAGTAACCTTGAGGGACAGCTCCATGTAATGCAGGAACCTCCACACACACTCCAAAAAGGGGTATGTTGGAGGGTCCTGCTGTTAAAAAGTGGGACTGGGTTTTTTTAGTCCAAACTGATTATCAATTATACCTTCAGGTGCTATGGTGCTATGGCAGCTCAGCAGCTTTTGATAAGTTATCAATACTATCACTTGTTGGCTCCTTAATCAGGTTTGCCATACTCTCACCAGAGCCAGTTCCTGTCAGGAAACATTGTTCTCCCTCAGAGGGACTGATGAGTCAGGCTGGTCTCAGCTTTCTTCAACAGCAAAAGCAGCGTTACCCCCATTCCCTATGCACAGGTGATAAATTTTGCAAACAGGGTAAGGTTTGAGCTGTTTTGCTCACACCTAGGCAGATCATCCTCCTACAGGGGATCCGGGTCTGCTCAGTGCCGAGCCACATGGTGTGGTGACTAAAGCACAGACTCAGGCATCAGTTTTGCCTGCCAGTTCCAATATTGACATCTTGTGTTGTTGGCTAATACTTGCAGACAAAAAGGACATTGATGGCTTATTGCTTGAGCATGCACAGCACTTAGGAGAAGACTATTGTCTCAGCCCCTAACACATCAGCCCAGGCAGTTCCCTGTTTAGTAACATTTCTTTACATATTGTTTTCCCTTCCACTCACCTTTTGTTATAATTACAGAAGTTTATTTTGAAATAAGATCTCTGGTTTAAATGCGGTTCATCAGTTGCAAGCAGCAACACCCCTTCTATTCCCCAGAAGATATTTGTACTACCTAATTCTTGTCTATGGAATGCCTGTCCAAAACTCTCCATGAAGTTCTGTAGGAAGCCCTGTTGCTCACCTTGCAGAATAGATACTTCCAAAGCAGAGCACTTACTCAACAGTTTTAAGACTATAAACTTCAGATGAAAGCAGACAAATAGCTTCATAACAGATTGAAGTGAAAGGAAAGATGTAGATTTGTAGTGCCAGTGCTTTATAAGAGTCCGACAGGAATCAATGACTGTAAATGGTCAGAAACTCCATTTTAGGTTTCATGCTAGAGATGGCACTGTTAGCACCAGTAATTTATTTAGAACCAGGAGGAAGTGTATGTGGGAGGGCACAGATGTATTTTTAAAGGTAGATTACAAACATTAATATTAGAGAGATATTTTTGTTTCTGTTTTGATTAACAGAAGGTTATTAATTTTTCTCTGAAGAGAGACTCATGCATTCCATGGCAAGCATATTGATATTTCACTAAGATTCAGGAAACAGAAAAGAGAGTAAACTAGAAAAGGAAACCCAGAAATCCAGTGCCAACCAAGCTAGGAATGTTTCTTGTTTAATTAACAAATTTTTTCTCTACCAGTGAAAAAGACCTATGCATACATAGACTAGAATTATAAAATTGTAATAGGCGAGGAATTTAGATCTTTTTTGGCATGTATCATATTAATCTTCACTTGCTAGATTCTACAGATATTAGCCAAACATTTCCAGATTTAAAAACCAAAAGAAGAGCTAAATAATCAAAAAAAAAAAAAAAATCTCAGCAGAGCAAGCAGACTATCAATGCCTAAACACACTACTCACATCCTAGAGGTGTTTCTCACAAACCTTACACTCACTGTAGTTGTAGAGGTCTCAGTAAAACATCAGACCTCTGCTATTCAAATACAGCAAAGCCAGTGAGCTGCTCAATGCTCAGTGCCTGTGCTGGTACTGCAGGTGATGAAGAAGAGCTGCCTCTTTGGTGGGGCCTGACCTGGCAGGGGTGCAGAAGCCACACCAGGCTAACACAGCATAGCTGAATGAGGCCATGCCTTTGCTCTCATAGGCAGATGTACCCTATGAATACTTAGGATATTCACTATGGTGTGAGGCACCCAGGCTTCCTTCTCAGGTAGGGAAGGGAGTAGAGCCTACTCTTGAGATGTGCTTTTAATCACTTGATAAAAGCCCTCTTTTCCTCCTTCTGCTTTGGTGCTAAAGCCCAGTAAAAAGCCTTTAATCACAGCATTTCCTATTAGTCCTTTGGGAGGTTTCCCACAGCATTTCCTATTAGTTCCTTTGGGTGGTTTCCTGTCAGGCTGTGGTTTCC
Source organism: Lanius collurio (assembly GCA_020086605.1). NCBI lineage: Eukaryota > Metazoa > Chordata > Aves > Passeriformes > Laniidae > Lanius > Lanius collurio. Next base: position 34,532,269 of record JACBWW010000006.1, read on the forward strand.
TAATTGGTGAAGCTGACCAAAGTAGAGTCTGGAAGCCTTTCCTGCCTTCACCCTGGCAGCACATTTCAATCCCTGCCCTGTGCCAGTGCAAGCACAAATACAGCTAGCTTTTTCCTTTGGTTGGGTTGATTTTCATCTGGGTCAGCCCTGTGATTTCAGCTTCCTTGTGGCCCATCAACACTTGTACCGAACAAGGGATGGAGTTAAAAAAACCCCATAAAATTAGGCTTAGGGTGCCCTTTTTGTCAGCAGCCTGCTTTTGGAGCAGCTGAAACCAAGACAGCACTCCTGTGTTGCCTTTTCTGAAAGTCTGTGATCTGAATGCACCTTGCCACAGAGAGTCTGAACTATCGCAGCATCTAGCTCAGTTCTTTAAAACAAAATGATGTTGGAGTCTCAGTGTCAATGTGTCCTAAACAGTGAATGTATTCATTGTACAAGGAGGAGAATAATTCATGAGAGAAATACAAGCAGACCTTGCTGACCAATGAAGTTACTGGAAAGTGGTAGTTTCAACAGTCTGATGATTCCTCAGTGTTTGGAAGCCAGAAAAGTACAATAAGAATAGTGGCATGTGATGTACATCTAGATCACTTACTTGTAATGAAGGAAAGAAAGAGAGATTGAAATTTCTTACTCGTAACCCAGCAGCAGATACCTTTAACTGCTGAAATCTAGATGTGCTCAGCTCTGCCATAAAGCAGCTTTCCTTGGGATGTTGGGCAATTTTCTAGAGTAAGAGATCCTATAACTAGACTAATACCAGATAACACAAAATACACTGTAAGGTGCTTTTAATGTCTTTCAGGGAAAAAACCCTAAAACTGACAGAGGTGAAGTAACAGTGGGTTGATGTTGCACTTTTTCAGCCAGGGAACAAGAGGAGAGGGAAAACATTCAGTGCCTGAAGGTTTCCTCTAGTGCCATCCACAGACTGAGGAAAAGGGAGCGGAACCATGACACTTCATTGCATACCAAAACCACCAAGTTCCACAAATCCCTGAGGAGACTGGGAATATTGCACATGACTTAGAAAAAGCAAAGTCAGATGTGATGCTGATGAGGTGTGCTAGGCAACCTGAACAGACAGCCTGAGGGCCTGTATTTCTCTGTGTCTGGACTGGCATTCCATAGAGATGCTTTTGGGAAGTGATAAGGCATGGGTGTTCCCACCAAATACAGGATAGCTGTGCTAGAAGGACTCAACTTTGTGAGTGTAAGGCAACTGAGAATCTGCTCAGGTATGGAAGGGTAGGACCCTATGCTCAACATGGGGACAGAGGGTAGTTAAATGCTGATGATTTGGCTGAAAAAAGTTGTGGGAGGATTGTGGTGCATCCCCATTATAGAAGGTTGATTATATAAGCAATACAAAGCTGTTGGCTCAGTGTGCTAAGATGGGCAAATTTCTGCAGACAGTAACACCAAGGGACAAACGAGTCTAGCGTTAGAGCTGGCTGCTTTTAAAAATACATTCTGAATTTTGAGGTACTTTACTATTGGGTAAATGGGTATGACACTACCATGGAGAAAGACTCAAACATTGCTTGTGGGAGCAAGAAACTTAAATGACAGCCATCACACCTCTGAGGGTCTCAGTGTTCATCACAGGCACAAGTATTTGATAGTTCCTAAGGGAGTACTTCAGTGCTGTCCACAACACAGAAGGGATACGTAAGGATGCTTTAGCATCATGTTGTATCACCTCTTTCCAAGGTTCCTGGAGTTATGAAGTCATTGCAATTCAGGTAGAGGGCTTTGCATTGATCCTCCAGACAAGCTGAGAGAGACCTTTGGGTTGAGCTTCTGCATCTCAAGTATTTTACACCAGAGTGCAAACTCTCACTTCACTATAGAATGGAGATTCAGTCTTTCCACTTCCATATGCTCAGGTCATCTGTGTAGGAAAACACTGCCTTTTCCATGCCAAGGCAATGCTCTTTGCAATATTCTTTGCTTCTTCACTAGCGCATTTCCAAAAGGACTGGAGAAGAATTGGAAAGCAACCAGAGCTTTATGCTGTGACTTATTAAAAAAAAAAAAAAAGGTTGGCTGGATAGCCAAATGTTTCTCCCCCAAAAAATGTCATAATTTTTTGATTCCCCAGAACAAGACCCAGATGGGACCAAAATAACAATCTTCCTACATTGCTTCTGGTATATGTCATTAATTTAACACAAGAGATGTTGTTGATAGACACCAGTTTCTCAGCCTTCCACTGTTATTAGCGATACGGAATCTGCTGCGGAGTCTGGTACAATGCCTTGTTTGCAGTAGGTTTGCTGCATGAAAAGAGAAAGTCCAGCCCCTACAGTTACAGGGATGTATGAAATGCTTGTTCTTTAGCATGACTCCTAACACAGAGCATGTGTTCACATGTGCTCACAGGAAAGAGATGTTTATATTATGAAGCAACATTTGTTCAGCAGAGTGGGTTTTGTACTGCAGAAAATCTTCACAATATTCAGTGTTCTGTGTTTTGCTGGTGACCCCTCCTGCTTTTGAGGATGTAGGATATCCATGTAGTTTAAATACATGTTATCCACCGTCAAAATGCCAAAAGAAATCTGAAACTTTCTTCCTGTGAGCCTGGTTTGAGGCAGTGACCAAAAAATTAAATAAACACATCATTTTTTCTCTGTCTGTGGATGTAAAAGCAGATGACAAGCCTAGTATGAAAGAATTTTTCTTTCGCCAATGAATGATGGACATCCTCTGTTTTCCAAGATGAAAACTCGGGTGCTATACCTGCTTCTGACTCCCTGTATCTCATGCCCCACCTTGCAGGCAGGAACCTGACACTGCACCACGGACAGGCTTCAGCAGCCGCCACCTTACTGGGCCCGTGTGTCAGGCTGCACTGCTCCCCACCTCCTGTTTGCCTCCCAAAGCGATAGAAATGGATTGCTATCGCTCGGTGCCGATGCCCTCTCTGCTAATGTTTGTTTCATGCATGCTAATGAGAAGACTGGTAAGAACAGATTTATGTTTGGCTCAGCCCAGAGGTAACACGCATGAAAACGCTGACACAAATGCTGAATAAAAGGGATTTGAAAATCAACATCCCCTACTGTTACCAGCTACAGTGTAATCCTTTTCCAGGCCTGTTGGGAAATGTCCTCGGAGAAGCTCTGACATCAGTGCAGCTGCTTTTCTCCTCAGCAGTTTAAGCTCGTTTTCACATCTTTGACTGAGGCAAAAAGAAATAGCAGGGAGTGAACACATGAGAGTGGAAGAGATTATCTTCATTTCTTAAACTTAGTTGTGGAGATAACATTCTTCATATTTCTGCGGATTAAATGGACAACCGAAGAGGATAGAGGATGGAAGTATAGCTAACTCCTAGGCACTGCTTTTGCCTTTTTGCATGCTAAACCCCTCACCACTGAACTTCTTGTCCAATCTGGTGTGGTTGTTGGTACAGTTATTCACACAGTCACAGCTCTGCTTTATTGCAGTTAAGTCTGTCAGTCTTTCAGGCCACGTGCAGAAACACAGCTGGGAAGATATGAGGATATGCATGATCATAACTTCTTTTTCTCACTGTGTCTGCTCTTAATCCCCTAAGATAACTACTTACTGCACCTAGCACATAGCTCTATGACACATGGCTCCATGACACATGGCTCCAGCCTTCCTCCTTGAGCAAAAAAGGCAAATCTGGGAATGTCAGTGCTGGCCTTCAGCCAGGGAAGGCAGTGCAGCTCCCTGTGAGTCTGAGCAGCTTCACATTTGCACTCCCTCAGAGACAAAGCAGCAGCCCATGGGATTAGATGAACACTGGCAAAAACCATTTTAAAATGGGAAGAATACTGGAAGAATGTGCAAAAGTCCAAGTCCAGCGCTGAAATCCTTTGTCTCAGTCAATCAGCCCAACTTGCACATTGTTTGAGGTGAAGCAGGGAGACCTGGGAGCTTTAGTATCTCTGGATAAATGCCATCCCAGTAACCCATCCCTAGCATGTAGCTATGTGGATGCCCTGTGTACTGTAGTTTCTCTGCATTTGTCTTTGCTGAGAATGTCACTTAGGCTGGGCTATAAACAATCAAATCCATCCTAAAATCCTTCCTAATCCTGAGGGGAAAATAAATGAGTTGTCCAGGCTTCCCCTACAATCAACAGAAAATGACAAGAGAGCATTGGATCCTCATGGCATCCCCTCTGCCCCAAATAATTTAACCTATTTCTCCTTCGATGGAATGAGCTACTCTCAAAAGACACTTTTGACTGTAGCAGGCACCTAGGGGGTATCTTAGACCTATCTTGCTTTCAGGTTGCATCCCCTTCAGATGGAAAGGGTGGAATTGTTGTAAGAAGCACTGCACCTCCGTTACAGTGGTGTCCAATGGGAGCCTGGATGCTTGGAAGACCATGGCTGGAGTCAGATTTATTCCTTTGCCCCACTGAAAGTCTCATTAACTTTGTACATGCAGCAAATATGTTTTGGACACTGAAAAGTAAGTGTTAGGTAATAACTCTTAGCAGATTACTTAAAATTTATAAGTGGTGATAAATAATGAATGATACACTTCAGCTTTTAAAGCTCTCTATACACTCTGAAATTTAAAGCTTCCATTCAACAAGTGTGTTTATTTAGTTTGGGAAAATTGCACCCTTTTTTAAAATTTTTTTAAGCTTAACAGATAACCTATTAAAAAATGAATTAATATTTTAGGAGCTGTAACAGCCCTACAGTAAATAGAAACCTGACTCTGTAGTACTGCACCTGATTTTTTGGGGGGGTTTTTTGGTAGTCTCTCACTGTGACATTGATGATTGATCCTGCCTCTCTTGCCAACAGGAGGATAAGGAGGCACTTGTGTCCATAGAGATGGTCTCTCTTGTCCCTTCAGTCACATGTGATTGAGATGACCTTGGAAAAGTCACCTGAAAAAAAGATAAATTACTCACTGCATGTCATAGTGGATCTAGAGCCCCAATCTAAAAGATATCTCTGGAGATGCTGACTACTATCATTTCAATGAGAGCTGAAGAAACTCAAAATTAGTTATAACTTCACAGAATTGATCTTGTGGGTCTTGATCAAAATCCCATTAAAGCCCCATGGAAAACCTGACCATCTGCACTGGGCCCTTGATCACTTTGCTAGAAAGGAACTCACAGATACAAGATAGCAAAACCATGCCGAAGAAAGGACCTTAACACAGATTTGTCATTGTCAAAGTCCTGTGCAGTGATTTCTCCAAATGCCAGTAGAAAAGACCCAAAAAGGAACTACCCATCCCAATCATGTCTCTTGCCTGTGCAACCTTTTCTGCATGTCTTTAGGGATTGCACTTCAAACTGGAAATAGTCTGTACCTGAGGTTTCTGTACCAGTCACCAATGCCTGGGGATTTGATGTGATTTAGAACTGACTTGTGCAAGCTGAGCCTGCATGAACTCTTCCTGGGATCAGCCAGTGTTCAGAACTACTCCTGTTATACCTACTGAGCCATAGCCTGGGATCAACACCCACACAGACTGAGAAAGGATGTGTTTATACATAGTATGTTATTGCTAGCATATTTTGAGGTATATATTGATTCACTCTACTAAGTTGATTATTAGGGATTAGTTTATTTTCTGCATGTTTTTTTCCTTGTTGTTTGGAGTTTTTTTGGTTTACTTTGGTTTCTTTTTCTCTCTTTTTTTTTTTTTTTTGAAGGAACTTTCTGAGTTCTCTAATTTGCAGAAGAATTACTGAAGTAAAAACGAATTAATGAAGTTATCCTTAACTAGCTGTAATTTTCACTCCCTGTCTGGCTTGTTTTGCACAATAAAGGATGTGCAGAAGTTGTGAAGGATTTTGTCAGACCTGCAGATAATGCTGTTACATAATTGTCTCCTTCCCTCCATCTCCAGCAGTGTCCTTAAGCAGAGGGACTAGCACCACTTACATAACCCACTCCGAATTCCCTCCCATTTCCCTCTCCCTTCTGGCTGTTCCCTATACCTTTCTTGTTTCTCCAGCCCTGGCCATGTCCCAGCAGAGGTAACTCTTCCCTTGGGACTTGCTAGCAGCTATGGCCTGGTGGGACACAGGCTCTAGGATGTGTTTTTGGGTGTCAGGGGAGACTGGAGCTGTTCCTGCTTTGGGAAGTGTGGTGCATCTTCCTGGACCTGATGAGGGAATGGGTCATCTGACTCCACCTGGAGCCCATGTGTTGCCCAACTAGGGCATCACTGCCATGCTAGTTCAGGAGGGGTGCTGCACCTTCTGGGGCCGACACTGGTGGGTCTGACCCCGCTCCTGTGGTACTACTGGCCTTATGGTAAAGCCCAGCTCCTATGGACAATATCCTTATGGTAAAGATAAGGGCTGCCCTATGCTAAAAGCCTAGGAGATCACATGTTGGCTGCTCTTTCCTCAGAGCAAAACTACACATGAGATCCTTCTTCCAGATTTTCTTCCAGGTTGTTTTTGATGTTAAGCTCCACTAAGGAAGACACTTTGGTTTGTAGGATTTTATGCTAACAGCTCGGATGAAGCCTGGCGTGTGTCTTAACTCCAGGTGTGGGGGCCTGTGGCCACTGGGTAGGCTCTGCAGGACCCCTGATCTGACCCCAAGGACCCAGGCAGGATGCATGGAGCTTGTGCTGCCCCACTCAGTCCTGCCTCAGGGGAGGTTCTGGCAGGCATCCTCCAGGCTCTGCTCCTCTGCTCTGTATGGGAAGTCAGACATCTAGAGGGAATACAACCACAGGATATTACAAGGCACTCACACAGGCTCTGATAGAAGCAGAGTATTGTAGTAAAATGATCCTTTATGGTCTCAAAGGCATTAAAAAAAATCTGCCAGGGAGAGTATTTTGACAAATACCTCATTAAACCCCCCAGAATCTCACACTGCACCAGTTTATGCAAATCCCAAGGACAAAGGAATATTTAACTTTTCACGTACCATAAATAAACCTGTTAAACTAATACATCTCCAAGGAATAATAAAATGAGCAAATACAGTAAATACATTAGTTCTGCTCCACTTTTATGTGAGAGGTGCATTCCTTTGTCTGCCAGAGAGGCCATTCCTTCTGGAGGGGAAAAAAAGGAAATTGTTATTGATGGAAGGTGGCAGCCTGTTTGAATCTGTTTCAAGCAAAGTCACAACCTTCAAGTGAAAGAGTGGCCAGAGCAGGCAGAATACTTAGGAGATAATGGGAAAATCAAAGGGAAAGGAGGGAATTTCAGTGGTGGAAAAGAAGCCTGAGATGGAGGCCAAATACATCTCCAGGAATGGCAATTGTGGTTGTTTAGAAGAAATTGCAAAGTTGGGGTACACTGCCTCTCTTCCTAGCAAATGGGGAAGAAGACTTGGACCTTGTACTTTTAAAATTATCTCTTTTTTCTCCATTTCTGGTTATAGCCATCTTAGTTATCATAGAAGAAGGTTTTGAGACTTTTGTCACAAATGGCAGGATGTGGCTGGATGTTAGAAGGGTGTCTGTACTCTCAGCAACACACTTGGGAAAGGACCACTATGCCTTAGAGGTCTAGTTCAGGAGGTTATACAGAACATTTTGTAGAACATTTTAAGGCCAGGTTGGTTGGGGGTCTGAGAAACCTGGTCTAGTGGAAGATGTCCCTGCTAATGGAGGGGGGTTGAAATGAGATGATCTTAAAGGTCCCTTCCAACCCAGCCCATTCTGTGATTCTGTGGTCCTGTGATTCTGTAATTCTATGACCTGCTGTGCTCAGAAGGATCACATAAATCCCTATACACTGACAATAAACTCATGATCTATTATAAGATAAAAAGCATATTAAAATATTCCATGCAAGAGGATAGGGAGACAGGTCACCACCATTAATATGCTCGATTGCTGATACTGTAGGGCATTTGTTCAAAACCAAATAACCTCTTAACCAAAAGAAAACTCATGGGGAAAAAACCAAACACCAAACACCAGGTGGTTCTAAGCAGTCTGACCAGCGGAAGACATCCCCTGTTCCTGAATCCAGAGAGCAGTTTAACCTTGAGTGCTTGTGTGGAAAATATACCAGCCAGAAAACGGAAAATTCAGTGCAGGTAGGCATGACAACCTGCACTGCCTGCATTGAAGCCACTGGTTACAGGCAGTGTTAATTCTTCTCTCATTCTACAGACAATAAAGGTATGAAAAGAGGGGGGAAATCCTATATTTTGCCCAGGCAGGCCACCAGAGGAAGACAGACGCATGAAATTAATACAATGCAAATATGATGCAAACACTACTGATCCAGTCTGCTTTCAACCCCTCCAAAGTACCAAAACATGGGACACCCAAGGGTTTTATCACCCAAGGCTGTCTTTCCCAGCTGCAGGGATTCTTCTGTCAAGCTGTAGATTTCTTTCCATAGGCTTCCAGGTCTTGGTTTCTCCCGTGGAGCTGCAACTAAAATTGCTCCAACTACAAACATGTGCTTTTCTGTGATATGGATGCTTATCCTCTTCCTTTCCAGCAAAACCAAGCTTTTTCTTTTCTCTTTTGTTTTTAAAGGCTGGTGGAGGTGGACAGTTGTTGCTGCAAGGGCTTGCTTGATGCTGCTCTGTTATGTCTCTTCCTATATTTGAGCCATACCTTAAGCATATTTTGGTTTCTCCACACTGCCTTGCACTGTACCAGGTAGCCATTCCTTTCATCTTCCTTCTGCTTCTGAAAATGGTGCTCTTAACTCCATCAGGCTCCTTCTCATGTATTGCCTGATGCAGGGAAAGGTGCTGATAGTAGAGTGGAGGCTGATGGTCTCAATTTGGGAGGCCCATGTATGACAGACGAATATAAGAGCAATAGTACTGGCTTAGAGCGATGTTGGACAGAAGCAGATACCTGAAGAAACATGTCTGAATAGAGAAAGTATGCATAGCACTACCTCTGCCTATACTTCCAGCTCTGTTTCCAGCTCAGGAACTTCCTGAACCAGGTCTCATTTCTGTCCACAAGAATTTTATTATCAACCAGTTTGTCCAGCTGCTCTCCAAATGTAACTACAGTCACTACAGACCTTGTGGTAAGGAGTTCCCCAGTTCAACTGTGTGTTTGAAGTACCTCCTATGGGGCTTTTGGAACCATCTACCTGCTGGCTTCATTTGGTGTTCAAGGTTCTTTTTGCAGAAAGAACAGGTCACAGTCAGTGTGTGTCTACCATCTTCATGCCACTTGCTACTCTACAGTCCCATCAGATCTCTCATTTCTAGGCTAAAGATGACTTAGTCATCCCTTGTATGTAAGCTTTTCCATACAACCTCATTGTCTCTCCCTGAACCTTTTCCAGCTCTCCTATGTGCCCTCCTGAGATGGTAAGGCCAGAGCAGCAGACAGTCTCCAACATGTGGACAAACTGTGGATTTCTACAGTAGACTGCAGATAGTCTGTGCTTTCATCTTGGTTCATCTCCTAGGAAGTCCTAACATTTTCAACCACTGCAGGCTGCCATTCTCTGAAGTAAAACTTCCAGAAGAAACATACACTAACGGATCAACTTTGAAAGGTAGGGGCTGTGTGTACACATTTGATGCAATGTGTTTGTTCACTGACTTTTGTCTCAAGTCCTGCTGTAAGGATCACTTTGCCACAGCTGCCAGCTGATGTGATAAGCAGCCTGCAAATGAAGACAATGTGGTGATCTAGAAAGGTTAACAGGTACAGAAGCAGACAAAAAAAAATGTGGATTTCCTAGAGGAAGTTTCAGGTACTGGTGGCCAGAAAGCATGGGGTCTTTAGACAATGCCAATGCATTCCACAATTTAGGCATCACAGCTCCCCTTCCTATGTTAGCCCCATAACACCAAAGCAAGATAATTACTTAGTAGAAAGCATGAGCCTGCCTTTTAAATACTTTTTTCCTACCACCACTGGAACCCTTATTTTTCAGCTATCCCATAATCCCAGACAAGTCAAGGACTTTTCTCTCTATGCTTTCCGAACAAGCTATTTTATTCTGGGTTCCTCCAAGAGGGAGCAGGTGCGGTCCTGATATCCACCTGAGCCACAGGGACACTGTCCAAAGGTGCTAATCAAAAAAAAATGTGGCAGAGCATCAGAAATCAATCTTCAGAGGGCAGGCTCCATCATCCACAAGCTGGAGTTTTAGTTTTCTTGGAAAGATTGATCAGTGTAAGTGCAGGTCAACAGAGGCTTTTGTGGTGGCATTTAAATGTTAATCAGCCACATTTGTTTAGAAGTTTAAAGGGGCTGATTGTGTGTGTATGTCAGTGTGTGGAGCAGGTGGGCAGTAAAATGTGGCCATGTCAGATCAGGCAGCAAAGTGGGCTGTCTTGCTGCTGCACAGTAGAATTCCAGTGCCACAGCAAAGCAAAATGGTGCTTTCTAGACTTACACAGAACAGAGACAACAGACCTCTGTGGGACAGCTGAGAAACAATGCCTAGCTGTGTGTTTGAGCTCTGAGGTTATGCACTGAGTACCTCCATGGCTGGTAGCAGAAGGGTCAAAGTTAGGACAGGTGGATATGCCTTGAAGCACATGCCAGCACATGGTGAGTCTGCTGCAGTCACCCAGGCTTGCACTGCTGGCCTCCACCTACCCCAGGGGCCTTGGATGACATCAAGTGACTGACCTTTTAAGTGAAAGAGAGTGGGATGCTTCCCTGCAGGCCCCAGTAACATGGACTGCAAGGGGATATGATGCATGGCCAGCTCAGGACCATGCTGCTTATCAGCAAAATGTGAACAAGGGGTCCCAGGGTGAGTGGAAGGGCTTTGGGGAACACCTCAGAGACTCAGAGGGTCAGCTAAGTATAGATGTGGCCAGTGTTTTCCATCCCAGCACTAGGCAGGTCGTACCTGGAGCAGTTTTTTAAGGCTTTATTTCTCTTAACTGAGATACAAGCTGTATAGCCCAAGAACGTGAAAAAAGCCAATCCAAATTTAAAAGGTGTGTAAGAGATTTGGAAACCAGGACTACAAAAGGTTATTTTCCTGGATGTCACAGTTCCTACTATTCCCTGAGAGGTGATACCTGTCTGCTTCTGCACTGTGTTTTAAAACAGCTGAATAAATAGGGCTGTGTATCATGCAGCCACTTGCTCACTACCCATTCCCCTGCAATGGGATGGGGAGAAATATCAGAAAAAAGTAAAATTCATGGGATGAGATAAGAGCATTTTAATAATTGAAACAAAGTAAAATATAAAACTACTATTAATGATAATAATAATAATAGTAATAATTATGAAAAGGAGAGAGAGGGGAGAATAAAATCCAGAAGAAACAAGTGAAGCATGTTCACCACCTGCTCACCAATGCCATCTCTGCATAGCCATCAGTCCCTCCTGGCCAACTCCCCACAGTTTATATACTGAGCGTGATGTTTTATGGTGTGGAATATCCCTTTGGCCAGTTTGGGTCATTTGTCCCAGCAATACTCCCTCAGAGATCACAGAATCAGTTAGGTTGGAAAAGATATCTGAAATCATTGATGATTTCAATTCAACCAAACAACACCATGGAACAAACACTACCATGTCAACTAGACCCTGGGACTGAGTGCCACGTCCAGTCTCTCCTTAAACATATCGGGGGATGGTGACTCCACCACTTCCCTGGGCAGCCCATTGCAATGTCTAACCACCCTTTCTGTAAAGAAATTGTTCCTAATCTCCAATTTAAACCTTCCCTGGCACAGCTTGTCTTCTCTCATCCTGTCACTGGTCGCCTGGGAGAAGAAGCCAATCCCCACCTGGCTACAGCCTCCTTTCAGGGAGTTGTAGAGAGTCATAAGGTCCCCCTGAGCCTCCTCTTCTTCAGGCTAAACAACCCCAGTTCTCTCAACTATACCTTACAGGAAATGCACTCCAGACCCTTCACCAGCTCCACTGCCCTTCTCCGGACTCAGTCCAGCACCTCAGTGTCCTTCAGTGAGGGGCCTAGAACTGGACACAGGATCTGAGGTGTGGCCTCCTCAGTGCTGAGTACAGGGGAACAGTCACTGCCCTGGTCCTTCTGGCCACACTATTGCTGACACAGGCCAGGATGTCATTGCCCTTCTTGGCAACCTGGGCACACACTGGCTCATGTTCAGCAGCTGTTGACCAGCATCACCAGGTCCTTTTCCACCCATTTGTTTTGCAGCCACTCTGCCCCAAGCCCATAGCGCTCCATGGGGCTGTTGTAGCCAAAGTACAGGACCCAGCATTTGCTCCTGTTGAACCTCATACAATTGGTCTTGATCCATCAATCCAGCCTATCCAGATCCCTCTGCAGAGCCTTCCTGCCCTCCAAATCAACAGATCAGCAGATCAACACTCACAGCCAACTTGATGTTGTCCCTGAATTTACTAAGAGTAGACTTGATTCCCTCATCCAGATCATCAGTAAAGGTATTGAATAGGACTGGGCCCAGCACTGATCTCTGGGGGACACCACTAGGGCCAAGATGACAACTGGATGCAGCACCATTTTCCACTACTCCCTGGTTCTGGCCATCCAGCCAGTGTTTAATTAAGTGAAGAGTGCACCTGTCCAAGCTGTGGGTGCCAGCTTTTCCAGGATAGTGCTGTGGGAGACAGTGCCAAAGGTTTTGTTGAAATCCAGGTAGACAACACCCACAGCCTTTCCCTCATCCACCAGGCTGGTCACCTGATGAAAAAGAGACTTCAGGCTGGTCAGGCAGGACCTGCCTTCTAAGCCCATGCTGACTGGGGCTGATCCTTTGGTTTTCCTGTATGTGCTCTGTGATCACACTTAAGATCCTTGTGCACCTGCTCACTGGCAGAGCTTGGGAAACTGGAAAGTCCTTGACTTAGGGTAAGCCCTGCTTAGCAACAACTGAAGCATCCATGTGTTAACATTATTCTCATATGGAATACAAATCACAGCACTGTACCAGATACTAGGAAGAAAATTAACTCTATGTCAGGCAAAACCAGGACAGGCTGGATAAGATGCATAAGATGCATCTACTAAATATGCTCAGTATTAAGCTGGAGGGATGGGGCAGATTTTGCAGTTCCCGAATGCCTCTGCCGATCAATGCCAGAGTGAAATCTGAAGCAGAAACAGATGAATCAAAGAAGCATTTTAGGTGGTAAAAAGCTGAGGAAGTAGGTACATGATAGCCTAAACAAAGTGGTAGAAAAAAGACAGACATCCAGGAGAGGCAGGGAAGAAGGCAGAGTATAAATCTAGGGCTTCAGAGCGGGACTGTTGATTTGAAGAAAATCTCTGGAGGATATGTAAAAGAGGCCTTTTACTGGAACTTCCAGAGACATGTGGAACAATGAACATCTGAACCAAGCAGAGATAAAAATCTCTATAAAGAAAAGTATGCATCCTTTCCTCTATAGAGACATAGAAGCCCTCTTGGAAATCAGTGCTGAACTGTTGTTCTATCCCCTCTATAACAGAACAGGAAAATTATCACTGGGAAAGGGCAAGGCTCTATTTCAGGATTGTATTTCCCAAAGAAAACGAGACTGAAATGTAACTGTGGATGTAATTTTACTGTCTTATGCAAGAAGTCAGACATATGCTTGTGATTATTTTAATTGTAAAAGGATGGCTGCCTTGCTTGTGTTGAGGAGAAAGGAAATCCCTCTTTCTCCTGATTCTTTGCAAGTCTGGGTTTCTGTCAGTAAAGATTCTTAGTACTTCCAAAAATTAGATCATACATGCTGTGTTGGGCAGCTGGCTTGGCCAGCAGTTTCCCTAAGTGCTGGAGTGACAGCTCTGGTTGAAGGGGACCCTCATGCTCCCAGGAAGCCTCTTCCAGGAACTGCCACTACAAAAGGCTCATACCTTAGATCTGATTTCTCCTGGAGATCAACCTTAATATTGCAACTGTCAGAGCACAGTACAGGGATCACATCTGAAGGAAAACACCTTCCTAGTTAGGGAAAACCACCACGCCTTCATTTGTCATATTCTTAAGATAATTCTAGCTGTCTGCTGTAGAAGCATGTGCTGGATAAGTGCAGTATCTATGCACACAGAGAATTTGCTGCTGACAGCTTGAATCAAACCATCTTTCCTGTCTTTGATAACACCTGTAAGCACCTCTGGATATTACAGTGATTGGTATTTTATATGTACCCAACAAAGAAGAAAAACAAATTGCAGGATAATAAGGGTGAACAATACCTTCTTGGTGACTTTCAAAATAATGTGCAGCTTGTCCCATGTGATATTTCAGTGGTCATATGGACCCAGAAGCCTCTGAGATTTCCTGAGCTGTTGTTCAGTCTGTAGCCTCATTTTGAAGCACAAAGGTGGCCAAATTCATTTATTATCACTGAATGTCCCTAAAGCGTACAGCCTTACTTGAAACAGAAGCTCGCAGAGAGACTTAGAGATGCAAAACTTTGCAGAACTAACAGATGCAAAATGCTCGCTTATCCTTTTCACTGAACTAAAGAAGTGTTTTGACTCTCAAATACAGTGCTGGACCATGTTGCCCCATTCCTTTCCAATATTCTGTCTCTACTTGTTATGTAGTCTTGGGGAAGATGCGGATTATCTCTATGCCTTTAGTTTCCTAAAACATAAATTAAAATAATGGTTACCCACATTGTGGTGAGGTCCTGACTCTTCATCCATTAATGTTTTTAAAGTACTTTGGGATCCTGTGTAGAAAACATTAGAGGACACCACTGTGGTTGTTTGTATGCAGGTGAAAGAGTCTGTTTTAGCCAAGGTGGGAGGTGTAGGTGGAATAAGGTCAGATGCAGATGAAATGACTCAGACCTTTGGAATTGAAAAGTCATTTGTCTATCTGAGAACCTGATGTCAACTGATAAATGCTTTTCCTGGGTCCTTATGAAGACTGTCTCTCTGATAAAGAGTAGATTCATCAACCCACCCTAAAATGGGGCTCCCACTAGGATGGAGCACTCAGAAGCCCAGGATCCCATCAAGACATCAGTGTGTTACAGGCAGGTGACTGGATTTCATGAGTCTGTGCTGAGTTACAGGCATGCTGCCATCACAGCATTTGAATCCTGCACACCAAAGAGCAGATGTAAGCAATGCAGGGATCTAACAGAACAGCTTGGGTGACTTCAGAGTGGCTGTGTGCTTCTGGTGGGAAATGGTAGTATCAGGGCAGAGCAGGTGTGATCATCTCCCAGGAGAGAGAGGCAAAAAAAGGGAGATGGGGAGGGGAGGAGGAAAGCAAGAGAAAGAGATTAGCTCATACAGATATATTCCCCTTGCCTGGCTGCCCCTCCCTTTGTGCACTCCCCTCTCCTTCCACAACGTGCATACATAAGCACGGAGACTTGACTCTTGCGGCTCGACTCCACAGCCCTGTCAGACAGATCATTTGCTGCTTTGTTTTCTTGCCTTGCCCATCTCTGCCCCAAATTCAAGATCATTTAATATGTGGCTAGATAAAACTTGAGCAGTTCTTCAATAAGCATTTACTTTCGGCTGTGCATTAGTCCAGTTCAATACTTCCCGTGGCAGGGACTCAAATAAAAGCAGGATGGGGATCTAGACAGCGCTGGCTGTGGAATGATTGCTGCATTTCTCGTATGCTCAGCTTTTACCACAGCCCCAGTGTGTGCCAAGTGCCTGGCTTTAATGACTTAAATATGCAAGGCCATGATCAGGGCAGGAGGTGCCTCGAGTTTATTAGCTGGGTATGACAGATGATCAGTGCAGGAGGTGAACGGGTAGGAGGGAGAATCTGTGTGTTATCGGCACAGGGCAAAGGACACCCCAGTGCAAAATGACTGATGTTGCAAATGTTTCTCACCACCATTAAGCCCACAAAGAGCTAGATGTGCTCTCTCTAACAGGCAAGAAATACAGCTTGCAAATGAAAGCACAGTCCCACTCACCAGCCCCACAAGTCCTTCTGATGCCGTAACACCAATATTTAGGATAATGGAGAAAATAATCTACCCGGAAAAGGAATGGTACTCAAAATATTTGTTAGATTAAAAGCTAAAACAGCAAAAGAGTTCCTGGGCAGAGCAGATTAATAACAAACAAGACAGACCCCCATGGATTCCCTGCTTTATCAAATGACCTCACCCCTGTGCAGTGTGCCAAATTCTGCCAGATTGTTACCAAATACAGAATCAGTGATCTTAAACTGCATTTAGAGATGACAACTGTGCACCCAGAGTAACAATGGGGAAAAGAAGTAGGGCAACACTTTCTCATTCAAGTCCCAAAAGGCCAGGGAAGAAAGATGAGTGTTTCTTTTAATTATGAGAAGAAACACAATATGTTCTTTTAAAGACAATAATGGAAAAGTGCCTAATAGTAAAGAAAGAGGCACTACAGAGTAAGAGTAGTATGAATGAATATATAGAAGAGGTCAAACTCTAAATATGCTAGAAAGCCTTAATCAGAGAGAAGATGCTTGTGTTAATGTACATACCTACAACAAATCCCAAAGGCTTCTCTCCTGCTGTATCTTGACAACATTTTTCTCATCTGTAATACAAGTAGACAATTTTATGTTAAGGTGCAGGTTTGTGTGTATGTATGGAAGGGAGTAAGAATTAATAAATCAAGTGAGAAGCCTGGGGAAATATGACCATTCTTGACGGTCCTGAGAGAGCCCTTTTTTTTCTACAAGCATTGAATGCATTCCTTTCACACTATCTGAAATGATGGGATGAAGCAATTAAGACAAAAATAAAGAGAATCAAACCACTGAGAAAGTCTTGTAATGCCAAAGGTTTAGTGTTCCATAACAGACCAGGATGACTCATATCTGTAAGCACTCTGAAATCCTCCTGCATGTTGACACAGCTCCATTGTCCTGCTGTTCAGTGTCCGTGTTCCAGTTGTCACAGAAAATGAAAGGACAATAGTTATTGTTATGTTGCAGCTGTATATTGTGACTGATTCATAGTTTCCCTTTTGAGGAGGAACACCAGCTGATCTTGCATGTTCTCAGGCATTTGCAATACACACATGCAATCTCACATATCGGAAGATGGTAAATATTAGACCCTACTTGCTGCTAATAGACCATAATTAGTTAATAGCTAATAGAAGCTGTTACAGAAGTAGTATGAATGTTTCAAGGTGTAAGTGAGGTGAGGTTTTTAGGTGGGAAAGTCTCTTTTATTAGATGAACTGACATGTTTGAAGGGAAAAAAAACACAGTAGAAAAGCCTTTGGGAATCCAAGACCTTCTCCAAGCTGAATGCTTTCCAGCAGAACCTGAAAAAACAGCTTTTTTTTGCAAAATGAAAATTCTGTTTTAATAACAAGTTTTCATTTGTTGTACAGAAAAAAAAAAAAAAAAAAGCTTGTGTGGTTTTTCATGTCAGGAAGCCCCAATATTTCAAAACAAACATAATCTCAGTCTGTCTGCCTTTCAACTGATATATTTTGTGGAGAAAACAATCCTTTCTAACACTAGAGAGTATGCACTCTCTCTCTCTCATTTACATAAATACATCTTTTATTAACTGTCAGTACAGGACCAATTCATCATGTAAGACATAAGCAGCTGATAGGTAAACAAGTTGGATCCTTCACTGGCATAACTCAGCAGACCTACCTGAGCTTAGTGGGTCTCCACTGGTTTACATCATCTTCAGGCCTAACCCGGACATGGATAGGAACACAGGCCAAATCCCAACCAATTCTCCATTTTGTTTTCCCCACTTTTAGATGACATACATCAGAAAATAAGGGGGAGTGAGCTCATGCACAGAGGCAATGCATGAGAGACTGTGTACATCAACAATGTCTTTTATTAAGCCACTAATGAACGTGGACACAAATGAAAGGTAGGCACCTGGACTGAAAGACAGACGACCATGGACGCTGCTCCTCTGACTTCCTCTCTCGTTGTTCGGCTGTGTTTGCTCGGGTGGCAGCCACATGGTTGCCTTTCAATAATTCAGGATCCAGTTTGCTCGCATGGCCAGTCCTGCTTGTCGCATTTTTTCACCTGATCACAAGTTCATCTCTCTGTAAATGAAGAAAGGCTTGCAAGGAGTTGCAATATCTTTTGTTAGACTGGCTGATGCTGTGGGCAGGAGAAAGGAGGACAATAAGAAGAGTTTGTGTGCCTGAAAGCCTTATCATTTTCTTAATTGTATCACCTATTCTAAGAAAATATATTGCTTTTTCCAACAGCTTATCTTAGATTGTTGTGACTGTCTTTTCCATTATTTCAATGACCCTGTATTAAATTTGTGTGGACCAAGAGCTGTGTTCCTTCTAAGTGCACACCTGCACTGACCTCCTTTTTAATTACCACATTTCATAAGGATAAGGAAACAAACAAAATTTATTAACATTTGAGTAAAGATGATTTAAATAATTTCTTGTCACTTCAGGGTTTGAACCATCAATCTGACCATTTATACATGAAGATGTTAGTGCTAGAACTGTTAAAAAGTAAAGAGAAGTAACAAAAATGAACTGAATAGTAAAATAACTCAGTCTGCATCTCAAGTACATTTTCCTAGTGTAATATGCAATGCACCACTAATGGCCACTATTCTTTGCAGTTTGAAGTAGGAGAGCGTGCACTAGGAAGCTCAATAGCTGCATCATTTTTATTCTGTTTTTTCTTAAAAATTATTATCCTTTGCTTCTTCATGTGCCACTCTTTAAATGAAAGTTTCAATGATTTCACCATCAGCAAAGTCAAGGTATAATCTCTGCAAATGTGGCTGGGCATGGAAGTGAATATAATGCATACAGAAGCTTCTGAAGAGTGATCTGAAATCTCACACACACATACATAGTTGCAAGTTATTACAGGTCTTCTGGGTAGTATGATCTGCTTTGGGGGTTGTAAACTGCTGTGTAGAAGGGGCTGAGAAGAGCCAAAACAAATAAAAAGGATGTTGTAAATATCACAGTCTCCTGTATTTAACAAGACAAAGGTCTCTTTTACCTGTCTCTTACTTCCATCTTTTCTCCTTATCTGGTCTAAGTGCTGTGCAGAAGGAAGCGTCCCCAGCTCTGAGCACCTCTTTTTCAGTCCTAAGTACACACAAAACTAGACTGTGACTGTCCCCACAGAGATCAGTCCTGAGAGTTTAAGCTAATAATGTATTTTGAAATAACAAGGTTTGAGTTCATTTCACTTGCCTTTAGGGTGCAATTGCTTTGTGTTTCCAAGCTTTTACCTGCAACGATGAAGGGCAGATGCTTTTTCAATTTTCAATTTTTTTTAAAGAAAGCTGAGGGTCTCCTTTAATGTCTCAGTAGTTTAAGTAGTGTGAGACAGCAGAGAAAGCTCTGATTTCTGGGGTCTTGGCTCCCACTTCTTGCTTCACTCAGTACACTGATGTTCAGCAGAAGTTAAGATGCCAGTAAAAATTTACTGCCTCTTCCATTAGCAACTCCAAGAAATCTCTTGGATTGTCCTTTAGGTCTGCTAAGGTTTATTCTTTTGTTCCAATCCCATCTCTTATTATGTATGAATATTTAGACATATATTTAATCTGTTTTGGTCTCCTGTTTTGCCTTGGGTTATTGTTTTGCTTGGGGCTTTCCATTTTGATTGAGGTGGTGACTAGATGGGCCTCATCTTCTTCTTGGTTCAAAGAACAATTCATTATTTGCTCATGTCTGGGGAATGAATGCCTCTGTATGATATGTTGGGAGACAGGGATAAACATCCCTCCTGGCTGATTGATAGTCTTATTAAAGATTGCAGAAGGTGAAATAATCCTCTGTAGCTTCATATGGGTACATTCCCTTTCTCTTTTCCCCTCAGACTGGCTTTAGGGCATACTTGGGACTTGGCTTATGCTCTGCCCAATCTTAGAGCATAACTTAATTAGCTTTTATTGAAAGCCATTAGCATTGATCAATGGTGGCACACTTTTTTTACCTAGGAAGATGACCATGGTGTTTATCCACTAAAAACTTGCAAATGCAAGTTGAGTTTGATAATTTGTTCCTATTCTTGCTGTCATTGTATAATAAGTTCAATCAATACACAAAGATTTTGAGCTTTTAGTTGTTATTTGAAATATGCAGGAGGAGGAAGAAACAGCAGTGGTAGCTTGATTCCCCAGGTTCCTTGACTTTTGTATTTTGCTTCCATATTGATCTTCTCTTAAGGGGCTTCTTTGCACATTTTCCCACTGTGTGGTTCATTGCCAGTTGCATCCTTGACACTGCCAATGCATTCAGTCTTGTCCTCTTCTTCCTGCTGGCCCTCTTACCCTCTGCCACTGCACCCTGGCTACAGGAGACAGCCTTCTGGACTCTATCCCTTGCATTCCATAAATCCCCTTGTGCTCATTTTTTCCAGACAGCTCTCAGGGATATTTCTCATCCAGTCCCCTCCCTGACTGAATGGTCTTTTTAAATTAATAATTAGAGAGCAAACAAAATGTGTGTATAGCCTGCAATGAGTTCAGCTATTGTAGGCTGCTGATCCAAAGCATGTGAAAATCAGTGTGGACCCCTCCCTTCTTGATCAGGGTTTGATGCTACAATCCTGATCCATCCTATAAAATGAACCTTTTTTATTTTTTTTGCTTGTAATGCGCTGCTGCAATCCATATAGTGAATTAGATTATAATCCCCTCATGGGCAAAGACCTGTCTTTTTGATCTGCCTGTGCATTGTTGATCTCACAGTGCATACACATCTTTGCACATTCTTACCTCCTGCTTATATCCAGTGCACCAGGATATCAGAGTGAAATGAGAATAGAAGTGGACAATATTTTTCTAATTATTAGCATGCAGATAAGCCTCTTTAATTAAAGAAATTATATACCCTGTAAAAAAGAAAGCTTCTTTGTCAGACTGCAGTCTTGTAATGGCTTTGTGTTTGTGCAATTAGGACCAAATCTTGAAGCCACTGAAGCCAACAGTGGTCCTTAATGGGATTAATTCTTCATTTGTGGGGTGATGGGCTAGATGATCTAAGAGGCCTTTTGCATCTTGTGCTTCTCTATTCCCTCTCAGGGTGAATGACATATAATGGAGAAGACAGCTGGTTTTGAATAAACTGCTTTAAGTGTCCACATATATTTCCTAATGCAGGTTAAAAAACCCCCAGCCCTGTGTCTGTGCTGGTGTGCGTGCCCCTCTTACAGAGCAGGTCTCTCCTGTGCTGCAGACGGTGTGTGAGCTCGTCGATACCCTGCAGGTTTCTCAGGGGTATGCATCTCTGCGCTTCCCGAGATCCTCTGGGAAAACTCCGCAGCTAGCGCTAATCAAATTGAACCGCTGTCAAGACTTCCTGCAAAGCTTTGAGGAAACATTTATGAATATTAGAGGTACAGAAGAGGAGAGTAAAGGTTGGGGGAGGGAGACAGGACAGTTTTAGAGCTTAAGTGGATTACATAGCTCCATAACCCAGTTATGGGTCCGCGGACTCGAGTGAGCTGTTTTTTCCTCTCCTCTGGCTGTCTGCCTGTCAGATAGTTCCCCTGACAGGCAGGCTTTATTAACCTCCCCCAGCTGGTTCTCTCAGCATTTCTTATTTTCCAGCGCTTGCACCCCCCAGCAGCTTGTCTCAGCCCTTCTCGTGTCTCTGAGCTCCCTGGGGTCCTTCCTTTAGCTGCACCAGCTGTCAGCACCCGTTGAAGTCTCCTCACCAGCCTGCTCCACCCACATTTACCAAACCTGGTGGCAGGTCTCTGATCCCTGCCCACACAAACCCCAGGTAGCCAGCAATGGGTGTATGATTTGCCTCAGATCAGGAGACCTATGTTTGAAAGGTAACCTGCTCTCTGACTCTCTCCTGTTTTAAATCACTAAAAGGGCAATGTTAAAAATGAACAAGCACCGGAGCACCAGTGTTGGCTGGTATGAAGGAGCAGCAAGTGCTGGTGCATCTGGATGTGTTAATGTTTCCACACTTTGTGGGAAGGTTGGGTGATGATGAGTTAACATAAGCCTAGTTGTTCAGCCCCAGCCCTGAAATGTCTCCTCAAGACTGAGGTGAGAGCCTGACATTTGCTGCTACAGAAAACGCCCAGCTATCCTTCCTTAGAGATGCTTTGTCAGGAGAGGTGGTGGCATGGAGGCTGCTGCCTGAGGGAGTCTGAATGGGGATACATCCAGCCTGGAGGAGGTAAGACACCCAAAGGACAGGGTGACCCATCTACAACTCAACAGGAGGCAAGAGCTGAAATCCCAGTTTACACTGAAGGGCTCCAGTCCCCCAGGAGAGGGGCAGATGTAAGAGAGAAGACAGCCAGCGTGTGTATCCAGGGTTTACAATGTCTGCACGGGTGTCCATGGCCACATGAGAGACAGAGCTCCATGAATGGCAGCTGAAATCTGCTTTCCCTCTTTCCTTTTGAGGCATCCACCACTGTCACTATATTTTTGCTTTGCTGACATAGCCGGTGGCTTGTCTGAGTCTTATTCAGCCCTCTGGGCTTTACAGCTGAAAATGCTGCAGATAGACTCAAAAGGTCACTACTTGGTGTTCACCATCCATGTGTCTCTGTTCCTCCTTTCTGTCCTCAGCCACAGCCTCCTTCCCTTCCCTTGCTGCCACTATGATGCATCTGTGTGGGACTTCTGTCCAGCCTTATGGGAAAGGCTGGTTTCCAGGGCTGACTGTAAGAAAGTCATGTATGAGTGGCTCAAGGCCATGAGGAGTGACAGAGAGCAGAATCAAGTGACACTTGTTCTAATTAAATGCTGATCTGATGCCTTAAAACTGTGTTGCTGTATTGGATCAGGCAAGGAGTGCTGTAAAAGGAGGGTGCTTGGCTGCTGGTGGTGAGGCAGCATCCCTGGGCATTGTTTTGTCAGTGAGGGGCTTTGAGTGACCTGGTCTAGTCTGCCCCTTCCCACAGCAGAGAAGCAGTGTTGCCTGTAGCAACATCCCTGCTCATGGCAGGGAGGTTGGAACTATGTGATCTTTAAGGTTCTTTCCAACCCAAGCCATTCTATGATTCTGTCATGAGGGCTGGGCTGCTTTTGGGACTGGACACATCTCACCCAGTACCAGTATAGGCACTTCAGGTTCTGATCCATTGGGTCTGGTAAAAAGAGGGATCCTAACCAGTGTGCAAAAAATACGGTAGCTTGCAGCTTTGTTGGTAGCAGGGCTACCAGCAGCATCTTTGGGCTCTCTGCCAACATCTAAATAACTGGAAGTGTTACTTTCTTCTAAAAGTAAACCTGGCCTTTGTGCTGCTTTGTCACAGCATTGTATTTTTGGCTGTCAGACATGAGCAGATAAAACATATATTTTAAACCCTTGAGGAGAAGAAAGAAGTTGGCAGTTCTCATGGCTTCAACAGGGTTCTTATGACAGTGTATGTTGCGTTTTATTTTTCCACAAAGATCATACTCTAGAGAAATGTGACTATTTGAGGATCTCAGGGGGTTTATTAGTATTTTAGAGTGTTTTTAGAGCTTCAGACATGGAGGAACACAAAGAACTTGATGCCAGTTAAACCTAATGATTCAGAAACCATAACGCAAATAATAATAAGCTAACATATCTATTTTTAAACTCATGATTTAAGCCACTTGTCATGATTTTGATAGGGCCTGACATGATTTTCCAGCATTGGGACTGGTAATAAAGCCTTTGTGTACTGATTTGAATGGAAAATCCTTTGAAAATCCTCAAGCTTGTTTGCCTTAGTCAATACTTAACAAGGACTCAGCCACAGAAGCAAAAATTATCCACCAGTCAGGACATTTTTTTGACCCTCTCTTTCTCTTCCCTCATGGAAAAAGATCTGACACCCGAGAGTCATGATTCATTGTAGTCCCAGGGTCCCTTCTGAGAAAGTGGGGTGCAGGGATCCCTGTACATGGGAATCGTGGAGCTAGCAACAGCATCTCAGTCTGAACAGAGGGCAGGAGCCTCCCCAAGTCAGAGGTTTCCACCGGGCTAAGAAAGGACTGAAGAGAGAAGAGGGTCAGATCTAAACAGATGGCTTGGGCTCATGCTACAATTATTCCACATCCCTATAAAGTTGCTCTGGAAAGAACAGGAGTCGAAAGTAAGGTGAGCTTCAAGGATGAAGAGAGGGCCAAGCCATGGCACAGAGCCTCTGTGCAGCCTCCTTCAGTCCTGGCGTGGGCACATGAAATAAATTGCTTGTCTAGTGGCTGTGTCCATGGAGGAGTGGGAGAATGCCAGCTGGTTCCTGTGGTATTTAATTTCTTCTCAGGAGCTGAGCGAGGCAAACATTTTTGGGATGAAGCAGCTGAAAGCAGGAAAGGCAAAGTGCCATGCCTACTGCCCCCAGCCCACTGTGCTGTTGCAGGCTGGACCCAGATACCAAACTTGGTGGGAGACAACTGCACTGCTTCTTTATACCCCTAGGTGCTACCCAGTGTTTTCCAGCTCATCAAAAGTGTCTGGGAACAACTGAAGGAGCAGCAGGCTCTGAGTAAGCCAGAGCCATTTCAGTGCTATTTTGAGGCACTTGGCTTTCTGGCCAGTGGGTATGCTGTTATTCCTCTAATACAAGAAAACAAACACATAGGGATATATATGAGGAAAAAAAAAAAAAAAAAGGTGACTCATAAGTGAGAACAGCCTCATTTTGTCATTAGAGGAGGATAATTTGCCACATATTTGTATCAATATTGCAAATGTCTGCACAAAGCTGCACTGCCCCATCACATGCTTTGGGCTGCGCATGTGGGCACAGTCACCTGCAGCAGGGGAGCAGGAGAGGGGCCACATCCAGTTGCTGTTTGACCCTGATTCCTTCTTTTTGTCTGAAGACTGGAAGAGGCCTGCTGTTTGGCCTTCAATCTGCCACGAAGTGATTTGACACCTTGAGTAGAGCTTGGCCTTTTCTTTCTCGCATTAAAATGGAAGAGGATGATGTTTGATAGGTCTGTAATGTTAGCATGTATGCACCCATCTGTAGAAAACGATGTGAGTCACTTTTTGTGTGACTGCTGGACAAAAAACTGTCCAGAAGATTACCTGGAATGAAATCTCAGACAAAAAGTGAATTGTGAATGGTCTTGAGTCAACTAAATAGGTGTGTTCACTCTCAGAATTAATGATAACCCAAGTAACTGTATTGGGTTTGTGTTGCAAGGCTTTGGTAGTGGGAGGGCTACAGGAGTGGCTTCTGTGAGACCATGCTAGAAGCTTTCTCTGTGTCCAGTGGAGCTAATGCCAGCCAGCACCAAGATGGACCCACCACTAGTCAAAGCTGAGCTCCTCAAGGATGGTGGTAAAACCTCTGGGATAATGTATTTAAGAAGGGGAAAAAAACTGCTGTGCAACAGCAGCTGGGAAAGAGGAGTGAGAATATGTAAGAGAAACACCAGGATGAGTAAAGGAGATGGGAAAAGAGGTGCTTCAGGTGCTGGAACAGTGACTCCCCTGCAGCCCAAGGGCATCCATGGTGGACCAGATATTCACCTGCAGCCCCTGGAGAACCTCACAGCGGAGCACGTGGATGCCCAAAGGAGGCTGTGACCTCATGGGGAGCCCACGCTGCAGCAGGCTCCTGGCAGGACCTGAGGCCTCATGGAGAGAGGAGCCCAAGCTGAAGCAGGTTTGCTGTCAGGGCTTGTGACCCCATGGGGACTACACTGGAGAAGCCTGTTCCTGAGGGACTGCACCCCGTGGGAGGGGACCCACACTGGAGAAGTTAATGAAGAACTTCAGCCTGTGAGAGGGACTCCACACTGGGAGGGTGAGAGTGTGAGGAGTCCTCCCCATGAGGAGGAAGGAGCAGCAAAGACAACATGTGATGAACCAGCTGCAAACCCCAATCTGGTGCCCCTGCACCACTGTGAGGAGGAGGGGAAAAAAAATTGGGAGTGAACTTAATGTGGTTTAAGGTTCCCTACTCTGATTTGTTTGGTAATAAATTCATTTTCCCCAAGTTGAGTCTGTTTTGCCTGTGACAGTAACTAGTGAGTGACCTTTCCTTGTCCTTACCCACGAGCCTTTTGGTGTATTTTTCTCCCCCTTTCCAGCTGAGAAGGGGAGTGACAGAGCAACTTTGGTGGGTGTCTGGTGTCCAGCCAAGGCCATCTCACCATGCTGGCAAATGAAAAAGAAAAATCTTCCTTACCCTAAAAACATCTTCCACCTCTGCCCTGCTGAAGGAAAAGTGATTTGTGATGAAATAAAATTTCCTTAAGTGACTTAGGAACCTCAGATCCATTTGTTAAATCTGCTGACCTATTTAGTCAGAAAAATCTTATCATAGGGCTATGTTTTTTCTTGATTTTTTTGAGGCAGAGATTTTGGTGGGGACTTCTTTAAAATCAGAACTAAAACCAACTATCTGCATATATCTGGAACTCATCAGCTCTACTGCCAGTGGTGTGCACACCATCTTCTAATGACAAAATGAATGAATTAATGTGAAAAAGCTGGATGGGGAAGGATTGTAGACTCCTAATCCAAGCCTAGAGCCCTGCCAGGATGATTACAGGAATAGAAGGAATGGTGCAGTTCCCTGCTTACTCCCTGTCACTGCTGCTGGGGGCAAGAAGAGGGCATTACCTTTTCATCAGGACTCTTCTCTACTTCTCCCTTTCTCATAAGAGAAAAAGAAATACCTGTCACAAGAAAAAAAGTTTATGAAAAATCAGAAAATACAAAGAACAGGAACTAAGCATCTTTTTGGAGACAGGAGAGCAAGGCAAGCTTTAAACTGGTATTTCTGGTTCAGAAGCAAACTCCCATTATTTCAGGGAAAAGCAGTCGGCAGCTTGGTCTGGCCCAAAGCACTGAAGAAACAAGCAGACAAATGGTGTTGGACATGGGAATCCCCAGGTGCCCTGGGTAGCCCCACCCCTGCCTTGCTTCTTCCTGTAATCTTGTTTTGAGGAAAGCAGGTGGCAGTCGTTCAAGGACCTTAAAGATCTGCTTCATTTCATTTGCCAGCTGTGAGATCAACTGCTCCCTGCTCACCCATTTTCAAAGTCCCAAGTGGGAGTCTTCTTCTTTGCAGGAGAGAGTTTGCTACTGATTCTTCCAACCAGTGCTCTGATCTACAGTAGCTATGGCTTTGCCAGTGTCCTCTTAATTTAGTTACCACAGCTGGAAAATATCTCAAAAGATAGCTCACTCAAATTGCAATAGCTGCAGGCAAGAGGGCTGCCAGCAGGAAGCTGCCTTACAACCGGGCTTGAAAGAGCTCAAAGGCAAAGGCAGATTCAGTAGTGACAAACAGGAGCAACAAGCACCTCACTCTGCTTCCTGTTTCCAAAAACATAATGTTTTCACAATGAAAAAAAAAATAAAAAAAGAGAAAAGAAACAAAAGGTGCCTTTCTAGCAGAGCAGGTGTGTCTGGGCCTGTTAGGGGTCAGTGGTGTGCCAGAGCAACTGGCAGTGTGTTCCACCAAAATTCAGAGAGGTAGGCTGATGCAAGGAGCAGGAAGAGGACGGGGGACAGTATTGCTGCTCTTTTCTGGTAAGAGAAGAGAGAGATCATTGAATCATCCAGACCTGTGTAAGGCATGGGAAAAAGTGACACCAGGAGTCCTGGTCCTGTAGAAAGCAGCATTCCACATCCTGTGCTGTGCTTGTCCCCCTGGCTCAGAACAGTGACAGATGACCTGGCACTGTCCCAGTTGTTAGGGACCCACTGCCACATCTGGCTGTGATGCATCTGGTTTCTGAAGGATGCAGATTGATCTTCAGCAGACTTTATCAATAGACATCTGTCCTCAACACAGGTCAGAGGGATGTGGGAATGTGCAGGCATTCCTACCAGACTAATGGACCAGTAGGAGACCCCATACACCTGGGCAGCCCTTGTCACATAAAAATATGCCTTCTCTGCCTTGTAGGTGGTCTGTTCCCAAAAGAGCACATTTCACAACAAGCACTCCCTGGTGTAAAGGTGTCTTGTGGGGAGGGTAGGGCAGAGACTGAGTGCTGAGAAAGGAAGGCAGGGTATGCAAAGTCCAGCTACTTAGGTGTGCTAAATGCCTTGCATGGACTAAGAAATGAGATTATAATGTATTTTCTGACAGAGCTGCGTTGCCAGCATCTCAGATGGTCTTACAGACACAGAGTGGTGAGCATCACTTTGGACACAGAAGGAAGAGAACTGCTCATGAACGTCTCGGGGATGCCTTCTTCCCTTATCTGCAGGCCAGAGTCTGCATCCCCCTCACCTAACTTCCCAGGGGGGAAACATGATGGTGCTAAAAGCTCTGCGTGCGTTTCCAGAGCGCCTCTCCCTGCTGGCTGCCCGAGCCTGAGCGCCAGCCTGCTCAGCAGTGGCACCTCGCTGTGCGGGACGTGGCGCCGCTCTCCGCACGTCCCCGTGTGTCTGGCACGGCACGGCACACGGCAGGGCACACCCACGGCACGGCCGCCCTGCCACGCCTGACACCCGCTGTGCAGCTCCCCCAGCCCTTCCGAGGGCAGCACCCCGCGCCCCTGCCTTCACACAGCGCTGACATCGTGACCACAGGGACAGCGCCTGCTCCCTCTCCACAGAGGAGGAGAAAAAGGAGCAATTTGAGGCTCTGCAGTGAGTGGATGACTAGTGCACACATTGGTAATAGCACCGTGCCGGGGTCTCGGTGTGATCTTCCTGTTGCTCATTTGCTGGCAAGTGTGAAATGCAAATCCCTCTGGGCTTCTGTCTCCGCTCAATATTCACAGGAGCATGAAGGCTCCTGCGCGGAGGGGAGGGTGAAAGCTGGCAGACAGCAGGGAGCTTTGTTTCCTCCTTTGTCTGGAGTTTACGGGTTAAAAAAATCTGCTTATTCGCGAGGCTTTGCGGGGAATGTCAGCTCAGCCGCACCCGCCCTGAACCCTGTCTCTGCCTCGTCTTCGGGGCTGGCGTGGGGCACGACACCGGCAGGTTCCAGTGTGAGTGCAGAGGCCGCTGCACCAGCCCTGTGGCTCCATCGAACCTGGCGATGGCGGGGCAGAGATCTCGGGATGTAGGAGGGAGCTACCCCGGAGCGAGTGTGGCTCGGAGGGCTCAGAGCAGTTACCCCCGCCCTGGACCCGCCGGGCGATGGCTCCCACCCTGCCCCTTTCCTGGGGTGTGATGGTTCCAGTCCAAACCCAGTCAGACCTCTGGAAATGGCAACTGAGACACTTGTTGCCATGGTGATCCTTAATAGTTCTGACTCAGATGTAGCGTTGCTACGGCAACCGCATCCGCAGCCCTTGGGAGGCAATGCCGGCACATTTTTTCTCTCGTAGCGGAAAAGGGCTCCGAATCCCCATTTTGCTCACTTCTTGCTGCAGTGCAATGACGAAGTTTTGGGGCTGTTTTATTATTCTCCTAATGAACGGCGATCTTGATCCTTCACCAAAGGATCTGCTGCTATTCTGCAGGGTAAAAGTGCTCTGGACCGCCTCAGCACGGGCACAGTGTCTGCACCATGAGGCGACCCGAATCTCTGCCTTTCCGTGCCTCAGCAGAAAAGATTAAAAAAAAAAAAAATTGAAATTTATTTTTTCAGAAGGAGCAGTAACCTTTCGTCGTAGGTAGGAAAAGCTCCTTTCATCTCAAGAGCTGAAGATCTATGGAAGGGTGGGGGTGGAGTGGGGTGTGGTATCTCGGAGATGAAGAGCGTCTGTGGCTGTGAAAGGCAAGACAAAGGCAGAGCGCATGTGAGGGAGTGGGTGTGCCCGTGAGGAAAGGAGCGGATCTGTGTGCACGGAGTGTGTCCGTGGGCATGGCTACGGATGCGAATGGGAGAGGAGCTGCCGGCAGAGGAGCCGCGAAGCGGAGCGTGGGTGTGCCCGCTCGGGGATGGGAGAGGGGACGCTCGGCTGCCCGAGCTTTTGTTCCCGAGAGCGCCCCTGCACAGGCACGGGCAGAACAGGTTCACGTCATACAGAGCTGCGGGAAAACACTTGCTCACGTTCAGTCCTCTTCCCTGTCACTTGTGCAAAGTCAGCCACTGACACACGTAATGCCTCAGAGGCTCTGGAGTCCCAAAGGGGCGGATAAATGTAGAGAAGGGGGAGTGTATATCAAGTTTGCTGTTGCAAACCTAGAGGAAAAGACTTCTGCAGCACTGAATTATCCAGCCAAAGTCATTTCATGGTATCCTTCTCTGGCAGAGGCAGGTGGGAATGAAGAGGCATGTGAATTCTATGTGTGGGTACTGCTGGACCTACAGAGCCAAGCTCCTGTACTGAGGCCTGGGCATGAATCCCAAGGGAGTTGGTCAGTGCTTTTCCTGAGTCAAACGTCTGAATGCTCAGTCAGGCAGGAGTCACTGGAGAGATGCTTAAAGCTCCCAGGACTTCTCAGGAGTTTCATAAACTCCCTGTGTTTTTTCCAACTTGCCAGAGAATCCCACGGGGCTCTCTCCTGCCTGACACTCTGGTTCTTCTAGACACCATTTTGCACTGGTAGGACATGGTTTTACATCCCGGAGCAGGCCTTCAGAGATGGGATGACTGAAGGAAGGAAAAAATTACAAATTCACCATGAAGATGGGAGATAATTTTACTGCAAGTAACAGTGGATCTGGGTAGGATTTAAAGGTGGCAGATGCAAAGGATAAAGGATGTTGCTAAAGAAATCACCCTCATTCTGCAATGGGAGAGTGCCCAGGGTGACTCTTGTGTGTTTGGCTTAGATGAGGTGAGGACAGAAACCTTATTAAAAAGGGTAAGTTAGTAACACAAGTTGTGGGGAAGGTTTTGGCACGGAGTGTCATGAATATAAATCAACCTTAAAGAGGTGGTGGGGGACAAAGACATGAGAATGAAAACTTTGGAGAGGTCCAGGATGGAGGAAGGTATCTCAACATCTCTGAAGTGCATGCATGAAGGTCCCCTGCAGGTTAAGTTAGAAGGGAAAAGAAGAGCTGAATTAAGGTGTGAGCTGTGAGGGCTCCAGCAGAGAGAGGCTCTCAGGAAGTGGATAAACCTGCAGTATCTGCAAGGTTTCAGCAAGAGAAGTCTTAGGACTCAGTAAATAGCCAGTGCAGGGTTTCTGCATGAGCAGTTTATGAAGCTGGAAAGTGCTAAAAGCCAGATGGAGGGGCTCCAGGAACAAGTCTATGGAACTTCAGAGGTTAATATGGCCTGTCCAAGGAGTTTAGGGAGACAGGGAGCTGTGAAGAGACTTAACTGAAAGGACTTAGTCAAAGGGAACTTTTAAATATGTACAATGACTTGCTTGGCATGCAGAGAGAAACTCATCCCTGGATTAAGTCTAATGAAATCAGCAGCTTTGGCTTTGGCAGTGTCTCTTAATTCCTCGTGGTGGAGGCAGGATGTGGGGAAGTGGCCCTTCTGCCTGCCTCTCTAGAAGAAAGTGCCCATCATTAGTGTGGTGCTTGTCAGAGGCCACAGCTGTGCCTGCGCTGTCACACGTGGGCCTTTGTCTCGTGTGATGGGTAGGGCAGTACCTGTGCCCTGTCACTGCACATGGACCTCGGTCAGAGGTGGGACCCTGTCTGGTAGCTTGCCTCCATCTTGCAGCCATCCCCGAGGAACAAACTGCATCTGGATTTGGGTTCTTCACCCCACTAGGAAATCACAGATCCCTCCTTCTCAGAGCAGCTGGTGCTCATTCCAGTGACCGTGTCTGGGCAGGACATTTTGACTGTGATGCCTGCTGGCATCAAAGTGAGAGGAGAACCACACTGGGGACAGAAAAGGCTGTTAGGAAGAATCCCTTGGATCTAAGACTAAATGAAGCATAGGACTAAAAATTTAAATGTTTTCATCTCTATTTTTGGCATGATCAATTACAGAATTTGCTGGATGTGATTTTTTGCCTGGAACCTGTAATAAAACATAACAATAGGGCTGAATTACTGCTTGGAGTTTTGTTTGTTTCTTTGGTTGGTTGGTGATGCGGGAGCTGTGCGCGCTCCAGGGCCACAGGGTCAGGTTGGTTCTTTTTTTACAGAAAACAAGGGAAACTGGAGGGGACAATCCAAATAATTTGTTGTTTGTTTATCTGGACATAATCTAACCTGCTATCCTCTTCTCTCTTTGCTCGCAGCTAAAGAAAGTGATGAAGCCTGTGTAAGGATACTGATGGCAGTAAATACTTGCCTTCCTTGTATGTCTTTGGGACAGCTCAGTCTCTCTCAAAGAGCAGCAATTTTAATAAACAAGAATTAGTGTAAAGCATGGAAAAACAAGATAATTATCACTGAGCCATTAGTCTCAGGATCCAGCAATTACCAGGTGCACCAAGATTTTTTCAAAGAGAAAATCATGCCTGTGCAGGGAGAGGGTTTGGGGGCTGATTGAGAAAGAAAGGAGAATAGGCTGAAATACTGCAGCTAACTTCTTTGTTGTTTCTTACTCCTAAAAGAAGTAACTTGCTGTTCAGATATGCAGGTTCAGCCTGACCTGAGCTGCAGACCTTCTAGTGGCATTTGAAATCACCAGCTAGAAAAAATGGCTGATGGTGGCTGAGGCATGGGACTGGGGAGACACACGTGCTGGGAGAGCGGAAGGAAAGAGGGGGTTGCAAGGCAAGGAGGAATGGGGTGAGGGCTGCAAAGAGGAAAAGAGGATGGTCTGGTGGCTTGGATGCTAAATAGGGTTTTGGGGTGATGTCTACTTGCTCTTGTTAATGAAGCTTTTGTTCAACAGAACCCCTTTCTACACAATAAATCTCCCCTAAAGCAAATGGTAAGAAAAAGAAGCAGAAGCAGGCAATCGGAAAACTTGATGCCTGCCATCCCACATACATTTTGAATCACACTGTAGTGAGGGTCAAATCCCAAGAACCATGAAAATTTTGTTATTTTTTCTTCCTGTGCTTCTTAAGCAGTGATGTCCATGAGATTAGTGCTTACCTTGATTTAATGTCTCATCAGAAGCATGACTTCCCCTGCAGCCCTGCTGCGGTGCTACTAAATGAAGCATGCCCTGTTTTCTCAGCTGGGACTTAAACCTTTGCCCTTAGAGACCTGAGGGGTGGGGAAGAAAGATGGGGATGGAGTGATAGATATTGACCTACCTATCATGTCCGCTAAATTAAATTACTAGGCTTTATTTTTTAGCCTATTGAAAACAGTTCGTGTTCTCTGTACAATTGATGTTTGCGGAGGTTGCCGAGGTGGCAGCACCACAGCACGAGCCTCCCTTGCTCTGTACCTTCCCCCTGACTCACATTCTACAGGCGACCTTCAGCTGTAAGGACAGATACTGTCTTAAGGAAATAGGAGAGAGAGGGAGAGAGCGGGGGAGAGAGAGAACATTTTCTCTGCCAGTTAATTGAATTCAGGTCTTCCCTTCAACTTACACTGGAAAAGCCTTATTGTCCTTTCACGGTGAGAAAACATTTACTCGTGGGGGAGCAGAACAGATGAAACCCTCCAAAACCCCTTTGCTAAAGATGTCAGACTAAATTTGGATCTCATCCACTCTTAAACCAGAACTGACCACGGTCTATGGCAGAACATCACTGATTTTAGTGCTGCTTTACAGTAGGCAGCAATATATCTCAGTGAATTATCCAGCTTGATGACCAATTTTTCAGTGTATCCTACGTTTTCCTTTTTCCTCTTCTCCTCAGCATATCTGCCCCATACTGAGTCCCTAAGAAATCCCATTCATTAAAAAAAAAACCCTCCTTTGAGGGCCTGTTGTGACAACCCTTTGAACTTCTATGCTGGGAGAGCACAATGCACAGGACACAGAATTACAGGCAGTTAAATTGCCTCATTAAGAGAATATTAGAGCCTATTTGGTTTTTTCCTATCAAGCACTTTTGAATACTTTATCCAAGCCAGTTTTATGTCACAGGATCCCTGCCATTTCCCCTGAGAGATTTTGCTTTACTCTCTTCTCTTTGCATCTTGATCTTGAGTCCTCACGAGGGCTGAATGTTAGGTGTGGCACGGAGAGGGCGCAGCATCACAGCCATTTACAGCATGCCAAGAAAAGTGTCTGGGGAGGACACTCTTCTTTCTCCACCAGAACATCTAGTACCTGCACATCACAGTAAACATCTTCACCTTTGCAGCTAAAGTTGCCTTATTTTTTTTTTAAATACCACAAAGGTGTGTGCACCCTCCCCTACCCTACTAAGGTGTTGAGTTTGGTTTAGCACTGCACCTCCAGCTAGGAACCATAGGATGTCCGTAATTCCAATCCTTTGTCCTTTGCTGCAGGGGTTTACCCCTCAGAAAACTTTCAGGCTGTAAATTTTCTTACCTGATGACTGCACATTAACATCTTACAGAGTCCCAGCCATGTGGACTTTCTAGGCACAGCATGCAAACACTTTACTCATTTGCTGACGTCTTCTCTCATTTCCTAATAATCTTTGTCACAGTTCAGAATTACTCCTGTAATTTCAAGAGCCTTTGTCATTATATTTCTTTTTCTGACTCTGGCCTCCCCCTTGGCCCTTCCTCATGGCTTTCTGCATCTGGCAGCAGTGCCATGCAAGCACCTGCTGCTTCATTCACTGCTCGGTCCCTTGCCATCTCCTGTGTGATGCTTTGCCTTTTAACATTACTGTAACCTGTAGAAGAGCAGCTTACCCCAGACCAGCAATCTGTGTGTGCTTGTGTGCTTCTGACTGCTTTCTAATTAAGAAGACCTTAATTTACAGCCTCCCATGTTCCCTGCAGTGTGCCCTGCAGTACTGTTTATCATCTCTCTGCCACAGCCGGGATCTATGCTGGCTTGCTCTCACTGAGGGAGCTGCCTGCTGTGCTGGTTGGAAAGGTGCCTCAGCTGCTGGTGCTGGGGTGGGAGATGGGAGATGTTTTACACATGAGGT
The DNA here is from genome assembly GCA_020086605.1 of Lanius collurio. Taxonomy (NCBI): domain Eukaryota; kingdom Metazoa; phylum Chordata; class Aves; order Passeriformes; family Laniidae; genus Lanius; species Lanius collurio. The sequence continues at coordinate 34,566,812 of JACBWW010000006.1, forward strand.
TACACAGGGTTTTCTTTTCCCCCTGTTACTCACAGCACACTGAAATGCTACTTCCTTACTTTGTCTCTGCTGCTTCCCTCCATCCAAAGAGTCATGTTTGATGCCTGGTCAGCTTGAAAAAATGATGCTTCTGTGCTATATGCTAAAAGACATGAAGTAACTGATGGCCAGGATAAGAGTCAAATGCTCAACAAGGTAAATTGCCATGGCTTCAGTGGAGTCAGTAAAGCTAATCCATTTTCTTCCAGCTGAGATTTGGGGAGCATAGATTAACTATACTGTCTGGAATCAGCCTTGATTGCAAACTCAGACATAATGAAAGATGTGGCTACACTGACCTCCTTGTCCTGCAACACCTCGAGCTTCTCCTCTGCACGGTGGGACTCAGTGGCTCCTGTCCTCTGCCTTCCTGCAGTTGCAGGAGAACAACTCATTCACAACGGGAATGGAGCAATGCAAGGGGAAGGAACTCACTGTTCTTGTGCTGAGATGCAAGGCTAGGCAGCCTGGGTCCACAGAGGCTCTCTGATTGATGTGACAGGGAGGGAGTGACAAGCGTGCTGATGTGCTGACAATATTTAACTCCAGCAGTTCTTGCCAAAAAAATAAAACACCTGTGACAAAAGCTAAACCAGCTCACTTGCTCAGGGCATAGATGTACAGGACCTGAGAGCCGCCACCTGATGTGAGTTATGAAGCCCGGCCTTTCTCCAGGAAGATGAGTGTGATAACACTTGACAGGTCAGACTCAGGGTGCTCTGTGCTCTGGTTTAATGCAGCTTGGCTTGCCCTGTCTCTGAAGGGCTGCCACCCCTGACTGCCACCCCTGACTTTTAATTCAGTCTTTACTGCAGGTCAGGAGATGAGGAGTGTGCATGTGAGCCTGCATATATATAAATATAACACAAAGCAGCAGGAATTGGGGTTTTCCTCAGGAAATACTGATTTTCCTTGTCACTCTTACCAAAAAATCATTTTACTTGGACTGGGGAGGGGGAGTCCCACTGAATTTTGGTAGAAGGCTGCAGAAGCTGAAAGGAGGCTAAACCACTTGCTCAGCTGTAAGAGGAATATAAATGTGTAATACCTAATTGCTTGTGCTGTCCATCATCCATTTCCAGCACCAGCTCACACCATCAGGGCTCTTGGTGTGAGGGGACAATGTCTTCTCTTTTTACACTTACCTGCTGGACCATACACTTTTCTGTCATCACCTTTTCTGGGTTCCTATAACTTCTCCTTATCATTCCCATGGTTAAACTTCTTTTTCTGAGTGGTAGACAGCAATACCTCTTCCCTCATGTCTTTGGCAGAGTCTTATCTTTATCTTCTGCCACTTTTTTTCCCCTGTTCCTGCTTGTGATGGCATAGGTCTCTGGGCAGCTGGGTTATGAAACACATAAAAAAATCTATGGGGCTTTAAAAGCACAGCTTATCTTTGGGCAGGTTATTTTTAAGCCAAGGCTCTGCTTCCTTGCCCTGGTTCACAGTGTGATGGTGCAAGTGCAAGAGCCAGCTGTGAGAAAACAAGATTACTTAGTGTTTTCATTGCTGAGAACTTTGTCACATGAGGGCAAAGTGACAAAAAATGTTTATTTTTCTCCTAGTCTGCATGTCAGTGCAAAGTGGGACAGCCTCAGCCAGAAAGACCAGCAGTAGCCCAGTTCAGAGTAGCTCAGTCTGGTGACTAAGCCCATCTCTTTGAGGGTGGAAGCAATGTGGGTTCAAACTGGAGGCTGATGCTGTATCAATGCCAAGAGAAGGCTGTTGGGGAAGGAGGGTGGCTGGCTGGCCATGCCGTAGCACGTCAGTGCATCCAGGCTTTCCTCACTGTCCTGTTTAGGAGACAAGCTTACAAGTGAAAAATGGAAGTGTACCATTCTTTTCCCTACTGACACGACCTCTTTCCCCTTAGTCTCATTTCATGTGAAATTATTTAGCAAATTCAGCTGGAATTTGCTGATCATTTTGGCATCCCAGAAAACGCAGCTCACAGGGAATAAATGATTCAGCAAAAAAAGAGAGAAAATATTCACCTGCCTTCTCTCTGTCACATTTGATCTACTCAGCTGCTGATGTATCAGTAGCAAATTCTTCTTGTCTGTGACAAGGTTAGACATAACACAAAAGCTGCCATCTGCCTTAGGAGGTTTTCTGTCTTGTGAGGTAATTTTCTTTGGGTTTTCCCTAATTCCACCAAAGAAGAGGGATTCTTGCTCATCTCTTGGGGCTACAGATTATTCTCCTTCCTTATCATGACACCCCCAAAATCTGTTGCATGAGTGTGATAACACTTGACAGGTCAGACTCAGGGTGCTCTGTGCTCTGGTTTAATACAGCTTGGCTTGCCCTGTCTCTGAAGGGCTGCCACCCCTGACTGCCACCCCTGACTTTTAATTCAGTCTTTACTGCAGGTCAAGAGATGAGGAGTGTGCATGTGAGCCTGCATATATATAAATATAACACAAAGCAGCAGGAATTGGGGTTTTCCTCAGGAAATACTGATTTTCCTTGTCACTCTTACCAAAAAATCATTTTACTTGGACTGGGGGGGGGGGGGTGTCCCACTGAATTTTGGTAGAAGGCTGCAGAAGCTGAAAGGAGGCTAAACCACTTGCTCAGCTGTAAGAGGAATATAAATGTGTAATACCTAATTGCTTGTGCTGTCCATCATCCTTTTCCAGCACCAGCCCACACCATCAGGGCTCTTGGTGTGAGGGGACCTCACCTTTTACACCAGTGTATGATGCCTGCTGGACCATACACTTTTCTGTCAGCACCTGGGCTGAAGACATAGTAGGGAGGTCACATAATCTGTACATTTTCTTCTTTAAAAACAGGAAGAGCAGACCCAAGAGAAAATGATCCAGCCCTAATTGCCCCAGTGACCTTTCCTTTGCTGTCCACCTACTCTTGTCCAATCTGGCTTCAAATGCTGCAAACAATGAAGTTTCTGTCACTTCTTCTGGACATTATTCCACTGCCTAGAAAATCCTGCCCTCCCAGGTTACTCTGAAGTGGTATTTTCATTAATTTCATGTCAATGCATTCTCTTATGACCATCTGCTTGCTGTCCTTTAATACTCTAAATCATTGCATTGCTCATGTTTCCATCTTTAAGGCTTGTTTAAGCCTTTAATCCTCTCCCGAAATTATAACTTGATTAAATTATAGGGAATGACTTTCTTTTTAATTTTTCTCTCCCTTCTTAACGATTTTTATTGTTCTTCGATGAGCTTCTCTTTAATGTTGTCAATCTCTGCCTGGTTTTCAGCAGCCAAAATACAATGCAGTGTTCAAAACATCACACAATATTTTCTATTTATGCCAGAAAATTGTACAAGGAAATAATTATTTCCTCAGATAAAGAAATAAGTCCCCAAGCTCTGCCTTTCATCCTATTTGGTCTCTGTACTTTGTCACCTCTTCCTCTTAAAATATGAACTATTTATCTCCTCCAGTAAGATCTGATGGTCCTTATGGGTGTTCTGTAAATACCATACTGCCAAAAAATAAAGGGTAGACATCAGATACCACCTCAGGCTATAAAAAGAGACATGGAACATGGGACACCATGGTCTGCTCTGTGGTGGTACCGCCTTGCTGAAGCCTTGGAAAGCCAGCATGGAAAGACACAGTCTATTTGGTGGGAACAGCAGAGGAGAGGGATAAAAATGATCTAAGGTCTAAAAACACAACCTGTGAGGGAAGACACAAAGATTTGTGGTTGTTTGGGCTAAAGAAGTCTGGCTCTAGAGGGAAGCAGTAGGAAAACAAGTCTTTAAATATATAGGAAATTGCTACTAAGACAAAGGATTTTAAATAGTCTTCTTTTCCACTGAGGGTATAAAAAGGAATATTGAGTGTAAATTTCAGTAAAGGAGACTTAGGCTAAGCACTAGGACAAGTTTTTAGGCTAACGAAAATGTATGTGAGGTCAGGAATGTATGGCCTAGGAATAGCACTCTGCCAGCACCAGAGGTTTTTCGGAGTGGTTGGACAATAATTAGGGAAAGTTTATACAAACACTGATGCTGCTCTGGGGCAGGGGGTGCATTCAATGAGCTTCTTTTTCCTGTGGTCCTGAGGACAGAAAATGAGTACAGATTGCTGACCTTTTCACAGTGCTCCCTCCTTTTAAGTAGATGCTCAGTGTGTGTGTGAGTATGTGTGAATGCAGCTGATGTTTGTATGAGAGACTGCCATCTTTTCTCCTTTTCCAACAAACAATTGGCTTATCCTGACTTTAATTTACCCTTAGGTTAATGGGGCAGAAGTGATATCAGGGAGGATAAGCTGGGCTTCATAGGCTAAGGTTTGTTTTGCTTCTTCGGCACATCTGATCATAACTCCTTCCTACACCACACCTGAAACTAGGCTTAGAATTATTCCAGAGCATTAGGTACTGGATCCTGTTGTGCTGATCTGTGAATAGAGATGCAGAGAGGTGTTCACTGCTCAGCCCTCAGCTCAGCTTACTCAGCCTTGGAGCCGACTGAAGCATTTGCACCATGCTTCTCGTTATTTACTAATATGAGATGTGTCCTGCTTCCAGTCTCTTTTCCAGTAACATGCCTGCCTGGTACATCCTCCCACCAGGCTCTGAGTGAACATCCTTCAGCACAAACAAAGAGCATGTTGGAGCTGTAAGGAGACACAGGACAAAGCAAATATCTTTGGTGCCTTTGGTTTTGAAGAATACGATGGAGTTTAAGGTGCTTTTGTAATGTCATGGTATATCACAGACAGGGCTTGGCACCAGGATCCCTCATGGCAATAGGTTTGGGCAGGGTGTCAAAGGCAGTTAAAGAAGTAGTGTCAGTCCACAGGGATGGTCAAGGATTGCCATGAGCTAGGCCACCAGTCAGCCCCCAGATATCCTGACTGTACCCTTTCATCATGTCCACACCTCTCGGGCTTGTGTTTGATTCAGAACTTAAGTGAGCTCCTGTTTTTGGGATGAATGTGGAATGTTTAGTGGATTTCTACTACTACTGGAGTGCTGTGCCTGTAGGAGAGCCAGGGCCCTTTCTGTGCTCTCACTAATGGCACAGAGAGTTGTTGCTTGCTGGTGGGAGAAGCAGGGGCACTGAATTAAACTTACAGCTGAAGCAGAGACAAAAAAGACATGGTTCTTTGAATATGTGGTTCACATGTGAAAATCTTTGCTGCAGGCATTGCAGGTGCTATATGCTTGTTCATGTGGGCTTCAGAGGTGACTGGACTCTGAGGTTTAGGGAAGGGAAACCTGCTGAGGGTTACAGAGACATCAACAGTGGCTTGTAAAACTCTGTTTTCAGTGTGTTGGAAGGAATTTTTGAGGTTTTCTGGATATTCCAGGTACACATTTTATTTGGTCTCTTAAGAACAAGCACCTTCGAAGTAGTTTCTTCCCTTCACTGATGGACTAGAGGGTCCTGGCTAGATGGACCATTGATGTAACCAAGGATAGTTGACTAAGTTCTTGTGTCAACTTTATCTGTAATTATCACATCAGAATTGCTGGCATGAGCTGATGTTTAGTGTAAAAGATGACACTGTTGGGTTTATCTGGGTGAAAGATTCAACTCTGATTTCTAAATATGGACTACAAAAATCTGCTCCAAATATAAAATCCCACCTGTAAAATGCATTAAAATTCTGAGCCAGAACTCAGCTTGTCTTTGGTGGTTTTCACTGTTTCAGCTATTATAGGCAGCAGTTTATAAAAGGGGCCTTCATATGACATTGTAAATCCCACAGTGAGCTATTGCAAGAGTAGGGGAGAAAATATGCTCATCCATAGTAGTAAATTCAGGATCACACAATAAGCACATGCTTCCTTCTTGGGGCTGCCACTTGTACATGGAGCTGCAAGTGACTCACCATGAGCCATTTTGCACTCTGCATTGTTTCCTCCCTGGGCTGATGGTGTTGTTTAGGACCTTTGCACTTGCTAGTGACAGCCAGGTGTGAACAGAGCTGACAGAGGACTGGGGTTGTGCCTGACCCACCTCTGAAGTGTGATTAGACAAAATGCAGCCAAAATGCATAATTTTTCACACCTATATATACCTACATGCTTAATCTGCTTTTGAACTCTAAAAAGTACCTTAAAGCACTATGTAAAAATCTCTAGCTCTCTTAAAATTTGAGCCTGACCCATGAAAACTGAATTTGATAACACTTAAGGGAAATGCTCTGTAAATCCTGATGCTCCACACTAAGTTGTGGGCTGTAGGAAGCAGGTATGGCTTGTCTTCTTAGAAGGAATGTCTGTGGATTGGGGTTTTCCCTCTTTGGGAAAGGGCTTTTCACACACAGTTTTGTTACCTCAGGTAAATAGCTAGTGCCATGTTGTTTCTCAGAAGATGAGAATCAAGCTGTCACCTTTCTGATCTCCTCAGCTATTCCTGGACAAGTTAAGGGTGACTGCTCCCATACAGTTGGGTCCATGCTGTGCAATAATGCTGCAGATTGACTGAGGCTTTTCTTTCTCTACTGCTCAAAATTTTCTTATTATTTATTTAATTTCTTTTTGCTATTATTTGCCTCTTTCCTTTGTATTTGATCCACTGTACTTTATAAATGCACATAATCAAAGTTAAGTTAGAGCACAGATTTATGACGTGATCCTAAGGCATGTTCCTGTAGACAAAGGCATTTTGCTGTTAATCTCACACAGAGCACTTCTGGGAACTGAAGGAGTACGTGCTGCTTCTTAGCTGATCTGATTGTTTGCTGTTCTGCAGGAACTGGAGAGCTGTAATAACCTGCTTGTTGTGCTAGAAGATCAAGGATCTCTTAGGGTGATAGAATTTTCTGAGTGATCTTCTGTAGCAGCCAAGGTCACAGTATAGCTAAGGGCACCTGATTACCAAGCTCCTTTGTTTGTGGTGTGACACTAGCTACCTTATAGGATTTGAATTTTTTTTTCAGAAGAATACATTAATGGAGGTGTCTGACTGAAAGGTGTATCTGTGTTTACCTGCGTGTGTTGTGGTCCAAAATCTTGCTCTCCTTGAACTCTAAAGGCAACTATTCCCAAAATAGTTCTCACATTCACAGTTCAATGACTTTAAAAATCAAAGATATGTGTACCATGTTCAAGATCAGAATGAAATCTGAATGTCCCAATAGATCTGTTCTCTTCCTCCTCTCAGTATTTCTACTCCCCTGAAACAATAAGACTTAGATTAAAAAATGTTTTGTCTAGTTTTAACAATTTCTGCTGAAGATCTCAATAGATTTTAAAAATACGAGTGGTATCTTCCAGATTTCCTGTGTCTTGCCAGGTGCATTTCATGGATGGGGCACTGAGACACATTCTGCCCTACAGTGAGTCAAGGGGCAGACCAGTGCAGACCAGCAATGCTACATAGCACCCTTGCACCTCTACAGTAATCCATGATCTTTACATAACATCTTGGAACATTTATATTTTTGTTCACTTTACCTCAACAATAAATTTGAGCCTTTTCTCCAACTTTCTGGAGGGAAGAATCTGTTTCCCAGGATATTTCTCAGAGCTGCACATGTCCCTATCAAACCCGGATAAGTTTCTGAATGTAGCAAATGCAAGCTGCTCTGAACAAGGCCTGGACTTGGGATCTGTCTTTCTGCTGCTTTTTATTTTAAAGAGCAGGGAAACTGGTCAAAAAGATAAACAAGAACATCTTATTCACAGCTTCTTTACAGATTATGCAGTTCTCTTCTTGTGCTTGCCTGTACCACCCCAGGAACCACACTGCTTTCATAAGCGCTTGCTTTTATCCCACCAGCACTCATGTCCCATTAGGTAGGGAGCAAGTTTGATCTTCTGGACTGATAAGGAGTGAGAACTACTAGCAAAGGTGGAGAAGAAGCTTCCTTCAAAACACAATCTGAGTCACTGCCTCTTAGCACCATTTAGAAATCTGTACTATCCTGCAGCATTTAGAAATCTGTACTATCCTGCTGCAGTTTTCTGAACTCTATGAATCAAGATTTTTCATGGCAACATTTTCTGTGGGACAGAAATGGAGATACATGGGAGAAGACAGTGATGGGACTGGTAAATGACTTGAGTTTTCAGCCAAGGAAGAGAGACCTGGACTGATGCTCTCAGTGGAAATAAACAGTAGGGAAAAGCACAATTTGGAAATTAGGAAAGCGCTCCCACAGGTGAGATCCCAGGGCTGAAGAACAACCTTCTCATGAAGGGAATAGCAAGACAAGCCTTCTGATCTGTTTAACAGCAGGTGAGCACTTCTGACTCTAGAAGGACCTGTACCCAGTGGAAAATGGGAAAAGAAATAGGCACTGCTACATTACTTTTGCAGGCTTACTTGCATATCTGCATTACCAGGAAATTCCAAACTGTGGAGCATAAGGAGTGGCAGTGGCAAAATGAATTGACATGACTTCTGGTACCTGCCTATGCAAAAATGACATTTACTGAGTGACTGCCAGCCTAGGAAAAGGCTGCTAAATCCAACTACATGTAGTGGGCACAACCGCTGCTACCTGTTCTTGAGATGCCTCCCAGAGTGCAAATTTATGGAGGAAAGCTGATGCCTCTGAATGCCTTTGGATACAGATGCAGAACAAGTTATACCAGACAAAATGTTTCTCAGGCTTAAGGGGTGATATTCACAGTGTGACAGCACAGAACCTTCCCATGGACCTACTTCTACCATGCAGAAAATTGAGATAGTTTATTTGGAAGTGGAATAAGTGACTCTACATGCAACAAGGGGAAAGAATGTGCACTTGAGGCCATTGCACCAGAGTTGGTGATGCTCTCCTCAGGATCAAACCATAGCTATTTTGGGGTTAACTTCTCTATGTGCTTGTACTCACAGATACCAGGGGTAAGATAGTTCAGTATGGGTGATTAGAAATATATGGGAAAAGTACAGAAATTGAGAAAAAAATAGTGTCCTTACAAACCATGCATTCATCTCTGAAGAGGGAGGACCAGGGAGTTATATGGGGACAGCACTGAGTGAAACCACTGTTGTCTTGGAAACTCAGAGGGAAAAATTAGCATACAGAAGGGGTTTAGAGTGTTTTTCAGAGACACTCTACACACATACACACACACACACACACACACACATACAAACTAGATAGATAGATAGATAGATAGATAGATAGATAGATAGATAGATAGATAGATAGATAGATAGATAGATAGGTAGATAGTCACACTCTGCTTCTTTGCAGGTGATTTTCTTGCCCAAAGCCAGTCATTATAAGAATTCTTTGTCTGATTTTAGAAGTAGGAATAGGAATGAACCCCTACACTGTTTCTTAAGTATAATGAGAACTGGTCTTGTGTTAGCAATTCAAAGCTACAGCTGTTATATATATAGATGAATTACAGAACATATAAGCATGAATTAACAGATTAGCTCTCTGATCCACCCCAAAGAAGAAAAGGAAAGAGACCTGTCTTGGATTATGAATAAAGAGAGCTGGGGGCATAACTTAAAGGCTCCTTCATGCATCTCCCTGAAATCTGAAAAAGCCAAGACCACTCACATCCCTCAAGTAGCTGCAATCACAGGAACTTGGGGCATTAATGATGGAGAAGGCTTGCAACCATAGCTATTCCTACAGAGTATTTCTGGGCCAGTGAAGCAATTTTCCATGTGCTGAAGGTGGAATGGCAGGAGGGACATGCAGAAGACTCTGGTGTCCTCTGGCACACATTGGGAGCACAGTCCTTGCTAATAGCAATGAGCTTGTTGCTTCCTGAGGCTGGGGGTGGTGACGCTGTGTGTGTGTGTGTGTGTGTGTGTGTGTGTGTGTGTGTGTCTACCTCAGCATGCACAGAGTGTGAGACACCACTCAACTTCTGTGGCTGAAGGCAGCTCCAGCTCAGATACCTCCTGTTCTCCTCTAGCACAGATGAAATGAGGTGCTATCAAGAAGAAGCAGTGGAGCATTTGGTCCCTCAGCTCAGATGAAGCTCTAAACCAGCCTGCCAGAGACAGGCATCAGCAGTGAAAGGCAGAAGAGACTCTGTCCAAGGCAGAAGGCTGCTGTCTTTGCTGGTTCTGTGGCTTACTGAACAGGTAGAGGAACTGGACTTTCCCTTCTGAGGCAAAATTTGTTTCCCTTTCCAGAATCTCAGGGAAATAAATTTTGTAATTTCCCTCTTGCTGTGTTGTGCATTGGTTTGGGAAGGCAGCCAGCAGCACAGATCCAGCCTCTGGCGTATGCATACACTCTGGCATGGGCAACGAACTCTTTTAATATAGATTTATTTTACTCCTTTCCATGCCACCTCTCTTTGCCCATGGTGATACAGTACCACAGTGCTCATAACATCTAGCTCCTTTAATCCTCAGCCTGCAATTACCTGTTATTGATGGCCTGGAGTTTGCTCCCCCATCCTTAATGTGCCCACCACTTCCAATACCAGCAAGAAGCTGTTATTTTAAGACTGAATTAAATCTTTTGGTATCCTGCACTGCCCTCTGTGTGGGTCTGTATCTGCCTTGGTCTATACCACCCTTGGTCTGTTAGGTCTGTGACAGTCCATTGCAGCTCCAGAGTTTGGCATGCCATTTAGCTGTGGAATCCCCTGGCTGAGTCCATGGAACCCTCTTGTTGTTTTTTTAGAGACACAGATTTTCTCAAACTGAAGACCTTATGAAAGGTCTTGGCTTGCTGGTTGAAGCAACTCCTAGCATTATGTCTCCTTCTACTCTCCAAGCTTTTGATTGTGGTTTGTTTTCCTGAGTGGCCTGGACATGGGAGATGACAGACACAGACAGCATGAAACCAGGTAGTCTGTTATCAGAGGGCAATATGCAGTCCACTTGGAGTCTAATTCACCCTTAGAAAGTAACTTAATGGACACGATAGGATTTGTAAGCAGACCATGCACTGGTGTCGTGAGAACTATGGTCCTTGTGGCTAAGCCTCACACCAGGTCATGTGAACAGAGGCTGTCCTGCTGTTAATTCAAAACAGCAGCATCTAGCTAGCCCTAAACCACTGCTGATATCTTTCTGACACTCTCCTTATCTTGGGAGAAAGGCACTGATGAAAGCCATGTTGAAACAGCCTGTCATCAAACAGAACCATCGTTGTAAGCCAAAGCCAAAGCCTGACTTACTTGTGATGGTTTATGAAGGTGCATCAGCTGCATTGCATGACCTCAGTAACCAGTGTCTCTAGCAGCACTTGGGTCCCTAAATACATGTTCTGTGCCTCACCTGCAGTGGTGTTGCCCCAAGGCATCCCATCAGTTGAGTAGCAGGGCTGACTCCCCAAACCACTTTTCCTTCACTCCAGCTGCATCTTGAACAGCTTAAGGACCCCTTCAATTCTCTCCACAATGTCAAGTGTGTGTAAATTAAGCAACAAATTTCAGAGTTTACCTAACACCACACTTGGCCATGCTCCCTCCCAGTATAAAATTGGGATAGAGACATTGGACCCCTGGTACTAAGTCAGCTTGTGCTGTCAAGTGCCCAGCCTGTGCCCTCTGCCTTACCCATGTTAGCAAGCAGATCTTGCAATTTCTACCCTGGGAAGAGGGAGCTGCAGGGCAAAGGCAGAGGAAAAACCCCAAGATAAACCCAAAAGAAAGCAGACCTAGGGGCTGGTACATAATTTCTGCTGTGTGGTGGGTTTGCTGAGTTTCCTACAATGCACTTATGATAAGGTAAGAGTATTAATTCATACCCCGTGCTTTGCCATGGATGGCAAAGTGCTCAGCCCAGGCACTCTTGTGTAAGACCTGTGTTTGTTTATCTGAGCATCGTTTCTTATGTGACCTCCCTTCTGGGTGCACTAGGGGATGTGCACAACTACAATAAGTCCCATCTCCTTCTCACAGAGCATCCCTGGGGACTGCAGCTGGTCAGGGTTCCTGGAAACATTCTTTGCATCCCTCTTCACACGTGATGGCTTGAGCCTGTGTTCCAGATGTGACCGTTGTGTAAGGGACAGAAGAAGGTCTCCTTTGTAAATCTAATGGCATCCCTTATCCAGCATGCATATTTCCAGAGTTCAGAGATGGTTCTTTGTGCATCAGGAAACAAAGAGCTATGCTTTCTTCCCGTATGTGCTTTTTTCTGTTTTGTACCTTTTTACCCCCGACTATTTTATATCAAGGGCTATTCATCATAAAGACTATAAAATGAATCCTCACAGGAGACAGAGAAATGTCTTGGCATCAACAGTTTAGTAATGGGTTAGACAGCCTTTTCATGTGGAGTTTGCCAATATGAATCCAGCCCCCACACCAGCAGGGACTGCAAATTTCTATCACGTGCTGACTGGCTGTCAGCCGATAGGAAATGAACTTAGTCCCAGTCCAGTTCCTACTCGATCAGTGCACGTCAGAAATATCATCACTGCTGGAAACTGTCTCCCTCTTTCACTGGCAAGCCTGGCAGAGAGGCTAGAAAGTGAAAGTGAGTCTCTCATCTCTGGGGATAATATTGGAGACACATTAGCATCAGAATCAGTAAGGAAAAAGCTTATTCAAACATTGCTTGTACTCAGCCTGCTCTGTGTGGAGGCTTTTTTGCTGTTAATATGAAACTTTTCTCCAGCCTTGCATTAAATCAATTCTCAGGAAGAAATAAAAAAAAAATTGCAGGTGGTGCCTTGACTGTAAAGGCACTAAATGAGTAACCTAGTCAGGGTTTTTTAACAGGTGAATGTGCCTTCACAAAAGAGCTTGAAGATGCCCCAAATGCAACAGTTTTGTATTCTGAAGCTGTGCCAGGGAGAGGCAGAACTGCTCAGATGTCACAGCCAGGCCTGCTTGGGAACTGTCCAGCTGCACTGATTTCATTGAAAAAAAACACCAGGTTGCTAAAATCCAAAACTTCTCCATAGTTAAAATTCAGTTGGGAGGGTTTTCTTCTAGATTGATGATTGAATTCCAACCAAATATGATTTTCTGTCTTGCCCTTAATGAAGACCACTAGCCAAATGCCTTCTGGTGCTAGACACACCTTCACATCAGAGAAATGCACCCAGGGAGCTGCAGTCTAAAAGGAGAAAAAAGAGCCAGATGAAAGTGTTGACACCATGCCACCCCACTGGTATAAAGAGGGTTTGTTCTCTTCACACGTGCACCAATGCAACAGCCCTAACACACCCATCTTACATCTGCCTTTTCTCACTGCATAGGAACAGGTATGGAAGAGACATCCAAAGTTTCTACTTTGTTTGAACTTCTGAGTTGGGAACTCTTCAAAACAAGAGAGAACAAAGCATGTCTCTGTGGAAGCATGGAGCATGTGTGCCATTGTGTGCCCGCCTGTACAAAAGTGTGTGTGCACCATCTGCCACTGGGATTCTTCTCTCAACACTACAAGCACAGGAGGCTCTCACCTGTGGTTTTGGTATATGCTATGGGCTCTTTTTTTCCCAAAAGAATTTCTTATTGGATTCATTGCTTTCACAACTGGAAATGGCAGGAAAGGTGATGGCTGGATTCATTTGTCACTTGAGATTGCATTTATGGTACATAATGCTTCAGAGGCCTGGTGAGCATCACCACGCCAATCCTGTGGCTGAGGGAGCCAGAACACAATGTCCTGTTTGCAGCCATCAGAGACAGTAGCAGAACCAGGAGCAGGATTCAGACCTGGCACCTCACTCCCTGCTCTGACTGCTCAAATGCTGCTTACTCACTGTGCTTACAGCCGCGATCCTGCTTTCACTGCTGCTTTCACATCCTTGTTGATCTGAGCTCTCCCTTTAGCTATGCCTTTCAAGTCTTAGAAGCTGTAATGAATATGTATCAACATTTCAAAGCCATAGATCCTGTGGTGGAGAAACAGAAAGGGGACAGGAGAGACAGACACACATACAGTCTAATTCATTTTTAAATGCCTGTAATTCATCCAAGAGCATTATCAATAATTACTGTAAGAAAGCAGTAACTCACATCGCGAAAAATCAGTGCTTTGACAAAAAGCTGGCAGCAGGCCTTACTGATATCTTGCACATGCAAAACCTTTCTGGAGCATGATAATCAGCTGGGGGTTGGTGTGGGGGGAGACCTTTCTGTCTGTTCACAGCTCCGGTGGCCTCAGCAGGGAACCCTGCTGTTCTGTTATCCCTGTGCCTGCGTCAGGCATGCCGTAGCTCCTGCAGACAAACTCAGTGGGTGCATGCTAGATCTCATTCCTGCAGGAGGTGTGAGTTTTCAGAGGAAATTTATGGGAGCTGGATGAATTGTAATCTGAAGCATCCCTTGAAATATCAAGCCTGGATGCTCACCGAATATCCTCTCAGGGTCTCAACCACTGCCTCCCCTCAGCTGTGGCCATTGCTGTCCTGTGCTCATGGCAGGGCAATGGGCATCTCCAACTCTCTTTACACACCCCTTCAAATTCTTTCCTCTTAAAGCTCTGACTGGAACATAGGTGATGGCCTGGGACATAGGAGTGGGAACAGATCCTGAACTGCTTCCAGTTTGGAGCATCCAGTAGCTATCTCCCACCCACAGACCAGAACCCTCACTGTAAACAAAACCAAGGCAAGACAGATGGGAGAAAAGAAGAGGGGTACTCAGAGAAGGGAGGCTGTTTGTGTTATAACTCGGATATCTTTTTTCATCTGAACCCAGTCCTGACTGCTCATTTTCTGGACATGAAGCTACAGGGGCTCTGGCATTTAGATCCATTCCCAGCCATCCCATTTTTGTGGGCTGCCAAGACCTGCTTCAAATGTATGGCCCTGGCAGGGCTGGGGATGAGATATGGGGATGTTTTGTCATCATTCAGACCTTTGTGTTAGTTTGTGGAATATGAGTGATCCTCCTTCTCCTTTTCCCCACCATAATATAATCCATGTGATGCACCCCTGATTGTGGGACAAGCACAGTTGGGGGCTGTGACCTTTGCTGCTGCCACATGCTGCCAGTCATGCTGCTTTCTTGACTGCTTCTCCCTGGGTTTACCAGCACCATGGTAGCAGAGACACTGGCACAAGTACCATGGAGCATCCCTGCTGTCATGTCAGACCTCAGGCAGAAACTCAGCTGGGACCACAACATCCTAAATCCAATGGTTAGATCTTCTGGGGCTCATCAGTCTGAGACTTGAGCCTCTTCCACAGCTAAAGCTGAACAAAATGTCAGTGCAGCACAGACAGTCACAGGATTTGGGTCACCCTTGTACAGTTCTCTGTTCTGGGCTACAAGTGAGGAACATTTGGCAGTTTCAGGTAATACAAGAGCAGCTGCTGCCTCTGTGGTGTATGTCTCATGAAACTGCCAAACACCTGTACTCTCCAGTTGGCATCTCGTTAATTAACAGATAAAATTCAAGAGATTAGCTTCCTGCACAAAGACCTATACGCTTTAAATCCTGCAGGTGCACCTGGCACTTTAGCAAATACAGAGAAAGCCTGGAACCACCTGTCCCAGTGGCCTGAGAGGGCAGGGACAGGCCATGGTCCATAGATCGACAAACAGCCTTCAAAGGATGCCTAGAGAAGCTGGAGTTCTTTTATTTCTGCCAAATGTTGCTGTTGAAATCTTTATTTGAACTCTGCCAGTGTTAGAAGATGGACTTCTTACACACTTGGCACAATTTCTTATCTTTATATGCACCACACTGGCTTGATAAACACATTTTGTTTAATCTCATAAATCAAATGTTTATAGTGGCCCTTGCTGTTTCCCATGTAATGTCTGCTGCTGTGTGTTATAAATGGGCCATGTTGTACTGGCCTGTAACTCAGGAGGCCATACACCATAAAGACACTCAAAGCAGGAGCATTTCCTCATTGGCAAATACCAGTGTTTCCTATGGAGAACAGAATTGGGGCATTTTCTGGGTCTTTTAGGGTTTGGGGTTTTTTTACTCCTTTAAATCAGGTCGAGTTTAGCACTTCAGCACTTTATGAGCTCATGCCACAGCCTGATGTTGGTTGTTGAGAGCACCTAGTCCTGTGATGTCCTCGCTGTGCTGGCTAACAGGAGGTGACAACACCTGTGGGGCCAGTCAGGCTCCCAGGACAGGGACCTGAAAGTGCCCAGTGCTTTGCAGATGTGCAGATGCTTGGACAGAAGCTCTACCCTGATGTGCTGGACAGGAAATTGGAAATTGATTGGTTTTACTCCATCCCTCCCTGAAATTGTGACACCAATGCCACACCAAAGGCAGTGAAATGTTGCGTAGAAATTGGTTATATTTAGCACTCTCTAACTTTGTTATTACAGCACAGTGAGAAAGCCAGGCCAGAGCTGTGCCTTGTGAGTAATGATCTGAGCTATAGATTAGCCAGAAAATGAATCCTCAACTGGTATACAATGATACTGTCATTCCTGAATTCATTCCACACAGCAGCATATGTAAAGCCATAATACTGACTGCATAATCAGTGGGTGGTGTTGCTATTTTTTCTTTTAAGCATATGATGGACAAACAGCTTCTCCACTGTACATTTAAACCACTTCCATCACTTCTATTCATCTGTCCAGGATAAATTATATAGGAAAAAATGTGTAGGTGATGAAATTGCCCTCCATTTTTATCTGTATTTTTTTTAACTGACAAAGGGGAGACAACAGGCGAGGTGTGTGTTGAGAGGTGGGTGGAAATCACAAATAACTTGTGTCTTCAGAAACAAACTCTAAAAGCCAGCTTGACTATTTGGGGAGTAGGGCTAGGGGCAGTCTGTGTGATAAGGTGTTGTTGTTCTTCCTTCTTAAAGCTTTCTATCTAGCTCTGCGATCTCTCAGCTATTTTTTTGTGGGTTTCTTAAAACAAAAACAAACTAAGATCCCATTTCACAGGGATTAGAGTTTCCATGGAGAGCTGTAGCCCTTGGCGCCTGTGGTAGGTTGTGGCGTGGCTGTAATGACAGTCCCAGCCCGGTCCCACCAGTCCTGAGACATTAAGTGTACGCACGAACGCGCACATGGAGAAATGCACGCGCTTCATCTTTAATGGGGTTTTAATTTTGTGCCTGTGGGAAGCGCCAGATAACAAGCCTGGAAGCAGAAGCTGATTGATCACAGATCTGGTGTGGGATTTGGGTGGCACCAACAAGGCGCTTGTGACGTCCCAGTCTCAAGAAAATGACCTTTGTGGACCAACAGCACCAGTGGTTTTTCTGACGTGGAGGTTGACCACTGAAACTAGAAAACCACCCTCTTCAAACTTCCTGGTGTTTCTTGCCTTTCTGTGTCCTACTCTCCGAAGCTTCTGGCCAAAATCAGC
Organism: Lanius collurio; assembly: GCA_020086605.1. Classification (NCBI taxonomy): domain Eukaryota; kingdom Metazoa; phylum Chordata; class Aves; order Passeriformes; family Laniidae; genus Lanius; species Lanius collurio. The sequence continues at coordinate 34,583,983 of JACBWW010000006.1, forward strand.
CTGGAGCTGAAGGGTCAGCAGCTAAATGAAATTACGAGGCTTTTAGAGAGCCCAACTGCCTGGGCAAAAGCGTGGTTCAAAGGAGGAGTGGAACAAATGGGGCACAGATTGAGGGATGAGGGCCTTGCATGGCGCTGGGAGCTGGCAGAGGAGAGAAGGGAAAGGAGAGGCTGAAGTCAGGCCAGCAGGAGGAGGTGAGGATGGAAATGCAGGGGTGGCACAGGAGGAGTTCATGCAGGAGCTGAGCATTGGGTCTGAGGCATCAGAAGGGTGCCACAGGAGGGGATCTGCTCCTTACTCTTCTCTAACCCTGCTTCATCACACATACAAATGAGGAGCACAGGGTTCAGACAAAACCACCACCAAGTCAAATATCAGCTGGGCAGCCTTTGCTAGGCTTTGTAGCACATGCCTGCTAGAATATCATGTTTGATTATGTGCTTGCCTATGATATTATGTACAAGGTGGGTTCTGCCTTGCAGTCCCCCAGGCACACCTTGCTGCCTGAGCTCTGAAAGGCATGTAAGCTTCACTAGTAGCAAGCACCCAGGGCTGTCAACATCTGGATTCTGCTGCTGCAGCGGTCCCTGCTCACATGAGAAAGGCACTCAAGTGACAGGAAGTCTTCCCTGCATTACTGTGCCAGACCTATTGCTCTAGTGTGCTTCAAGGCTAAGAAAAATACTCCCAGTCTGGAAATCAATTTCTGACTTTTTAAGTCATGCTGGCTGCACTCATTGGAGAGAGGGAGCCTGTGTGAGCAGTTGGGAGGAGCAGGAGTTCTGCTGGGCTGTGGCAGCAGGAGGGGGTATTAATGGGAGAGGGTTGCAGCCTTCTACATACCAAGGCAGGGTGTCCAAAACCAGAACACAGAAACATGCTTGGGGAGGGAAGAAAAACGTGGTTTCACCCAGCCTAAGATGAAACACAAGTCTGTGAGACCAAGTGACTGAACCCATAAATAGCTTACTAGTGACCAAAATAGATGGTCTAGGATATGCCATGCTATGCTATGCTACTCATTCCTTCTTTTCTCAGCATAGGATTTTCACAGCTTCCCCATTGCTTAATTTATTCATTTTAGACGATATACTTGCTATTGGCATAACACCTGTAGTCAACAGCCCTGCTGTGTTTGCTCTCTGCACTCAGGCATGCCTAGTTCCTGGTAGGAGGCAGTGAGGTCTCTAGCAGAAGGCACCAAAGCAAACCTGAGGTTTATTCCAATGAGTATCAGGGACCATTATTTGCAGCACTTCAGTATGTAATTCTTTCAGTGTAGGTAGGCCCACGTACTTGGTGGGTGGAGCAGCAGGAAAACTAAGACTTGATCTATTTCCATTGAAAGCAAATGGGATTTTAGTCATTGACTTCAGACAGAGCAGGATTGGGACCCAAGAGCACAGTCAGTTTGCCAGTTTGTTGCTTGCCTACTGATCTCATGCCAATATTGTCTGCGTTGGTGCAGGGGATTGCGAATGTCTGGTCATGGGCAGGGGGGGAATAATTAGCAGTGCTTATTAAAAGCTATGGTGATTATTCATTACAGCTGCTGTAGACCACCCTGCTTCAACAGCATGAGCTCTAGTGTCAGAGGGGGAGGGGGAAGGAGAAGCAAATGGGGGCCTCCTTCATTCTGGTGTTGCAGTGGCCGTCTCTTTTCCAGAAGACGGATGTTGTGCTCTAAGTACCTCTCCAGAGAGCTAATGGCCGACATGGCATTATTACCAGCCTGCGATGAGCTCTATCTTTTTTTTTTTTATGATAGTAATTTGTTACACTGGTTTGCCACATGCCCGCTGCTTCCTTGTTAATCCAATAATCTATATGAGAAAAGCAATTTGACATTCCTCCTTCCCATCTGCCACCCATCACCCAATCTATATCTTAACTATCAGTGATTTATTAATGGTGTCTGCATTAAGTACATCTCCGCTTCATTGGCGCCCTCGATTCCCTCTCTCCTAGAGACACTCTCTGGATACATTTACAGAGCAGAGTCAGCACAAAGAGGAAAAGCAACAGTAAAAGCAACCAAGTTGGGGGATTTTAGGTGCTTTGGTCAAATACTACATGTGTTCAACAGCCTGAAGCCCACTCAGCTGAGATTCAAGTGCATACTCGGCCCCTGTGCTCTTTGCAAAACATAATGCTCTAGACAATGCAGGGCTTTATCAAGTTTATGCCTATAGTTCTTTTGCCATCATCAGTTTGCACCCAGTGTGGGTCAGTGTTCAGTGGCTCTGTCAAGGGGCTTTTGATGGGGCTTAATCCAAGGTTTGTTGGGCAATGCTTCAAGGGAAAACAACCATATTCATGATCTGTGGAAATAATGAAGTACAGTATCCAGTATCCTGGATTTCTGGAAAGAGTGCTTCTGTTAGCCTTTCTGTCAGTGGCAGAATGATCAGCACAGCCTTTATGTGATCACCTATTTTCATGACTCTTGTAAGAATACTGTGCCTTCAATAGCTTCAACAAAGTTGGTTTGAAATCAGCCAATGAGCTCAAAAGCTTTTGGAGGTGAAGGGCATCCAAGAAGCTCACATACATACACACACACACAGACACACACACTCCTGTGTGCTTACAAAGGCCTTGTTTCCTTAGAAACCAAGCTAAAAATCTACTGGCAGTATTTCAGCCTGCTTGCCAGTATCAGGAAAGAGCTCAGAGACTACTTGAGTCCTGCAAAATGAAATTCTCTTTTCCTTTTGAAGGAATTCTCTGCTTGAAATTAGATTTGGGAAGCACTGATCCTCAGACAAATCAAAGCTCGCACTGCTCCACCCACATGGGTTGCAGGACAGGCATTCCCAGTCATTCACCTTTCCTTCTCAAAACTCGGGCAGTGCCCTTGCACGTGCTGGCCAGGCACTGCAAACAGGTTTCATTGATTCAATTACTCCCCACACAGCCATTGCATACAGCTCTAGCAGTACAGCTCAGCATCCTGCTGCATTTCTGCGTGTGCTGAAACACTGCTTAATGACTTTTGGTTTAACTCACATGGGGAAAGCAAAAAAAAAGAGCATTTGACTTGACACTGAAGTTCATTACACATATCTTTCCTGCCACACTTCTAGGGATCTAAGGATGCAGAGTGCAGAAACCAGATCTTGTGGATTATATAATTTAATATGGCTGGATTCAGTCATGTTAAAGTCTCTGTAATACAGAAAGTTAATACTGCAGGTTGGATGCAACACCTTTGGAAATCACGGGGTGTGGACAGCATAGCAAATGATAATTTTATTTCATTTTCACCACAGTTCTTTTCAAAGGGCCTTCATTTATTTAGAATAGCCTAACAGAACCTTTCCTGTAATTACTGCTATTTTTAAGCTCCAGAAAGAAGTCATTGAAGAACAAAGTGTGGTGAGAAAAGCCAGAATCCCAGGAAACAGGGACAGTGTGGAAATGAAACAGTTACAAGCAAAACTGGAATGGATTTCATTGCTTTTTGAAGTCCAGTGCAAAGAATGGTCACACAGCATGCACCTCTGTGGATGTGCAGGGGCAGAGGATGATCTGTGCCAGGGGTGGCAGAACACTCTGTTGGTGCTGATAAATTGCCTTCTGAGAGAGCTGGCACTGCCTGGACAGTTCCCACCCAGATTTTTTTCCCCAGTAACTGGGGAAGGGTAATTGGGGAAAGCTTGGATTCACCAGGGTCTGTGGTCACTGACTTGGTGGTCTCACAAAGTGGTTCTCATGTAGCCTTGCAGTCTTCCTACATTGAGCACTGTTTATTTTCCTTCTGAATTTTTGCCTCTTGGTGCTGGTGAGCTGTGGCTGAGATGCTGCTCTTCCCAGTGCTTGGCTCCCCAGCCATTTTCAGTGCCTCAGGATGCCAGTCTTAATATTGTTGAAGGCTCCCAAGGTGGTTATTTTTTGCTGTTCCCTTTCCCTAAGGCTGAGATTTTCATTTGAGTTTTAGAATATCAGTTAACCCACATTTATCAAATGTCAGTATCATTTGGACTAATTACTCTTTTATGCACAATGAAAAATCTTGGGATAAACAGACTGGGAAGAATTTAGGTATAGAGTCATTATTAGGAACTAAATGATTTGATTTGGGTTTTTTTTTCTTTCTTTCTTTCTTTCTTTCTTTCTTTCTTTCTTTCTTTCTTTCTTTCTTTCTTTCCTTTGGGTANTTTCTTTCTTTCTTTCTTTCTTTCTTTCTTTCTTTCTTTCTTTCTTTCCTTTGGGTAAAACTCTATTTCTTGATATGAATTCAGCCATGGGCATGTTATAACTACAACTAGATCTGTGGAATAGTCAAAAAAGGAGGGATTTGCTTTGGTTTGGTCTGTGTTTTTTTTAAAGGAGTAGGAAGCTAAATTCCTGAAATGGAGGATGATGAGGAACAGCCCATGTAAACCCAGCTGTTTCCTCCAGGCATTCATTCACACCACTGAAGACACAGACTCTATCCCTGCCTATGCCTCATCAGCTTGAAATTATATTTCTACCCCAGGTTTTCTGGGGTAAATCTCTTTTATTTCCTCCTGCAGGAGCTGTTCCACTTCCTCTTACATATTAGGGAAATCCTTTTTTTATGGAGTTCATAAAGAGGTTGGTTAAAGGCATTGTATGTATGGTACAAAGCAGAGAAATGTGAAGATGTTCCTTAAATTCCGTGTGAACTTCCTATAGCAGATGAGGTAGACCTAAAGTGGGAAAACATTAGTATTTCACAGTTCCATCAGATGGAGAAAGCTGCCCCTCAGTGCTTTGTGTTTTTTAACACTGCACTGCTGAATAAAGCAATGTCTGCCTCCAGTCTTTTATTCCCATTGTTTGTTTCTGTTAAACTTACTGAAAATGGAAAGGGAGCATTTCCTTTTGAATTGAATGACATGTTTTCTTGGAGCCAAAATAAGGGGGGAAAAAAAGAGTTTGTTTATTTGTTTGTTCACTGATTTGGCAAGGAAAGTCCCCCAAGCATTTGAATTTTGGCTGAGATCAGGATTACTACAATGTTTTGTCTTTTTTCTTTTTCTGGCTTATCTGCCAAACAGCAACAATAGCTCCCTACACAGGCCTGCTGGAAATGAGATGCAGCAGCACAGAGTACCAAATGACTGGGTTAGGGACTGGGTAAGGGACGGTGTGGTTGCATGATAGGACAGTTGTGACCATGCAGACCTGGGGGGTGTGGCACAGTGATGGCTCTTCAGCTGCAGGCAGTAAGGCTGAGGTGTGTGGAAACAAAGTGCAGGAAAAAACCCTGCTCTCCCTCCTCGGCCCTAGAGACACGGCTTTTAGTCTCTCCACACCCTTCTGATGGTGTGATGCTTCTCCAGCTGACCTACTCCACACGAAAAGGACAAATCTCCAGAAAAAAAAAACAAACCTAGGAATAACCCTGGCAACCGTTTCCATAAAGGATCCTATAGGCAAAGATGGGAAGCACATCTTTGGTGTATGATACTGCAAAATTGTGAGGAGAATCTGTATATTTGCTCTGGGCATTCCCTTAGGCTCCTGTGTTTTAATAGCATAATATTAAATCAAGCTAATGTTAGAAGTAAAGCAGAGAATAGGGAGTGAATGCAGGAAACTCTGGCTGAAGCTAGATCCTGATTTCATGTATTCTCTCCTTCTCCAGATAACACCAATTTGCCTGACCAATAACCACTGCAAGTTGGAGCTTTTGATAACGCAGTGTTCTGGGACCTGGGGTTTCCTGAGATTTTCCCTTTCACAGAATAGCTCTTCTGCAAACAGTCCAGAGGAACTGATTCAGTATTTACATCATTACCTGTATCTATGGCGTGACATGAGGGAAAATTTAAAAGTCAGCATTTTGTATTTTAAAACTGCTTGGTGCTCATGATATCAAGAGCTTCAGACAGGCAATCTGATGGATTATTTGCCTTATCTGCTGTGTATAGAAGAGTTCATTTGGGGGGTTAGAAAAGAGAAAGATTTCGTGAAGGACTGCAGAAGACAGAAGTGAAAGTTGGGAATTATTTGGGGTGGAGGAAAAGAGCAGAAGGAAGAATGGTAATCTCTCATTTGTAGCATTGAAGATCTCTGCAATTACCTTATGAGATATGAAATTATTTCCCCCTAATAATCTGCCTGTGGTGTGGTTTTTCTCCCAAGGAATGTGAGGCATGTGTAAAACTCTTACAATCAAATGTGAAATACCAGTGTTGGAAAGATAATGGTTTGACAGCAGCCAAGCTGCCCCAGGCAGCCATCACCTTGCATATTACTCCATGAGGTGTCTGAAACTTTTTTTCAGTGGAAGATTCAATGGAAGATGTAATTACAATTATATAATTAATATTTTCCTTTATACTTCCCTTAAAAAAAAATCAAAAGGTATTTTTCCTGTTTGTACTGAAACCACTTTTGTGTTTGATGAAAGCTCTTTTTTTTTTTTTTACAGTGAGCCTCTAGGGAATAAAACCAAACCCAAAACCTAGCAACTCATATTGTTGTAAAAATGTTTCCAGAGAAAAATACAATTGCTTCTGACTAGCTTTAGTTACCATGTTTTTTTATTAAAATCTCCATCTCTTTGCATTCCTGCTGCTTATTTGACAGTCTCTGCTTGTCTTTCTTATACTCGCTTGCCACCATTTCACAATCTCTCTTTGTACTCCACACTTCCTATTTTTAATTGGAATTTTCTTCTTTCCAATTCCTTCACCTTTTCTGTAGCAGACCTCTTAGGTAGTAGATGATCCTAATAATATCTGAGTTGGAGCTGAACTTTAGACCCACGGTATATCTGAGTTGTTTTGAAGTAGCTAAAAAGTATTAGAAAGAAAAAAGGTAGATGTGAGACATTGTTGAGTATTTTTACCTGATTTGTATAAGTGGAAAGGGGATACAACACCACCAGCTAAAATAGAGTTCACATTCTCTTCTCTAATAAGGACTAGAGGTTGTTATATGGGAGAAATAATCTATTTTTAATACATTTATATATATTTATATGTTTATAATGAATACTTTGCATTCCACTTCTGTTTTCCTGCCCAAAAATGTGTAAGTGAAACAACTTGAAAGATCACTGAATGGGAGAGTAAAGGATGTGGTAATTGATCTCTGGAGGTCTCTAGACTCACCTCCTGGTCAGGGCAGGGCCAGGCAGAGCAGGTTGCTCAGCACCTTATCCAAGCAAGCTGTGAGTATGTCCATGGACAGAGATCACACAGCGTATTTTTGGGCACCTGCAGCAGCCTGCAGGGACACAGTGGAATTCAGGTTGGTTTGCACATGGGGTCTTGACAGGGGGACTGAATCATAGAATGGCTTGGGTGGGAAGGATCCTTAAAGGACATGTAGTTCTGACCCCACTGCCATGGGCAGGGACACCTTCCACTAGACCAGGGTTGTCAAAACCCCATCCACCCTCGCCATGAACACTCCCAGGGATGGGAAATGGGGCATGAAGCTGTACTGGGCTAAGCCTTGGCCTTTCCTTTTGTTGGGACATGCTCATGCCTTCTCCATCCCTCAGCCTGAAGCATATCAGAGAAGCAGTTCTAATTTCAGCCTCTCCCTACTTCATAAGTGTCAATCAGGTTTAAATTAAACAGATGCAGCTCACATGATCCCATGCAACAGTCTTCAAAAAGAAAGAAGAAATATTCTCATTGATCCTGTCGGGTGGACTGTACTGTGTTATGAGACCTCACACCTTGTCTTTGTACTAGAAGATGGTGTAAGGTAAGGGAGAAACGGTGAGGAAAAGTAGCTTTGGGGCTTTTGTTGCTTTCTGTAGGCCAGGCAGAAAGGCAGCACCCAGGAAGGGTGGATGTTTGGGATGCTGCAGGCATCAGACAACCATGGGCCTCTGACTGTGTGAGTTCAAGTCCTTGTGCTGTTTCCTGTTCAGGTGGTCACAGGAAAATGAAGTCAGGCTCTCGTCTCATGCATTGAGGCAGAGCTCTGCAGCTCCATAGGCTCTCGGGGGGGGATGTGTTGCTGCCCAAAAAGCAACATATTTTCTGCATGGAGCAGAAGACACTGAGGCCAAGGTCTGGCCCTACAGGTGGCCCCAGATCTTGTGGGCACCTGCAGCAATCTCCATGAAGCCATGGGCCCTCTGTTCAGGGGGCTGAAACAGATTTACCATACAGACATCTGTGACTTTACATCCAATGTAAGCAACCTCAGCATGCTCTGGAAAAAAACGGCCTTGTCAAAGTTCGGTAGCAGAGGAGAGATTTATTGGTCTGGTCACCTTCTTCTGGTACAATATAATTTATATCTACTCTTTAAATCAGGAGTAATAACCAAATTATATATGTTGAAAATTGTGAGGTTTAGGAGTGCATAACACATCTAAAATGAAACCTGAAACAGAGTGAAATTTGACTAGTTTCAGCTGTCGATACAAGCTTAAAGCTCAGGTAGGGCTCATTAGGAAGTTCATCTGACCTTTTTGACTGAACCCAAGGCTGATTTTATGTCTGATCCATAGAGAACATACTTTTTCTTCTTTCCCCCCTTTTTTTTGCCTACATGAAATCTCACTGATTATGACTGGAAACTCCTAAGTTTGTTCAAATCCAAAGTTCAAAGCAAGTTCAAAGTACAGGAAGCATGTAGCCATGAAAATGGAAATAGTTCAGTTTTAAATCCATGAGATCAGAGCAGGTGGAATTTGTACTTTGCTGAAGCTGCCTGAGCCAGAATGCTCTGAAAAGATGAGAGTTAAATCCTGATGAATAGAGAAGAATGAAGGAGGCCCTGGTTTTGCCCTTTATCTTTGGCAAAGGTATCTGTCTTTCCTAAATGGTTTTCCAAGATGAAACTTATGCACAAAATATTTGGGTAGAGCCTACCATGCAATACACTGGAAACGGTAAAACAATACATACTAGAAGAGAAATAACATCTTGCCTTTTTGGCCTTTAAGCAGAAGTATGGTATGGCTAGAAGAGGTCTAGCTTCATGGAATTAGGTTATTCAGGATCTCAGTAGAAGTCTAAGCAGCAGTTTACAACCTGCTGTATGAAGGAGGCTTGCACTAAGGAGTGGTGAAGAAATAAAGCCTTAGCCTTGCTAAGTTCTGAAGATAAGAGCAGAAAAAGTGCAGCAGTTTTGCTAGAGGAAGTGGGTGAAACAGGCATGTGTTTGGGTGCAAGATTGCTTCTGTTGGGGAAATTAAAGGAACAAGCAACTGGAGAAAGACAAGTCCTATGATTCCTTTTCCTCCTTTCCTGAAAATATTTTGTGTTTATACATGCTCTAGGAGAGAGAAAGAAATGGAGAAATGGACCAAGGGAAGATACAGTTCTGAAGGATGGAAAGATCTGTCTGTAATATCTTGCCTGATGTCAATCCCAACATCAGGCATGGAGTCACATCTAACAACTGCCTTGTGTCATCCAGAGACACATAGCTGAACAAAAGGGGAGAATTTTGAAAGTCTTCATCATGTAGTTTAGCACAGGCTTGGAGCTGATGACTTGTAGCCATGGCTTTGTCATCATGGATATGGAACAGGACTGTACAAGCTCATGTGACTGCATTAGATTGCCATGACTTCTTGGGGTCTAGTGAGTGCCATCTGAACTTCAGTGACAAGGACAAATCAAAACTGCAGGAGAAGATCTTGCTTACTAAAAATTTTGTACATTTTGGTGGTTAAATCAGGGTGTTTAATCCACAAGTTTTTCAGGCCCTCTTCTGTCCAACTGAATTGCTCTCATCATAATGTAATTCATGCAAGCAATTAGGCAGTGCTGCCTACAGCAATACCTCATCCTCTCGAGGGATTAGAGGCAAAGAGGAACTCACCATGGTTTCCTAGCACACTTCAGTACATATTTCTGTGTCTCTGCAGGTCTCTCCAGCCCCTTGCAAATCATACAAAAATCTACAGTCTCTCATGCTTTGATATAACACTGGCTTTGTCTTTGGCTGTAACATGGAAAGCTTTGTGTGCTTTGAGTATTGAACACAAGTGAAAGAAAAGTTGTTTTCAGTACCCCTGGGCAAAGGTTTTCTGACTGTAAGCTGGTGTTACCCCCAGTTTGAGGCACATATATGTCTGCTAAATGCTATGGGTGTCAGCCATCTAGCATTTGCTTATTCTTCTAGTCCTGCTGGTAATTCAATCAGAGGTGTGCTCTGTCTTCTGCCCCACGAGCAGAGCACTCACTCTGGAATAAAAAAGAATAATGCTGGCTTTTCTCCTGCTCGTACCCTGCCTCCTTTTCTGCTGCTTCTGAACCCCCTGACCCTTTCAAAGGCAGCCCAGCCGCCTGCTCCATCTTCTCTTGAACTGAATTGCAAATCCGGAGAGGCTGCACTGGGAGCAAGCCACACATTTCAATTCTGTGTCCCTGTTGTCCCTCCCATAGGACCAGGGCAGACCCTGAGGAAATACAGTCAGCATTTGTTGGTTGAGCCATCTGATGAGATTAACTTCTGGTTTAGCAAGAATCCAGTCATGGTCCCAGCTCTGTTTGGGCCAGCCAAGACTCAGTCACAAGACAGAGCAAAATTTCTGGGGCTCTGTACACGACTCATGGACAGTGACTCATGCTTCCAGCAGCATCACTGGAGAAGCGAACTTGCAAATCTCTGTTGCCCATTAGGAGAAATTAAGGCAAGATCAGGCAGCCAATTTTGTACAACCTACCTACCTACCTACCTACCTACCTACCTACCTACCTACCTACCTACCCACCTACCTACCTACCTACCTACCTACCTACCTATCATATGACAAGAACTCTTCTGACAGGAGCACCCTTCAGCAAATTGCCTTTCTGCTGAGGAACCATGGAAGATGGATGGCCCATGGAAGGAGCACCATGACCTGCAGCACATGCTGCAGGGGATTACAGTGCCCTAATCCTACAGTGCCCTGATCCTAAGGAAACCAGCGCAGACCACAGACCCAGGGTCTGTGTCCCTACTTGGAGTGACTAATTTTCCACTGACTGCCAGAGGCAAGGGGTCAGAGGGAGAGGTCAGAGGGGGTCATAGATCAGTGGAGACAATACAAATCAAAAAGAAACCCTTGGCCTTTCAGGTTAGCTTGTATTAGCAGTTGTATCTATCTTTTCTTAGCCTTGCTTACCCTTTGGAGTAAACTGCTTTCCCTTGAGCAACTACAGAACAGCAGGTCAGAAGATGGCAGACACACTCACAAGGTTTATGCCTGACATCCCTCTGTGGTGACCCTGTGACAATAAGATTTCACTGCTGTATCTCCCCAGAGCTGCTCTCACTCTTGGCAACTTCAGTGACAGAAGTTTTAGCCTTTTTAAGCAATGTTAGACATGCAGTGAATTGCAACGTTATTGTGTTGGATATCTTGAGCAGAACTCTTCTCCATAGTGGGCATATCAGCTCTGGTGTAGTCTGCTGGGCACCCTGGATTCATCTTGTGTGAGCCACTAATGCCCCCTTCAGCACACTGGGGTTACAGGGTCACTTGAGAACATTCTCTTTCACCATTGTTGCCTCCCAAGGGTGCTTGTTGTTGACTCTCAAGGACTAAGTGTGGAGAATACAGAAAAAAAGGGACTTCTCGCTCTGTGTCTCAGCTTCGGCATGTATATGTGTGTTTTTATGTTTCTCTTTCTTTCAGTGATGGTAACAAATGAACCCACAATCTCCTTCCAAAATTAAGAGTTACATGGTTACTTCTGTGCCATGTCTGCAGCTCTCATAGTGACTGTCTTGAGAGCAGTAGTTTAATTTTTCAACAGGTTTGGAGTCTTCAAAATTAAGTTTGTGTCCAAAACTGAGAAGCAAAAGGAGCCTTCTGGCTATTTCTTGACAGAGTGTTTTCGTCTCCAGCTGACCACCAGCTCAGTGAGACTAGCTTGTCCTGATGGCATGGGAATGTCAGGGAATGCAGAGTGTGACCCTGAGCCCACTCCTCCATCTGAGCGGCTGCTCCTTGTCATGGCACTCAGTTCATGCTCTGGTTGGAAGCTGCAGGAAGGCAATGTGCTTCCTGGCTTTCTTTTTCTGGTTAGTGGCTCTTTCTGAGGAGATGGTAGCTCTTTCTCCCCTTCCCTCCTTTCAGGTGTTTTTGATTGGAGGTTTTCATAGGTGCTGTTTGGGGTTTTCAAGTACCTTGGGCAAAGATCTCTGACCCCAGGAACAAAATTGTCACAGGGCTGGACATTCAGGGACTTTGATAGGGAGTAGAAGTTGCAGGGTTTGGCTTAGTAGGGGAACGTGTTCTAACTGTGGAGAAGATAATTGGTTGCAAAAAACATATGGCGCATCTCTGTGTGAGCAAGGCACTTGTTATGTTGACAAACTCAGCCTTGCTGACAGAATGGCTATGGAGCATTTTACTGTACAGTGAATTCTTTATCCTGTTGTATGTTTCCATGTAGCTACCATTAGAAGTTATCATCTTCAATACCCCTCTTGTCTCACATCTGGTGAGAAATAGTAAGGTCAATATCCCACAAGCCATCAATATCTCAGCAAGCCCACTCTTCTCTTTTTTTTTGTCTTGACAACAGCCAATAAATCTCAGAAGGCTTCCCTTGAAATACAGGAGAGAGGAATCTGTTTATAGTTTATATGTGGTTACTTAGAATATTGATAAGATTCATGGAATAGTTTAGGTTGGAAGGGACCTTTAAAGGTCATCTAATCCAACCCTCTTGAAATGAGCAGGGACCTCTTAAACCAGATCAAGTTGCTCAGAGTCCTGTCCAACTGGACCTCAAATGTTTCCAGAAATGGGGCATCTGCCACACCTCTGTGCAACCTGTTCCAGTGTTTCACCACTAATACCTGCTTTTTTTGTTAGAATAATAATTTCTACTTGAGTTGGAAAAACCCCAGATTGTCCCAGGAAAAGGTGACCTTGTGCCCAGGAATGTGATGGTTTCCATGGCAATAGATTAAGATGGGCTGTCTAAGGCCAAATCAGATCTCAGCAAGCTTTGAAAAAAATCTGGGGTGTTGGTGCCCATTACAGTCTGTAAGCACAGCACCATACCTTCTGAGTCCCTTTGATTAGCTGTGAAATAGAAATGGACTCTGCAGCTTCCTAGGGATTTACATTCAAAAGGTGCTGCAGCGCTGCCTGACTTGGTCAATATTGCTGGAAAAAAGTAAACCAGTGGTGAATTTACTGTTCAGGGTTGTGTTTTCACAAAGAAAAGCAGGGCAGAGCTAGTCCTTGAATCATGACAGATCCTCTCTATCCTCTCTTTATAGTCTGGTCATGACCCTTAGCATGGGAATGTGGGAAAAGGAGTTTTGGGATTATTTGGTCCCATATGCTTTGATACAGGGAATGAAAACTTAATCGTCTTACTGCATGTAATTTTCTGCATGAGACTTAACAGAAACTTGAGATAGAGGCATCAGGTCGGGAATGTCAGTCTGTTTGCTTTAGACTTCTCTGCTTTGGACATCTGCAAATGGAAGTGGCTCCAATAATTGACAGCCTCCAGCAAATCATCTGTGTGGTTTTTTGAGGAGCCTAACAGTAGGAATTGCTTACTTAGAGATATTTTAGCATGCTTGATGTAATCTATCTTCTTGTCTAGCTGTAGGTTGTTGAGTGATTCTCTGCATAGGAAGAGAACTATTTTTTGAGAAGAAATCTGGTTCTAGCTTGACTACTTATTCAGTAATTAAATGGATCTTTCTTTTCTTATTTGCACAGCTACAGCTAGAAAAAGGTAACAAATCTGCTGCAATCTCTGGTGTAAATCTTTCTTAATCATGACTTTAATGAAAGTATGAGTTTAGAATCCCTTCCTAGACAGGCTGCTTTAGCTGTTACCCAAAAAGTAACTCCAAATTATGTATTAGCAGCTTGGACTATTTTTGAACAACAACAACAACAACATCTTTTTTATATTAATAATTTATGTGCCTAAAAATTTCTCTGTCATTCTTCCTCTCAGAATTGGATTTTTTTTTTTATTAGCTCCCTGTTGAGCAGACTATGTTTTGATTTGGGGAGAAATTATAGTTACTGCTTGATGACAGTTGAGACAGACATTATTGGGAACATCCCTGCATGTCTTACCAGCAGTTGGATATATTTGGCTGAGCTGATGCTGGACGACATTTTCACTCCAGTCTAAGACAGCCCATGTGGTTGTGTGCCAGTGTCTTGCTGTGTGGTAGGACATAACCTAAAAAGTGACACCTTGGCACTGATAAGATTGCCTTGTCATTTTTTATGTTTTCAGCATGGCCAGTTGAAAGCAGTAAGCAAGCAGGGAGGAATCTTTTCTAAATCCATCTTCCAAAGTCCCAACCATTAGCAGATAAGGAAATTTAAAAGTCACAGATAAAGTTGCATTGCTACCAGCAGTGGAACTGGCAGAATCGTTTCTGAATGCATTTCTGCTCTTTACCCAAACAACTGATTCTAAGAGGATATAAATGCATTTAAACACTACACGAAAGTACTGCTTCCACCTAACTCTGTAATTCTGATGATTCTTTATTGGTGAAATAACAACTAATTGTTCCTTATGTACTCCAGGCTTGTAAAGTTTGTTGATAATCATGTTGTTTTATCTTTAATTACTTCATTCACAAGCTATTATTCAGGCTTTTAGTTAACATTGTGCTTTTTTCATAGACTTGTTGATGGTCCCAGTTTAGCAAACTCACTCCTCAGTGGAACTGCTTGTAAGTCTCAAGCTCGACATCCTCTCAAGGATCTTTCCATGCATCTTGCTATCAGCGTATCTATGGACCTGTCTTTTCCATTTGCTTTTTGTCTTGTGAGGAAGCAGGAGGCTGTCTCATTTCCCTGAAGATCCAAGCACCCCTGTCAGCCACCATTACTCGTGGTGACTGGCACACAGCTGTGACAGCGATGGAATCTCTTGGATTGACACTGCCGTGTCTCATGGGATAGGCAGTCCTCCTGAAGACCCCAGGAGCCAGCATGAAATAGGAGCATAAGACATTTCATACTGTTATTCCCATAAACCACTTCAAACTCAAAAACAATGGCACTTCGGACTCAAAATTCTTATTTTATTGTCAACTAGAACATTTTTGCAAAAATAGTTTGGTTTGCAATAATCAGTAGGGAAAACTCCAATTTTTTCCCTGAAACTTTTGATTATATTGTTTTTTCCATTTTTCTCTTTTCTTTGAAAATTTCTATTCAAACACCTGATAGTAAATTTCTGATGTTGTTGACTCTCCAAGAAGGTATTTCTACCTTCCCATAACAATTTCTTGTGTACTAATTCAAAACTTTTGGGCAACTTCAGTGATAATGTTTTTATTTGTTTCCTTGCCCTGCTGTCTCTCACAGCTGAAAGAAAAATACAGGCTAACAATGTCCAAAGCAGCCAAGTCTCCTCAGTCTAAGCTTTATCAAGGCCAGCATGTTTAGTGCCAGCTTTAAGCACAGCTAACACAAGCAGTTGCCCAGGGCAGCAGACTGCTGGTGGCAGCAGAACAGTCACTGCTCCTCTGCCTCCTTTTCTGCATCAGAGCCACAGAGCTGCTGCCAGGCATGCAGGCCAAGGTGTGCGAGCCAGTGGCTGTGCCTGGGTGTGCGCTGTCTCCCAGGGAGCAGTAACTGCTGCCCGTCCTCCTCCTACTCCCCTGGCATCACCCTGAGGGTGGAGCTCTCCCAGCTCCAGTTCTGCCCTCTGCTTGCCATACCCAGGCAGAGAGCCCATCCATGCTGCTTCTCCATAAGGTGGCAAAGCTGAACTTCATTTATACCAACAAAGGGCTTTGAACTGGCTATATATTTATAAATGAGGATTAGGTTCTTCAGTCTCTCATATTCTTTGGAAAACATTAATATGCAGAATATGCCTACCACTGTTTTTTTGGTATCTGTTTTTTTTGCTATCTACACACAAGTCATTTGAATGGTTGTCAGGCTTGGTACCTTCAGAAAACATTTATTTGCCTCTGCACTTTTTTCCACTTGGATCCATGTGTACATTTGTGTGTTGTGCATGTGGCTGATGGGAGGAATATATACTGTACACATGTATTTGTGTGTGAGCATGATTTTGACCAAGTTTGTGCTTATTTAATCATGTCTGATGATGGTTTACAAGAAAGGTTTAGAACATAGATGCTGGGTATATATTCTGAAGTTTGTGGATAAACACCTCTATGCAGGCAAAGGAGAAGAGAAGGCTCAGGAGTGACGTTATCACTCTCTGCAACTACCTGAAGGAGGTTGGGACCAGGTGGGGGTTTCCCTCTTCTACCAAGCCACTAGTGACAGGATGAGAGGACATAGTCAGGGGAGGTTCAGGTTGGACATTAGGAGTAATTTCTTCACAGAAGAAGGGGTGATTAGACATTGGAATTGACTGCCCAGGGAAGTGGTGGAGTCACCATTCCCAGAGGTGTTTAAGAAAAGACTCAGTGCCATGGTCCAGTTGACACACTGGTGTTCCGTCATAGGCTGGACTTGAGGATCTCAGAGGTGTTTTCCAACCAAATTGATTGTGTGATTCTATAGCTGAGTTTTGCTTAGTTCAAAGAACTGAGGTGCAACTCTGGGTCCTGAAGCCTGTGTTGCCTGCTCTCACCTAACAGAGGAGCACATCAGAGGCATCACACACCAGGTGAAGAGGTGTCCACTGTGGTTAAGCACTGCAGTACCTCTGGTGCACTGCCTGGGCTGGCTCTAATAAAGATGATGCTGGTATATAATGCACCTACAAAGTCTTTTCCAGATGAAGAGTATGCCTATTCCAAGAGACATCTGAGGTGAACATTTCTAGCCAGAATAATATTACTGTCACAGTGGGCAGTGGCTGCAGAAGGGGTGTGTGCAGTCACACAGCATGGGCTCTGTTTGGTGGCTGTGAATGACAAGTGATGTTGCAGCTCAGTGGCAGCATTTCAGTGCTGCACAAAAGATGCTCTCACGCTTCTGTGCTGCACTAGTGAGGGGCTATGACTGTGGATGTGGTGGGCAGAACACGCATTGGCAGAAACATGGGCCAGCTTTTTAGTTTTTGTTGTTTTGTGGAGCAGGCCATGTGCTGTGTGTGTGCTGACATGGTCCCTGCAAGGCACTACTCTGGGCAAAAAAAGGGTTACATGTTTGGTGTTGTTTGGGTGGCAGGCACTGTTCTGAGTGTTGGACCTCCACTAAGAACAATAGAAAGTCAAATAGAAATGCTGTCTCTGTGGACACAGCACAAGGCAGAGCTGTATCTTTGCTTTAGTCCTTCGTGTTTTCCCCCATGGCTTTTTCCCTTTTGTTGTTTTCAGGGCAGGGAGATCTTCACTTCATCTGTGGAATGACCTTCCCATCCCCTGCCTGCAGCCCTGGAAAGAGATTAGCACAGATGAGAAAACACAGAAGAAACCTGCTGGAGCCAGTACAGGCAAGTCTGTGAGAGGAGGAGTGAGCAGCAAGGTGTCTGAGCGTGGCTGGGTTGTCCCTAGGGGACACAGACACAGGATGGTTTCAGGTCCTGGCGCCACTGTTCCAGTGGGGAATTGCAACCACTTTAATTAGGAGCTAGCTTTAGCATTTCCCCAGAGCAGCAGGAGGGGGGGAAATGAGAAGTCCCTGGAGAGGGGGGCTGAAGTTAGAAAAAAAGAAGCAATGAACACAGACTGGAATAGATTTTCTAAAGGAGGTACCACACACCTAGAGATCTTCTAGGAAGGCATCAAGAAAAAAAAATAGGAGTGCTTGCAATTAATGCAAAGAAAAGCTGGTGGGGAAAGATTTTCTTGTTCCAAATATCAAGAGTTCCAAGTCTGTGGATCTTTGTGTGCCTACAGCATGGTTGCCTTTAGGCCATAAGATCTGCTGTGGGCTACAAGCAAATTCCCTCACTTGTTATCCTCATTTGCAGTGGAGCACTTGAGAAATTGCTCAAGGGCCACCCTGATCTAGTATCAGCTTGAGGTGAAAAGTAGAGCTGGGGGGAGGGAAAGCTGTCATATTATCAGCACATACAATGAGACACTGGCTGTGAGGACCAGGAGCACACTTTCTGTGTATAGAGCATGTTCTAGGCTTGCAGAATATAACAGCAGGCATGGGTGTGGAGGAATTGGATCATGTTGGGTAAGCAAAGAGGGAGCTCAGCAGAATGGGAAGGATATGAGTAGCCTTCTCCCTGCAGCCAAATCTTTTCTTCCTATGGCTGGACATAACTTGCATGGAAATGGCTATTCCCTGGGCCCTAGCTAATATAGTAAGGGTTAATGCATTGCATAGTGGTAATAAATTTTGTGTCTATGACAGAGGAGAGGACCGGAAATGTGTGCTGAAGAGAAGCTGCTGTCAGCATTGTGCCTTTTATTAGTCTGTACTTTTCTTCCTTCCCTCTAATGAAATGCCCATTGACATTTATGTTCTTGTCACCTGGAGAGAAAACCATTGTCACTCCACTGATGCTTCTCCCATCACAGCAGGTCCCATTCTAGCACTTCAAAGTCATTTTCATCTTCTTTTTTAATGGACAGACCTTTCCTGGATGGATTTACCTGCCCATTGAACTGGCAAAGATTACCTCAAGATAGCAGCAGAGTGGACCTCTATGGCTTTTCTGTTAATTGCACTTTCAGGGACACTTGAGGAGCTTGTGTCATGGGCAGCCTGAACCCTGCAACCAGCTGAAAAGAATCCAAACACACCCTGCTCTCTAGGGACTTACTCTTAGTTTCTCTCACTCCTGCCTTTGCCTTGCTTTATCTTCCAGATAGCTCTTGATCCCAGTGGCTCTTTTACAGGGACGGCAGATCTCAAAGACATGCTTTGTTCACTGACCAGGCAGATAGGAAAGACCATCTCAGTGTCTCAACAAGGAAAAGACAACAATGGGAGCTCACCCCTTAATAGCCACCAGAAACTCTACACTAGAGAGAGCCATTAAAGGTATCCAAGATGTGAAAAAACTTTTTAGTTTCCATGAGTTACAGGATTAAGATGGCTGGGAAACTGTGCTTCAGTAGTAGTAGTAGAGTTTATGGAGCTACTTGCTTTTTTGTAAAGCAATAGTTACTTTACTCTGAAGGTACACAGCTTCATTGACAGCTACACATTCCTTTGTAACATGTCTTGGTCAGGCATGCACTCACAGGGGTTTTTAACATAAAATCTACCCATGCTACCTGTCAGTGAAGAAGTAAATAATTAGTCTTTGCTCAGTTGTCTTTGGTGTCTTTCATGCTCTTTTTGTTTATTTGTTTGTTTTTGTTTGTTTTGTTGAGTTTGATTTTTTTTTGGTGGTGGAAAGAGGATCTTGGCTTTTATTTCAAGGTTTTCTTCAGCATTGTAAAACCCCTTAACAGAACTGACCAACTACTTCCACAGCTGGCAGGGTGAGACCACAGAAACCTTTCATGGTCTCCCAGAGGAACTCCTAGGTTGCTGGTAGGAGTCTATGAGCAAAGAAGAAGGCCTGATGCCAGTACCATCCCCTCCTGCATGTGCAGCTTGAACTATCAAATTTTTCACAGTCATGGGAGAAGATGTTTGATTCTTAAGTCCAAGTGGACTTCCCAGGCAGCTGCCTCCTACCTCCTCAGAGGAGACACGGTGGACTGGAAGGAAGGCTGGTTCTGTTCTTCAGACTGCCAGCTGGACCTCCCTGGTATGGTGTTGGCATCTGGGCAAAGTACAACTCCTATATGTTCTCTTCTTGTGGTTTAATTCTGAGTATGGAAATAAACAGGAAGAAAAACTCCCAAGTCTGGAAGTGCACGAGTCTCACTACATCACATGGGATCTGAAATTAAAAAATCTTTACTCCTTCACATCACAGAATCACAGACTGGGTGGGTTGGAAGGGACCACAGTGGGTCATCTGGTCCAAGCTCCCTGCTCAGGCAGGGTCATCCCAGAGCACATGGCACAGGATTGTGTCCAGACAGGTCTGGAATATCTCCAGTGAGGGAGACTCCACAACCTCTCTGGGCAACCTGTTCCAGTGCTCAGTCACCTGCACAGTAAAGAAGTTCTTCCCCATGTTCAGGTGGAACTTCCTGTGCATTTCTTCCCATTGCCTCTTCTCCCGTTACTTGGCACCCCCAAGCAGAGCCTGGATCCATCCTCCTGACATCCTCCCTGCAGATACCACCAGACATTGGTGAGGTCCTCTCTCAGTTATCTCTTCTTGAGGCTGAACAGGTCCAGCTCCCTCAGCCTTTCCTAGAAGAGTAGCTCCAGTCCCTCAGCCATCTTTGTCATTCTCTGCTGGACCAACTCCAGGAGCTCCATGTCCCTCTTGTGCTGAGGAGTCCAGAACAGGACACAGCACTGCAGATGTGGACTCACCAGGGCTGAGGAGAGGGGCAGCATCACCTCCCTTGACCTGCTGCCAACACTCTTCCTAATGCTCCCCAGCACGCCACTGGCCTTCTTGTCCCCCCCCTTGGCCTGCTGGCTCAGGATAGGTCCCCCAGGTCCTTCTCCACAGATCTCTTTCCAGCAGGTCAGCCCCCAGCCTGTGCTGGTGTGGAGGGTTATTCTTCCACATTTGCCTTTGTTGAATCTCAGACAGTTCCCATCTCTCCACGATGCTGAGGTCCTTCTGAAGGGCTTCACAGCACTCCGGGGTATCAGCCACTCCTCCCAGCTTTGTGTCATCATTGCACTTTCTGAGGAGGCCTCTGCCCCATCACCCAAGTCATTGATGGAGAAGTTAAATGCTACTCTTAAGTTAAGCAGTATCACTCCCTGCATCAAAAGTGAGAAGTTTCCTGTGAATTAAAAGCCATGATATGCATGAGAGTTGTTTCATCTTGTTTCAGTTAATTACATGAATATATGAAATTTATGAAAACATAGCCTTTTATTGATTTAATGTTCCAGCACATTATTTTTATGTTGTGGTTAAAACTGTTTTCTGGAAAAGACTGTTCTTCATCACTATCCTGAATCTGGCATGAAGAGTAACATATTCACTCACATGTTCCTTAGGCCAGTAAAAAGGAGAATAATTTAATCATTTTCTTTCTAGTAACTTAGACATTTTCCCCTCTCTGAACCTTTGTCTTATAACAGCTGAACCACAGGTCATCATTATTTTTCTTTCAGCCTTTTCTAGGTATAACATTGGCTCTATCCCCTTCAAAAACACCTTCTTTTCCTCCTCTTTCTCTCTTTTATTATTTCATAACTAACTGTCTGGTCTAGACATAAAATCCTAGGAGACACATACTGTTTATTTACTCTACAGAATTTTTTCTCTCATCTCTTTTGACAAATCCTATCCAAGTAAATAAAAATTAATCTGGTTGTTTAAAAATAATGCAGTCAGAGTTTTCTCTAGGGTCAACAGCAGCAGAAACTTGTGAGATAGTACAACTAAAAAAGGTTACTGAAAGACCATCCTTGAATGTTTGTTCCAGGGCTCTCTGAAGGACTTCAACAAAACTTGCTGTTAGTCCATCTGACCCTAGGTGAGAAGCAGGCAGTGCCCTGCTGAATTTATTTGAAGAATAGGTGGAAATTTCTCAAAACTGGGACAACAATGGAAAGTTGCACAAGGTATGGGCATTTAAAATCTCATCCTTTTGAAATTCAAGGCATAAGTCCCATTGGCCAAAATGTAACCCATACTATACAGTCAGGCCATAGGTAAAATGCCAATTCCCTACAACATCTCTTCATACAAGGGTCATCTGGTTTTGTGTTTGGTTGGGATTTTCGTTTTGTTTGTTTTGTTTTGTTTTACAGTCAAACAATAAAGGCTATATTTTACATTTGCAGGATTAAGTAATTTCTTCACTCACAAATTTACAGTTTAAGGGACAGAAGGGAATAGCATATTATCATCTAATCTGACACATGTCAGAGACATTTATCCAGCTGTTTTGGTAATGAGTCCAGTAACTTGCGTGTGCTTAAAATAATGTATCATCCAGTAAGGCATCTGATCTTGATTTGAGGATTTAAAAATGTGCCAAAGCCAGCCTATTTTTGTATTCCATTCTTCGATTTGTTAAAAAACCCAAAACAAACAGGTCTTATTTCTTGTCTGAATTTGTCTGTCTAGCTTAATGTTAGGATTTGTGGGCTCGCTTTTCTCTGCCATACTAAAGATCCCATAAGCACTGGCCAATTCTCTTGAGGTGTTTAAAAATAAGTTAGTCACTTCTTGGTCCCCTCCTTGATAAGGTGAAGAGACTAAGATATGGATACATTAGTCTCCCCACCATTGAGATGTGTGAGCTGTCCTCTGCTGTGTTCTCTTCTGAGTCCAGTTTTCACCCCATGGCTGCTACAGAAAAAGCTGAGCGACACAGAGTCCCTGTGCTTTGCTGATGCCATCTTTGGTGCCTGTGCTTTCCCCAGCTGAGACTGAGCCTCCTGTCTTACCCGTAAGATGTGCTCTCTGGAGCTGTTTAATTTTGGCTCATGTTCACAGATTTTTTGGGGGAATTCTGTCATATAACTGAGCCCAGCAATCTCTGTATGTTCCCGATTTCCTTATGTAAACAATCTGCAACTTCTTCTTAGAGGAGGATTCCACATAGCAGCAAGTTCTGGAAAGCTCTTTCATCCAGCTTTAAATTTGAAGTGGTTTTTTTTTTCTTGTTTTGAAACCCCAAACTTTGAAAACAGCTGTTGTCTCCACCTGAAAGAACACAGCATAAGTAAGCCATCTATGAAAGTGCGTAAGTGTGGAAAGTTGAATAATGTTTCCAGACATCAATAAACAGACATTTCAACTGGGCTTGGTGTGAAGTTCTCTGAGGGATGAGAAACTTGTTTATTTTGTTCAGACCAAAATCCAGTCAAAAAATACTGCCATCAGCTTATCCCGTATAAAAGGACATACCCACAGTAGCCTTCCTCTCTATTGCAACTGAAGACTACTTGAGGCTGATCTTGGATTCCATTTACATGCTTTAACCTATCCAGATCTCTGAAACCCTCTCCTCTTTGCAAGTCCTATTCTGCAATCTCCTTCTTCTGTGAGTTGCCTCACAGGAATTTGTGAACAAGTTTTGTCTTCAGTTTTACCAATAAGTGATGCTCTTTGTGATCCCCTGTGGAGCTGTGAAGCTCAGGGTAGGTATTTGCTAGAGAAATACAGGAGCAAAAGATATCGGGAAGAGGGCCAAAGCAACTCAGATGTGATGCATTTGTTATTATGGGGCTGTAGGAAAAGCCCTCTTTCCTTTACCCATCCCAATTTTCTTTTTCATTAGCCTCCTGACGCTAACCTCTGAATAACTTCTAAAGTAAACCACCCATAAATATTGCACGAGTCTCCAATACTAAAAGCTGATAAAGTTTATAGCACTTATAAAATAAATAGAAGGAAATGCTTTTCAGTTTCCTATTTATAGGTCTCAAGAGAGATCTCAGGTATGATTTATCACTTCAATTTTAACTGTATTAGTCTCCCCCTATCACATACACACAACTCTTTTCCTTGGTCATTCTTTTTTTTCTCACACACAGCTGCTTCCTCTTTTCCCTGTAGACCTGCTCACACCCACACAGCCATTTGCCCTCCACATCCTTTGCTAACAGGCAGGAGACTGTGATCTTTTACAGAGTGTTGAGTGCCATCAGTTTTCACCAGAGTCAGCAGGTGTTGAGGGTTCTCAGCATTTAGTGAAGCACTCTCAACCACACGTAATTCAAAGGAAAAAACTACTTTTTTTTTGAGTGAATATGGCAAGCGGCCAAAGAAGGATTAAAAAAGAGGGAGGCAACATTTTGGACGTGGGTGGATCATTAAAGCACAGAGAGTATAGTTAACATAGGGTATGTTTCTTTTTAGGGCATTCCTATATCATTTCCAAGTGTTAATGTTTCTAAGCATGCAGTATTCATCCTCAATTGCCAGTACATTGCACTTGAGCAGATAAATTGACTGTGTCTAATAATACCCTTTTTCTTGAAGGAAATGAACATCACTCCTTCTGTTTTATAAAAGTGGAGGCACACTTCTGGCCATGTATCGTGTGTCTGGATTAGCATTTTATTTCAGTGCAAAGGTGCACTTCTGAAGGAAATATCCCTGTCCCCATGTAGTTTATTTTCCCATTTAAATGGAAACTCTTATTCCAGAAATATATCTGCTAACAGGCATTCAGCCCATGGGGCTAGACTACAGCTAAACGAGCTTAAACTCTCCAAAACATGTAAATGTGGGCATCAGATTGTCAGTGCCAGCTGTTTTGCTTTAGAGTTCCATTCCTATTACACTGCAGCATTAGCTAATGTGTCAAGCCACATCACTACCACAGCATTTGACACCACTGCATCCTAACTGCATTTTACTGTCCTGGTTCTACATTAAAAACCAACCAAAAAAAAATGCCTTTCATGATTGGGACTGAAATAAATACATTTATGTTTGAAATTCCCAAAGACTTCACTTCCAGGGCTTTCCTTCCCAAAACCTTCAACTGATACTAGAACACAAAGAACAGTGAAAAGGAGACCACAAAAACCAGAAGTCCTCAAAGCTGAAGTCTAATTTGCTCCACACAAATAAAAGAATTAAAACTGCTGCTTCTGATACTGCTTATGTTAAGCTGCCCATCTCCTTATCACAGGAGGGAAACTGAAGTTTAGATGACATGAACCTGCTTTCTAGAAGGAACCATGTTGAATAGATAGGTGAGGGGGTACGGATAATGGAAGAAAGGTTTAATACAGGAGAAAAAGGAAAGGACAGCTGAAAATATCTGCATGCAGTGAAAGGGGAATTCTTTAAAAGCAAATGCTTGTCTTACTTAAAAAAAACAAAACAAAACAAAAAACAAACAAACAAACAAAAAAACCCCAACCCCCCCCAACACCCCCAAAAACAAAACAAACAAACAAAAAAAAAAAAACAAAAAAACCCCCCAAACTGATGTGAGGCAAAGAGTACTCTGTAGACATACAGAATTCCTCGTCCTGCGTGTCAAGAAGCGGCATTTGTGTTAGAAATTTGCAAAGCCCTTCTTACAATTTCTTCATATATCCTCTGATATCAGTCTTTGCACATGAAAGGCCACTGAGAAAATGTTACTTTCAGTGAATTATGCTCAATTGTTTGGCTGAGGCTCTGCCTCACTGATCCTCCCTGTTGCAAAATACTGCCTTGTCAGCACTGCCATTCTCAAGGGCCTGTCCCCTTCCTCTCCAGTTCCCATCTCCTTCCTCTCCAGTTCCCTAAGGCTAAGGCTATGCTGTTCTTGATGCATGAGCTCTCACCTCTACTACATCTGATCAAACCATTGCACTTTTATTATTCAGCCCGTTAGTTAGCACAAGTAAACCTTCCACCATTCACTGCTTTATACCCTAATGACCATGCTGTCATCTCATATTGACAGCAACCCCAACTGCAGGACAAAGACAACTAATTAATTAATATCAATTCTATTCCTTTCCAGTTCAAAGCTTACTCAGTCTCTGTGGTTGCAGAGAACCAGTTCTGGACACAAAAAGTAATATTCTGGTTTAGTTTATAATTGATCATATCTGACAAAATTGACCTGCTGGATAATATTGGGATCTATTAATTATCTTCAGGAAATTTTGGAATTGTAAGAAGAGAATTGTAACTTCAAATTACTTATAATTCCACCATTTAACCCCTGTGTCATCATCTTGAGACTGTCAAGCACAAGGTTTGTTTCAGCTGAGTTCAGTCACCTAAAACCTAGATATGTAAGTGTGAAGTCAGAGTACCTCTATAATCAGTGGGGAGACAAAAGTGGCTACATGAGATGTTGCTTCCATCTATTAGAGACACCTCTTAGGATGAGATGAAGGCTGCCTAAAACCCATTTGTCCATGTGCCTGTATTTTTAATAAAATGAGAAGGACTCCCTTCAGAGGGGTGATTCAAAGACAGGTTTTGAGGCTTTGTGATGCAGGAAGAAGCTGGAGAATGCACAGAGAAGGCCAGACTCTAGTCACAGGTCCGACATGCAGCTACATCTCCATGCAAATGCTTCTCTTTCTAAAAGGTACCACTGGAAATCAGAAGGGTGGTGTCTTTTGGTTGTCATCCAGCCCCTGATGAATAAGTTATTGAGGATTTTTATAGCAATAAGGGAAGAATTCCTGAGCTTCTTATACAGCAGCTGTGCAGTAATTCTTCCTTCTCAAACCTGCCTGAGGCTTACCCCCTGTCTTTGCAAGGTCTTTCTATAGTGCATTTCTCCTGTGGCAGCGAGGGAGTTAATGAACAAGCCACCCAACACAGTCTTTTTAGGGTAACAACAGACTCAGGTGCTGAACTGCCTGGCAGATATTGCAAGGCCAAGTGCCAGTGAACACAGAAGCAAAGCAGAAGATGTGCCTGGTCATTGAGGGGAATGAACAAGGCCTGGAGATGGTTTGGGGAAGCAGCCTGACCAACAGCCATCAAAACCAAGTGCTTTTATTAGCCTGCCAAGAAGCACCTTGGTGAAAGCAATATATGAAATGTAAATGTCAGTGAGCAACATGATCTATGGAGCTCTGTGAATAACCTGTAAAGACCAAGCCTGATGTGCCAAAGAGCCTTTATTTGCAGAGATCAGTTCCCTCACCTGTCACTAAATAGGGAGGATGGACTGAGCTTTCCAAGCCCAGAAAATGCCATGGTTCCTATCAAACCATTTTATTCTGTGCATCCTTAGGGTAAATTGTGCCTCTCAATGAGCATACCACTGGTCTCAGAGAACTACAAGCACTACAGAAGAGCCCATTGGTCCTGCAGAGAAGATTGATAAGGATCACAACAAACAGAATTTTTCTTCCTGAAGCCTGAAAAATTGGGAACAAGATACCAAGCAATAATGTAGGGCTTAAATCCTCCCTGGTTCCATTCCTGGAAGAATGGGTTTTTGCAAGCTCAGTAATCTTTATCACGCTAGGTCCAAAAGCTGAAAGATATTCTCTTGCTCTGACAAATAGATAGGAGCAGCAGGCCATTGAGCCCTGTATTTTCCTTACTGTGCCTCAGCACAGGACTGGCAGGAAAGAAATATCAGCATGGAGACTGCTCCACACTCCATTGAGTTGTGAGCCTCTCCACTGAGATTGCCAATGAGAGCGAATGTAGCGAGCTCCAAAGAGCTGTGGTTTTAGTGGTGTGGGCAACTGTCCACTAGGAAATGAGCTGAAACCTCCGACGCATTTCACAGGTCCCACCAGAGACCCATCAAACATTAATAACATTCAATCACTACTAACCAAGGCTGATTTTGGACCAAATGCTTGGAAGTGAAATACTACCTATCCCACCACCTGCCCTTGCCATAAGTCAATTACACACTGCAGTATTTGAAACCAATAAAACAGAACTTTTTACTACATGTCATGGCTTTCTTTGGAAGATATTGCAACCACAGTTGAGTTTGGAAACTCCACACATAGCTTATTTTATTTTCTTTATTGACTTTAGACATATATATCTTGTTACCAACCTTTTTATCCACATGATGTTGCCATTTTTTTTTTTTAATTGCAAAGAATATTTTATTTCCTTGTTTCAATTTGGCAATGAACTATATAATCTTGTTCCTTATTTAGATGCATTTGCTCAGACAGCTTTTGTGCTGCCCACAATTAGAACCCACTCCAATTCAAACACCATTACTTATCACATTCCAACCCACTCAATACAGTGCAGTGGCAGAGACATTGAGGTATCTGTTGAGAGGACCTAATGTCAGAGTCTGAGCTGTGGTGTGGTCCCATGCAGAGACCTGCACCAGCTCTAATGGGGTCCAGTCAGTTTGGTGGGCAGCCAAATGCCACCAGATGCAGATCTCTTACATATGACCTATGGGTCACCAGGGATTTGTAGTGATACGGCCTAATCCAAAGTTAGCTTCGCCCAGGGACAACCTGCTGCTGGGGTCAGCTGGCTTTGAAAGAAGCCCTTAGATGAACAACACAGATCTTGATTGGAGCTCTGGGTAGTGAACAACTTTATAACCCTGATGTTTCCCAAAGAGAGAACATCTGTCAGCACCCCATTAACTGCAGGAAGAAGGAAAATTTCAAGACCAAAGATGAAAACTGTTGTTTTAGTTTCAGCTACATTCATCAAATGAGGTATATCTACAATTTCAATGCTTCAGTGGGAAAGAGCATCTGTCCTTAAAAGTGTAGGAAAGCAAAAATAAGAGTGGCCATTTTTTTTATTAAAAGAGGAAAGGGATGAAGGGTGAGGTGATAATTAAGTACAAAACAGTGTCATGTGAAAGCACACTAAATAAAAAGATATTCTACTTCTGTCCTAGAGAGGTTAAAAACAAACAAGCACACAAACAAACACACAAACAAAATCAAGGGAAGCCATTTAGTGATTATAAGGAAACACAGTCCTTGAGGGACAGGGAATTGTTTCTCTGTGGCAAGATGAGGACCAATTCCCACCCCAGGCTCTTCAGTGCTTTCTTTGCTTGACCCTCTCACCTCCCTATCCCTTCACCTCCCCCTTCACTAGCCTCAGCCTGCTATCCCTCTGCTGCTGCTCTCTCCTCATCCTTTGCTGTCTTTTTGACTTTTTGCAGTTCCCTAGCAACAGCTGTTTGCAGCTGACAGGAAGAGCTGTGGACATTTTGCAGGCATATCGACGGGCAGGGCTCGGCCTCGGCTCATGGGTGATGGCTGACCTCAGCACCAGAGGACACACAGCAGCCCCAGGGCAACAATTTCTGCACCAATCTCTGGTTATGGCCTGAAACAGAGGGGCATCACTTAATTCTTAAGCTTCAATTGTTCTTCTTACTGGTTAACAAAAGGTTACTCATTCTGCTTCACTGGAAACACTTATTCCCCCTTGCCAAACACTGGGCTTCACCCGATGGAAAAGCCGGTCAGACATCATCAGTGTGGCTACCCTATGGTAGGAACATATGTATTCAAACATGGCACAGGCATCCTCATTCCTCTCATTAAAAAGAGCAGCTCTGATTTTCATGTGCTGGGCACCGCCCTGACTGCCCTGCTGTCGAGCCCACCTTGCTGCTGGAGACTGTTACCTCTGGAGCAGCACTGGGAAATGTGGGCTCACAGCTCAGCTCTGAATGTGTTATCAAGAGCCACCATGGGCTGCATGTGGGGACAGCCAAGGACCTGGACACGTGTCCCCTTCCACCTGCTCAGCTTCTCTGACAGCAAGGCTCTGTCACCGGGGAGGATGGGCAGCTGAGGGCAGCAGCATCACTGCAGTAGTTACCGAAGCTCAGCTAAAAGAATGCTACCCTATCATTATTATTGATTATGTTGTTACTATCATTAATAACTATTGTTATTAACTATTATTATTGTTGTTATTGTTGTTGTAATCCCCTTTTAATCTGCCCTGAAGAAACCAAACTTATGTTACTTTATATAGCAGCCATTCCCTCACGACTCACAAACATCTCCTGCCAGAAGTGCTGGAGTTACTCTGGGAAGTATGATACAAGTTTTTAAACCCCTTGATAAGGGCTTTAGAAAACTGGACTCCAAATCATTACACTGCAATAATTTAGTTACTGTGGAATGGACTAGTACACCAGCTAAATTTGTAAAGTGGGCACATACTTACATCAACCTATAATGCCAAGTGATCAAGGCATCTGAAAGACCACATGAGCAGTTATCTCAGTATAAAACAGAAGAAGAAAAAAGACAAGGTTTTCTCCATTACCCAACAAAACAAGTGGCAATATTTTTCATCAGGCAGCCACTGATGTATGAATTCCGTGATAGGGCCTCGATCAGAGGTTTTTTTCCTCCTGATTATTTCCAAGCTTCTTAACTATCATATTGAATAAAGGTGCAGAACTGTCCCACATGATGGAAATTATATGTCTGGCTGTTGTGAATCTGACTTAATTCTCAGCCTTGTCTTTTTCCAGAGTGGTGTTTTCTCTGTGCCTTGCTCATCCCTGGATGGGCAGGGGTTTGGCAGCCCTGCCAGCTGGTGCACCTTATGCATGAGACACACCAGTTACCCCACCTCCCACCACCTGGCACAGTGTCCACATCTCTTATTTTCCCTGTTCAGCACTTCTCGCAGCGTCCCTCTCTGGCATCCTGCGTGTCTGCCAGCCAGCTGTGTCCAGGGTTGGGGGTCCCATGGCAGGAAAGAGGCTGCAGCTTCCACAGCTGCTACAGGGAGTGTGACTTCTAATGCCCATGTGTGTTTTGGATGGCAGCAGACCTGCCCCTGCCCATCCCCAAGTGACCTGGCATACTACAGTGACTTGAACTGCTCTAAGGTAGGCAGCGGTATTAAGACAAAGCTTCATAAAGGATAACCAGGTGCCTTTTCTCTCCTAGCCTGCACACTGCCTTTGCTGCCCTCTACATCAACAGCCATCATTATTTGCACTTGTACCCCATTCTCCTTCCTCTACCATTTCCACCTTCCTAGCTCTGCCTCTGTGCCTCCACTTCTGTGGCAGCAATCTCTGCTGCCTGGAGGAGCCGTTTTGTAGAGTGGGATAGGATACAGATGGATAAGAGATGGGATGCAGGAAGTACATGTGGGCAGAAGGCTGCTTAGGTAGAGAGAAGGGATAGTGGGGTTTAGGGAAGGTGGCAAATTAGAAATGGAGCCCATGTACTCCAGGGAGTAAGAAAGGAATAAAGGGCATTGGGAGAGAAGTGGCAAGAGAACTGCAGGAAAGGTGACAGACCCTATCACTGTCTGTCATCTCCTATAAATCTGAAAATCCCACTGCCAACCTCTCTTGCTCACACACCTCCTGAAATCTACTATCCTTTCCATCAGACTGATGACACCCAAAGCACCACTGATCTTTCTTACTCTCCCCCACTCTTCAACCTTTGGAACTGCCTTCCTTGCGTTTTTCCACTGCTGCAGAAAATCACTTTTCTTACCCAAAATGTGCTGGCAGAAGGAAAATTCTCTGAGATTGGAAAGCCTCGAGGTGCCAGGGTTGTGACCTGATGCCTGGGAGTTTACGTCCCAGCTTTTTTTTTTTTTTAACACCAACCTCACCGGACCTGAGCTGTGCCTGCTCTCACACCTCTGCGGACAGCATCCCTCTCTTTGGTCCTACCACCAGCCACAGCTGACACCTCTCTATTGGGGTGAAAACAAGCCCATGTCCTATGGCCACATATTTTCACCTTTTTTATTTTTTTCTGGTCTCTGTTCTTCTGTAAATCTCTGCTTTTTTTTTTGTTTTTGAGCATTTCTTTTTTTTTTTTTGGCAGTATTCATTTTTGTCTTATCTCCAGTCCTAAGCTTGTCTCTTTGTCAACCCGGCTTAGCAGCAAACTAGTTAAGTCTAAGTGCCCTCATTAGACTTGAAATAAGTGGTAGAGGACAGAAGTTTGCACTTCTCAGGTAACATTTTACAGTCTGCATTGTCTCAGGTAGAGAACACTGCTTTATTTATACAAGCTTGTATTTTATAGCTTCTCTCCCGAATCGTAGGGAAAACTACTTTTGTTTCCAAAGAAATTCTTATATTCTTAGAACTTGAATATGCCATTTGGGCCACATAAATGAATGTTGGCCAGATGTTTAATATCCTTGTTTCAATGTGTTTTGCTGACACTAAAAGAATAATGAATGTTCCTGCAGGACAGCTTGATGTAGATTAGGATACAACAAATGCATTTTGATTTTTGAGAGTGCAGAAACAGCAGAGATGAAAAAAATGAATGAAATGTAAATTCTGTTCTTATTTTTCCTCTGTGAACTTCATATTTTATCCATAGATCTGAGTACAACATGCATTATGAGTTGACCGGCCATATACTGTAAAAACAAGGCAAATATACACCTCATGCCCAGTCACATTGAATGGCACATAAATCATCCCGTATAATGGGTCTGTGGAATCTGCCCCTCCTAGCTATACTCAGTGGATATCTTCAGCTGCCTTCCAGCAAGGCTGAATTTGGTGAGGCAAGTGAAAATCTGGAGTGTTTATGTGCTCCACCTATTGAAAAGATGACACTGCAAGGGATCAAATTTTGCTGTAATTTATACATCTTAAAATTCTGCAGGAATTACTGTGTATGTGTTGGTGTACCTGAAAGAAGCATTAAGCCTACGATTTATGGAAGCAGTTTAGTACAGCGATAAGCCTATCAGAGATTAACACACACACACAGAGTTTGTGCATTTTGTAAACTGCCATCAATCCCCTGTACTGCTACCAGAGAAGATAATATCTTCTTGTCTGCAATAAAATACACTCTTTCTAAATCTGGTACCAGAGATATTTATTCCTTGCACAGCTCAACCATATGAATAAAGAAGTCAGAATGACTAGATGAAGTCCAACACAAATCTGTTGGTATGCAGCGTATTTTATGTCATACGGCATTTTTCAAGTTACATGCTCAAATATGACACGACACAACATATTGGGAACTTGGAATATAAAATCCTGGTTCTGCTAAATTCCTGGTGGTCTAGTCATGTCACAGCTTCCAAGAGAGTTTGTCTCTGGGCAAGCCTCAGTTGTATCAGCATTGGTATCCTTTTGCAGAGCATGGACTACAGATGAAACTGGGGGAAGAACACAGGTGTACTTGAAATGTATTGTGTGGCCAGGGCTGGTCCCTAATGGTGTGTTATCCTCTAACTATTCACCTCCTTCAGTCCTTAATGGCATTGCAAAAGGGAAGAAAATGGTCACAGTAATATGGAGCAATAACCACCGCCGAAAGCTGAGCTGTTGTCCAGTGTCAGATAGCAGTGCCTTTCACCAGAGGAAAGGGCACTCAGCTATGAAATCAGGAAACACTTTTAAATAAAACAGAAATAATAGCATTCTGAGGTAGGGCTTAAAATGAGCCTAGGACTGGACCAGGTGGCATGGTATGTGAGGCTTGTGTGGCATCATTTGGGAGTTGAGAGATGTGAACTATTTTTTTAGCAGTTCCAATGGGACCAACTTTTCTGCAACTGGTGTTCCCTCTCTGTTCTGCTGTCCCTCTTTGGTTTATCTTCTTTTTTTGGCAACTACTTGTGAGGAACAACTCATCTTTTTTTCTATAAAGATACTGCAGTATACATTATAATAAAGACCTGATCTCTGCTGCAACACAAAGATCATCCAGCAAATTATATAAAAGATAAATGGGTGAAGATGGAAGTCCCGTCTCTGGAATGAGACATAGGGATCCAGTACGATTAAAAGCTGATGTCACTAAAAGTCTCTTCAAGAAAAGTTTTTGTTTCCTGAAGGTGAGATATTCCTGTGTGGAAGTATATAAACCTGGAAGACTCTAGTCTCATCCTGCATTATGTAGTTTTATATAAAACCAGTGACAGCAGAGGCAGTCATTCAGTCTAGCCTGACAGGGGCCAACAGTGGTGCCCTGGTAAGAGTAGAGAGCAGGGCCAGCATAAAGCAACCCCTGCCTTGTACATTCTTCCAGTCTCCAGCAGTTTTGACTTAAGAACTGCCTGTATAATACAGCAGCAGAGCTGCATCAGGTAGCTTCTGATGTTTGCTTCTTCCAGGATTGTATTGGATTAGTTCTGAAACTCACATTGAGTTCCAGCATCCCTTAAATCCTGAGAAAATGCACTCCAGAGCTTAACTGTGCATTACATAAAGGAGCTGTTTCTTCACTCCACTTTGAACCTGCCACCTGCCTGCCTTGAACATGTGCTGTGTGATTCCAACACAGTATTTCTGGCCTCTCCTGCAAGCTGAGGCAGAGGAAATCATGTTTGCAGACTCAGCAGTGTTAGGCAGCACACAGCAGCATCAGAAAGCCACATAGGAGATGTTATTTTCACACCACTCCTTTTGGGCTTTCAAGAACACAAATACTCCTGGTCTTCTGGTCCATCTTATTGACTGGATCTGGTTTTCTGGGTCTTTTGCATGAATATACATGATGGCAAGCCTTCCTGACATAAGGAATGTCCTGGCTATCCAAAAGGAATTTGAGGAGTCTGTTAGGATTTTCTTCTTTCCTCTGCTTCACAGTCATGTTTCATTTCACCGGCTAAAAGCCCTGATGTGACACAGGAGGTTATTCAAGGCCATCTCATGGCAGTGCAGCTGAGTAAAAAGTATGGTTTACAACCCCACTAGCAGCTGAGCATGCTAAATACATAACACTCCTGCCAGCATGAAGAAGCCATGTGGCTCCAGCAGCTATTTCACCGTAAAGACGATGGAATAGATTTTCCAAACTGTGCACAAAACTGTGCAGTACAACCTCCCTCCTCCCTCTGAATCACACTGCAATGAGTGTAAAGTAACACAACAAGCACTTATAAAGCCTTCTGATTTTCTGATAAAGGCTGTTGGTATAAACCCCACATCCTTTACATACTTTTTCAGACCAAAATAGTTTATTGCACAAGGGTAAATTCAGGCTTGGGTCTGCCAACACTGTGCTGGGCTTAAGGAGATGAGAGCCTTGGGTTGTGCCCTCTCATGTCCTCTCGTGCTCCTTGCCCCAGTACGGGCAGTCCCCTGCAGTTAAAACATCAGGCAAGAGAAATACCAGCAAAAACTGTGCCCCTATCTAGCATCACACTTTTAATGGGCTTTGTTGACCCTCTCCCAAAATGATCTCTGTTCCTCTCTGAAAGAAATTTGGCCTCTTCCCTTCTTCCTCCTGAACACCAGCAAAAGGGGAAAGTACGTGTGGTAGTAAAAAAGCGTTAAAGCACACTAGAGGTTCTAGCTGTTCTGGAATATTTGAGGAAATGTGTGAATATAGAACCAAAAATTAAATTCTACAGTTTTCAAATATCACACACAGGATTGCTGCACAGAGAGTGAGTGAAAGAGGGTTGTATATTTGATGGCTGAAATACTGCCAGTCTCTCCCCCGCCACGAAACATGTTCATGATGCCTAGACATAAAGTTCAGTGTTTCATTCCATCTCAATAGGGATTTTATGACTAAAGTGTCGAGGATAAGAAAAGACCAATTTGTAGTTTTATTGATCAGGCTAAAGGTCAGGGGCAGACGTGTAGGTCATGGTGCTTCCTCTGAAGAGACACAGGACCAACTGCCTACCTTCTGAAAGCTGAAGAATGAGGCAGGGAAGGGGAACTTACACTGATTAAACATGTCAGCTGAGATGTCAATCATGGCCTGATTGGACAGGCTCAGAGATGGGAGGCCTCACAACAACCACAGCTTTGCCCTCATGCCTGCATGCTCTGGCAGAGGGGCCTGTGTATGTGTTTGCTGAGCTGTGATGTGGTGTATGGGCAAACGCCAGGATGCCATTTGATATAATAAAAACATAGTTCATGCTGACAAAGTTTATGAGATCAGGTTTCCCAGTCCTAGCTGAACCACATAAAGCATATACTGTCACTACAGGCATTTTGGCTGAAACAGCAGGGGCTTCTGCTTCATGGAGATAGCCTGGAAGGTATTTGTCACCATGGCCCACTCTGGGCTGGCTGCAATAGTAGAATAACACAAAACTACATTGATTCATTGTCGGGAATTTAGTTGAGGCTTAAAATGCCATGAAGTGAAATGGTTTCCACAGCAATGTCAGTTTTTCTCCCCTACTTGCATTAATTTTGTCCTCATTTGCTCCTGTGAATCACCACAGAAAGTGAGACTTGGTCTCTGTAGTATGTGCTGTCCCTGGTGTCTCTGTGTTATGCTTGCAGCGTAAAGCTGCTTATGGCTGAGGCTGTGCTTGCTGTGCACAGCTTTCATTATTGATGCTTTGAGATGACTTTTGTTCCTGCTGCTTCTGAACTATGCCAAGAAGTCATCTTCATGCCCTTGGAAGGTCCCATGCCTGTTCTCCTTGCTTATCCCACCAAGAGTAGCAATAGAAGGAGGCTTTCACACTTACCTACCATTTAGGATACCTGCAGGCCAAGCAAACATTATTCTAAGTGACTTCATTTAGGTGTTGCTTTTCCTGACCTTATTTCTTCAGATGTGCTGTGTTACAAAGCAAAAAATGGGTGTTGTTTTATGGCAAATTCAATCTTCATGTACAAAGAAGAATTGATTCCAAAGTCACAAGACAGGCTAACTCAGCTAAGCTCTTTGAAGGGAAAGAGAGAGCTAAACCCTTACATTTTGCTTCTTCTCCTTATATTACATAGAAGGCAAACTAAGACTGAAAATAGGTAATGCTCCAAGTCCTGAAGAAATTGTTCAGAACATCTCTTAGGTACTGGTGCCATCATCCAGACTGTAAGATGGCTTGATTAATATCCCACTACTTCACTAAATTTGTAATGAAGGAAAAAATAGTGGTTATTTCTTAATATCTGATCCAGTCTTGTGGCAGGGAAGGTAGATGACAGTTGTGTCTGTGTACTAGTAACCATTCGAGCCCTGTTTTCTCTGAATTTGGAATTAACAGAGCCAGTTAAAGGCCCTGAGGAGTATAAATTTAGGAATTGTGTATGTTACACACCAGGTCTGTCAGGAACTAAGATGGTCTAGCATACACACTTGCACATGCTGAAATGGAGAAAAGACCTACTTTTATTCACATTTTCTTATTCCAGATCTCTGGCTGAATTTTTCTCTGCCTGTATCATCTTCATCCTGATGGTTTTTGAACTCCAGACAAAATGTGGCTTTATCTCACATATTCCTTCTAGCAATCTATTTCCTCACCCTTCTTTTCATGCTATATTTCTCTCCTCTACCTGTTGATCAGCTGAGTAATGAAGTTCTATCATTGTTTCTGGCAATTTTGAGACCCGAGTTCTCATCTCTTGAGGCAGACAGGGGCATAGCTAATTCCATAGCTCACTGCTGCTCAGCTTGGTGGCTTCTGGGTGCCTGCTGCACTATCAGTCAATTGGAGCTTTTTCTGGCCACAGCAATTTCATAACTGTGGTCAGGTGCAAGAGTCATAAAAACCTGGATGTCTAAAGAGCTCATTTTAAAGAAAGAGGTGCAGTCATATGGGAACACAAAATCAACTAACAGTTATCTATTCCTCAGTTGCAATCGTTATGCCTGTCAGACTTAAGAATCTGGTGTAACTCTTAGCACTCATCTCCCCCTGATCCGTACCTTTTCTCTGGACCGTGGAGCTGGAGAAATGTCCTACCCTCCCACAACAAGGATTGAACAGCCTAGGCTCTGTGTGTATTCAAATTATTGCCTCAATGCTCCATTAGTGTGCACTTGTATCACCTTCACTACTTACATATTTGAATGTCTGGTAAATAGGTTTTTCTAGGAAAGAAGAAGAAAGGGTCATATTTACTCAGTATAATAAGAAAATAGAAGAGGAGCAGAAAATTGAGAGCTGCCAGCAACTCTGCCCAGCATTTTGCAGCTGAGGGGGTTTGCATTTAACAGCCAAGCCTATTCGACCAGATCAGATCTTCTAATTAGCTAACAGCAGTCAGGGAGAGACGTTCCCTGGGTGAAGCCAAACAGCAGCTACCGTGTCTGTGCTGTATCATATTGGGGAGTGACCCATCAGTGTGAGGGTCTGGGAGGACAATATCAAAGAAGGAGATCCTACACTGCAAATTGTTCTAACTGTGGAGGAGATGGGGTAAGAGGCAGAGAACATTAGAGGGAAAACACAAGGAAGGAAAGCTGAGGGCCAACAGGCATCAGTTTGATTTAGAAGAGCAGAGACAATAGAGTAGCCTCATGTACACAGGCAAAATTTTAGTCTCAGAAGCATCTTATTGGTATGGAGAAAGGCTCCTTTTGATCTCTGATGTATAATTGCTGGTTAAAGACACAATGAAATATTACAGAGAAATTGGGCAGAAAGATTTCAGCAGCCATATCATCAGGGACACGAGATCTGGATGAGATTTGGGAGAGCTGAAGGTGAGGGCAGAAGACAGTTTTGGGGCTAGAAGAAAAGAGAGTTACAAAAGACCGTCAAGTCCAAAACTAGGGCCCTACTTGGACCTTTTAGACAGAGTAGGTGTAAAGAGACTCTCAGAGCTGAAACTGGAGATAATGTTTTACAGGCCAGGATGGTGCATTTGAGATAATTGTGGTAAAAGAAAGGACATGATTCACTGTGAAGAGTAAGACATTGTAGCTGAATTTCCTGTTTTCAACCTACTTTCAGGACATCCTTTGGCATATACTTCCACCACTAGGCCAACTCTCCAGGCTGGCACACAGATGAAAGCAAAGCCTGACCTGTTCCCACAGGATCTGCTGTCACATGTGCATTTTGTGAGGGCTTTTGGAGCCATTCCCTACTCATACTTGCAGTGCAACTCTTCCCCAGAGAGCTGTGAACAAATTGGCCTATGTGGGCACACGTGGGAACAGTGCAAAAAGGATCTTCAGTGCAAAGAAGCTTGGCTTTTTGCTACAAAGAGGATGTGTTACAACCCCAAGTGAAAGCAACTTTCATGTCTTGGTCTGTATCTCAGGGTAGGTCAAATGCCATGTCATACAAAAAAACCTAAAAAAACCCCGCCAAAATAAAACAAAACAAACAACCAAGCATTGAACCCTCCAAAACCAAGAAATAAATGCGTTTAAGAGATTTTCTTCTTTTCACTGCATGAAGGACGACTTCATCTCCTGAGGAAAAACCTAGTTCGTCTCCCCTGAGAAAAAAAGCCCTCACCGGAATATAAACCTGTAAAATGTAGACAAGCCAAGGGTTGGCAATTACAGTTCCAATGCTTGTCCATCCCTTCACTCAAGAAATTTTTCCTAATGACCAATCCAAACCTCTCCTCAAGTGCAACTTGAGGCCATTTCCTCTTTGTTCTGTTGCTTGTTACCTAGAAGAGACTGATCTCCACCTGGCTACAGCCTCTTTTCACGTAGTTGCAGGGAGCGATCAGGTGCCCCCTCAGTCTCCTTTTCTCATGGCTAAACACCCTTAGCTGCCTCAGCTGTTTCTCATCAGACCTGTGCTCCAGACCCTTCACCAGCTTCGCCGCCCATCTCTGGACACGCTCCAGCACCTCAATGTCCTTCCTGTCGTGAGAGGCGCAGAACTGGACACACGACTCGAGGTGCAGCATCACCCGTACAGGGGAACAATCACTGCCCGAGTCCCGCTGGCCACACTATTGCTGGTCCAAGGCCAGGATGCCGCTGGCCTTCTCGGCCACCTGGGCACTTTCCGGGCATGTCCCAGCCCCTGCTCCCCGCTGCAGCGGCGGGACGCGCCCGCTTCCCGAGGAAGCAAATGGGCTCGGGGCCGGGCCGCGGCTGCCTCCGCCACCGCCTTCGCCGGTGACGCCGCGGCGGCCGGGGCGCAGCCGGCAGCTGCTCGGGGCTGGTTTCCATGGAGACCGCGGGGGGAGCCCTGGCGGAGGGGACACGTCTGCGGGGACGGGCGGGGGAAGCGATGGCGGCGAGGGGCGGCGGCCTTAGCCCTTCGCTTGGGAGCGAGAGGCTTCCCCGCGGGCCCAGCGGGCCGTGAGGGAGCCCGGGGCCGCTGGGGCGGCTCTGGCTCCGGCTGGCACGGCTCGGCTCGGCGGGACACGGCTGCGCCCACAGTGCAGGGCAGTGACAGGGTGTGCTGGGGAGGAAGGGGAGGATGAAGAGCATGTGGGGGATACTGCTGTGCCCGGCTGCAGAGCCATCCTCCGTGGAGATTTCGCGCAGCACCTCAGGGACGGCACCAGCCATTCTCCCCGTTAAATATTTAGCAGTTTAACCGAGCCGCATCCTTTGGTGGGAGCGCTGATGGTGCCTGTGGTCACGCTCCAGTGTTGGAATACAGGGTGTGGGAAGGTGGTTGGGGAGCTTGGGGCGGTGGGCACAGCCCCAGCAGAGTTGTGCATGCAAAGGAAACTGCCCCTGTGTGAGTACACGGGCCTGGGCTTCACACAGGAAAGAGTTGCACAGTCCAGAGTGGTGGTGATGAACAGAAAAGTGCTTGTCACCATGGTGACCAAGCAATGCTGCATCTTCCTGGGAGTGGAAAGTGCCAGTCCCAGAGCTTTGCTGCGTGAGACCAGTGGGTTAAATGCAGCTGGCTTCACCTTTTGAAGCCAGGGATCACAATCTCTGTTCGATTTGTATATATGCCTGTGATGTAAATTGGTTGGAATCAGCCTGATGCCAACTCAGAGACTGTATGTGTACAAGAAGGACACCAGGAATGTTTGCTAGTGTCCACTGCAGGCTGTGTCTTACTGAAAGAGCCTTGTGAAAGTGGAGGCAGCAGCAGGGAGTGCAGCAGGGCACAAGACTGGAGGTGGCAAAGCTATTTTCTGTCTGGTACTTTGAATAGTAAACTCAGTTTTATCTGAAGGTTAAGATGTGTTGGTGTCCTTCGGTAGGGGCTGGGACTCACCGAGTTTTAGCTAAGGGTCTTCAGGCCTACAGAATGTTCCAATTTGTGTTTTAGGTAGTTATAAATGCATCAGTATATATTTGCATATCAATTTAACATAAATATTTGAATGTTAAGCCCAAAAGCATCTCATCAGACTTTTTTGGCTGGATGCTAGGGTTTTTTTTTCCAATTTTTTGTGATGTGTTCAAGTAACACTTTGAGCTATCCATCTTCAGGCATACCAAGAGCTTTCCTGGTATTTTAGAATTTGGGGTTTGGTTTTTTGTTTGTTTGGTTGGGGTTTTTTGTTTGGGTTTCTTTTGTCATTGGGTTTTTTGTTTGTTTGTTTTGTTTTGGTGTTGGGTTTTGTTTGTTTGGTTTGGGGTTTTTTGGGGGGGGGAGGGTTTATTGGTTGGTTGGTTGGTTAGGGTTTTGGGGTGTTTTTTTGTGGTTTGTTTGGTTTTTTAATTTTGCCACCAGCATCCCTTAATTAGACAAAAGTTATTACTGCTCCATGCAAACTTTGTTTCTTTTCAGGAAGGCATAAATATTCATTCCAAAAGAAAAGTCTTTAAAAGCCCTTATGATTGGAGGCTCCCAAGAAGGTTTAAAGCAAACTCCCCTGCCCCTCTGGTACAATTCTCCATTACTGCATGTCTCTCTAAGAAGAGGATAGCTCCTAAACATGATCTGAGACTTGTCCAGTTATTCACTGGTTCTCATATGTGGGAACTCAAAGGCTTTCAACTACAAGGAGGGAAAACAAAAAACAGAAAAGAACACCCAAAACCAGCAAAAGCAACAAGGGAGGAAGGGAGGAAGGAAGGAGAAAGAAAGTGAATTCATCCTAATCCGTGTCTTATTGGGATCATAGCGAATGAAGTTTGGCTGAGGGAAGTAGTGGCAGATTCCTGAAGCGTTTGGGGAAGATTTTGTTGCAGATGAGAGGGAGTCTTGAGTCCAAGAACTGCTTGCACTTAAGAAGAAAATGCCCATTAGGGAAGTGAGAAACACCACTCCAGTATGAGCTCCTCACAGTGTGTTCAGCTGGCTACAACAGTGCTGTGCTGTGAGTATTTGAGCATGCCCCAGATGAGCTGGCATATCTGTGTGTATCCAGGCAGAGACATGATACCCAGAAGGAAATTAGCCTTATTAGTAGAGGGTAACATTGAGGTTAATCTCCCCCTTTTCTGAGCAGGATTTGCTGGGTCTGAAGTGCATGTGGCTATATTGTTTCCAGCTCTGTAGTTATTTGGGACACAACTGCCCATGACCAACTCCAGGAAAAGTAGGCAGTAGCTGCAGGAGGTACTGAAGCACCACCAACCCTGCTGTCAGCTCTGCCAAAGCTGGGCTGACTACACCCCTTACAGAAGGGCTAAGCTGTGTACAACATTTATGGCTGAGGCTGCTGGTCTCTCAGAAACACCCTTGTTGACTCTATTTCCTTACTTCTGGAGTCTTGAGAGATTTAACTCCAGCTCCTTTCTGCCTTCTTTCCTTTCCTAATCCTTTTACTTTCTTTCTCCTCCTCTTGCACAGGAATAGTGCAGAGGAAGTCTCCACATCAAAACTGAATTTTGCCTACACTGCTCAATATCCACCAGCCACCTCTGGCACCACCTTGGGAGATGTCTGCTTGGTGTAGCCACATCATTTGAGACCACCCAGCTCAGGTATGTTTGCTATAACTATACCTGGCAGAAAGCCCTGCTCCCTGTCACCCTTCCTCCCTTCCCCTTCCCAGGACGCTGTGGGAATGGCAGCTGCAGCAGAATTACCTGGCTGCTTTTCAGAGGAATGTATCCCAGAGCAAAGTGAGGCAGTGGCCTCAACCACTCAGTATAATTAAACTCAAGCATCATTTTTGTGTAGCCTGTGCCGTGGCAACCGCAGCAGTTATTCCCATTCAGCTGGAGGGTTTGGAAGGCAGAGCTGTGGTATTTCACAAAAGATTCTCCTTGCAAGCAGGGCCTTAAACCATTTCATTGAATGAAATACACTCAAGAAGCAAAGAGTGCCAGAAGGAAGGAAAGTGGGATGGAGAAAAATGCACAGGATAGGACCACACTCTTTCTGGCTGTAGTTCAATAACAGTTCTTGAGGCAGCACCTGATATACTATTAGGGTGAAAAAGGCTTTTAATACCTAGTGCTTTGGCACCCTGATAGCATCTCTATTTTTTCTCTCATTCTCTCTTGAGTTCCCCAGAGAGATAATATATTGTCTTCCCTCCAGTTA
This sequence comes from Lanius collurio, assembly GCA_020086605.1. Taxonomy (NCBI): domain Eukaryota; kingdom Metazoa; phylum Chordata; class Aves; order Passeriformes; family Laniidae; genus Lanius; species Lanius collurio. Next base: position 34,626,300 of record JACBWW010000006.1, read on the forward strand.
AAGGGAGAAGGGGCTAATTGCATAGACAGATCACTCTGTTTCTGCTGAAGGTGAAAAGCAAAGGGCTTGCTAATTCATGCCCACAGACAGGAGGATATAGCAGTGTACTGTCAGCCATTCCAGGTACCATCAGTAAGGCAGGGTGAAACAGCTTGGCACAGTGCATGCAGCACTAGCCAGAGCAAACCTCTGGGACAGGGTAGCAGAAGGAGTAATGTTGGTAAAGAAAAGCCAGTCAGAAAGGAAGGGAAGGGTAAAGCAGAATAAAAGACAGGGAGTCAGATTGCTTGGTTGTAATATATGACCCTAAATTCTTCTAGCACCATTAAGGGGAAGGGAATGGTGTGTCCACAGTATTTTTGCATCCCAGCCATTCTGGACTCTTAACACATTTAACATACAAGCCAGGAAATGAAATTGTCAAGGACAGAGCAGAAAGTACAATCTGGGACATGGCAAAGGGACTGTGAGATCCTTTGCCCCCCAGGATGGGCTGTAATATATTATGCTGGAGGTCCTGGAACAGACAGCCAGAACCTGGGTTACGATTTGCTGGAGGGAGCAGCAGAACTGGAGAGCCTAGAGTTGGAGTTCCTGCAGTCCAGGCTTGGACTTCTTCGGGGCTTAAGGTTTGAGTACTACTGCCAATGAATGCAAAGGAAATTTGACAATCACCCTCAGCTAGTGCAGGAGAATAATTTCACGTGAGTCTTATATAGTGCTTTTCATCAAGAGATCTCATGTCTGTGTCATTACTGATAGTTTTTTTATGTCTTAGGAAACACATATGTGGAAAAGGCAAGCAAAGTTGTCCAAATTTGCCCAGTAAACTGGTGATAAAACAAATAGGAAACCTGCTGCCTCACTCTGCCAAACTGAGTTCACTTGTCACACACAAGGGAACAAAACATAAGGCTCCTGTCTTCCTCTCAGTCCTTCTGAGCTAAAGCAGAAAGCTCTCTCTGAGGCTGTGGATACTGAGGTCTCCTGTGCCAGGATGGCAGATGCCTGCGCTGTTTGGGTCCCATGCCCTGCGAAGATCATTGTCCAGACAGCATGTCTCAGTTTGCAACTGGTCTGAAGTATTCCTTCCTTACGTGGAATGGCAAATGGTGGGGAGGTAACTAGATTGATCTCCCTTGTAGGCCTTTCCCTGGGACTTGGTACACAGGTTCCAGATGGTACAAAGCCCCTGCTGCTTGGATCTGCACAAAACCCTGTGTCTTCTTCAACCTATTTCACAACAGATTTGGCTCACTCTTGGTCAGCTGCTATTTGTACAAATTAAGCTGAGCTGCCAGGAACATTTGCAAACAGTGAAAAGCAAAGTGGGATGCACAAAGTAAGTCAAAATAGGTCTCAAATCTGGCAAAAAGCCTGCAGGTGCTTATAACATTTGATTTGCTCTAGTCCATGTATTACCCACACACACACTCATTTATCCAGATTTCTCCTGCCCTCACACCCACACACACTCACTCTTTACAGATTCATTCACCTTCTCTTCCTGTGGTGGCTGGTGAACATACATTATGAGGGACAGAGAGTTTTCAGTAAGACAAGTCCTTAGCACCACAAGAACCACTTTATGTTAGGATGACCAAAAAGGCTTCTCCCAGGATGCATTGTTCTGTTTTCTTAATCTATCCCAGTTTGGATTCCCCAGTTGGCTGTCAGCCTCTATCCCTCGTCACTCCCCCAGAGCTTCCCCATTGGTCCCTGTTCCCTAGTCCTGCCTTTTCCCTGCCCCTGGATAAAAGTGTGAGTTTCAGGATCATGTTCACATTTGCCTCTGCAACCTTTGACAGTGTGGAAGCAATAAATGCTCCTGCTGGAACACACACAAATGCCTTTCTCGACTCTTTGCTACTGACTGTATTACTGAAACTACCTGTGTGTCTGTGCATGCATGTGGGACCCCACAGAGCGGAGCTGGGTACAGGCGGTATTGTCTTCTCCACGTTTCCTCTTCCAAACACAGTCATTCCCGCAGACAAATATACCCTAGACACTCTTTGTTCCCCACATACAAGCACATACACAATTTGAGTGCTGAGTGCAATGACTGTAGGTGGTGTATATACATTCATATAGCAGACAATGCTGTAATCTTATACCTATGCTGTGAAAAAGCTTTTGGGATTAGCAAGCTGAGAGCTCTGATTGTTCTCACTTTCACGTAAAATACCTCTAATCCAGTTTATGGGGCTGACTGTTTCCATCCTTCCCTGAACTCTGCCATTGTTTTCCAGGGAATCTCTCTTTGTGCTCATTTTTGTCTTGCACTTTGCCTCTTTCTCCCTATGCTTTTCCACGTTGCTGCCCCAGACTGCAGTGTTTCAGAGAGCTTGGCCATCTCTGTATCTCTCCATGACCTAACACTGGCCCTGATTACCTCACTGAGAGGATGAGCAGGGATGAGCAATGAGCCTGCCATGCAGTGTGGGGCACAGGGCAAGAAATCCTGCAAGGTATGGTGAGATCAGAGGCAGAGACGGTAAGTGGTGGGGTGGATCTTGCTGCCATCCGAGCAGCGCTGAGTCCGCCTGGCATTGAGCCTGCCTCTAATGGAATGTGACCCACCGCTGGGAATGAGCTCATCTGTAATCCACTTAATTGAGTTTTATGAGCAGGACTCTCACATCAGGGAGCCAGACTGCCTTCTTCCTAGCACTCACCCTCCTTTGCTTGCTGCCTGGGGAGGAGAAGGGGAGTGGGGGGTGTGTGCACTGCTCTACTGAGCTAGTGATTGTCTGCTTCTGATTTTCTGCCTGCCCTGGAGAATGAGCAGGGAGCTGGACAGACATGCTCTTCAAGACACCCACTTGCCTCATGGTGTAATGTTGTTTACTTCTGTTGCAGGATGCTCAAATTTCCATGTGACTATTGGTAATGCTGTCAGGATTGCAGAGCCTTAAGTTTTCCCAGCATTTTGGTCTCTGTGCAAGTACTGGGTACTCAGAGGAGATGCTCTAATGTATGCATGAAACATCTTACCTATGAGTCCAAAAGTGGTGGGGCAGAGTCGCTCTGATCTCACTCCTGCTTTCAGTGTGCAGTGATCTAAGTTCAGTAGCTATCAGGATCCTGTAAGAGCCTTTGTTTACACTGTAATGTCTTGCCATCTTTAGCATTTGCATCATCATTTGTTTGTACTAAGTACATTGGTCACATAAGAACCAGCTAACAGAGAAATCTTGCTGCTGTCTGCCAAGGGATTTGCAGGCCTCACTCTGTCTGGTGAAAGATGCAGCCTTTTCTCTTGGTGAAGCAGAACAAAGGGAGAACGAGAAAGTGAGAGAGGGAGCCTTCTCCCCAAGGGAGTGTTACTCTCCTTGGAAAAGGCTAGTAGAGTCCCTCTGGCATGCAAAATTTGGGATATATATATCCCTTCAGTGCTAGCATAAATGTCTATTTTTGAGATAAGTACTGGCTACAACTACTGCTTTTCTATCACTTCTGGTCTACTTTGTAGAAGAAGACTTTTTTCATGGTTTCAGATCAAGTGTTGCATACACATTGCAGAGCAGTAGCTCGGCAGTTCCACAAATCTGTAACTTTATGGAAAGTTCATGGCATATGGAAAGGGAAGTGTGCTGACATGTTAACATGAAGACTTGTGCTGTGTAACAGACTTGTGCTGGGAAAAACAGTGTCACCACTGTGTATTAAGTGATTCCTCAGGTGTTCCTTAAAATCACCAGACAGTGAATTCATGGAAATACTTGATAATGAAAGATCTCATTTTTGTAAATATGTGCTTTTCATCTTCACAGTTGCAGACAATACTGAAATATTGGACCAGAGGAAATCTGAGGATTCAAAACCCAGAGAGGAAATAAAAAAAATCCATATTTGTATGCAGGGTTTTTTGGTTGGTTGGTTTTGTTAGGGTTTTTTTGAATGGAATGTTTTTTAAACCAATCTCACAGAGATGCAGTGACTTTCTATTGACATCCCAATGCTGAGCTGCTCTAATGACTGTTCAGGATGGTTCACTGTAACTGTACTGCAGATGTTGTATTTATTTTCTTCCCTTCTGCTTTCTGAAATTCAAGACTCCCTCAATTATAGATCATAGAATCATTGAATAGTTTATGTTGGAAGGGACCTTTAAAGGTCATCTTAGTGCAATGAGCAGGGACATCTACCCAATCAGTCTATTCAGAACTGAGTTCACCCTGAACCTGAATATGAGTTCACCCTGAACCTGAATGTGAGTTCACCCTGAACTCACCCTGAGCCTTGAGTATTTACAGGGATGAGGCATCTACCACCTCTCTGGGCAACCTGTTCCACTATTTCATCATGCTCACCGTGAAAAATTTCTTCCTTGTATCTAGTTTACCCTCTTGTAGTTTAAACCCATCACCCCTTGTCCTGTCATAATGGGCCCTGCTAAAAAGTCTGTCCCCATTTTTTTACAAGCTCTCTTTAGGTATTGAAAAGCCTCATTAATGTCTTCCTGCAGCCTTCTCCAGACTGAACAACCCCAACTCTCTCAGTCTTTCCTCATAGGAGAAGTGTTTCAGCCCTTGGATTGTTTTTGTGACTGTCCTCTGGACCTGCTCCATCAGGTCCATGTTTTTCCTGTGCTGAGGACCCTATAGCTGGATGCAGAGCTCCAGTTGGGGTCTCACGAGAGCAGATCAGGGGAGTAGAATCACCTCCCTTGATCTGCTGGCCATGCTGCTTTTGTAGCAGCCCAGGATGTTCTTGGCTCTCTGGGCTGAAAGCACACACTGCTGGCTCAGGTCCAGCCTCTGATTCACTACTACCTCCTTCTCAGCAGGGTTGCTGTCAATCCCTTCGTTCCCCTACCTGTTTTGATACTGGGTTGCCCCCACCCAGGTACTGGATGTTGGATGTGTCTTTGTTGAACTTCTTGACGTTTACATGGGCCCAAGCTCTCAAGCTTGGCCAGGTGCCTCTGTATTGCATCCCATCCTTCAGGCATGTCAACCACACCACTCAGCTTGCTGTCATCTGCAAACCTGCTGCAGGTGCACTGATCCCCCGATTGAATTGATGAAGACATTATACAGTACTGGTCCCAGAACAGACCCCTGAGGGACACCACTTGTCACTGGTCTTCATCTGGACATGTGCTTGTGCTAGTAGTTGACTACTACCCTCTGGATGGGATTATCCAACCAGTTCCTCATCAGCTGTTGTTTTTCAAAGAAAGTCTTTTTGTCTCACAAATCCAGCTGGGTCAGCAATTCTAGTGTCTTTCTTCTTTTTTTCCAGACCTTTGCAAAACAAGCACTGCACTAATGAAACATTCTTACAGTACCTAGCATCTCAGTCTCACATTTCCCCTCTATCCCAGCTCCATGTACACATATTTGAGGAAGGGCTTTACTCACACATGAAGACTCTACTACTCTACTGCTACCAATCCAACAGATAGATTTGTTGGAAATTGCTGAAAGGCTGATATTCACTTGGACAAACAGACAGAGACTGCCTTGGAGTCAACAAAAGTACTTTTTTTTCCTTTCATACCGTTTACTTTAAAATCTGCAAACAGTCATCCCAACATTATGTGAAGTCTCCAAATGGCCATGCAATCTGGATAGAAGTAACACTGTTCCAGTGAATCCAATGCTGGAAATATCTTGTCCCAACTTAAATACATTCTTCTGCCATGTCCTTTCACTGTGAAAATCCTGACATGATATTCAATGCTATTTTATCCCTTGAGTAATACTTAGCTTCAAAAATGGCAGGAGACCCTTGGTATTGCCTCTGACTCTGTCTGTTTGTAGGATCTGCACAAAACATATGGTACATGGAGAAAGGAAGAGCTGTTAAAAGGATGAAAGCTGTTCCAGTAAATGTGGTTGTTAGGAGCCAGTGGAGTATCTGTCATCGATGAAAGCAAAATATTTTAGGGTATTTGTACTTTATGGCACAAACATTTTTTAGAGAAGTTTGGTAAAAATAATTGTTTTGAGAAGTACGCTGTCCAGGAAATTTCTGCTGTCATGTCTCATAGCACTAGAAATGTCAAAGTTTCTGCAAAGATTTGTACAGTGTTTAACTCTGCTGCCACTTCAGTCCCCAAAAGAAACTTGTGTATCATTTCCTACCTGTCCATAATAGCTGGCCTAAGAAAAGACCTTCTCCACAGCATTTACCTCATGCTTAGATGTTCAGGTAATAGCAGGAGAAATCTTGTTTATCTAGGACAGAGGCAATCTTGAAGTAGCTGAGACTGAAATAATTGCTGCTCTTTCCTCTTTCTTCCCCTACTATATATCTCCCTTCCATGGTGATTTCCCAAGCTTGCTGGTGTGGCTGAGCTAAAAGCAGGAGATAGAGTGCTGACAGGGGCTCTGCTATGCTGTGGAGGTCCATAAGGCATCAGCTGTGGGAGGTCATGCATCTCTCCACTCTCAGTGATAAATACACCGCTTGGCTCTTCAGCCTCGCCCTCCCCCAGTGAGCTCTGCACATACATCTACAAAACACCCACTCACATGTATGCCTATAAACAAGCAAGCAAATCATGCCACCTAAAAAAATTAATTGAACAATTCCTCCTACAGCCTGGGAAGGAAAAGAAGAAAAGACTATATTGGTTTTTTCTATTTCTGAAATATTGAAGAGCTACTTAACTACTATTGTGACAGAAAGGTAGATAACTAGGTTGATTACACAGTAAGAAAGGAAGAGGAAACTGTGGAAGACAGAAAGAGAAAGGAAGAAGTTTTGTGTTGTGTGTCTGTAAACTTGATTACTGGCTTTCTCCTGAATGCTCAGTAGAGTGGCCTCCATGGGTCAATCTCATTAAAGATAAAAATAGAAGAGCTGCAGGAGTCCATAGTGAGCTTTACCTAGAAAGTTTGACAGCAGGGCCACTGCTCAGGTTTGGAGGAACAACAACAAGGTGAGGAGGTGACTGAAGTGGAGATGGTTGTGACAAAGTGACCACCACAGACCAAGTGACCTGTGGAAATCTATTTGTTCAGGAAGGCACCAAAACCCAGATTTGTACCTAACTGCAAATCAGTGGCAAGACACCATGACAAGTAGATGCCGAGTGGACAATTTTCCAAATAAGCTGACTAACCCACAGGTGACATTTTCCTTCAGGTCCTCGGAGAGAGCATCGAAGGTGATTCTAAGAAATGAATCTGTTTCACAATCAGCTAGTAAGGTTTTAAGGTCAGAAGCCCTCATGGGGCAGTGTGAGGCCTATAAAATTTTCTCAAGAAAAGACATCGAAATAGCATTTAAAATCATCAGGATCCTTAATCTTGTGGTTTTTAATATCACAAAGAAATTGTCAGGAAAGAGGAAAAAGTCTGGAGTTTCTTAGGGCAGCTGAACTACTATCCACGTCTGTTTTGTAGGGAATGTTTTTCCATGCAGAAGATTTTCAGATGGCCATCACAGATATCAGGGAGGGGGTCAGGAAACTCATGTGCTGCATTTGGTCTGCAGTTGCACTGCACTGTGTTTCTCACTGTAGAAAAGGGCTGAGTAGTGCTTGCCTGCCTCAGGGGTACAGTGACATTGGGTCCTGCTTGTGAAATGCTCTTTCATTCCCTAGTGCAACACAGCATGCCAGTGCTGTGAATAGAGTTATAGATGGGATTGTGGACACTTGGCATCTGCCAAGTGGAGGCAAGGAGGGGAAGAGGCACATGAGGGTATGTGGTGTGTGGGAGAAGTTTGTAGTGCATCTGTTCCCGCTCTATCAATTCTGTGGAGAGACAGAATCTGACATTAGCTATAGCTGCATGGATTTTGCAAGGTCTGTGGTGATATGAGCTTCCTGCAGTAGATTAGAGTCAATTTCTGTATTGTCAAAAGTGGTCATGTGCTTTGGTTTAGATATTTTTGTGGTAGGTGAAGGCTGGTTGGCAGTGTCAGAAAACCACTGCTTCACACTTCCAATGGAATTATAACCTGAAAGGGCTAAAACACTGCTGGGCATGGGAGTTTCCCATGTCTTCTTCAGTGCTGCTTACAATGCACCTGTGCTATCTATAAGTGTGTCCCAGTTTGAGACAAATTTGGAGGAATGTCTGAATTTGAACATTCTCTGATAGAAGGCAGGTTACAGCCACCCCTCCCCCACTAGGTTCTGGAAAGAAATATTTCTTGGAGGAAAGTGAAAGAGAAAAAAACCCTATTTATTTAACAAACATATGGGAACAGAATAACGCTAAATAATAAAACCTCTCACTGTGGAGAGAACCTGGTAAAATTCTAAGTCCTTCTGTAGGTGTGGTTGTTCTCTCTCTGGAGCTGGGGTGTGGCCCCTCCAGGCTGTGGTGTGGGCCTCCTGGGGCTGGTGATCCGGACTGGAGCAGAACAGTCCAAGGAAAGTTCTTGCTTCAGCTAGTGAGCTTGCTAAACAGCAAAGAATTTTAACTCCGTCTCTCTCCTGAGAAAAAGCCGAAAACTCAGAAAAAAAAGGAAGGGTGCTTCCTTCTGTTCTTGCTGCTGTAGAAGCATGCAGAGGAGTAGCAGTGACCTTGGAACACAAAACTGCTTTGAAAAGTTAATCTGTTTATTTTTTTTCTTTCTCTTGCACACAGTTTTAAAGACACAGGAAGGTACAGGAATCATGTCTGGACATGGAATGGCGATAGAGGATACAACATCATAAAGTCACCCCAAGACAAGGTGTCATTGCCAGGGGTACCACATTTCCACCCTCAAACTCTCTGAGAAGCTCCTAAAATAGGATTCTTTGTCTATCCTACTCTTTGTCTACATGCCTCTACTCCACTAGCCTGTGGTCCCAATTGGTCTTGGCTCAGCAGTCCTTCTGTTTGGAGATGTGTGGCCCTGTGCTCATGCAGGCAGTCGGTGTTCTTAAAGCAAGGTATGGTTAATCAAAGCAGTATCCTAGGCCATTAAAGGAAAACCTTTCTTTTAGTCCCCTCTGGTAATAGGACAGCTGCTTTTGCTTTTCCAGTCCTTCAGTGTATTAGGTTTTCTTGTAAGTTTGGGCTCCACAAAGGTACTTCCTTTCTCCTGTCTCCAAGGAAAGGGTCTTAAAGCCATATGGATGCTTTGGTCCAACTTTTTATGCATGATGTAGAAGTAGCATTTTTCCAGGAATTATAGCAAGCTACTCTCTCTTGGGGACCCTTGATGTGTTCACTTAAGGTGCTTATTTAGAACTAAGACAATACTTCTGAAGCTGGTTGTCTTAGGGTGACTTGATGTTGTATTCCCCATCATGGCTCTATGTGCAGAAATTAGTTTTATGTCTTTCTATGCTTTTAAATTTAGCCTGAGTGGAGAGAGAAGGAAAAAAAAAAATACCCCAAAACCCCAAAACCTTCAGGGATGCAGACAGACAGAGATAACATACCCTGGCTCTCTGCAATTTTTTTCCCCCCTGGCCTGGGCATTTGGCTGCTGTGGGAAAGGAACGGAGTATCACCCTGGTTTTTCAGTGAGCTCTTGGGCTTTTTTTCTCTCTGGAGAGTTGGATTTTGTTTCCCTGGGATTTTGGAGTTTCCTTTTCTGTTCTGTGGACTGTTTCACATAGAACACATTGGGAAGGAGATTTTTTTCCTACCGAGCACAGAGGCTCTGGCCCTACGGACAGACTTTGGATTTTTTCCCAGGTTTTTTCTCTGTTACAAGGAGGTTTATTGTTTAGCATTATTATCCTTTTCTGTGTGTTTGTTAAATAAATAGTTTTTATCTCTTTCACTTTCTTTCAAGGAAAAAAGTTTTTTTCCTGAACCTTGTAGGGGAGGGCTGGTTTGTGACCTGCCTTTTCTCAGAGTATCTATTTCTAAATTTGGCTAAACCAGCACACGGATTTACTGGTATTTGTTTAAAAATAACTCTTTCCTCTGCAGTTTTTCCTGCTCTGTGGAGATAATAAAAACCCTTGTAGCCCAACATGTCTCTGTGAAAAAATTCCTAATTACCTGCTATACAGTATCCCTGATCAAATCCTCCACTACATTTTCATTTTAATATTTGGTTCTGTTATGAGGTAATGAGGAGAAATCAAATGAGGCTATGAAATTCAGTTTTGCAGAGGTCCCCCCAAAATTGCCAGCCAATTACTCTGGCTCTGAATCAATGGCATGCAAGTGAAGTGTTCTGTGTTGCATCCTCTAATTCTTACTGTTGGCAATCTCCATTGTATAGAGAAGCTTGCAGAGGCAGACATTCATTTTAATATTCCCATTAGAATAATCCTGCTAATACAAGTGATTTAAGCACAGACTTTTGTTGTAGAAATAATAGCTTAAGTGGAGGTGGAACCTCCTCTATACATCTTCCTTTTTTTCTTTTGAAATCTCAGGGCCCACAGCATATTATATGTCACAGGAAATATCAGTGTAACTGCATATTGTAATTTGCTTGCAGCACGTATTGTGGAACGTATCAACGAAGTGTTTGACAATGCTAACAATACAGAAAAAAAATCTTTTTTATGATCTAGCAGTCCTTTTTTTTAATCAAGCTGTTTAAGTCTCTTACTATTTGGTGGTGATGTAATATCATAACAAGAAGCACTGTGTAACTAATGCTGCGTCCAAAGTGAAAACATTGCTTATAATGTCTCCTGGCTTGTAAAATAAAATCTTGCCAGAAAAGGCCTCTACCTAAGAGACAGGCGTTTACATGATCAAGGACTTCCCTCCACATCCTCCCATCTATGCAATCAGTTGTGTAGTTGTGAATGATGGAGTCTACAAATGGAAATGTCAGGCAGAGAGTGTTTATGCAATTTTGAAAATAATGTAGATACTGTAGTTGAATCTCAGAGAGATAAGATTACACTGTATGTGTCTGGTTTTGTGCGTGTGTATGAAAGAAAGAGCAAGAGGAAGATTACATTGTGTTAGAAAAAAGGAATGACAGTGTGTATTAGAGAGAGATAAAATTGTGTTTTCAGGACCTCTGTGTCAGAAAGATTTCATTGTTCAGGTGTGTGTGTAGCTGTCCTTATGTTAAGGAGAAGGTCTGTGTGTGTTTAGAGGGTGAGATGATGGTGTCTGTGCATTGGAGGCATGCAGAGTGTTAGAGAATGTGTGCATGTGTTTGTATGCACATGAGCAAGAGAGTCTATACTGTGCATTAAACATTTAAGAAAGTCATACCGTTACAATTTTGTTTACAAAGGAAGTCACAGTCAGAGTTTTAGAAATATTTTTTCTGAAATGATGAATTTCCTAGAGCATCTTATACTTTTTCACTCAAAGCAAATTTAAAAGTTCCTGTTGAAGTATTTGTTGAAGAGGCAAAGCTGTATCTAGGTAAATAGAAATTATAAAATTCCACCTGAAAAATGTCAGTTGGAATAAATGTTCATTTCATTGATGAACAGCACTTGGATTAAACAGAAAAAAAAAAAAGTATCAGAACTTGCATTCTGCCCAAAGCAAATTTTAATGTCACTTGTGAGGTATTTCATGATAAATTCATTCAAAACAGTAAGCTACCAAAAAACATCTTTTCTTCCAGGAAACATGAAAATGTAGTGGTGATTCAGAAGCTGGGAGTTGTGATATATACCTGCATTTTTAAACAGAATGCGTTATATCCTTTTTCAAAAGTAATTTGTGAATCTAAACTCCCTGATAAAAGCACTCTTTTTTTTTTTTTTTAAATACAGAAACTAGTCATGTGAATGGTGTATTTATCTTTGCTGAGAAGAGGCAACATTTTGGATAGGCTAGAGAAAAAGTATGGCTGACACTTATGATGGGGAATTAAGATGTGCTGATGAGAAAAAATGGACTTCTACTATCTTCTCCTTCACTTGGACTTCCCCTGCATCTTGACAGCAATGTCTCTGCTTCCCCATATCTGAGTCATGGCCAGCTCTCAGCACCAGACACCCTCTGTCTGTACAGCTCTGCTGGGGGCACATGGCCCCTTTGGATGTGCCTATGTTGTGGTCTGCTTCCATGGCCAAGGGCTGAGTCTGTGAGGCAGTGTGGCACTGGGACACACAAAGCAGAGCCCACTTTCTGTGGCCTACAGTTTAGTTGCTTTAGCTATTGTCACCTTACTCAGGAATAAAGTTGAAGTGGACCACTGATAAATGCTTAGAAAGGTTTAATCTGACCTTGGCTCCATCATTTAGGTGATTTAGGCTGCTTGTGTTGCTGTGGTTTCATACTGCATGCATACACGTAAGAGGAGGTCTCCCTGATCTCTCCTGCTTTCCATCCCCAGGGGACTGGATACTCCAAACTGCTTCACATAGTAAGTAGGGGAGAACTGAGTGGTCAGGACTTGCTTCTGCTAATTTGAATGCAGCATCTGCACGTAGGCTGGTGTTCTCCACAATTGTGATTCATGTGCCCATCACTTCCATGTGATGGCAATCTGAGACAAAGCTGTTCAACCGCCAGGACTGTCACTACATGGGTTTGTAGAGAAGCACTTGGCATCCTTCACATCTGCTTCTAGCAAGGGGGAAGAAAATCTGCCTTGGAGTGGGTAGAGACCTTTCAGTCCTGCAAAGACCTGTGCAAGAGGCAGGAAGAAGGTGGTAGGGTGCACAAAGGATATTTATGTTCAGTCAGCAATGGTTCTTGTCTGCCTGGGATGGAGTCCAAACCTTAATGCTGGCAGCCTTTTACCATCAACAGCCATAAATTCACGAACTCCTTGTTATTAACTGAGATCCCTTTGTGTCATTCTGTAGTGTCAGCGATTGAATGACGAACCCAGACCGGCAGGGAATGTGAATCGTTTATTCAGAGGAATGAGCTGGTTTTATACACTTTTCTAAGGCACAGTATGTCCTTATATGGTAATCCTCACTACGTGACCTATCTCGCGTTGCCACATCAGCAACGCCCTTTCCAATTCTCCTTCTATGGAGTGGTCACTCGCTGTTCACCCATCCATCAGCTCCTGGCGGGCTCTTCTCCATAGGGGTCTGCCATGTGACACCTCCTATCCCCAGGGTCTGGTGGAGACACGCCTCTCTGTGCTGCCACGTGCCTCTGCAGGCAGGTTTTACAGCTCTCAACCCAATTCTCTCTTATAATTCCCCATAATCCCCCCTTTTCTGTTTTATACAAATAAGAATTATGACAGTGATTAAACAGATAGAACTTTGAGAAACAATGTAAAGTTGTCTAAAACTTTTACCATCACTCAGAGTCTGCAACTGCTGGAAGGTCCTGTTTCACAGTGAGGACTTAGAAAGTCTGACCTAGGCAAGACTTTCAAGTTTACTTTGAAAGAGTGTCTAGCTCTTGTAAGATCAAATTAGCAAGTCAAAATGACTTGATTACACTTTTAGGGCAGAAATACCTGGATTTGATGGCATAATCCCTAGTCGGCCATGACTGTGGCTTGGCCAGAGCCTCAAGCCTTGACTGAGAGGGTTTCTCTAAAATACTTACAAAATTGTTTAAAACTTTATTAATATAATTCTGAATGTGATTGAAAAATTAAGAACATATAAACTTTTTTACAGTCCTTTCGCAGAGGGCACACCCCATCTCTGCATTTCCCCTTTATTGTCCTAACAATATGTAAAACGAACATCTTTTAACTTATCAAATTCAGGAAAATGTGGAACGTAACATGCAGTTTTCTTACTATGAACAGTGAAATAATACATTTAATACAACAGTGAGTGCCCACCAAGTAAAAATAAGCAATTTAATATCATTAACTGCTTAAATATTTCACTGTTTCACAGAATATATATAAATCTAGGCTTTGGAAAATTACAATTATAATAACATTAACTCTCTAAGTGGTTTAAAAGGTAACAAGCTTTTTGCTTAAAAAAATACTTTACAGATTATAATTATTACAGGACCATCTCTAACAAAAAGCAATTAGAACAATGCGGGGTATCACAAAGTGGTGTGATAAAAAAAAGCAGTAGCTTGCAGCTGCTCTCGCATAAGCTGGTGCAAATGCTGAATGCTGCAGCCCCCCAACCCCTGAGGAAGGGGCCATGGGTCCACTTAGCCTTTTCTTCTAGCACAGTATCAGCTCCTGAGAGTCGCGTGGGCCACACCGTCTTGCCTCTTCACCTTTCACAGGCAGAGAGCCACTCGCAGCCTTCGCTCGGAGCTGTGAGGAGCCGCGGCCCCACCAGCTCTCAGTGCTGCTTATCCTGCCCGCCCATGGTGTGGGGGTGGCCGCCGGGCGTGGCCGCGGCATGGCTTTGCCATGTGCTCGACACTATGGCTCGCCACCATGTGCTGGTTGCCATGGCACATCTCTGCCATGCGCTCACCAGCGTGTGCTCCTTGGCGTCGCATGCTCACTTTCCCCCCGCCACATCTGCTGCTGCCATTGCTGCTGCACTCTCGCAAAAGGCAAACAGAGATGGAATACGCTACCAGGATGGGACCTCCCGGCTGCAGGGAGATGCTGCGACTCGGCTCCAGCTGATGCTGCATGGCGCAGGGCAGCGCGAGCTTTTTTACGGTACCATCTGACTTCCCTCAAGGATCTAATGGAGAGGGGGGCCATTTTCTGGTTCTCTTCCCTGACAGCCTCATGGTTGCTCACTGGTGGCATAGAAGGGGTTGGCATGGCTGCTGCGGTGGCACAAGCATCTTTCTTTGTCCAGTCTCTGGGTGCTGAAAGGGCTATGAGTGCCTTACACACTGCCCTCCACGGACACAAAAGCTCTGTCAGTGCTACATCGCCGCGTGAAACTCAGTTCCATAATGTGTCTAAAGCATCCCACGTTTGAGGATTAAAAATGTTGGTCCTATCTAAAGTTGAATCACAGTTTTTGCCTAGAACAAGAATCTGTTCAAATCTGTAGACTCAACTTTCCTGCTGTGTTTCTTTAAAATCCATTTTAACGTCTCTGGGATGTTCTGTTCCTGGGACACACCATCCTCTATGTCCCCCTTGGCTCACCTAGAGCTTGGAGGGATTATCACTGGATCATTCTTTCTTCTTGCAGAAGCACTTCAAGTCCCATAGGGCTCACTGATAGACACACAGTTAGGCTTATAATAAATTCCTCACACGGGGCACCATTTGTTGGCGACTGAATGACGGACCCAGACCAGCAAGGACTCTGAATCGTTTACTCAAAGGAAAATACACTTTTCTAAGGCACAGTATTTCCTTATATGGTAATCCTCATTATGTGACCTGTCTCGTGTTGCAACATCAGCAACGTGCTTTCTCAATGTCTTTCTATGGGGTGATCACTCGCTGTTCACTCATCTGTCAGCTCCCGGCAGGCTCCTCTCTGTAGGATCTGCCATGTGACACCTCCTCCCCCCAGGGTCTGGTGCAGACAAGCCTCTGTGTGCTGCCATGTGCTCCTTTGTGCTGCCATGTACCTCTGCAGGCAGGTTTCACAGCTCACAACCCAATTCGCTCTTATAATTCCCCCATAATGTAGGACCCTCTTTGCAATTCAGAAATGGTTAACTTCTCTCCATAAGTTTTCCTTCTTGGTCTACAGCAATTTCACTTCTGGCTGCAAGTTTGATGACAGGCTCGAGGCATGAAGAAGGGTGAGACTCTGAATACTGAAGAGAAGGAAGTGAAGACAGAGCTCTTTCATCTTTTTCAGCATTAACCCAAATGGAAGCCATCCTGCAGCCAAGCAGGGTAGCCATTAAATGTCTGCGCCACTTTGTGCTATCACGTGTGAAACTTTCCCTATCTCTCATGCTCAAGTAAGATGATATGCAGACATCTGCTTAAACAGTTAACCCTCTCTGTGCTCATTCCCCAAGAAAGTTAGGCTGTGTAATTTGAGACCATGCGGGTTTCAGTGGTCGTGGAATGTGGCTCTGCTGTGTTTAGACAATACCTGCACATCTTGTCTTGGGGGCCATGGCTCTCTGTGCAGTAACACCCTACACATCCTCCCCTTCGTACTGTCATACACTTTGCTGCTTCTCTTGTGTCCTCTCATGTTTATGTGCACTGCCAAGTTTGCCACCTGTCAGCACCTTCTTGTAATTCTTCTTACGTTTTTTCCTTTTTTGCAAAGCCACAGCTCCTAGAGTCAGGTGGTTGCATGGAAGTGCTGGCTGTCATTTGAAAAAGGATGCAGATTTGTAGCTTTTCTGGTTGTGGAAAAAGCTTGTAAATGTAATGCTTTAATGGATTAAAGGAAACAAAATGAAAATACATACTCTTTCTTGTTTATCTGCTTGATTTTTATGTCAGCTTAATGATTTTTTGGGGGTGCCCTGCTCAGGTTTTTATTTACCTAATATAGATTTTGGTACACCTTTGTATGCACATGTACCTTCTCAGCTGTACATATAAAAATGCATTTGGTGTAGATATACATGTGTACACCCACACCTACCAACTGCACATACTCCCTTCTCACAGAAACCTTCTCTCCTACTCTGCCTTTCTTCCAAACATTTCCCTTTCTGCAGTTTCTGTCCACCGCCTTCCTCTGAGTTATGGAATCTCCACTACTGCTTGTACCGAGTAACCTTCTCCCCCCCTCTCCCTCCCTCCCCTCCTTCACTCCAGGAAAGCTCTTTCTGATTCTCTTTTCACCGATGTCTGGCATTTGTACCTCTGTAGACAGAGAATGGCAAGAAGACAGTGACGTGAGCAGACAGAATAACCAGGGAATAAAAAGGAGTTGGTTGAGAATCTGTAATTAGAAGCCCAATTTCCATTTCCTTCTCAGGCACTTTAGAATCCCTTTCAGGGGTTTCTTGACTATCTCAAAATTGAATGTCATTGAGATTTTTTTTCTTCTTTTTTTTTTTTTTTTTATTTTGCATCCTCTTGTTTCCTTGGCAACAAGTTGGTGATGCAGGAGCTAGAAATGTGCTATGTCTCCGTGGAGATGTTGGCGTGGGTGCACCGTGGTGACATCCACAATGGACGCACAGCTCTGCCAGTCCTACCCCACCCCTTGCAATAAGCACTATGGGCCCAAGCTGAGGGGTGACGCTTTTATTTTTAGCTCTACAGGTGTTAATCTGCTCTCTTTTCATGACAATGGGCCCAGACATCTAATTAGTTACATCAGCACAAATTGACTGGCTCAAGGAGGGCTTTTAGGGCCAAGCCTTTAGGTTTGTATTCAGGAACTTCATAACTCAGAAGAAATTACACTCCTATCATGGTCTGTACCCATTGCAATGATTTGAATCCTTCCCATTCTCTTGGGGAAGAAAGTTACCAGTCATTAATGAATAGAGCTGTGAATCAGAGCGCCCACGTTTCATTTTATTCTAAATGAAGTTGTTTTGCTCTTTCATACCTCAAGGGCTGTTCATTTGGAATGCAGGGAAGCAGCTATCACTCTTGGCCTGGGACACGGGAGATAAAATTTCACTGAGATGTTTAGCTGTGAGGTTCCAAGGCAACTTACTCATATACTTCCATAAGACAAAACTGTCTCATCTGAAGAGTCTGTTGCTCAAATGGCTTAGCCCTTGACTCTGTGTAATGTTCTCACACCCTCTGGTCCAGCACACTCAACATCTTTACACTATGGTTTTTTTACTGTGCATATATCCCGTTCAACCTTCTTATTCTATATTTTGTTTTCATCATTGTTCAGGCTGAAAGCCAAGACCCAAGCTCTCCTTTGACATAACTCTTGATACATACAATAGTGGAGTAAGGGCTAGCCTCAATCTCATCAAATATCCAGGGGTCCTGCTGGTTTGTTTTGTTTTGTTTTGTTTTGTTTTCTAGGAGGCTTTGTGACATCACACAGAAACTGTGATGTCAACAAGGAACCCTCTGGGTAAGCTTTTGAGAGGTTGCTATGGATCTTGCTGCCAAAATGACTGTAACTTTTTCTCAATGGGATTTGCAATAGGGCTCATCCATGCAGCAATAAAGCCAAGTACCAAATTCTTCTTGCCAGAAAGACCAATTAAAGGATTAAATTTGAAAAGCTAAAACCCATAACAACCATAGTGACAGGGTTTTCTTTTCCTTTTCAGACTGTAATCATCTTTGCAGCATATTGTTCTGGGGTCAGCATCCTCAGGGATACATTGGTGCAGCAAATGATGGAGAGAAGCTGGAGAGGAAAACCAAAGAGAACCCAGCCAAAGCAAGATAAGCTTCTTTTCCAACCATGCTGGCAGATTTCTTTTGCCTTCTTTCCTACACTTAAATGTTTCGAGGACAGACTGAGTTTATTCATCTTCCAAGACGTGTGCTTGTTCAAAAGGTGTTTTATTGTGTGGAGCCAGAGAAAACATGAGGAACAATCAGGCACCAGTGGCACATTAAGAAGATGTGTCATTGACACAGCTTGTCAATGAGAAGTGAATCCAGATTCTGTTTCTAAGGACATTATGTTCCAAGAGAGGCACATAAATCTGACTAAAATGCCTTGCTCATTGGATCTGAGTCTAGCATTTAGTCCTGACTGCCACTGAAATCCAGGTCAGATTTGTCTTTTTATTTCTGCTCGTGTTAACAGATGAAAGGAGCTGACGTATCTGTCTCACACCAGCATTGTATCTAATGTCGTCTAAAGGAGGTCTCCTGCCTCAAGGAACCAGCAGCCCATAGGTGTGATCTGATAAGATGCAGAACATTATAACAGAGGTACTTCCACTAAGTTTGGTGGGGAAAATGGCTGCATGTTTGGCTGCATGTTTGCTGGGAATGGAAGTGATACAGCAGTGCCCACAGCCTAACACCTATTATGTGATGAACTACCTGGAATGAACAGTAAAGGCAGTGGGAGCTGTTGTTGGAATACTCAGTAGAGGGACTGTGTCTAAATAGTGTGACTAAAACTAAATAGAAAGATGAGCTTAAAAACTTAGGCAGAACAGTTCTATAGGACTTTCTTTTTTCTTTAGTCTCTTTTTTTTCCCCCTAAATGCACTAGCAGAAAGTATCTGCAGTCTGCAGAAAATTTTAATTAAAACACTGCAGTGTTTAAATTTCCAGCCCAGTAACTGTTACTGATTTTTCAGGAAGAATCAAGTTTTTTCCCAAAGAAAAAACCCTCTTCTTCCTCCCCATCTCCCATCTCTGGAGCTGTGGGAATGAGCCCTACGCTTACCAGGAACACTGCAAAGAAGATCCTGCTAGCTCAGATTCTTGTGATTTGAGTAGCTGCAGGGAAATCTCAGAGCAGTTTTACCCATACCAAACAGCAATAGATACCTCATATCTTTTGAAATGAAATAAAGTTCAGCCCAAGTTCTTCTGGCACATTTTTGTGCTGTGTCCTTCTTGCACTTGTTAGCACCCCTCGGTGCTGCGCCCTCTGCTCACAGAATACAAGAGACCTCACCCGCTCTTGTGTCCCCCAGAGATTAGACAAGTATGCACCAAGTATGAGATTGCTTTTGATTTCTCTTCTCTTCCCCTTCTTCCCCTGACTGAGATTCAACAGCTTCTGCAATATGGCAAGTTCCTGTCAGCTGTCAGGGCACTAAAAAAATGCTTTATCTTGTCTCCACAGCCCTGAATGACAGGGCTGGCAATAGGTGCACTTCAGCCAGGCAGCCACTCCTGCCATACACTCTTCCAACCTCACTGCATGCTAACACAGCAATCTGTATCCTGGCAGTTTGCTGTTTTTCCTTGCAAGACCTACAAAAAGGGGCAACCCTGGTTCCTATCTCCTCCTATTTCAGTATCTTATTACGCTGGATTGCAATCCAATTTTTTTACCCTTTTCCTCCAGCCTTGAGTGAGAGTCAGAGTCAGAGCACCTGTCCAATGCTGGAGAATGAAAATCCTGCTAATTCTTTTAAACTAGAATTGACTGAAAAAATGGCCTTGGGGCATGCATCCTAAATTGAGTTGAAGCCATGCACCATGAAGTTGGACAGAAAAAACCCCAACTTATCTTCCTTTAGGGAGAGAGGACATTAGGTATTCACTCTTCAAGCATGCCAACTAATCCTTCTTATTCCACAAGGCTAATTTCAAAATAACATTTATATGGCATGGCTTGCTGGGGAGGGCACTGATGAATCAGTTAGCTGCCCTTTATAATAAGCACAACTGCTTCCTAGACTGCTCTTTTCTACTGCCTTGTCTGCCAGTCATCTCTGTGCCACATGCTCCTTATGCAAAGGGCACCTGTTGAATAACCATGAAGCAAAATTAAAGAGCAGGGGCAATAAAAAAGGTGAAGCACAAATACACAGTACAGTTTAAACCACTATATTTCTATGGTCTTGCTGTAGGGACATGGGGATTCTGCTGAATGACTGTGCTGGTACTTGAATGAGGAATGATAAGCCTGTAATTTACTTGCATGGCTGTGAGACTGCTTCCTGCTGAGTAGGAAAGCCTAGAAGGGTGTTTTTAGCCCTAACAGTGCTGCAGCTCAGAGTAGTTCTTTGCTACCACAGGCATCACACACATCATGGTCTGAATGAGCCCTGCACCACAGCATTCGGTTAAATATTGCTGGCTAGTAACAGCTGGGAAGTCCAGAAATTGCAGGAGAAATATGTTTACAGCCAGCTGCTGTGGGAGTAGCTTCTGATGGGTCTGAAATGCTATTCATTGATTTGGAAACTCATCTGTGGAGCAACTTATATTAAGAGTGCACTACATTAGCAAAGAAACCCGCCCAACATGCTGGTGATTCTGCTGACTCAGAATGTCAGTCTGTCATGAGAAAACTTCAACTCAACATCTCATCCCACCAATGTCTGAAAACGAGGCAGCAGTCACAAAGATAGCTCACCCTCCAAGAGTTTCATAAATATCATCTCTGGGTAGATGGCAGAGAAAGATTCAAATTAATGAAGGAGAGGCTGGAAAACTCAAGTGTTACTCGGTTTCTTTAGCAGCTTGAGAATGACCATCTTTGACTGCACCAATCATCCACCTAGTTCACTCTCTTTATTCTGGAGCCAAAACTAGGGACAGAGGGAAGCAATAAAGAAACAGCAAAGATGCTTCTCCCAGACACTTTTCCTGCTTGTAAGAGTTTTCAGCTCTGATACTTTCTAAGGTGGAGAATGTCTGACTAATCAGTAGACACTTAATTCCAAGAGACCCATGACAAGTTCTGTTTCTTCTCTTATGGATAGGCCAAAAGAAATTATTTGGGGTTTCAGGAGTCAAATGAGGGTCCCATGCAGGTTCAAGGAGGTGGCTGTTTCAGGGAGAGTTTATGACAAGTAAAATAGAGGGGAAATTTTAAAAACATGGGGTAGATTTGGGGATACTGTGTACCACAGGGTCACAGAACAGGAGTTTTTCCACATAGGACTTCAAAAGAATCAGATTTGAGACATTTCAAAAAGTGTCTTCATCAGATGCAGTAATGTTAATTACCTTAATCGTGGATATGTTTGGCAGTGACTAATGACAAAGATGAACTATGATGTATTTCAAAGGGACTTGAATAAAGATCAGTGAAGATTTTGTTTTCTCCTTTAGGAATGTGGTAATTGAGAAACTGAAGTAAATTGATCAAGGTCCCAAAGCATGTTAGGAGCAGTAAATATATCACTGTTGTGAAAACAGATATGGAACTACTGGAAATTGTAAAAGAAAGGAGTGAGTACTTTCTAAACACTGCAGTGAATGTATAATAGCTTTTAAATAATATGAACTCTGGGATCAGCTTTAGAAAAATAGATAGTGCTCTTGCCAGGGCATAAGTGTGCATATATTGAGAAAAGGTTGTTGTTGCTCAGCTTTATACATGTTCCTGTTAAAGAACTGTCTCCCAAAGTCTATGAAAATGTCCATTTGTTTCAGGAGATAATGTTGATTTACTTTAAGCTTTACTTAAGAGTAGCTGAACACCAGGACCAGAAGAAAGCAGCACAGTCTATTAGGTCCTTGATTGGGATGACTGGGGAGAGAACAAAGTGTGCCTAAAGTCAATGATAGTGTAAGTGAATTGCATTCATTAGAATGTTGCAAAGAAGTTTGAAAAGCTGAAATCAAGTGGTTCTGCATCCAAATTTGAAATGCGTTTGTAAACTAACTCTTATCAAGACATCTTTTGGACAGTCTGAGGACTTCTAACTTTGATCCTTCTGTGGATTTACCTCCTAAGAAGAAGGAAGAAGGATCTTAGAAAGACAGGATCCCCAGCAGATCCAAACATTTCCAGTGAATCAAAACAAACAAACAAAAAACCCCAAAACCCAAACTAAAGCAAGGAAAAAAAGCCACAACAGAACAAAACAAACAACCCCTCCCCATGTTTATGATTGGAATGCTTGGATAGACTATACAGAAATGCACGACTGCACTGGATATAATGAAAGAATTTTAAATCTTCAGTAACTTTACTGAATTTTGCTTTTGGGAGTTGAAAAGCAGAGTGTGACTACCAAGTAGAATTTCTGTCCACTTAACAGCATTTCAGGAGAGGGTAGAAAAACTTACCATCTCTTATGCCTTTTAATAATGTCTTTGTAGAAACTGTGGTGAAATTCTCACTATTAGGTGAAATGACTTTTACAGCACAAACAACTTTGATATGTAGATTTCCTCACTGCTACAAGAAAGACAGAAAGTATTGTACAATAGAATGTTGGAGGAAGTGACTGTAAAATAGGATTTAAGATAAGCTTTAAGTGGATGAAGATAAAATAAATGCTTCCCAAATTTTTTGTGTGTAGAGGAATAGGGCTTTAATGCTGAGCATGACATAATTTTTCAAAGTACAAAACCATCCTTTAATTTTCCTGGGATGTGACACTTGTGCGCCTACACGGAAAGGACCTGTTACGTCCTGGGAAATGACGAGACAAATTTTGGGTCAGTGAGGTTTGACTGCGTGTGAAGAAGATCTAATAGGAGCCTGCAGAGTTTGACAAGATGGTAAAAAGGTAGATCCAGCAAAGTCTCATTTTCAGTGGCCACAGTATGATCAAAATTAAGTCAGACAGAGTAGCTCAGCATCCTTTGGGAGACCATTTTGACTTCTTGGATGACTAAACATACAAAGGAGGCAGCTTTTGCCAAAGATCTAAGAATTAATAACCTTCACTGGCTTCCAAGCAACAATACTAAATGAGCTCTGTGTTTCAGCAGCTTTCATCTCCCTGTTGAGCTCAGTTTTAGCCTGTTAGTTCCCAGGGGTTGCAGGAAATGCTGGAAGACCTTGAGGGCATCACTGTGCCTCAAGCCATGGCTTGGTAACTACTGAGCTTAAAGTAAGAATGAAAATGGCCATGATGTCATTTAAACATTTAACATTTTAACATTCCTTGTTAATGGCTGACAGCTAAGCAGGGAAGGGCCTGGCCTGTGTCATGTGCAACATGGAGATTATCTGACACTGTTGGGTTTTTGTGTTTCATGTTGCCTGAGGACTCTGTTTTGTTTTCCCGGTTTTATTTTTCTTTTAAGCTTTTAGCCTTAAGAAGGAAATTAATGACATATAGTTTTAGACAGAACTCAGTACTGTTCTTGAGCAGAATCATAGAATGGTTTGGATTGGAAGGGTTATTAAACATAATCTTGTTTCAAATTCATGACATGGACAGAGACATCTACTAGACCAAGTTACTTCAAGCCCCATCTGGTCTGACCTTGAACGCTTCCAGGGATGGGGCATCCACCAGTTCTTCGGCCAATGCTTTGCTGTGCCTCACCGCCTGCACAGTAAAGAATTTCTTCCTAGTGCCTAATGCAAACCTGCTCAGTTTGAAGCCACTCCCCCTTGTCCTGTCCCTACATGTTACATGCCCTTGTTAACAGTCCCTCCCCATCTTTCCTGCAGGCTCCCTTCAGGTACTGGAAAGCCACAATTAGGTCACCCTCACACTTTCTCTTCTCCAGGCTGAGCAATCTCACCTCTCTCATCCTGTCTTGAAGTAGAGGTGTTCCATCCCTCCAACTATATTGATGACCCTCTCTGGACTCGTTCCAACAGGATCAATGTCCCTCCTGTGCTGAGGACCCCAAAGCTGGGTGCACCACTGCAGGTGAGGTCTCATGAGGGCAGAGTTAAGGGGCAGAATCCCCTCTCTCGCCCTGCTGGCCATGCTGCTTTGGATGCAGCCCAGGCAATGCCAGTATTATTTTTGAACTGTGACTAACTTTGGGAAAGCTGGACATATATAATTTGCTTTTCTAACTTTATAAAGACCTAGTACAGATCCCTGACTTGAAAAGAAATCTAAAATGAGAAAGCTCAGAATTACACTTCCCAAAGCAGATAAAATTTTATTCTCTTGTATGTATTCTTAACAATAGAACCTTTCAATATATGATGATATGATACAGATAAGATTGTCAAACTCTCCATCATTTACTATGGAACATTGTTCATATTTGAGCTTAGCTTTCATAACAAACAGAGAATGAACTTCTTTTTCTCCTCTCTAGCTGAATAAATTAGGGCAAAGAGGAAGTATTACCCTTCAAATTTTATAGCGTACAATATTAAAATAAATTTTAACTTGACTCCACTGAGATGAATGCACATGAGAAGATCATCAAGGTCAGCATGCTTGTCTTCTCTGATGTAGGCAGTAAACGAATGCCTTTTTCCTCCTTTCTCCCTCGAGCTGAAGGAGACCTTTCCACCTCCACTGAGCCCCTGCATCTGCTGTGTCGTTACCAGAGCAGGCATAGAGATCTCTGTGTGCTTGACTGTGAGTCCTCTTCACCTCCCTTGCTGCTTCCTGCTGCCTTCTGCAGGCTAAGAAACCCTCTCTGGCCTCAACTTGTGTCAGGTTGTGCCTCAGCTACTGGACAGAGGGGACTGACAGCTGTGGGTGGCAACTACACCAGGGATGAGCTGAGTGAATTGTGCATGCAGGTGGAGGTGGTAGGGCAAAGAAAGGGGTATAGCAGGTGGGAAACAAGACTGGCTTCTCTAGCATGTCACAGTGCCAGGTGTGCATGGGATATGGCACTTTGTTGTATGAAACAGTTCTGTCAGCTAGTGAGTGGGACTGCTTTGAGAAATTAGGCTGCCCCTCTCCAGAAAGTTTCTCCTTGCCACCAGAACAGCTTGGGGAAGGAGCTGATCCCTCAGATTTACACAGAAAATTCACCATTGTGCTTGGAGCAAAACCTCCAGAAAATCACAGTCCAGAAACATAGCTCTGTATCCTGTAGAGCTGAGCTAAAATAGGGCCTTTTGCTGTAATGCAATTTCCATGCACGGGGCAGCAGATTTGGATTTCTGCCTGCACAGACCTGGACTCTTAATGAAATTCCATCTGTGTTTCCTGCCCTCTGGGGTGAATTCCTTTGGCTAACAGTGATGTCTTGGAAAAGAAATAATAATTGCTGTACCAGGGCACTCTTAAGAAGGTTGGGTATGGTGTGCATCTTGTAATGTAGAACTCTTTCAATGCATGAACACAAAACACAGCTCTGATGCTGCTGGATAATATATGGGAATTTTAGCTATGAATTTCCCTTCTCCACTATTGATGATTTTAGTGATGAAATGGAGCACTTTTTAGCATGCAAGAGTGTTTCAGTCCCAACCTGAAATTCATATAGGTTTGATACTGAATTGCATCAAAATCACTATGGGTCTATCTCCCACTTGTAACAACATTCTAATTAAAGGGAACTGTAACAACATTTTAGCTGTGGTGAAACTGAACTAGGATCCGTTCCCCGTTCAAACCATGTGCTCTGCATTTTGGACTGGGGAGCTCTTCCACTTTAGTTAGATGCAATGAATTTTGTGTTGAGGATCCTACTGCAAGGGAGCAATCCTCTGCAGATACTGTCTGCCAGGCAGACTGAGGGATGTGGACTTTCCTCTCAGTGGGTATTTTGTGGCTAAACTAAATGAAGTCAAGGCAAGGAGAGAGTCTTTCTAGAGCCCCAAAGGCAAGTGGATGTTTACAGTTTTCCTGCTCATTTAATTCATGGTAGATCTTTGTTGTTCTAACTCTCCCATGTGCAGCTGTGGGAAAGTGAAAGGGTCCTGTCAGCTCACTCCACCACTTCTCCAATACAAATACTTCCTGTGTTTTTAACAGTCTCTGTTTTGGAGCTTACTGCTGTGATGCTGATGAATGCCCTGATCACCATATGCCTCTGAGTGAAGCATGACCATGGTTAGAAATTTTTAATGCCCTTTCCTGAAAGGCTGAGGCAGATTTGGCCTGTTGGATGCTCCTCTCTCTGGAGACTTCACTTCACAGCTGGCACTGGAATGCCAGTTAAGGGCATAAGAAGGTCTTCTTCAGCTTTTTTCCTTCTCATTCAATTCCTGTCAGTGTCCAGGGTACCCCATGTAGAGCAGTGATAGGGGATACACATCATAAAGTCACCCCAAGACATTTCCCTCATGCACACTGCTTCAGCTCAAGTCACCCCTTTTGCTGGAAAGAAGAAAGAGTCTGGTCAGCTGTGGGGACAGCATAGGAGAATTAACCTGTCCCTGCCCACTTTCCTTCCCGGTGCTGAAGCATCCAGGTTATTGTCCCCACCCTGGCATCAATGAGGGGTGTTGTGGGCAAGTGCAGAGCAGGACCAGGTGGTCCAAAGAAGGCTCAGGAAATTGTGCCTCATGCCATAATACTGTCATGTCATCATCCTGCTATCACTGGGCATCTCCCATATTCAGCACTGCAGTGTCAGGGGAATGGCAATATATCACCAGAAGAAGCCAGGAGGGGAGTAAAACAGAACTGAGGGTGGACTCTTCTTCTCCAGTTGTGTGTGCAGGCAGTGTGTAGGACTCACCCCCCAGCACTGGTCTCCATCTCAGCCCCATCACACCCTGCAGCACGGAACAGCGCAGACAGTCCCACATGGCACCGAGAGGTGGTGAGCCTGCATGCTGACAGCAACTTGTGGCACTGCAGGACTTAAAGAGTGGAGCCAGCCAGGATAAATTGGCCCATGCTGAGGTCCTGGGTGACACTGATTCTCATTCAAAGCTTGCTTTTCTGAGCCTGTGCTACAGTGGGAGGGACTGTGTACAACAGCACATGTTGAAGGGTCTCTGGAGAAGAAGAAAGGAGCTTCGTGGGTCATCCTGTCTCACATTTGGTTTGGCTTGTAAAGTATCACATTCCCCCATGGCAGACTACGACTGCACAGAATAATAGCTGATAGGTTGACTGCTTTCTGTGATGACATTTTTCTTTTTGACAAACAAGCAGATGAAATTTCATTTTATTGAAGAGTTACAGTTTCAGCACTAAGGTGTGCTGGGATTTAACTGTTATGTTTGTATTTTTGATGATTCTGAAGCTCAATAATAATTAACATTGACCCAGCCGTTGTACCGACCATTCTTTGTGCATGTTAAAATTATTCTACCCTTGCTCGTAGCCAGGTATTCCAGTTTGTATACACCACACAATTTACAGAAAACACATTTTTTCTAAAATGATGACAACAGGCAAATTATTGAGGCCATTTCTTATTATGTGTGATATTTTAAAGTCAGGTATCTTCAGTGCTGTGAGCCCAGCTGTGCAGGCATGGGAAGAAAAATGGAACTCCCAGGGAATAAATGCAGAGCACCTGTGCATGTCTCCGTGACTAGCTCGATGGCAACAGGTGCTAATGTCACGTGAGTTCAGTATCGTGCAGGATAAGTAATCCAGCAGTCATTAAAGATGCTGAATGAATTAGTGCATTCCTGGACTGGCGTTTTCTGAAGGCTTCTGTGCAAGAGTAAGTGGCATTGTGGCTTTTGAAAATCATGGCTTTAAAGCCTCTTATTTCAGTCTTAGGTCAAAATAAACTAGGCTCTCCTTTTCTAATATTAATAATTCAGGATTAGCTGAAATCCAAGGTAAATTGACATAAGTGATCCTTATACTGAAAAATGGGTACTCCTCCAAGAAGATTCATGACTATGTCTAAATCATTTAAAAAAGGAGTTTGGTTGTAGTGTTGCACTGCACTGTTTTGTGTCACTAAGATATACATGACTGAAAGTGAGGCCAAATGAGACCAGAGCTGCAAAGCTACTGAGGAGACTACAAATGCAAGTGGTCCCATGGTGGGATTTTCAGGAATGCCTATTCAAATGAAGATACCAAAAACTCTTTATAAAATTGACTTTTTTCCCTCTAGCATGAAAGTTGGCTAACAAAAGATGAGGCTACCACTCTATGTGGAACATATGAATAGAGAGAAAACCCCGTCTATCTCCCAATGAAAGCAAGTCGCTCACTTTAGAGCTGTTTTTACTGAAGATTTAAATATCCCTAGTAACGGGACTTTCACAGTACTTCTCTCAGACGCCTCTTCAGCTTAGTATGGTTACCACTGGGACAGCTCTTACAGGCAAACTGTTTCCTTCTTGGTTTCATTTAGTTTTGTTTGGCCAGGGAATCAACCTGATTACAGACCCAGGAGCAGGTCAGAACTATGTGCTTCTTCAAAATGAAAGTGAATCTGATCTCTTGCTATTGAACCAAAATTAGCAGTTGGACTGAAGATGCTTTTTCTTTCAACCTATAAGGACCTCAAGCTGCTGGGGTAACCTTGCAGCAGAACTGAATAGACTTAAAGAGCACAGTTTTGTGTCTCTTACTCCACCCAAATCATTTTGTAATAACCACTAATATGTCTCATTACTTTGAAATGATCTTTACCCTTTTAAATTAAAGACATGACTTTGAATAAAAGGAGTCACCTTAATAATTACTTTATATGAACCATACCCTCCTTCATGGTGAAGCAACATGCAGCATACACCAAAGAGTGGATTATATATCATTCCAAATTATTCCCTTCTAGAGGGTTATAGCTTTTGAAAGTATCACACTTATCCACCACCTTAGCTGTCATTCAGTCAAGTCTCACAGATAAAGCTTTTAAAATCCATGGTCATTGTTCACCCCCTTCTTGTAGCTCCCTTCCCTGGTCCCCCATTCATGTTATTCTTTGGAACTGCTCTTCCTTTTAGTTGTGTAGATTCAAAAGCCAAGGTCAAAGGGGCCTCTCAGGGCATGTCTATACTGCGTGATGCAGTGTTATCCTGCAACTCCGAAGGAGTGCAGAATGAGCCTGAGTTGGAAGTGCCCTGGAGAGACAAAGGTGTCATTTGGATGAAAGCATCCTAGCTTGACTTGGGCACTTAAAGAGATGGAGATTCACCTGTTCTTCTTCTCTTAATTTTTGCTTCTGGTTTTCATTGATTCCCTGGCTAAAGTATGTGCCTTTATTTTCCTCTCATTCTCTTTGGCCTTTTCATTGTTGTGGACTTGTCCTTTCTTCCTCTGTGTTTCAAGATAGTTTACCTTACATCTTGAAGAGAAAACAGCCAAAATGGCAGGGCAAGGGATGCTGGGATATGATTTTCAAAACCATATAATTTGCTGAAGAATTTAAAGGTCCAAATTTTAAATATACTAAAAAGGTCCTGATTTGAAAGGTAGCAGTGTTAGAAACTGACATGCCCTGAAAATTCGTGTTTTAATCTTCTATGTAACTACATTAATTCAGAGGAAACACGGATGTGAGTCTACACTGGACTGGCCACTGAGCACTAAGTCTATATGTTTGGGGAGCATATCAAGGAGGTTTTGTTTGTGTGCCAAAAGTTATTTGCAATAAGCTGGAGCATACAGTGCTCGTGGGGCTGGGCATGTAGAGAGCTGGCTCTAGCTTTGACTGTGACTGATGGTGGTGAGCAACTGCCCTATGTGAACACAAGAAAATCACCTGACCCTCACTGAGTGCACCAGCACAGTTCTGCTGCCATCCTGCTCCTCCTTCAGGTGGGTGTCTGGGAAAGAGGGGGGTGGGAAGGCTTTCCTCATCAGGGCTCCCTAGCACAGGGAGGTTCCCTAAAAAGGCTTTGTCAGTGGGAAGGAAAAAAGCTTCTAAAACACTTCTGAACAGTGATTTGTCTGACCTAGTTTAGGCTCCCGCTTTAGGATGATCTGAATCACACCCTCAAAGTTCCCATTTCTCTTCGTCGTCACCAAAGGGAGACCCGGTTGAAGCTCTCAGACATGTTTTCCCAGGGAACCCCCATCTCCCAAAGGCATGGGGAACGGCTGTGTGGGTTGGCAAGTTCCCACAAGCTCGTGACACACTCTCTTCATCATGGAGATGAACCCTCAGCAGCACTGAGGCCAGGGCAGAGGCTCCTAAGTCCCACAGGTGTAATTCAAACTGCCAGTGCACTGCTCCTCAGTGCCTTGGCATGGGGTTGCCAGCAGTGACGTAAGTCACAGAGATCCTTTCCTCAAATATGATGTCCACTACTTTCTACTATTCCACTTCTTACCTCTCTTCTTTTATGATTGCAGAGTTTGCCTTCTTTTCTCTGCATGCATTTTCTGAAGCTGAATCTGATTTTCATTACTTAATCCTTTGGTCTACTTCTATGTCAGCTGGTACTTGCAACTCTTCCCAGTTTAGCATCTTTTCTGAATGTCATTACCATATCATTACTTTTCTTTTCTAGTCTGTAACCCAGGACTAACACTGATACCTTCTTGACCCCAAAAGGCACTTCCCTTTAATTGCATACAGGTGTAGACAGCTAGCTAGATTTTCTTTGAAATGCTGTTTGCTTTTCTTAAAATAAATGGTGTACTGGGAACTGCAGTGATATCATAGCAACAGGATATGATTATGTAGGAGTCTGTACTGAGGGGTATTCCAAAAACTATATCTATACACATATGCATTTATTTTTATAAGCATGCACACATGTGTGAATATTTGTGTTAATAATGTATTTAGATGTAATTAAAGAGTAAAGATCTCAGTAATAACCGAAGACAATTATTTTCTCTTTTACAGGCAGTTTTACATTAAAAATAAATTACAAGTAACTCCATGGTGTGGCAGAGAAGCTGATGTAGTGACATTAGTGCTAAATAGAGAACAGCATCTGACTGTGCCTCCCAGACTCAGTAAGTGAAATAAGCTAAATTTGAATTTTGGTAGATGAAATCCTAAAAATCCAGCAATTTAAAAAATATATATTTTTAACACGCTCAACATTGTCACGCTTTGGTTTAACTGTCGTCTGGGATATTTTTTCACAATGACAGATACAGCTCTCCAGCCCGTGTATATTGTGAGAAAACACGGTGTTATAACTTTGCAGACGCGCGCTTGGGAGTGAGTGCATGTGCGCATTGATGCTCCTTGGAGCTCCTGCATCGCCATGATCTCCTGTGCATGCAGACCCCGGCACTCCCGCTGCCACACGTGCGTGGGGGCTGCCTCCGTGTGGGAGCACGCACATCTGCCTCGCAATAGTTCACAGCAATTTGCAGGCAGAGATCAATAGGTGTAGGAATTACTTCGACACGGAAATTAATTGAGATCTATACGGAAGGGAAAGGGATGATTTCTGTGGGTTTGGAAGCTATTCTGTTGAAGAAAAAAAAAAAAAAGTATCGCAGGAGTATAATTTTCTGTGCCTGTGGAAGGTCTGTGGGATGGACTGAGGGAGCAAGGGAGAAAGTTGTCCTGTTCAGTGCTGCAGGAGATCGCTGTTCAGGGTTTCTGCCTGCACATTTAGAGAAGGCAGCACGTGCCTATATGTTTGCGAGTGTGCTGGAGAGAGGGGTTTCCAACAGCCATTTTAACATATTTACCAGTTCCCGTTTAGCTCGCAGCTCCCACCTACGGTACATCACCTGTCCATGGCATACACTGCCTGCCGTGGCAGTACCTCCATTCCCTCTTCTCCCCTCCGTGCCCACCCCACGCTTTCTTCACGCATGAATCCCGCTCTTGGCCGTGGCCGGGGACTTCGGCTGCTCCGGTGGGAATAGGGCTGGGGGCTCCCCAGCCGTCCGGT